>CM074948.1:25397217-25412345 GCA_037577455.1 Pangasius macronema | reverse complement strand
TCCAACACGCAGCCCGCCTGACACGTCAAAATCCCTGTTAACACCATTTACAGGAAAATGTGTACTACCAAACACGGTTTGTTTATCGCCTCAACAATTCCAAAAACAACAAAACAGCCAGAGCTGTACCCGAGATGCTGTCGAAGGTGAGGACTCGGTTCATTAGTGCAGTGGAGAGGATGATCTCGTCGAACACGGGAACGCTGCCTCCCACCAGCCCTGTGTTTCCGCCCTGAGGACTCACGGCCAGGTTCCTCTCGTTGCAGTACCTGTGGGCCAGAACACAAAAAAGGGCTCATTTTATACAGCGAAATTACAATAGACAGGCAGGTGAGTCGTCAAACCGTCTCAGTGAAAATATTAAGAACTAAAATGTGTGTCTGGACTCGACAAGTGTGTCACGCAATATCACGCGAGTGTGGTCCGAGTAGACGGGGTTAATTTCTTTAAGAAAAAAAAAAGTGAGATTTTATTGAACAAGCGGTCTGCACAGTCCCCAGTCTCAACCCTATTCCTTTCCTGTGAAAATTCACACTACAAGGGGCATAATCTGCTATTTGATAAGTGTACCTAATAAACTGGCAGAGAATAATATGGGTAATTATACAGAACAGCAGGAGTCGTGTGTGTGCGCGTGTGTGTGTTAGCTAGCGTGCATTAACACAACAATAAACTAATAACGTGTTATTACCTGAGGACCTGAGAGACCTCCTCTGTCGTCTTGGGCCGTAACAGAACCTCACTGCTACCTGCACATGAAAAGGTGACCATTTCTAAGCCTCTGAGTTTCACAGTCGAGTTGCTTAGGAGCATTTAACATTCAGCGACACATTAGTAAGAATATATATGTAACTGTGGACACAGGAGATCTGCGGTGAAGACGACCCAGATACCGTCTTGTACGCTGGAAGCTTTTCGCCGCTCCTGAATGACAGGGAGCCTACCCATTGTCCACAGAACCACAGTTACCGTGGTTACCAAGGGCCCAGCTGAAGAGCTTTTTCATTCACCTTTCACTGTCTTGAGCCAGTCGACGTTACAGGACTCCAACACGTCCGGGTCTGTGATGGTTCTTCCGGGGAGAAGATCGCTGAAGAAGCTGAGGTCATCGGGTGTGACTCGGGAGAAAGGTCGCCGGGTCGGGGCGGCATCGTGTGCACGTCTCCGCTGGATCCGTTCTGCAGATCGATAAAATAAAATAAATCTTCAGGAAAAAGTAATACAAGAAAATCCAGGACAAAAGGTCAATGAGCACTTGATATTTTGTGCCTTTCATACCCGTAAATTAATGTCGACGATTTCTGATATTCTTTTCTACAAACACTTATGGAGCTATTGATTCCATTCGTAGACCTACTCACAAACCTACTCTGAAGATTTTGGAGATTTTTCTATTCATACACTGGTCGTTTTTTTGGTCCATAGATATGGATGATGCTGTAACCAGATGCACTTTGTAAAATAATGCAAGCAGCGACAGACAGCCCTGCTGTTCAGTCCAGTGTTGTGGTGTTTGTGAACACTAATCACTGACCTGTGATGGTTTTGTGTGCAGTCACATTGCAGGTTTGTGGTTTCAGGCATCTGGAGACAAACTGCAGCCGCTGAAATCTCTGAAACACCACCATAGCTGTTAGAGTAAAAGAGAAAAAAAAATGTAAAAAATCACATGAACATATGAAACCATATCCCTAGAGCCAAGTGTATGGTGTAGTGCCAGGTTTAAGCCACTGATTCGAAATGATTTTCTGGAAAATATTTGGACACGAGTCTCCAATCGAATATCGGTCCTTCCAAAATGGCGGGCACAGAACCGCATCTCTACAGAGTTGCACTGGCTTGCAAGCGAAGCTCGCCCTTTCCAATATGGCGGGTGTCTCTGACACGTCCTACCGAGAGTTTCTGCGCGTATTCTTATAAATTCACACTAATAAAGTAGACAAAACAGAACAATATACTTTGCGGTACTGTTTGACGAACAACTACAGTGGGACAGTTTGATAAGATATAATTGTTAGAGCATTGCATCTCTCGAGAGACTTGCGTCGAACCGTCAACTCTCGCCCTTTCCAATATGGCGGACACAGAGCCGCATCTCCGGCTACGTGTATTAGCTTAAAATGGAATCTCAACCGTTCCAATATGGTGGCTGTTTCGCTTTGTTTATTCTTATAAAAGGCAAGGGTTTCTGTCCATGCTCAGAGCATTTTTCCCTGATAAAGTCACAATAACAAAGTAGACAAAATAGCACTCCACACTTTGAGGAACTGTGAGGTAAATGAAGGACAGTCTGATATAGTAGAACACCGCAGCTCGCTACAGATTTGCGTTGCTTTACAATCTCGCCCCTCCCAATATGGCGGACATAGCGTCGCACGTGTCCATAGACTTGTAATTGTGTGCGATAGAACCTTGCCCCTTCCAATATGGCGGACTTATCACAGAAGCTAGAAATAACGGTTAATAAGTGTTTTCTCTTCTCCTGTATCTATCCAGAAGCTGTGAAGTGTACTTATACAAGAAGTACAAAGCCATCTGGAATTCGACCTAATTTAAAGCAGTTTTATGAAACCTGCGGGTTAATACAATAACACTAGTTTATAAGCAGTTAAATATTAACGTTATAACTCGGTCCTGTAGCTGCCACGACAGAGAATAATGACGGTTTCAGTTGTGGAATTAAAAGAGAGTCACTTACTGTAGGATTTAGCTGAAATTATCCATTAATTTCAACTCACTGCAAAACAGGTGATTAATATGCAAACCATGAAACACCTGAAAGACAACACTGACACGACTTCCTGTTTTCTTTTTCTTCGTGGCTTGAGAGTCGGTTATGAAACACGAGCAGCGCCGCCTGCCGGAGTGGAGTAAACACCCGTTTCAAAACAAATGGCACCCTTCATTAAAATCATCAGAAATAGTGAAATAACACAAATAGTATACGAAACTTGATTCAATTTTGCACATTTTTTTTACACAAGCTTTTTTTTTACTGTTAGTCAACCTTCCTAAGAGAGGGAGAAAAGGAAAAACAAAAAAACACAATGGAAGAAAAGGAAGAGAAAAGAGAAAAAAGAATAACAACAAAACGTTTAACACACACCACACCATGCATGAATATACTGCGAATATTAACTGCAGAGGTGCCAATAATTTAAAAAACTAAACTAAAATAAAAAAAAGTGTTAAAACTACACTTTGAGCTTAAAACATCAGACATGGCATGTGTAACCCAGTTTATATACTCAGGGTGCCAATACTTCTGGAGTTGGTTGTGTAATATTATTGACACACGGTTTTTGAAGTCGTCCAACAAAAAATATTTTATTTTATAAGCTGGTGCACAGAAAAGATTTACAATTCCCTCCACAGTCAGCTGTAATATGAATGTATTCTATAGTACAATAATGAGCGAGCTGATTTTAAAAATAAAATAAACGGATCAAATTCTCACTCGTTTTAGTTAAGTGATACGATTTTATACATTTCTGAGTTAAACAAGAGCAAGTGGGGTTTTTTAAAGCACTTATGGACATCCTGTCCATCAGTGTATCCACATCATCAATGTCCTCAGTGTTCCTCATTTGTTAGGAAAGTGAATAAGGTCCTTAAACACAGAACCTCACGCCGGGTCTCCAGGGACGCAGCGTCTCTTAGGCTCCTAAATCCGTAACGTGATCATTTCACCCAGGTTTAGAACATGACCTGGGCCCTGAAGTGGGCCTGCTTAGTCACGTTGTTGCTCATTCCCGTCCTCAACATCCACTTCGACTTCATCCTCTGTACGTACCGCATGTCCTTCTGCTGCTGGACCACCGAGCCTTTACCTGAAACACGTGTAATGTAGACATATTATTCTTATTATCATATATGAGCCACATCAGCAATAATAATGATGGGAGCATGCTGTTATAGGAAAATAATCAACTGCTGGGAAGCAGAGAGATTTTCATGAAGACCCAATTTAACAAAAATAAATAAATAAATGTTTTCCATATTATGCAAATTGAAGTAGGTGGAGCTTAGTGCTTCTCGAAGGATTCGTTTTTGGTTTGCGCCAAGGAAGAAGCTGAAAGTAAGAGCGTTGTCTTGATGTCTTGTGGTTTCCTCACGAGATATGGGACAAAACTCGAATCGGCGCACTGTAGCGCCACCATCAGGCCGACCGGCTCCATCTGCTTGCCTGAGTAGCAAGTTTCATGTCTCTTTACGACTCTGGTTTGCTCTCCATGATTCGTTTAAGAGAACATCAAGAAACCCATAAACAAAAAAACAAAAAAAAAATTTGGTGCTTGGACCCCTAATAATAATACTAAGTTCCTCACCAGCTTCTCCAGCCCAGCCCAGAGCCCGGTACTGCTTCAGCACTCGGCCCACCGCGCGCTGGTTCTGTACGGGTATCAGCTCCCTCTGCGTCCCGAAACGCTGCTTGTAGTAACGCATCAGCGAGCGGTGACCGATCTTCGCCCCTGCAGCAGAGCAACACACGAGCGTCAGACACAAGCAGGACAAACGCTACTGCAGTAAACGTCTCCTCGGTACATCTTTCCATTCATGAACGAAATAAACGTGAAATAAAACATCACACGGCTTCTCTCTATATCCGTGTGTTTATTAGTGATGTCATACGTACCGGACGGCAACGTGAGCTCAAGAGTGTCGTCATCAAACTCCAACGTCTTCTCATCGGGAAGCTCTCCGTCCTTCATTTCTACGTCAGTTCCATCATGAGCGTCTGGGTAGCTACTCCTGATCTCACACACACACACACACATACACACGTCAGTGCAATGTGTCTCTTTCCCGTGTCGAAACATTACAGCTTTCCCTCTGCTTGTTACGAAGCTCTGACACTGGAGACTCCTTCCAAAAAATGTCAAATAACCATAAATCCCCTCAGCGAAATTCTTATCAATTCTATATCAATGACTGTATGTTTTTTTCTTCGTTAAACAACCAAGTTTTTATTCTTTAGCATGTTATTAGTCTTAGATTTTAACCATAACTATAGAAATGATAACGTCTTAGAACCAGGATAACTGCTGACCAATCAGAATCCAGAACGCAGCAGCACCGTGTTACAAAAACATCATCGTTTTGTAATTCAGCCAAACAGTTTTTATCGTAGCGCTTATTTAAACCGTGAAAACCGCTGTACGTAAGACGTGGCGTTAATTCCGCAGTTACCTCGACTACACGAGCGAACCCGACGTACCTGAAGTCGTAGAAGTCGGCAAACTCGAGTGCCGCGTCTCCGTCGGTGTAGAGTTTGCAGTGGCTCTTGTCGTTCATGTGCGCCTGCACCGCTTCGGTCGAGTAGAACGACTTGCCTTTTTCGTTGCACCATAAACACACTTTGCCGAAACCCACCTTCTCTCCTGTGGGGGGGAAAAAACGTTACTGAGCAGAAATCGCCTAATGCAAACATGCTGATATTACTATCAGTGAATAAAGACTAGTCAGAACAGTCATTCCTTCAATCATGAAGTTACAACATAAAAAAAAAAAAAAGTAAGACCTCGTCATGTTAACGAGAAACCGCGAGGACTTTCCTGTGGTGGAAAACTGACGTTTACAAAGCAGTGACACTGGAGACTCCTTCCATAAATGATAAGTTACAAAAAACTTCACCGTATCAACGATTATATGGTTTTAAGAAGATGTTCATGAAGAGCTACGTAAAGCTGCGTAAGCTGTTACTATAGAAACGATAACGCTACATTCAACACCTGACTCACCCAGGTACGCAAGGAGTCCTCTCAGATCGACCAGGTACTCGATGTCGGGGATGAAGAAGCCGTGCTCTTTGGTCATGTGGGCCACGTTTTTGCCCAGAGAGTGCGAGTGGTGCGAACAGAACAGACAGTCGGTCACGGGGATGGAGCCTGGAGCGGGAGTGGGCGTGGCCACGCTGTCCTCCGCCATCTGCTCCTCTTCATCAGCCTCCATCTCATCATCATCATCGTCGTCGTCGTCATCATCGTCGTCAACGTCCTCCCATTCTTCTGGAAGAGTTGTTCATACACATTTTGAAACTGGTGCTGTATCATAGTGTTGCATAAGTATTCACCCCCCTGAACTTTTCCATATTTTGTAGTTTTATTTTGCATTAAAATAATAATAATAATAATAATCACCCACCTTCATCTGCTGCTTCATCCTCCTCCTCCTCCTCTCCCTCCTCAGTTGCGATCTTCTTGGCTTGCCTCTCAAACCACTCCAGCCGTGGCGCTTTATCCGGCCTCTTCCTACCCTGCCTGTCCGTGGGTGTGGCTTCTGAGGGGGTGTGTCTCTGTTTCTGCCTCAGCCCCTCCCTCATGGCTTTCTGAATCGCCTCGTTCTGAGCGTCCTTGTCCAGCTCGGCTCCTTTCTCCAGGTTCTTCTCGTTCATGCGCTGCACCGCTTCCTGGGCGACGGCCACGGCTTTCTTCTCGGCTTGCTGGTGCTTGTGCGACTGCAGGTGGTTGTTGTAGGCGTTGGCGCTGGAGAACTTCTTGTTGCAGGTGGTGCAGGTGGCGAGGCTGTGCGCGTCTGCCAGCTGCTGTTCGGCGGCAGCACGCTGGGCCAGGACGCGTTCCTGGAAGTTCTCAGCGGTGACTGGTGGCATGTTGGCTACCTTGCGCTTCAGGTTGTAGCGGTGCCAGTCGGTCTTGTAGTGCGCACGCTGCACGTCAGCGTCGGCGAACTGCACACGGCAGCTGATACACGTGTAAGACATCACGGCTGCCGAGACACACAAAAGCAACAGGTTTATTTCTATATCCATGTAAGATTATCTACTGAAGCAAGGCTCAGACTGGGCAGATTTTTAAAATATTAGTCTTTTAATTGATTCCAATATCGACTAACATTCAACTTGAGTCATTTTTTTTTATCATCATTAAATAGTCAACCTTGTGTTTTGTTTCTTTTAAATGGGACCCACTCGCATTCACACTCCACATGTCCTGGGGACATACGAGTCCTAGATTCACTCTCTGAAGCGCTTTTAGTGATGAGGTCCGGATGAATTCCCAGCATTCGCTCCTGTTCGCACCTGTAGCAGGTCTAAACAGGGTCCGTAGTACCCTTAGTACCCCAGGGAAGGGTTGATAGTCAGATAACTACACAATGGCTTCAGCACTTCATCCATAATAAACATTGCTTGGAATCAGTTTACTATACATTACACAGCACAGAAGCCCAAATTTCCTGATTTGTGTTCATACATCTGACTTCTATTATACAATTTGTTGTTAAATTGAATTTGTTAGTTTTCTGTTATTGTTTTAACTTATCTAGTTAACAGGTTAGAAAGATAACAACAGTACTAATTAACAACACAGCTGTCTAATTCATATATACTTATATACATATTACGATTAAATATTAAATCCTGTCTCACCTGAGTTCTAGTTATCCGCTGTTTAATAAATAAAATGCTTTCTTTCCTCGAGTTAAACCCACGTTCCTACATGACCAGAGAAAAGCAGCTGTAACCTTTGAACCGGAAATGAAAATCCGGAATAAAAAAAGACGCCATTTGAGGTGATGTCGCCATCTTGTGGTAAAACCTGACAGTTCAAAACAGCGGCTCACAGCACTATAAAGGAGTCATTCGGTCAAAAAACATCAAGATAAACATATTATTTACATTTCCCCCACGAGTAATCATTTAAAATCCACAAATATTAATCGAAACTATGTGTGTAATCAAGTGTAAGTGGTTGCTAATATCTGGAAACTTCGACATATAGGGTGTATGTGCTACACAACACGGTTTACAACACATACACACACATAGTATATATATAATTTATAATATTTTGATTTAGTATTACATTAATAATTCAAATTTGCCTGTCTCCAGCAGTTTCCAAAATGGTCTGAATGTGCACTATTAATCCCTAAAGCATTATTTAAACTTATTAAACCCTGAAAAATAGTTTCTTCAGACACACGACAAACTAATCCAGGATTCGCTTAAGCCTTAATTAGGTTTTTAAGTCTAAAATACACCATTTGGGCTAGTTTGCACCAACGAAACTTACATTCTGACCTGGATTAAGTGTTTTTATTTATTAATTTTTTTTATATTTACTGCTTTTATTCATTTAACAATGGGTGGGAGAATCCACTCCCCGGATGGGACAGAGCACCACACACACAAATCCACACACTCATTCACACCTAAGGTCAATTTCTCATAATCCAGGCCATGGAGGAAACCGGAGAACCCAGAGGAAACCAACCAGGGACACAGGTGGTACACGCAACACTCCACCCTGACAGGAACTCGAGGTAAGGATGGAACTGGGGACTGTGGAGCTGCGAGGCAGCAGCGTTACCTACCGCACCATCATGCCACCCTTTCCTGCGTTTAGTTTTACAGTAAGGTTTACAGAAACTTATTTTCTGATAGTTTTCACTCAGGATTTGTAGAAATCTTTCAATAATGATTTATGTCAAGAGTAACATTGCTGCTGTTTATTTAAGACTGGCAAATCCATCATGGCGGACATTTTGAGGCTACACATACGTAACCATTGTTGTAGTTCACGCCTTCTGAGACTCACCCGGGTTCCTTCTCGCCCGCACGTGCACCTACGTCGAGACTTTCCAAGTTACAAAGAGACACGACGCAGCATTTCCAATAAATAAATAAATGTCCACTGCAACACAGTCATCTCTTTTGTTTTCACACTGTTGACTCTGGACCACATGTACACCATCTCCTCTCTTCTCCTGCAGTGAGTGTATTTTCTTCCCCTCTATCCCACAGCCATCATTAAACTCGGTGCTCATTAGTGATCTGTGCAAACTTACTGTGTTGTTGGTCAATAAATGGCACTCGCCTCTCGTTCCCGAACTGTGTTTCTTATTAACCCTGTGCCACCAGACTTTGTCAGTAAATTAGATTTTGTTTTTGTTTTACAAATCTGAACATTTCTGCTGTACTTTAATCAACTTTATGTTCACATTCAAACATTTCAATATCTGCATCCAGTCAGTAAATTCTATAATACAACAGCAACATGCCTTTTTTGTTTGTTTGTTTAAAGAGCTTGAACGGTGCGTCGAACAATTTCAAACAGCGGATTATCTTGGATATTTAAGAGAGATATTTGAGTTAAAGTCGAGCTCAGTTATTCTACACACAAAGTTCAGACTTTTTTATAAACTGGGTTTTGAAATCAACTGCAATATTTGACGAGCAATTTCAAAATAAAATGAAAACATTGCAGGTTTGCAAAATTAAAAGTCCAATCCAAATCTTGGTAGCAGAACAAACATTAGATACGAGGAGATATCCATGACTTAATAGTGACGGGGCGCTTGGTAGAACCTGTTAACACTGGGGTAAGTTAACTGTCGCCTCCGCTGGAGCATTTAAAAAAAAAAAAAAAACGGTGGCAGATTTAACTTTGATGAACAGGGTCAAGTTTCCCAAAAGCATCACAGCACAAAGATCATTGTTAAATGGCAGAGTGATCATCACACTGAACACTCACTCCCTCTCCCTCTCTCTCTCTCTCTCTCTAAGGTGATCTTTACTTTGTGATGGCTTTTGGGAAACCTGAGCGCTGGAGCTCAACAGGAATGAATCCAACCTCGTGCATCTAATAAAAGTTCATCTCGAATAAAGTTTTGAAATGACCTTTAAAATCCAACCAGGATTTATACAAGAGAATGTTTGAAACTAGTGTTTGTACAGTCTTCGTCAGTGAAGTTAAAGATTCGGGTTTTATCCAGCGTTAGAATGATTCAGATTAGGACACAAAGAAAAGGCAAGTGGTTTAATGAAGAAAAAGCAGTCGAAGCAGGAGGCCTTGGTAAAAGGGATTACGTTATTTTTATTAGTCTTAAATTTGTATCTACAACGAAGGGACACGAGCAAAAATAAGTGACGACTCCATGGAAAAAAAAAGAAAAGAATTACATTTATTATCGATGCATTTTTTTTCCATTTTTTTAGGTAAACGACTTTTTTTTGTTTGTTTTTTTTTTCTTTTCAGTCTAAAGAAATTTTTACAATAGAAAGAAACATTAACTACACGAGACACAGAAAAAAGTCCCTAGAAGACAAGGAGCCAGTCTATTCTAACGTGAAATCCAAAGCAAAATCGAAGGAGGTCGCTGCTCCATACTCAATACTGCTTGTTCCGTTCCTCGGAAAGAGAACCGAGGAACGACGAAGCTCCCTTCCGTTTCTCCTTAATGTTACATTATTATACAGCGTCACAACAGTAGTACAGAAATGGCCGATGGGACAGACGTTTGTACGGCAAACAGGGCGAAGACACTGGCTGAATCCCAAACTGCTCCCTACTCTCTAGGTAAGTGCACTACATGGGGGTAGAAAATGTACATCACACCCCAAAGTAGCTTCCAATTTGGGATTTGACCCTAGAAAATATCGCAGAACACAGAGGAAATGCCTCCTCCTTTTTTTTTTTTTTTTTTTTTTTTAAATCACTTCTTTTAACTTTTTTTTTTTGAACATTTTTCTTTACTTTAAATAGATAAAAATCCTTCATCACAAAGTCTGTTTGTATCTCTGATCCCTTTAAGTTTCTGATTTGAGCCTTGAAACGTGTTAATTCATTTTTCTGAAAAAGTGCACAAGCGTGGCCGCCCTGTCTGTCTCTGTCTGTCTCTGTCTGTCTCTGTCTGTCTCTGTCTGTCTCTGTCTCTGTCTGTCTCTGTCTGTCTCTGTCTGTCTGGGGGACATGAAAGCCAAAAAAGGGATCCTGAGCACTTGGTCAAGGCTGAAACAGGAGTGTGTTAGGACTGCTACAGAACTGCCTCTCATCATTCACCTAATCTGTGGATTAATCAGTGCAACAGGACGAGATTCTTCTCCTCTTTTCACTGATTGCGTAGAAGTTTTTTTTTTTCTTTCCAGTGGGAACAGAGCTTCGGCTAGAAAGGTTGTTTTCTTTACACCTTTTTTTTTTTTCCTTTTTTTTTTTCCCTCCAGTGCTGTGTTCAGTTGTCGGGACTGGAATATCAAAAAACATGTCAATGATATCAAAATGCATTTTACAGTATTTACAAGAAGCGAATGATAAAGAAAGGAAAAAAAAGAGGGACGTCATGTACAAGGCGGTGTGACTAAGAGTGTGGGAGGCAGGTTAGCATTTGGATACCCATTAATTAACATTAATTAAATAGCAGTGGCTGATTTGAAACAACCAGAATGGATCCCAAAACAGTTAAACAAATATTTAAAAAAACGGAAAGGGGGAAGAAAAAAAAAACAAACAAAAAAAAAAAAACCACACTGACATGGACGAATCCTGCTCTGTACGCTGCTGTGGGAGTTAAAGATGGACCTCCGTGTTGTAGGACTCTGTCTTTAGATGTTCGTGGTCATGTGACGTGAAGCTGCGTGAGTTGCTCTGCGGCGGTAACTAGGTAGTCTTGATTCGGTTCCAGGAAGCCAGACAGGCAGCGTTCGTCGGGACGACGCTCGAGTTTTTCCCCTCCACTCGTCCTGGTGCACGTTACGTGGGAACAGATGCAGACGTGGTACCTCGCATCGCCCAGTGTGCTGAAGAAGAAACGTGTCTGAGAATCCGTCGGATATGAGAGAGCACGTGAGCGCGTCCGGGCGGACGTCCGTTCCCCCCCACCGCTTCCCGAGACGCCCTGTTTCAGGAACATGCAGGCGCGACAGGGGTCGATTCAGCAGGAGGTATCTTTAGACTGGCATTATTTACATGTTTACAATGTCCTGAAGCAAGCTGCATGTTGCAAGACATACACACATGAAGGAGGGTGGGGGAGGGGGAAGAGGGAAGAGGGAAGAGGGAGGGGGGAAATAAATAAAACGTGAGCGAAGCCAAAAAAATATCTAGTACCACGATTTAAAAAGAAAAAAAAAAAAAAAAAACATGGGTTTTTTTTTTCGACTACGGGAGAAGATTCTTCTTCGTCAAATCAGTGAAATTATGACACAGGCCACAAAATGCTGTTGGCTTTCTCACTGTACTTTTTGGACAGAAAGTGGAATAACACAGCAACAGCAGAGAGATAAATCATGGAGTGAAGTTTACTAAGAGAAACGCTCGACGCCCGGCTGTGGAGCTTTCTGTCAGATCGCTACATTACGGAAAGGGGAATTTAAAAAGTCACGCAAAGCCATGAGGAAAAAAAATGATGATTAAAAAAAAAAAAATACCCCAAGCTCGAAATTTCCCCCAAAAACCTTAAAATAAAATACAGCGACTGATTCACAAAAAAAAAAAACAATAATAATAACAATAATAATAATAATAAATCATAGAGTTTCCACTGGGTATCGTGAATATGTGCTTCCTCTGACGATTTCATGGTTATTGAGATACAATGTGCCCTTCTGAGGAAAAAAAACAAAACAAAAAAATACCCTTATCAATTATCATTACAATATTAATACAAAATAAAAAAAAAAAGAACAATAATTATTAATAATACAATACATACACAGAAATAATGGAAACGTTCATAGCCCGTCACATCTTCATGAGTGTTTAAAAATGTACACGTTAAAATGGAGGGGGAACCAAAACAAAACAAAACAAAAAAAACCAAAAATAATAAATCACATGTCCCAGAGTGAAATCTAAAGCATTAATAAAGAACAAGAAAGAAAACTTAAGAGTGAAGAAGAGACGGAGTGAGTTTAAAAAGAGCTGAGCCGAACGAAGACGCGCGTTCTTGTCCTGCCCATCAGTCTGTCCTTTCACGTGTGTGTGTGTGTGTGTGTGTGTGTGTGTGTGTGTGTGTGTGTGTCTTCTCTTCTACAAGCCCCTTCTTTCAGTGTCCGGAGCCAGAGAGGAAGGCAGAGCGAGGCAGTCAGCAGGCTCTTCCTGTGGCTCGGGGGGCTGCTTCCTGTCGCCGGCGGCCATTTTGGCGCGAGTCCCGCGCTTCGCCGGCGTCCCGTGAGGCTGCGTGGTGCGGTACGGTGCGGTGCGGCCCGGCCCGGCCCAAAGCTCCACGAGGCGGGGGTGGGGTGGGGTGTGGTGTCCAAAGGAATGAGGGGTACAAAACAAATGGAAGGAAAATAAAAAGAAATAAAATAATAATAACAATAATAATAATAATAATAAAAAAGGAGGGAAAAAAAAAAAAGAAATCACACGCTCATTGTCATGTTGGGTGAATACTGAAACGAGAAGAAGGGAGGAGGGGAAAGATACGTGAGAAGATGGATACAAGATGGTCACGGCATTACTGTCAGGAAAACAGGCTCGGGTTTGTGTCGACGAGGCAGATAAGCGCGAGACAACGCGAAAGAAAGAAAGGAAGGAAGGAAGAAAGGAAGGAAGAAAGAAAGAAAGAAAAAGAAAGGAAGGAAGGAAGAAAGGAAGAAAAAAGAAAGAAAGGAAGAAAGAAAGGAAGGAAGAAAAAAGAAAGAAAGGAAGGAAGGAAGAAAGAAAGAAAGAAAGGAAGGAAGAGGAAAAAAATAGAAAGGAAGGAAGGAACGAAGGAAGAAAGGAAGAAAGAAAAAGAAAGGAAGGAAGAAAGGAAGGAATAAAGAAAGGAAGGTGTCTCAGAGGAAACTGCTGGTCACAAGACGAGCCATTTTTTTTAAAACCGTAACACTGATAGTCACTGGATTGTTTTTTTTTTTTCTTTCTTTCATCTACTCACACTTTCGCTTTGGAACGGGTTGAGGAAGTTGCCGCCCATCTCGCCGTCGTCCCGCGGTGTGCCCGGCGGGTTGTTCATGCCTGCCATGTTGCTGGGCGAGTTCTGCGGAGGGAAAGAAGCGGGAGAGGTTTTTCAGAGACGTGCGGCGTGTTACAGAGGGCCGACTGGTTCGTTCGTTCATTCATTCGTTCATCTTCCTTTCGTCCATCTTTCCTCCTGGCTAATTTAGAGCTGCATCTTGTCTTTCTTTTATCCCTTCCTCTTTTCTTCCTTCCAACCGTTTTAGAATTGACAAAATACTCTAATAATAATAATAAAATAAAATAAAAACATTAATTATAAATTTTTTTTTGCAGATTTTTTAAAAATTCCTCCCTTATTCTCTTTCTTCTTTCACTGATTACTTTCTTTCTTCTTTCCTCCCAGGAACTGGTTACTAATATACACTTATTTAATATTTAAAAAAAGAGAGAGAGAGAGAGAGAGAGAGAGAGATTTTTCTCTTTCATCCTAGTCCATCCCTTCTTCCTCTTTTGCTCCAAACATCTGATTTGCCTAGATATATTAAAAAAGGGAAATGTTCTTTGTTTCGTTCTTTCTTCATTCTTTCCTCATTTTTCTCTTTTCTTCCACCTTTCTTTCTTCATTATTTTCCCTTCCTTCCCTTCTCCTAGCTTCTTCTTTCTTTTTTTATGCTTTATTCCTTCTTTTACTGGAAACTCAATGTCAATACACTCCAGTCATGTCAAAAACAGAAAACTGTATTTCTTCCTTCCTTCTTTCTTCCATCTTTCATTCCAGCACCCGGTTGCCAATATACTCTTTTTAATAACATCTAAAAACTCCTCCTTTCTTCTTCTTTTTTTTTCTCCTGCTCTCAGCAACCAGAGCCGCCACTATGTCAATAATATCAGAAGTCAGAAGTGAAATAAATCCTTTACACCAGCATGGTCATCTTTTAATAATGATACGTTAATGAGAGGTTTAAGTTATTCACCTTTGGCAACCCATCCATGTCCCCGGACCCTACAAAAAAACAAAAACAAAAACAAAAACAAGTTGAGAGAGAGACTCGGCCAACAGGGGGCGCTTTAATACAGCGACTGAGTGCTCGACGTGCAGGATGACGCCACGGCAGCGCGCTCACCTAATGATCCGTTCATATGATGAGGCTCCATGGAGCCCATCCCTCCCATCGGACCGTCAGGGCCCGGGACCATCGGGAACTGCGAACACACAAACGTACGTTTAGCCACCTGCTACCTGCTACCTGCTAGCGGGAAACTCCTGGGACATCTTCACTCGTCCGAGACGTGCGACAGGAGGAGCAGACGGCTTCATTAGCGTGAAGGCGTCTATTAGCGTGTGAGGGAAATTAAATAGAACGATCAGGCTCGGCTGATCAAACGCTTCGAGCTACAAGTGCGTTAATTAACACAAAGTAACCCTCGCTCGTTAAGGCTAAGATCCACCGAGTACCTGCACAGGTGCGAGTTCTTTCCTGATAC
>CM074948.1:25385855-25397209 GCA_037577455.1 Pangasius macronema | reverse complement strand
TCAAACGTTTTTGAAACTTTGGTCTTGGCAAAACGCAATTCATATTTAGGGTCACGACGAGGAACATCTGAGGGGGGAAATAATCAGCGTCGTGATGTAAGGGGTAATAAACCACGAAGGTGTGTTTCTATCAGAACTGAAGTGAAGTGAAGTGAAGTGGCCAAGTGTGGTGACTCGTACTCAGAATTTGTGCTCTGCATTTAACCCATCCAAGTGCACACACACAGTAGTGANCCGGACCCGAGACTCGAACCCACCACCTTCAGGTTCACCTTCAGGTTACAAGTCCCACTCTCAGACCATTAGGCCATTAGACCATTAATCTCCACCGGTTTATCCCAAGACTCTATTTCCAAACGTCCTGGAGCATTCTAGCGCTCATTAATGCATTAAGAATAGTGCTGTATTATTATTATTATTATTATTAATAAAATCCAGTCCACAGTTTTAGCGAGCACTCACGTTGGGTCTGTTGCCTCCAGGGCCGATGGGGTTCATCATTGTGTATATGTTTTCGCTTGAGTTTGTTGAATCTGCAGAAGAAAGACAAGATAAAGATCAGTTTCGGGGAAAAAAAAAAGAAAGAAAGAAAAAGAAAGAAAGAAAGAAAGAAAGAAAGAAAAAAAAAACAGCGATGGCATCTATGAACTCATCCTGCAGGTCAATCTCAACCGATATAGCCTGGCTTATATAATAACTGATCGATATGAAGCTCAGCCAGAGCTCAGCTTGTGCTTCTTTAAACATTCACAAGCTGGTGAAGATGGCCGTCATGTCCGATCCCAGGCAGCGGGTTAGGATTACATCACCCTGAGTGGGGGATGGGAGGAAACGTTGTACTCCGTGCGTGTGTGTGTGTGTGTGTGTGTGTGTGTGTGTGTGTATGTTTTTCCCCCTCTCTGTGCTGAGCCACAAAGGCAATGCAGCAACCTTGTACTGACATTGGCTGCTGAGACCGAGGGCGAGTGGGAGGCACCGAACATCATTTGGTGCGACTGGGAGATGATCAGGTTCGGCTGATCGCAGGAGCAGGTGAATTTGCGCGAGTGTGTGTGTGTGTGTGTGTGTGTGTGTGTGTGTGTGTGTGTGTGTGTGTGTGTGTGTGTGTGTGTATGTACATATAAAACTGTTGAGTTTACACACCTCCTGGACTTGGCATGATGGGAGTTCCTGGAGGACCACCTCCCCCTGGAGGACCCTGAAGAAGATAATCACACACACACACACACACACACACACACACACACACACACACACACACACGGATTTCATTTTTAGGATCGCAGTATAACGCTATTCTCAGCTCCAGAAATGCCGGAGGAGAAATTTTAAACAAAGTTGCAGTAGACACAGGGGAGATATTATGGCAGTATGATTAATGCCCACATATTCTGCTTGTCCAAATACAACGCCTGGGGCAAAACTGAAGAATGTAATAATTGCTCAAGAAAAAAAAAAAAAAATCAATATGTTTAGAGAGTTAACTATGTGCTTAGGCATACTTTTTGTTTCCAGAGGAAAGCATTAACTTGTGTTTAAAGTGGAGAGGGACGGAGGTGACACTACCGGTCCACATGGGGGCGTGTGTCCGTTACTTACCACGTAGTTGCCCGGAGATGAGGAGGAGTACGCTATCTGTGAGCGGAGAGACAGAGGAAGGGAAGAGCACAGATGAGCTGAATTTTTTATAAATAAATCCAGAATTAAATAAAACCAGAATTTGATTTTCATTCATTTATTTATTCATTGTTAAATAGCTGTGATGAAATCAATCCCTTTAGCTTTATATTATTAGACTTGACGGAGCGAATCACTTTGAAGTGACTGACTCATTGAGTGAATCACTTTGAAGTGACTGACTCATTGAGTGAATCACTCTGAAGTGACTGACTCATTAAGTGAATCACTTTGAAGTGACTGACTCATTGAGTGAATCACTTTGAAGTGACTGACTCACTGAATGAATCACTTTGCTCCAGTTTATGACGTGATTCGCTTTGGTTCACTCGACGACGTGAAGGGTTTTGTTTCCCCTAAAGACGAGTCACTTGACATGACGCGTACGTTTTTTACTTCACCTGATCGTGTGAATCACTCTGGATACTCGATGACGTGCATCACTTTCGTTTGCCTGATCACATGAATCGCTTTCGTCTGTTCGATGACATGAGTCACTTGGATTCACTTGACGTGAGTCACTTTAGTTCCGCTCGATGAAGTGAATCATTTTTTTTTTTGCACGTGATGATGTGAATCACTTTGAACTCTGTTTTATTAAGACGTCGTGAAGTGAATGAAATAAATCGCTTGAAGTGAATCGCTTTGAAGTTCATTTTACTAGACGAGATGAAGAATCACTTTGAACTTCGTTTTACTAGACCTCATGAAGTGAATCGCTTCGGTATACAAGATGAAGTGAATCTCTTTGGTTCATTTGAAGTGAATCACTTTAAACTTTGTGTTACTATACCTGATTACGTCCATCGCTTCGGTTCATTAGACAAAGCGAATCGCCTCGAATGATATAAAAGGTGCTGTATGAATACAAAAGCACTGTGTGTGTGTGTGTGTGTGTGTGTTTTGGGGGGGTGGGATGGTCAAGCCTTACCGAGTTAGTGTTGGGATTCGGCCAGGGACCCCGTCCTCCTGGACCCCTGAGAGAACAAATAAACAGATGAGTGGGAGGAGAAAAGGCTAAGTCGACCGACACCATAAACTAGCTTGTCTGACATGTGTTTTGCCCAAAGCGACGACACCGATGACGACGATGGAGGTTTGCGGTTGCTACTCACATGTTCATTCCTGGCATGCCTGGCCCACCCAGGGAGTTCGGAGGTGGCCTCATTGCACCATAGTTCTACAAAGAGGTGAAAGTTCATCCTTTATTAAGATACATAAACTGGAAGCAATTATTTACAAAGCAGAGTTGCTATGAATCGAGGTACAGTTTAATAAAAGCATACAGATACTAGCTTTCATGCTTTGTATCACTTCGGAGTGATAAAGTAACCCTTGAATTGGAGAGTAATGGGACAGGAGGGTATCTATACACACCTGTGGACCCATGCTGCCCATCCCTCTAGGCGGATTCATTCTCATCGGGCCGCCCATGCTGGGGTGTCCTGAACAGAAAAAAAATAATAAATAAATCAATCAATCTATGCACGCCTAAATTGGAAAAACGTGTTATTTGTTTTGTGGGTTTTGTGGGTTCTAGACTAATACCTTGTGGTCTGGTGGGGTCCAGATTGTTTGGCAAGAGTGGCTGTGACCCAGGAACCCCGACTGGAGGCTGCATGGACGAAGGGGAAATAAGGAACAATGAAAACCAAAAAGTGAAAACGTGGAGCTGTTACGAATTAACGTGAAACCTGCTTCGACTTGTCTGCTTGATCTGACGGTAAACGGGAACGACTCGTGCTCACATGACGCGTAACGTAAACGCGTACGCCGTGTCATACAGCTATCGCGTCATTAACGAAACAAAGAGACAAGGTCCTGTGACTTTACACTAGATTTTGCGTTTGCGTTCCAAGTTAACGTCTAACGTGCGCGTTAATGTTAATTAATGACAATTCTTCGAATATTTTAGGTAGCTTTCCAGTTTCGTCTTCGTACTCTTTCACAAACACAACATTACCGTAATTCTTTTCCATTTTGCGATACGTTAATATTAACATACTCTCAGGGACGACAGGCTGCACGGCTGTAGGCGTATACAGGCTACGATCCGTCACGTCTCGGCGTCAGATGCTCCGCCCACAGGCCACAGAGTGTCTCGAGTATGTTGTACACTTTTCTGGCCACAGGCTTCAGAATCCTGAAGGTCGCAACCTGACTGACTCATTTCCAGCAGAACACAACGAGCTTTTTTTTTGGAGCGAGATATTGTGACCAGTCTGAAAATATTCACCGAATACAAGTTATTAAAGAGTTCTGCTTCAAACACGCGAGATAATCGTGAGAAAACGGCGTTCTTTGGTCGTCTGCCACACCAGTCAAATTGGCTTTTCTGTGAAAGTAGGTCATTCTTGGCGACGTTTCCTGACAAAATCTATCAGACTCTCCGCTGATGCTTGAGGTCTGGCTCGCAATATGAGGATGTAACAAACATGACGAGCAAGACGGGACTTTGATTTCAGGAAGCTAAAAAAACGTAGCGCGCTTTTTCATATCTATTGCATCTACTGTACGAGGAATTTGTAAATTAAGCGCTAAGTCGGTATTATTTTCCTTTCTGAAAGCGAAATGACTTTTCCAGAGGAAATAATTTAGGTCTAATGGCATACAGACACCACAAAAGCCTAAGGAAAGCACAAGTACCAGGATGTGTTCGTGCGTATCTGAGTAACTGCGTAAGCGTTCTGAGGCGTCGGTATTTTCCGTCTGTATATCACATATAAGCAGAAAGGTGTGCATGGCAAGATTAGGGTGAGGAGATCAGCACCATCATCGTGTGCATGCTGGAGGTGTGTATCCGGATCTTTCTCCTCTCGTGGACGGTGTGATATGAATAATAGCAATACGTATTCCCAATAACGTTCAGTACAACTCCATTAGCACTCTACAATAGAGACAAACCTTGGGTCTTGCGTGGATTTAAGCCTATCTGGCACCAAAATGCAACACTTCTCTTTTCGTACTGGCCGCTCACGTAGACTCTACTCACGTAGAGCACTTCTTTCTGCGTTTAGGACACGTGAAAATATCCGCACTGTCAGATTACCTGTCAATTATTCGCCAAGTTTGAATTTTAACCAATGGCAGGTTGAAATATTGAGCTGACATTCAGCAAGACTGACATCCTGTAAAGCTTTTGCTGGCCGTTTAATACTTTTGTTCATTATTTCTCTATATTACGTCTGTCAAACACACACCAAAAAAAAGACCTGCCAAGCTACTGACAAGGAGGTTTAACTGAAATGACAAATAAAGACACTTTATTACATTACATTACGCTAAAGACGAATTTTAGCAGTTAATATCGGTTCGTTAACTCTTCTTGATACCGGAATTCTGTTCTCGTATTTGAAAGCTGGATAAAACGACATAAACGGCAGTTTCCGTCTCGAGACACCTTCGCCGCTCGAGTACGTTAGCTGCGAGCGCATACTGGTGGAACGTGACACTTTCGCTTGGGCATGCGTTGTAAGTGAATTTCCTAATTTTCCTCACGACAGGGAAACATGGCAGAATTATTGCTTGTGGTGATCATTCATCCAGGACAATTATGCTGAGATGCCATGTTATCGTCTACGCGTGTGAACAGGAATGTGAGTCGGTTACCTGGTTTGGCATGCGGAGGGACGGCCGAGGTCCACCCGGGTACCGCGGAGACATGAAAGGCTAAAGACAAGGACAGCAGAGAGAGAGAGAGAGAGAGAGAGAGAGAGAGAGAGAGAGAGAAGAGAATTTTTTTTCTTTGTCGTTAGCACCGCGCGGCTGTCTACAGTGACAGAGAGCAAAATAAAAAGGTGCAGCTAAATGAATGGCAGGAGCGAGGCCAGCTGGAGCAGGTGGAATGCAGGCAGGCAGATGCACCGAGCGACAATGGGGATGGCACCGAATGCGACATATAAATAAGACATCCAGCCTTCTGACTGCTGCTCACGTTCCAGATTCTCTCTCACACACACACACACACACACACACACACACACACACACACATATATATATATACATACACACAACACACTTTCAGGACAGGAGTCTGATATTGACCACCGTGTAGAGATTTTATATACGGACGTGGCCGTAATCAGACCACACCAAGACCACAACAGGCTCGGTCCGATATCCGAAACCGGGTTGGACAAGAGACGGAACAGGAGCCGCTCCTGTGGTCCGGGACTCTGGCTAAGAGCTCCGTCGGGCCCTTGTTCGAGAAAGAGGGACAGCCACACAGGCTGGGATGTGTGTGTGTGTGTGTATGTGTGTATATGTGTGTGTGTGTACCAGTGAAAAGAGCTGGGCAGGACAAAGTGAGGATGTGTGAGTGTGTGTGTGTGTGTGTGTGTGTGTGTGTGTGCTGATTTGGAGATTTCTACAGATGTTCCTCCGTCCTCGTGTGTACAAGCACAAGCAGCTACGCTTCATAAAGGAAGAAGAGTTCAACCAAAACAAAACAAATCGATATTTTCCACTCATGTGCAGCCAATTATCCAAGACAAGTTTTGACAAGCCGTGAAAGCTAACGCCCACCAATTAGCATGATGCCAACGCAGCAGAATCATAGCGCGAGTGATGATACTAAAAGACAATTAGGAGGAGACGGAGAGGAGGGGAAGGAAAAAAAAAAACAGCCTTCATAAGCCTTTGAGACAGCATGGAACATCTGTAAAATATCGACGGAAGTTTAAATTAGTTAGACGGCTCCCGTTTTAATCTACGCCAGTGATTCGCTCGTTTATTAGTACGTTCTTATTATAATTGTGCTACGTTTAAATACACAAAGACAAAAAAAAAAAGCACCAAAACCAGCCCTATTTTTTTTAATCCCTCCACTGCGTCCTGAAATTCTCTAATCCATACTAGTTATATGGAAATGAGATTTTAGCATTCGAGTGACATCATGCTAACTGGCAGACATTTCTCTCCAGCTCCAGCGCAATTCTAAAAAAAGATCTGACTTCTCGTCTGACTATTCCTTTAGAGACTGAGCGAGTGCGTGCGTGCGTGTGTGTGTGTGTGTGTGTGTGTGTGTGTGTGTGTGTGTGTGCGTGCGTGAGGGCATTCTACAGCATCAGGCTGTGCAATATTAATGTGCTATTGATGGTGGGTGGGAGTGAAGAAGCCTTTCCAGCAGCAGGGAGGACCGTGAATAATTCATCCCGCTCTAGGGGCGCTGACTCTGGGCATGGAGACACTGGGTGTGGGCCGTGAAGAGCGAAGGAAGCACGGAGACGGAGAGGAGAAACAGGAGGCCGCCATCGAAGCCGAGTGGTGCAAAATAACCTCCTCGTCTGACGCGCTTAACGTTGTGGCGCTTCGATTGTTAAGCGGTCGGGATGTGTGTGAATGTTAGGGGCGGTGTGGGATTTCCAATTAAAGAATTAATTAATTTTATATTCCTTCACAGGGACAGTTCAATAGTGTGTGCGTGTGTGTGTGTGTGTGTGTGTGTGTGTGTGTGTCTTACCTGGCCATGGGGTCCCATCATGGGGTTGCTGGGGTTGTGTGGGGGAGGCTGTGCGTGGGGAGACGGCTGCGACCCGGGAGGGCCCTTTAAGAGAGAAGAGGCAGGTGAGACATGAAACGGGGGCGCACTGCCGAGGCCTGCTGCTGCTCCGCCGACACACACACACACACACACACACACACACACACACACACACACTACGAGGTAGATGAAGTTACAGTCCTTACAGTCCTTCACTAGCAAGAGTGAGGAACTTTCGTAGCCACAGCTGGGTTCTACTTCCCAAAAATATAAACAAACTAAGCAGCCTAATTTAAAGCACCGTGACCCTGACCAGGCAGTTACTAAGGATGAATGTACAATGAACAATGCCAGTGTTTCTCAACGTGGACTTTCTTTGTTCTGCGAGCTTCGTACTTGACGGCACGCGTGAAACCTATCATGAGATCAGACACTTTTTTTATTTAGATATTTTAACATCACATTAAGTGCAAAAACACAGGAAACCTTCATACTGGCCACTACAACTTCAGGAAGTCGGCGAGCGCAGACGTGAAGACCGAACATCCTGTTTCAGCTCTAGCATTACAAACCCCCTCCTCTACTCTCCCATATATCTCAATGAGAAGCATATGGCCTTCCAGGAATCCCCACAGCCAGAGGGAACTCACCACCACCACCACCACCACCACTACCACCACCCCAACTCTGGGCTCCGAATGCCCTCTCACACACACTCCTCACACACACTCCTCACACCGTTCTATTCTGCTGTCCTGCAGGGACGGTCAATCGACCTCACGTCCGCGTGCTCACGCTTAATTCGTAAACCACCATGTCTGCATACACACACACAGTCAGGCGGACAGGCTGCAATGGCTCGGCCGTGTCACTTGGGGGCACTGTTGTCAAGAAAGAAAACGAGGCCCCGGTGCCTGAGGTTTTTTGGTGCAGCCATCCTTCAGGTAGCAGGCGAAAAGAAAATGAGCCACAGAGAAGAGAAAGGCACAGGATGACGCAACACAGCGGCAAATCAAACGTCTTCGTTTACGAGATCGCCTGAAACGAATAGTGAGAATCAGGAAATCTTGATATTTATAGAGTATTTTCCTCAAAACAGCAGATTTATTTAAAAAATAAAAAAAAAAAAGACGTTCCTACCGCCATCACAGCCCTTAACCTTTAACCTTTAACCCTAACCGTAGTGGTGTTAGTAATTGTTTGTAACGACGTGATGTCATCATTAAAGACAACCGAACACACGGTTACGAACAGGAACACACACCTGAAAAAACGTCTCCGTCACCCTTTGTTGTTTCATCTTTTTACTTCAAACTGATCCCAAAAACTTGGAAATAACTGTGATATTATCACAGGTTTTTTTTTTTCCTCGCATTTTCCGATGATGCTGTTTTGACGCTTATTTTTGTGCATCTACCTTGATGTCGCTAGAGCCATGCGAATAATCGGCTTGAAGAGCACGTGTCAGTCATTTCTGTATTTCTCAGAAAAACAGACCACAGTAAGTACACCAAAACACAGTAGTGTGTGTGTGTGTGTGTGTGTGTCGCTAATGACTGCACACACGTACGACACGTTACTTGTAATCTGATCCAACGCTACGTGAGGTTTAGTGCTAGTGTCACCATGACGACGAGAAGCACGCGAGTTACCGCGTTCAGCGTTCAATTAGCGCGACGAACAAAGCGGTTGTCCAAGGCGTAATCAAGGTAGAGTCCTCTTGGTAGCAGGTTCGCACTATTGAGACAGCACGAGTTCTGAAAATCCGCATAAAACGCAATAATTATGTATCGGCAACTCGGATATATAACGCCTTTACTCGTCTTCTCGTGCCACCAACATGAAACGCAATCTGTCGAGAATAATAACACAAAAAAATAAAGGTTTTATGAAGGTTTTTACAAGGAGAAGGCAACAATCTGATAACCAGGATCACAAAATGGTGGATCAGATATCTGATCAGAAATCCGATCCCAAGAAGCGAAAGGCAGGTTATTAAAGCAGATCACACGAAAGGATTTTATTTCATTTATATATCTATATTCTTGGCGAAACTGGACATGTTTACATATAAAAGAGACAAAATTGTATTTTTCTTTTGTTAAGACTGATTTTATACTTTATTACACTCATTTATATTACGAACGCAAGTCATTTTTGTGTGAAAGAATTGTTTACGTTTTTTTTCCCGAAGTGTTTTTGTTTATGTTTTTAGCTACGTTTTTTTGTTTTTTTTAATTTAAATGTCGGACAGGTATCGATATCGACCTGTAATCAAAGTCTGAATATCAGAAATCACAGAATGGTATCATGCCATCGCTAGATTTTTTTTCCCCACTTCGTGATATTACTCGCTAGATTTCACTGAGGTCACGTCCCGTCCTGCGTGCGCCTCAAAACGTTAACTGGAGTCCCAATCTGACCTCACGGTTATAAATTTGTCAGTTTAGACATTGCGCTCGGCACAAAAACACGGACCGACGGAATTCCTTCGCGTAGCGCTGAGTTTGCCTCTCGCGTGCGCCGATTCCGAAAGTGAAAGTAATCCGACGCAAAAGGTTTACACGACTGCTCTTCTACCTGACAAATGTTTAAAAAGGATATTAACCAAAAAATTCACTTGGAGCTGCTCTAATTCCGATGGAAGTGTACAGATGGACTTTTTTTTTTTCGCATTATTAACAGATTATGTCCGATGTGTATTTGTAAATGGACATTTTGAATGAACATCACGGTCTGTGTCTCCACTTATATATCCTGGACGTCGAGAGACGTTAAGAGTTAAGCACTTAGCGTGTGTGTTGTGTTATAGCTTGATTTTGGAGAAGTGTGTGTGTGTGCTGAGAAGGTATGTTGGGGAGCCAATGTTCAGATTTAGCCCTGACCTGTCTACGACCTCGCTGAGAGAGAGAGAGAGAGAGAGAGAGAGAGAGAGAGAGAGAGAGAGAGAGAGAAAGAGAGAGGAGGTCCTGTGGGGTCTGATGCGAGAGCTGCTCTACTGACTGTCCCAGAAACAGCACAGATACAACAGCAGCAGTGTGTGTGTGTGTGTGTGTGTGTGTGTATGTGTGTGTGTGTGTGTGTGTGTGTGTTGGCAGCCTGCGTTACTCAGAGGAAGGCTTGGAGGAGTGTGCCGATACTCAAGGCCTCAAACTCTCAGCTGCAACGAGGTCATGGCCGTTCATTACACCTCATCACACAAACACACACTACCATCTCTCCCTCCGCTAGAGCGCCATGCTTCTCCCTCTCTCTCTCTCTCTCTCTCTCTCTGTAATATCAATTCAAAATCGTAGTCGTTATCTCTCCTTCACACGTCAGCCATCCTTCACCTGTTTGCCCGTACCTTTTCTCTCTGCGCTGTGTACGTGGCTTCGTATTCATAATCATAATCAAATCCCTGCGAGCTGCAAAGTACAAATCCTGCTGGTTTGTAAGCAGATGCATTGGAAGTGTGTGTGTGTGTGTGTGTGTGTGTGTGTGTGTGGGGCCTCTGCTTTTTCCTCTCTCTCTCTCTCGCATCTCACCTCTACCTTATCACAAACAAAGCCAAATGCCAGGCCTGTCTGTCACTGGGCAGAGGAACCAGTCAGGGTGGCATTCTCTCTCTCTCTCTCTCACTCTCACACACACACACACACACACACACACACACACACACACACACACACAAGCGCGTTTGTCGCTCTATCCTTATGAGGACCTTCCATTAGTACAATTACTACTGCAGCTATTCAGTGCTACACCACACCTAAATCCAGCCCTAACCAAAAGGAACCAAACGTTCCCATGAGGTCAGACCTCTCAGACATTCCTACCGTTGTGGGGACGTTTTAATCCCCATCAAGACAGAAAAACATAACCGTACACAAACACACAAAAGCCTAGCTGCCACGGGATTGGTCGGATATGTGTATGGGCATGTTTGGCGTTCGTGTGTGTGTGTGTGTGTGTGTGTGTGTGTGTGTGTGTGTGTGTGTGTGTGAGTGAGAGAGTGAAACGTGCTGCTGGAACAGAAGACGCAGTCAGGTGTTTGAAAAGACGAGGAGAATTAAAGCTCAGTTAGAAAACCGGTTTAATCCAGAATCAAGAGAAACAGTAAACCTGAACCAGTGCGTCATTATTATTATTATCCGTGGTGGACTCATCATAAATGTATTAGCTAGAAAACGCCGACGTTTGCAACGGACCAA
>CM074948.1:25375855-25380855 GCA_037577455.1 Pangasius macronema | reverse complement strand
GTGTTAACATAAACAAATATTAGTGCGCTCTTACACGTACACGCGCTCTTACGAGGTGGGGGAGGAGCAGCTACGTAACTAATCCGTCCTAATAAACGGATATATATCGACCGCTTCGGAGATGTTACAAACAAAAATAAATAAATAAATAAACAAATAAATAACACAGGCGGCCATTAGAGGGCAACGTCAGCCCGTGCAAGCGCTGATCGAGATTAAATAAAATTACAATAGCGCAGGAAACGATCTTTAGCGCATGTTTACGCAGAGCGGCGGCGATCAGTGACCGGCTGATCAGCGCGCCACCAGAGCGGTCGCTCCTCCCATTATTCAGCGAGACGCACTTCGCTAACGTTGCAGTTAAGTTTTTTTTTTGGTGTTTTTTTTTTTTCTTTTTCCGTAAACAACCAGACGTGCAAGATGAACCCGTGGAACCGGTACTGAAACGACGAGACTGAAAAGTAACTTTCTTTCTTTTTAAATAAATAAATAAACAAACAAACAAATAAATAAATAAGCACAATTTTCGAAAAACATTTTCAACTATTCCAGCACCAAGGCTACCTCAAGGGTTATCATGTTCACCAAGGGAAAGGACAACATGTGTGCAGCTTCTCTGTCATACACACACACACACACACACACACACACACACACACACACACACACAGGGCTGGATCATTAAGACAAACAATAGCACTACTGTTGAATCCAACCACGAGCGATGCCATGAGGAAGAGGTTTAAAGTGACAGAATGTGCGTTTTTTTTTTTGGCCAAACATCATCACTACCAAAAAGAAAAAATAATAATAATAACTATAATAAAATAAAATTAAATAGAAAAAAAACAGATTAGAATAAAAGATCAACAAGAACAGCTGCAAAAAAAAAATTAATTTTTTTTTTTCTAAAGAAAATTACACCATACACTCTTTTTATACAGTGAACGAATGAATAAATAAATAAATAAACAAACAAACAAAAACATAAGTGGGTTTGTCTTGTTCTTGACCTGCTCCATTTCACTGATTTACATTAAAGCTTATTAAAAAAAAAAAAAAAAAAAAAAAAAAAAAGACGCCATTAAAATCACAATCTACAGAGAAGCACGCGAGTCATCGGACTCATCGCTTCAGGTGTTGCAGCGGAGACGAGCGCCAGCTCTGTTTCTCCCTCCGTTTTTACGTTTTTGTATCTTTCTTTCCCATCATGCTTCACCGCGCCCCCTCCGCTTCCTTACTATCACGAAGGTTAAAGTTTAAATCATTATGAGCAATTCGTCTGTGATCAGTCCAAACTCGGATAAACTCTGTGGTCCTCTAAAATGCGTCAACTTTCTTCTACGCTGTCAATTTCATTGTGTTTATTTAAAAAAAATAATAAATCTAACCAGCAGGTACGGTTTATAGGAACTTTTTAACTCAAAGATCCATCGTCCCACCCACCGGAACACGCAGAATCACTCGGAAATACATCGTGTTCGTATTTGCGCTGAATTTTCGCAAAAACTCATCAAGTCGCTTCCATAACAACGCACTCGTACTAGAAAGTCTTTAATTGCTGGTGTCGCTTCTTCGTTGTCCTGAATAAATAGTGCACAAGTTCAAATTTGTATAGTTTTATGATCACGAATAAGGAAAAAAATTACGTGGAGGAAAAAAAAAACAAACAGCTTTTGGCTCCGCCTCCATATGTAGCGCTCAGAATCACGTTATCGTTTGATTAGCCAGCTAAATAAAGCAATGCTTTTGTATAAAACTCACGCGTAGGTTGTGTGTAAAGCTAGATAACTGCTCGATAACGATGCAAGACCACTAGTTTAGCTAGTTAGTTAGCTAGCTCTGGCAGCATGGTGGTTACGGAGTTTGGTGTAAAACACGTCAAACAAACAAGATGGTACGAACTATCCGAGTTCTGTTAAAAACGATTTACCGTAGGAACTAGAAAAATGATTGTGTATTGAGTTTTTTGAGGATTTGTCAAATAGTCGAACCCCAAAATCTACCAAATATCCCGTTAACCCTCTCCAAGGAAAATATAAAATGGAGGTTGAGTCATGTGTTATATTCAGTCATATATTCAAATCAGCAGGAACGCAGGCATTCGCTGCTTTGGGTAAACTGGAACGCAGTCTCGCGATGGCCTTTATGAAACCCTTCTCACCGACGTCTAAATTGGAAACTCTGCCAGCCTCGCCCAAGTGATTGATTTTTTCTAAATTTCTACCTCATCCCAATTCCCTGTCTCTCCTTTTCACTCAAGTCCTCGAGTCTATAAAGATTAGCTGCGAAGACCTGCATGCATAATCAGGCCGTCCGTCTGTTCAGCCGGTACGAGAGGTCGAGCTCCAGCGTTCACGTGACCACTCCCAGATCACGGGGACTTCATGGCTGGGGAAATCGGACCGCGTCCACACCCGAACGTGGCCTTCACCGTGCTCCACATGATCTGGTCCAAAGGATAGACGGTTCAAGATTTTCAAGCAGCCCTAAAACCTGCACAAGTTTGACTTGGACACTCAGGCGCAACACTGGAGAGACAGATGTCAAGAAAAGCAGCATGCAAGACGTTCTGTAAAGTTCCTCATGTCTTCGTTTAGATTTTTCTGAAGGCTGACTGACTGGTTCATGCCCTTCACCTCCAGGCATGTACTGCAAGCAGAAGAATTAAATTTCAAGAGAAAACCTGCTACAAATCTTTCGTCCCTTGTTTAGATCAGTTCCTCGGTTATACAACGCCCGAGGTCAAGGTTAGCGTCTACGTGCGGGATAGATCCCCGCATGGCGCTTACGATTCTGGCAGATCACATGCTGCATGGAGTTCCTCCACGTTCTTATACAGCCGGAGCATTCAGGACTCATTTTACACCTTGGGAATGCGAGCGAGCCTTATTCTTTTCAGCGTCCTTATCTACGGCCATCAAAGGTCAGTGTTAGCATTCATCAGCCGACTCTGAATTTTCGTTATACGACACCTTTTCTTAAGGAACGGCTTCGGTTTGTCTGTGGAGCGGCTCCAAACCCAACTCGGGACATTGGTGTTGCTCTGGTACAACACGTTGTGTGTTAATCTGATAAGTGGCCCAGGGTGAAAGCAGGGAGTGTGCATTACCCAGAGAGTTAGTTAGATCTGCTTAGTCAGTGCCCTGAAGTCGTTCCAACCCAAACAGGCCACTGTTCTGATGTCTGTACACACAAGCCTGGCAGGCCGCGCTCGCTGAGCAGCCGGTGTCCGCTTGCTGTCACCTGAAGCGGGCCTGAGACGTGGCAGTGGCTCACACACACACACAAACATATTTCTTTACTCACTCATACTAAGAGAGAGAGAGAGAGAGAAAGAGAGAGAGCTAAAGAGAGAGAGAAGGGCGAAAGCCCGGCCTGGTTGCCTTTCATTAGGCCAGCGACAGCCCCACAGGGAGCGTAGCGTGTCACGGAGCTCCGTGAAACAAAAGGAACGCGGGACGTGAACGGCTGCCAAGACCACGCTGCTAATTGGAGATAATTAATGCCATTAATTAGGCACCAGGAGGGGAAGGGGGGTATGCTAAAGAGAAAGGGGAGACAGATGGGGATGAGGCCGAGGAGGACACGGACACATTTGGTGTGTAGCCACAGTGTCCGATACCTGTCCATGTTCAGGGCCTCAATCCTGTACGGCTCTTCTTGGAGCTAGAGTAAGAAGTGGGGAATACACACTATGAGCCCAGCCATGAGCTTACTACACACCAGTGTAGCTTAAAAAGGCCAACAGTTAGGAGAAGATCTGGACTGATTATTATTCTGCAACACCTCACCAGTATCCTACTTATCCCACCACCATCGCCATCCTACTTAGACCAGTTCCTTTAAATCCAGAGATCCAAAGCAGGGCATCCACCAAATCTGGGACTTGTGTCAGAAGGAAGAGGAAACATCTCAGACCAACAGGACCACTAAAGACGCAACCGGCAAATAAACAACCAACAAGGTTGTTTCAGCATCTCGCAAGTAATGAAACCACTCAGGATCAGGAGTACCTCGTCCAGTTCTCTCAGTGATAGCAACAACGATACTTCCAACAACACGCTACATGACATTCTGCTTTTACGGCTCTCGCCCCAAAGCAAGAAGTGAACCTTCACCCGGCTCGTGTCAAACAGGAAGTGTCTAATCTAGTAGAGTGGAGGAGAACGCCTGATTTAATCACAGTAATAAGGTATACGTCCAGGTGAGTCAGCTAGCGGATGCTAGGACACAGCTGAGGATTGTAGATTTTCTGTGCCAAGCGCTGGTCCAATGCGGATAAGTCCCTGCTCCTCTACTTTGGCCAACAGATTTAGCTAATCAAATCTCCTTTGAGGGTAAGACCTTCCATGAAGCTAATTAAAAATGAATAGCATTTCTGGTAAGTCTGACTCAAAGATTATACAAGAGCAAATATAAACAAATTATATACAAGTGTTTGAGGGGCGGGGTGTGTGTATGTGTGTGGGTGTGGGGTGTGGGGGGTGGGGTGGTTTGGGTTGGTGGATCCTCTTCTTCTCTCCTTTCCAAACGTCTCTCTCTTTGTTTTACTAACGAGCTGAGCGATGCCTCAAAGGATCACCATTCATATTCAAAACCTCTGGCAGAGAATTTTGTTCATTTCTGTTGACAGAGCAAGAGACAAACAGAGAGACAGAGAGAGAGTGTGTGTGTGTGTGTGTGCACAAGTGAGAAAGGAGATAAACCCGCATAAAAACCGCATCCGTCTCAACTTTATTCGGCCAAACTTGTTACAAATATCTGGCTGAACCAGTTGTCCGCGAATTAAAAGACACGCTGTAGTGTACCAGCTACATTTACAAGCTTGCATCGACCGTTACAGGGAGAATCCACCCTGAACAAACTGCCTTCCTTGAGAACAGACGCGTGATCTTCAGCGGAAATGCGACGTACCCTGGATTTCTGAGTTTTCAGTTGAATCGACGTGTTGGTTTAGGTCCTATTTTCACTCTGATTGCCAATGGCGGTGGAGGAGT
>CM074948.1:25368355-25370855 GCA_037577455.1 Pangasius macronema | reverse complement strand
CTGTTCCCACAAAGTGCTAAGAACCTGGTGGTGTGTGTGTGTGTGTGTGTGTGGGTGTGTGTGTGTTTGTCCCTGGTCACGTGGCCATGAATAATTAAAACGCACAATGAAGACAAATGTTTAGCGCGTGCGGTCAATAGCATGGCCGGGTGGCTCGCATTCAGCGCCACTGATCAGTGTTACAAGCTCGATAGTCATCTTAGAAAAGCAAATGGCTTTGATCAATGTTACTTAAAAGATTATCGATCACGGAAAGCCTGGACGCTTTTTTTTCTTTTTTCCTCTTTAAAGACTACAAAGAACGTACAAAGACGTCTGGCGGAGTAGAGCTGTGAAAAGCCTTTAAAAACAAAAAGGACGGGCCTTGAAGACGCTAATGTGGCTAATGAGTGAGCATTCATGGGGGTCAGTTAGCGCATTCGGGTGTCTCACGGCAACGGCTTCCGTTCGCCTGTAGCCACGTTAGCATCAGGTGGGCGGGCGCTGAGTCACTGAGGAAGGAAGCGAGTTACCGCTTCATCTCTCTCTCTCTCTCTCTCTCTCGTTCGGGCAATAAACGAAAGAGCGATTATTCGTCGAAAATGGCGCAAAAAGTTTACAATGACATTACGCTTTAACGGTTTCCTACATTACCCACAATGCCGTTCTGATAGCGAAGATATCAGACAGAGTGATGCGGCGGCGCTTTAGTCTTTTTAGCCTGGCCGTCTCTCTCGCCTCCTCACCTGTTCTAAAGCTTCCGTGACAACATCGCTCGCCATCTCGTAGACTGAGAGTCTCGGCGTCGGATAGCGGCATTGCATTCTGGGAAATGAAGTCCAACATTCAGACTAAGTGTACACCGGATTTCTCGTGCGAATACTCGGGCTGCAGCACCGGAATGGGCAACTATTTCGGCATTAAACGTTATTTACTGTGTTTCAGGGTGGAGTTTCTCTTTAAAGACAGCTCTCCTTATGCGTTTGCTCTCAGGGGAGTAAATGCTGCCAAACATTTTCGCCTACCCATGGAGCCTCCTCCGGAATGGAACACGAGGGTTGCACAATATGGTGAGGTGTCCGTGTTAACAATACGGCGTGCTGAATATTTCACAAAACGTCCAAAAGTGATTACGAGAACATGCCTAATGAAACACAACGCCCGTGTAGAGCCATACAGGCATCTCAGATACAATCCAAGCACTAACACACACACACACACACACACACACACACACACACTGCCCTTTCTCCATCGTTCTTCGACCCAGCCAGTAAATCCGAGACTTTAATGCAGTCACTCAGACACGTCCTGGGGCGCGTGCGTGTGTGAGTGTGAGTGTGAGCATGTGTGTGTGTGTGTGTGTGTGTGTGTGTGTGTGTGTGTGTGTGTGTGTGTGTGTGTCCGTATCCACAGGGTAAGAAAAAAAAAATATTTCAAGAAACACACTTTGAGAGGACATTAAACTGGGAGGGACAAGGACAAAAAAAAAAAAAAAAACAAAGGACAAAGTTCACAATATACACATTTGTGTATATTCGTGTGTGTGTGTGTGTGTGTGTGTGTGTGTGTGTTTATGACTATGAAGGCATGGACGCATTAAACAGAAATCCTAAGGTCACGAAAGAAACTTCTGCGCTGATCTTCGACCTGAGACTCACATGAAGGGAAGAAAAAATATTATAAAAATGTTACATCATTTATTGTTCGGAAGTCTATAAAAAAAAAAAGGGATTATTTTCGATTGCAACAGTGCTGTCAAATTCCTTTCGCAATAATAATAATAATAATAATAATAATAGCAAAAAACAGTCATTTCTAAGCCATCTTAATGTTGGAGAGCTTTAGCATTTTTTGGGGTTTTCACCCTTCGTCTCTTTTTCAATCAAATAAAACCAAACAAATCAAATCAAAACACTGACTGTGTGTGAACAAACGAATCATCTGAAATGTGAATGCCTTTCTTTCTCTCTCTCTCTCTGCTCGATTGCGTCTACACATCTGAGCCTACCCAGGTTGGAAGCCTTTATGGAATCTGCTCTGAAAAACCCAAGAACGCATCTACGGAAACAATCGGAAATCTACGCCGTAACCGAAGGCTCCGCTGAAAATGACTCATTTTTGTGAATCACGAATCGATGGAATGATTCCTTTGCTAAGAGCAGCCTCACATCCAGGGCACTGAGGTTTCTAGCGCCGCGATCTGCTGTCCGTGATTTATCGTCTACTCGCGTTGAAGAAGTGCTTGTGCAAAATATGACACCATGTCTGCTGGCAATCTGAGGAGAACCGTTCTATCTATATATACACACAGAATGACTCATGCGGCATGGCGACCGGCCCTGTGCTAGCAGACTGGCTATGAGTGGACTAGCTGCACTGGGAAGCTCCAGGTGTGGACTTTTCCACAGTTAGTGCTACGTTCGGAGTCGAGTTAAGTGACTTTGACTTTGTGGCCAAGTGTGGTGACCCATACTCGGAATTTGTGCTCTGCATTTAACCCATCCAAGTGCACACACAC
>CM074948.1:25309014-25357026 GCA_037577455.1 Pangasius macronema | reverse complement strand
CCCCCCCCCGCCCCCCCCCCCCCCCCCCCCCCCCCCCCCCCCCCCCCCCCCCCCCCCCCCCCCCCCCCCCCCCCCCAGGTGTTTTAATCAAAACCTGCATCCCTTCTTGGCCCTCGGTGAACTCGGGAAACCTCGAGGCTGTTGACCCCGTGGCCCGTCGACCTGCCTGCCCCCAATGAGAGGACAGAAGACGAGGATTTAAAAAAAAAAAAAAAAAAAAAAAAAAAAAAAAAAAAAGACAGCAGGGAGGTGGGGATTTGGTCATCGCGCACAAAGGAGAGTGGTATGCAAAGAGTTAATCCGCTCTCTCGGGGTGGGGACAAAAGGACACAGCCAGAGACAAAGGTTGGCAGTGGGGGTAAGAGCGAGGGCGTGTCCTGCCTTCACTACACACCATCTGGGGCTTTTGTTTTCTGTCGGTGGGCGGAGTCGGTGAGGACAGGGCTGAGGGTCACGGCGGAGCTGGCGAACACGTGGGCCGCCTTCTGATGCGTCGCTGTGTCCCGTTTATTCAGGTATCGTTGGGAGAAATACGATTCTCCTGGGATTGACGGATGAACGATATCGATGGTGATCAATATTAGACGGGGGTTTAAAAAAACCACACACACACACACACACACACACACACACACACACACACAAGAGAAGGGAATGTGACGTACCACCACCACGAATGCAGGAATCCTGGGGGCTCTCCTAGAGTAATGTTCTTCTCCCACCGGATCTGAAACATCCCACACACACACACACACACACACACACACACACACACACGCAAAGATAAATGTTAGGTGCTCCAAACACACTTCCCATTGCACCATATTTAAGTCGCCTATTTCTGGCACCAACGCAGACAAAAACGAATCGTCTCATTCTTCCTCCTAATGGACCACCGAGCATCTGATCTCTATCTGTACACGACGCGGGCGGCTTCCAGCGCGTTCCTCGGCCATTAAGCCCGTAAACATTTCTCTACAACTTACGGGGAGTCTCCTTGATTGGCGTATTTCCCCCCCCTGTTTCTCAGCTCTATAGGCACACAGAGACAGAGCGGTGCTTTTCCTGCTTTTTCCTCAGACTAGGTGATGTGTTTGAGAAGCGGATAAAAATACGGTTGCTGTGCGGAGACGCTGCTGTTTCAGACGAGTGCGCAGGGCGGCTCGGAAGTCAGTACTAATCTAAGATTTCTGCTGTTTATAACTTTCTCAGGCCCCCGAAACTCCAGAGTCCGACTTAAATTTAGCAAGCCAAAAATGCAGTGGAGGAACGAGGAGCAAGACGATCGATAATCCTCACACAACAAGAACTAAACCACAACACGGCACGCTCTTCGCGGAAAATAAGCAAAGTTACCGCTGGAACGTTGATTCGTTTCCCACATCACGCTTTTTAACCATTTATAGAACTCCTGCAGAGCGAGTTAGTCCCAGTTATCGGTAGCTATAAACAGTTACCCCCCCACCACCAGTTTGTCTTTTCTTTCTCACTCACTAACTCACGTTAGAAGACTTTCCTGTGGAGGAAAACCTACTGGAGACTCCTTCTATAATTTTCAATAAACGTCTTTTTACGTAACTTTTCACCACGCTAACAATCGTACGTTTCTCCTAATCGGCTTATTATTACGTTTAGATCATGTGGACGTCCTTGTATACCTCGTTGCTATAGAAACGATAACGTATCACAATGTACGCTATTGTCCCAGCTGCCGTCGTAAAAAAAATTACCCCAAACTTACCGACCAATCAGGGTAGAGAATTCGACAGCACTATGTTATGATACAGTATATACACACACAATCATACTTTCGATCACGCTTTCGTTTCTAGTCCGTTTAAAGCAAGCGAATTACGCTATACATTTACACCATTGCTATCAAACGTTTGCCCCACTACAGGGCAATAACCACTGATGCAGTGATCGGGCGAAGTCAAGTTAATTCATTTCATTCCCAATTAATTACCGTTTTCACACGCCGCTCTATCTACAGGGGTTTGTTTACCGTTTAAAACGAGCTATCTGGGAGCATGATGGACTACCTAAGTGTTCTTGACCCGGGGGTTCAACTGCCATTGCGATGCTTTTTGCTCGCTGATACACACACACACACACACACTCACCTCAGACAAGAAGGTCTGTGCAGATTTCTGAGCGCCAACATGTAGTAAGTATTCGTAGACGTATAAAGCCAACCTGGGAAGCAAAAAAGAAGAGAGTGACTGATTAGCTTGTTTGTGTGTGCGTGTGTGTGTGTATATACATATACATACATACACATATAAATATATATATACATACAAACGTGCGCACACGCACACACAGTAAGGCAAACAAACCTGGCTATGAATGTTTTATAGGAAAAAAATAACTACCTTAAATTATTTCAATATATGTAAATTAAACACATGATACGTACAAACATCTAGCATAGCTATATATACATATACACAAGTGTGATATATATAAAGTATATATACGTACACACATTACATACATCACACACACAGACAGTAAGACCAATAAGCTTGGCTATGAAGGTTTATTGGGGGGGGGGGACAAAACTTGTAATTATAGTATTTACAATTAACCAACACGAGCTAGCTAAAACGCATTAGCTAGCTAACCAGGTAGGTGGACTTGGTTGCGCGGAAACTAAAACGTAGCAGATAATGTGACGTACTAACGTCCGACAGCGACAAACTCGTAGATGATTATAATTCTCTTCTGAGAATATTTCTAACGCGGCACGTCACATTTTCACCTTCAACTGTCCTGTTCAGTCCTCACATCGCACGTAAAAATGATCATTAGAGCCTGACTAATATTTTTATTCTCTCTTGATACGTTGAACTCGAGGGAAGTCTATGATGTAAGCAAGAACTTTCTTTTAAGGACGGCGTTGAGCTTGACTTATTTCGTGCAGAAAACTGCGTAGGCCTGATTCTATAAAGATCGTCTGTCATCTGTTCGCGTTAACTAATCGGCATAGTAAAAACCGTTCTACTGTTAAACAGATCTCCTCGGCCAGTGGGTGGAGTGGACTGGAGGATGAGGTCAGGTTCAGAACGAAGTGTTCACGCTATAGTTACTGTCACAGGTATTGCGTTTAACACGCGCGAAACCTAAACGCTGGTTTTGCGAAAGTCAGCGAGAAGTGTTTTTTTGTCGTTGTGTGTTGTTGAGCAAAAAGTACGAAAAAAAAAAAAAAAAAAAAACAGCTCAGACATGAAATCTGCTGGTCCTGGGTTACTGACTTGTCCACCTCAGCGCAAGAAACAAACACGCACCAGGATGTGGTTACAAATTGCAAGGTTATTGCAACTTTTTTTGTAACGAGAGAAGCGTTAAAAACTGGGGTATTATCACACGCGTTGGTTTGCATACAAACCAAAACAGTAACGCGTCCTATTCAAACCTTCGCCTCAATGCGTCACGAGTTCTGTTTTTCCCTTATTTCCTCCCATCCGTTGATTCTGTCGTTTGTCCGTCCATGCTGGTAGTTAACCAGCCACCAGAGCGCCACGGCTAAAGCTTTAAAGTTCAGCGTAGCTTTCCTCCATCCTCTCCGCTTCCATGTACCCACAAAGAAAACAGCTGTGGCTCTCTTGGCCAAATTGCTGTGTTGTTTTTGTTTGTTTTTTTTCCCCTTTTATTTTTGGAGGAACATTGCTTTTTATCTGCCTGTTTACAGTTGACCAAGAAGGAAGCTCTGTGGGAGGGTGCAGCTCTGCGCCCGAGGTCCTCAGACTGCATTTAGAAAAGTCTGAATAGGCCTTTGCGAGGATCACCAAGGGCATCCTAGGTCTACAGACATACTCGTGCATTGTGCTCGAGGTCACATGCAATTAAATGATGAAAAATGATCTGAAGCAATTACCGGTATTACTTTAAACTCCACCTTGCAAGTTTTTAAAACAAAAAATCACTGCTACAAGTCCTCAAATATGCTGAGGTGTGCGTGTATGTGTTTTTTTTCACCCTGCAATGACCCCCCTATGATGATAGCATGTCATAAATAACTAGGAAGAATCCTCTGATCAGCCTTGTCACTGGCTGTTTGATAAGCTAGGAGACAACAGACAGGAAGGAGACTTACACATACACACAAGCTTAGCAAAGGCGCGAGAGAGTGAGCAGAATGGCAAACGCCTCCTGCTGAGAGATGTGGGAAAGGGGGAAACTCAACGACAGCCATAAACACAAGGATGAGGGTTTCAAACAAAACCCAAAACCCCTTTCTGAAAACTTCTGTTGTTAGCAAGTGGCTATTTCAGCTGGGGGAAGTTGCATTTTAAAGACCACTGTGTGAAGAAAGCACATTGTCTCACTAGCATTCTTAAGCATGGAGGTTAAAAAGACTCCAGGTTGTATATACGCAGCCTAGCGCAACAAAAATATGGACTATGCTATTACAATGACAAATATTTAACACAACATCAGACCACATNTGGAAAGTGGTTTCATCAAAGCTGGAAAACCATAACCTTGTCCAAATTTCAACTGTCCAATTTTGGTGAGCCCACGTTATCCTTATATTCACGTTCTTGGCTGACAAGAACGGAACCCAAGCCCATCCACCCTCCAGGTTCGACATTTTGTGCATTCCGAGATGCTTTTCTGCTCACCACGGGTGTAAAGAGTGGTTATTTGTGTTAACATAGCCTTCCTGTCTATCTTCCTGTCAAACCAGTCTGGCACTTCTCCTCTGACCTCTCACGGTAACGAGGCATGTCCGCCCACAGAACTTCGTTTTTCGCAAAATTCTGTGTAAACTCTAGAGACTGTTGCGATCAGCAGTTTCTGAAATGCTCAAACCAGCCCGTCTGACAACAACAACTACGCCACGCCAAGGGCAGAGTCACCGAGATCACGTTTCTCCCCATTCTGATGTTGATGTGAATATTAACTAAAGCTTTTGACCTGCATCTGTATGACTTTATGCATCATGCTGCTGCCACAAAATTGGCTGATTGGATAATTGTATGCTGGATTGGGCAAAAGATGTGACTGGGCAGAAGACCAATAGAGAGAGTCCGAGATGTATAATGTACATCAATAAACAGTTATTGTAATAATCCTGTAATGAGAGATGTGCATCAGGGCTGGGATCCAATGGCGCTCCCCAACAAAAGTCTTGAATGCGTAACGTTTTTACTCAGAAAATTAAGACATACAAGAAATATAAATGAAAGAATAGTTGGCATGACTGCCATACTTAATACATCATAGCACATTTCTCACTTCAAACATTCTCACAGTTTAGAAACACTGAGTTGAAGTTGAAGCTGAAGCTGATCTGGCTTTTGGTCAAGCAAATTATTCACCAATGACCAATTTAAGATTTCGCTACTTTTCCTGGAGACGATTTATAGGTTCAAGCCTGGCTTCCAGGTCTACTGAAACAGTATGGCTTACACCAGTAATTTTCAAGAGAGGGAGGAGTGATAAAAATTTAACTGCGAGGACGTCCATATGTGTGGATGTGGGAGGGATGGGGATGGGGGGTGGTAGCGTAGCTGCGAGAAAGGAAAGAGGGAAAAAAAAAATGGAGACAGATCCAGAATGAGAAGGTGAAGTCAGTTATATGGTTGAGATTCGGTTCCTGTTTTGAACACTAAATGTAACTGCAGTTTAAAAGAATTTAAAAAAAAATGTATGACTGGCACCATTTTCATGGAAAACCACAAATTTTTTCACATAATAAAATCAAGTGGCTAAACAATGGCTGTTTAGAGGAACACTGAATAAGAAACCACCTAGAGAACAACATGAAGACTAGCACCATCTTGAAACACATTTGTACACTAAAAAATAATAATAACAATAATAATAAGGACAATAATGATCACAGAATCTCTGTTCTATACAAATTCCCTTAGTCAAACTAAACTAATCATATTCAAATCTACTCCAAGAAAAAAGTGAACAAATAATAATAATAATTAAAAGAAAGCACTCTGAGTCTACGCTCAGCTCCTCCCCCAATTCAAATGGCCGCATCCCGACGGTAAAGTATGCAAATCCGACGGTATTCTCAGAGGTGAAGAAGCGGCAACGATGACGAGGAATTCTTGCTGACACAAAACTTGGCTTTCTCGCTTCTCGAAAAACCTGAATAGAGGCTTGCTTGAGGGAATGCTAGGGGGGACAAATCCATCACAACTCCTCGTTGCTTCCCTTCTTCCCTCCCTCCCCCTTTGCCGCCGTAGTGCCTTTGCCCCAGAGAGCCTTGCCAGGCTGAATGTAGAGGGATGACTGTAGCGCTGATTGGGACTTGCAGGTGTAACAGGCTGGGAGCGCAAGGGTTCATTCTAAGGAAGATGGTACGGGAGGGAGTGACGGGACATTAGACTCCCTATTAAGCGAGAGAAAGTGCTACAAGATGGTACAGGAAGGAGTGACAGGACACGAGACTCCCTATTAGCCCCTGTTGGAGAACGGCTTCACCGGGACACCTTGTTTCTCTGCAGGGAGTCTTGTACACAAGGGGAAGATTAAACACAGGTCAGGATGCTTGGCTTGCAACGTAATGCCAGGTGCAGCAGTCGCAAACCGGTGTTCTCTTATTTTCTCCCGACTCCCAGTCTGATGCTTATGCTATGTGGCCCCACGTATAACAAAGTAGGATCACAGAACAGATACAGATGAACCATCTTTCATTTCCGATTTCGAATTACGATGCGATAATACAAATCTGAGAACGTCTGGGATGCCAGGGTCCTGCGGCGTGACTGCACTAATCAAGGTGGTGCACGCACTGAAACGGGGACCCCATGCTGATTCCTCAACGTCAAAAAAAAAAAAAAAAAAAACTCACTCTCCGAGCACACCTGACACGTCGCCCGAGGCCCTTGAACAAAAGGCTGTCTTAAAACATGGATGAAGCCAGGCCGCATGTAAGCGCCCTTCAAAGGGACGGTTAGGAAAATCGTGTTTCCAGCCGTCCCGTCAATAATTCAGCAAGGACCCCGGATAACACAGCATTCCTGATCAGTGGTTCTCACCCCTGGTCCTGGGGTACTTCTACTCACATTATTTCATGCACCTGATCTGGCTAATCAGCTAATGGAGACTTCTTTGAGGGTTTTTCTCCTTTTAACTATGAGGCATGTTTACAGTTCAACAAAAAATATGTTTGGGCTTCTCGTTAGACAACTTTGGTTCCCAATCCCAATTAAACCACTGCCTGATGTCAAAATTCAAAAAATGTTCACCCCATGATGGCCAAAAAATAAAAGACTCTTAGCAGCGTCTGTTAACGTATCTGCATTTGACAAGAGCAAGCAAATTCTGTTTCCTCTCAGCAGAGAAACGTTACAGCGATGGATTACAGCGTATGAGCCGCATCACTGTTATTGGATGCAAATAACAACGCTCGGTTAAAACCAGTCTTCAGCTGAATCTGCATGGCTGCGTGGCTGACTGGGCCTCATGCTCATTCGCACTTAGCAAGCTAAAGGACAAGTTTCCTGGCTATGTGCCAATCTACTGATGAAACTGATGTGGCATGGAACACTCAGAGTTTTCTGTATTCAAAAGATGATCTGCATTTTAAAGTTCTGGTTACTTCTACCACGTGGAGATGTTCCTAACTGCGTCCCTAAAACATTACAGATGTGAGATCTGAACTCCACCTGACCTGCACAGACCTGCAAAATAAGACATTTTGTACATCTTGTCACATAATCTCTCAGCGGTGTAACAATTCACTCCTTACAGACGTGACATCACGTGAACCTTCGGAGATTGTCAGGTTTGGAAATAGCACTCGGTTTAGACTTCTGAGAAAAAAACTAGACTGAATGATGAAACAATCCCAGAGAAATGACACAGTTATGGAATTGGCATTTGTTTAAAACAACTCAAATGTCAAGACGCAAACGTTTTGCTACAAACTGAATCATTTGGGCATTTTTAAAAAACGCACACGTTATTGTAGCAGCAACGCCACTGGTGGTGGCAATACGCGTTAATTTAAAACGCAACGGCAGCGACGACATGCTACACAAATCTAACTCCAAACCATTTCTCAAAAATGGCTTTCTAAAGACATCTTCAAACGTTCCAAAGATGGTGGAAAGATCTGAAACACTGTGGCATGCGTTCTCAGCTAAGATAATCCCGCAACTTTTTTTTCTTGTTAGTCAAACAAATTTTTTTTTAAAAAACTCCTTAATAGCACCTTTATTTGGTTCTTACTATAATTCAAACGCAACAAGCCTCAATGATCAAGTTGGATACAAACGGATTAGTTCGTAAACTGTTCGTAGGAGCTTTTACGCGAGAAATGTTGAACTTGTTGAAAAAAAAATAGATTGGAAAAACATTCATATTCTACGAGAACTCCTGAGTTTGTGCCAATTTCTAAATAAGGAGACTGACTAACATGAACCTTGATTGCTCGCATTAAAATAGATTAAAGTCGTATAATTAGCAACAAGTTACTGCAAATCTCTAAGTATGGATTACGCCACGAAATGAAATCGCTGTTTATTTCAGTAACATGCAAATTTAGTTAAAATTTAGTAACATTTTGTTGTTCCTTATTAACGACTTAATAACCAAATAGAAAAAATAGCTATAGCTAGCTAGTCAACGAGAACAAAAGTAACGACGCCCTACAAAACGAGTTCGAGTGTGTCTCCGGTAGCCGACGTGATGCACTAGATGAGTCGCACTACTTTATGATTTAGCACAGGATACTTCTAGGGGGCGCTCTTTCAATGTTTAGTCGCCATTTTGTTTTTAGCTCTCTGGGAGCTCTGTCTTGTATGGAGTTTTTATGGGCAGGGCTACAAGTTAATCAGCCGTGCCGTGAAAACATTTACGCACGAGTTAAGGAATTATCGTGATACGGTATTTGTAAATATCGGCACCTGCCACAGTCGTAGCGTATTAAACCGATCAGGGCGACTTGCCAGCCCAGCTTAGGGAGTGGAGGCAGTGGTAACATTATCAGTAAAGCAAGAGATTGTGTAAACATTCGAAGCTGAGACTCCAGCACACACACAGCAGGGCAAAGCGAACGCCGTCTCGAGGATCGTACGCTCTCAAAGCCTTCTGGGAAACAAGGAACTTCTGGAAAAGTTTAAAAGTGCACAGCTTGGGACATTCGCGCAGTACTGGACGGGTCAAAGAGAGAAACTTATAACAATGTTTTAAGGTCATAATTTGGAGATTAACTCTGAGGGGTGAACACAAACCATGCGAGCCCATGCCCACCTACCCAAAAAAAAAAAAAAAAAGGGGTTTCTGGAGCCATGTTCAAATTCACTGTGCACTTGCACTGTGATCTGACTCCTGTTCCAGCTTTTATTAAATACACCAATGATGTTCCCAGAATATAAATGTCACCATCATATCATAACAACATCACCACGCCACCAGGAAACCCAACAATCTGTGTGTGTTGCTACCTTTTATTAAGACATGCACACTGTGTTAATACCCAGGAGGACCAAGAAGCGTTTCTAAACTTGTTCTGGATGTTTTATGCCTCAGGTATTGCATTTATGCATGAAAACAAAATAAATAAAAAAAAGTCCATAACATGAATTATAAATCTAATGCTAATACAAAAACTTTGCAAACTTTGTCAACTGCAAAAACAGCATACATTGACAAAAATGCATTAAAAAAATAATGCAAAGCTGACTCGGTGACGTTGCAACTCGCATATGTAGGTAAATTGCAGGTATTTTGCATGCACGCGCCTTTTAAATATACGTTATTAAACGTTGCACCACGGAGCCGTTCCCCGTGCAAAAGCATGCACGGACACAAACTCGCGCAGATGCAGAAATTTCACACAGCTTTGTGCAGATCGTGTTTGTTTTCCTTGCAGAATGTTTGCCTATAAGCGCTAAGTTAACTTAAAAATACGCGCACGAGAAGCTCACAAAGCTATAAACACCACCACTAACAACAACAAAAACAACAACAACAATAACAAAAACACAAACACAAAAAAGAGAGTTTTCCAGGCAGCGCGTGAGCATTTAAAAAAGACAAGAAAGAAAAGAAAAACACACAAAACAACTGAAATCACAAAGCGGACAAAACAGGGACTAAAACCACTAAAAACAGCGAAGTTTGAACAAGTTTGTAAACTAGTTTTCTGGGTCCGCGCGCGGCGCTCGCGCAGGTAAGTTAGCTTAAGGTTTAACGTTAACGGCAGGTTTGGTTTCCGTGACAACGCACAAATTTTGAACTTACTTCTCTCGCGCTTGGCTATCGGACGGCACCACGGCTCCTTTCCCTTTGGCGTACATGTTGGACTCCGTTTTTGAAAGATTTTTAAGCCCCTACTCGACGCCTGTCAAAGAAAGCGGCCAGGAAAAGGCTCCATCTCCATAGCTACCCAGGGTAGTGTGTGGTTTTCTTCCTCCTCCTGTTTTTTTTTTTTTTTTTTTTTTTTTTTTACATCTCCAACATCGGCCACAAATCAGGCACAGTTTCTACCGGGGGGGGACTTGAAACAGTCCGCCGCGAGAGTTTTTTTTTTTTTTTTTTTTTTTTTTTTGGGTTTTTTTTTTTTTTTTTTTTTTTTTAGATAGGGTTTGCGGGTGTTTAAGACCCCGNTTTTTTTTTTTTTTTAATTATTTTTTTTTTTTTTTTTTTTTTTTTTTTTTTTTTTTTTTTTTTTTTTTTTTTTTTTTGCCTTTTTTTTTTTTTTTTTTTTTTTTTTCAATCGCTGTTCCGGGAGTTTACTCGCCCTCCCTCTGCTGTGGGGAAAGGGGGGGCTTCTTAAAGGGGAACGCACACCGAAAATGACCTGACACACGCCACAACTTTCTCAACTCATTCCGTCATAATTGTTTGTTGGCCAAACAGGACAGTTTGATTGATTTTAAAAAGGAGCCGTGACATGTGCGTCATTTAGTCCGTTTAAATCAAAACATGCTGCATTTTTTTTCTTTTCCTCTTGGCAGAACACAGCAATCATCACAGGACCAAAACACCCGGTTCGAGAGAGAGCGAGCGAGCGAGCGTCTGAGCGAGACCATGGTTCGATCGAGAAAGTGATTCGACTCAAATGAACAAGCTTTGTGTTTTGGGTTCTGGCTTTTTTTTTTTAGAATCATGAGCCGAAATGACAATTCGAAGGGTCATGTGTTCTGGAAACTTACAACCAAGTCACAAAAAGTGAAAATAACATTTGATCCGACGCACAAAATTAGTTATTTATATAATTCCCTATTAACTTATTTACCACTGACTCCATGTTCTCAGTGCTTTTTGAGCTTTTTAAGCATTTTTGCCAAAGGACTCTTGAAACAGCCCAGCCAAACGTTGTGTATTTTGGGTTGCGTCCAGCGTTTTCTTAAAAACTGATCCAAAGGACAGAGCTTTAGTGCTACAGAAATGCCATGTGTTTGGGAGAATTGGACCAAACAACAGAAAGAGAAAACAAATGTTTGATCTGACACACAAACTGTTTTAAACTAGTTATTTACGAGTAGTAACTATCTACTCATTTATTTAGCGCCGACTCTCTGTTCTTTGTGCTCGGGTGATTTTTTGAGTTGGACACGCACTTGGGAAAAACATTGGTTTACCTTTTTCCAATTCTGTATTTCTAACGAAAGAATTGGGTTGCATGAGTACCTTACCTTTCCAGCCTTACGTAGCCCTCGACCAATTTTATTTTGGTTCGTTGAAAAATGTGCAGTGTGAATACAAAGCAAAAACAAACAGCAAATGAAGCAAAAGTGTGAATTTTCCCTCTGATTTGGACTCACAAACAGAGTAATACATGTGAAAGGCTGTTGTGTAGAACAACCAACAGTTAAACACAATCCAATCCATGTGAGGACAATTTAGGTGATGCTACCAGTTTAGGGGCAGACTGTAAATCAGACTGCTGCGCTGTAGTTTATACAAACCTGACATGGGTCTACTACTCCCACTTGATCCAGCTTCATGAAGGATGTTACCCTTAGCTGATGAGCTGGATGTTGTGTGTTTGGAGAAGGAAAACTGTAACTGTCCAGAGCCATCGGTCTTCAAGACTGGATTTCCAAAATCCTACCTGAAGTACTTGGGGTGCATCATCTTACGCCATCCTTGACCGTCGATGTCTCCTAAAACACCTCCAATCCCCTCTAGGTTAAAGTCAGTTGTTTTATTTTCTGAAAGTTTAATCTCTATGCATAGAATTACAATGAAGGTAAACATTTGCACAGTCGATAGCACAACCGACAGTTAAACATAAGCCAGTCCACACAAGGACGATGTGAGGAATGCTACCAGTTTGGAGGTAACTTGTAAATCAGACTGCTGTATTTCGAACACAGTCCAATCTATGTGGCCAGCGTTGCCAGTGTGTAGGTAAAACATTGTCTTCACAATAGAGATTTAATTCTTGCTTCTGTAATACTCTCAGAAATTCATCAAAACATGCACATACATAAGTTCTTTAAGAAAAGTTTGCAAAGACATTACTGACCTGTGACATGTGGCTTACACGGCCCAAGTGGTGAAGTGGTAAGATTTGTACACTAGATAACGTAGCTGTAAATAACATAGCTGCGAGTGTAAGCGCAGTAGAGTTGGAAGGGGAGGGGTGGATTTCCCAGCATCCTCTGCCAAAAAAAAAACTATTGAATCTTAGAAACTTGATAGTATTCTTAGACCGTGACCTATTAGCACTAGCATAAGGATATGTTTTTGATGGAGATTAACACTTCATAACACTTATGTTTCTCACAAATGCTGTAAATGTAATGTAAACATAGAAATGGTTAATTGTTGAATTACAGAAATAAATCATACGGAGTGGCAGTTGCTAAGAACTTGTGGATGGAGTTAGCGTGAAGTTCTACTAGGTGCCGTCAGTCTCATAAGTAAGAAATAAACCACATGAGGGTGTGCTGTTATACGAAAATAATCAACAACAGGGTGGTGTGGTATGGCCCAATGCATAGAAAATGATGTTCCAATATCGACACGTCCAGAAGCAATCTATTAACAAATTTTAACACAAGTTATAGGCAAGTTATAGCAGTTATAAACAGTCATTTCCTCACCAGCCTCGCATTTCTCTCTACTGAAGTCAATAAGACAAAAAAAATGCAGCTTGTTATGTTACCAAGAAGGCTCTGACATTGGACACTCCTTCCATAAATATTCACCATATCAACAGTAATATGTCTGTTTTTGCTAAATAACATTAAAAAGTTTGTTTATTGTTTCGCCTTATGTGGAGCGTCCACCATGGAAGTCCCTGTGAATGAGTTGTTACTATAGAAACGATAACGTATCGGAGCGAGCGCAGTGACGCAACCCTGTGAATTCAATTACTACAAGATACTAACAGGTACTAACAGCTACTTCGAACAGCTACCAACCAATCAGATTTGAGAATCACTGTATCAGTGAATTCTAAACAGAGAATCAGTGTTAAGACTTGTATGAAGGTGTGTTCTTATTTTATATATTTTTATAACAGGTATGAATTTGCTGAACATTTCGGATCTGGTCTTCAAAAACAAACTGCTATAGACTTTTGAAAGGTTGTAAAGTCTTTGTGTACGTGCATGCCAGTGTACCAGTGTGCGGCCTGTAGACATAGTCATCCCTATGTTGTAACCAGCCCCCTCTAAACAGCATCTGAGAGACTCCCATGCTCACAGGGAGGGGCCTCGTTTGCGGTACATGACTGCCTGAGACTATAGACAGCTTAAAAAGTACAGGCATCACATTCTGTAGGATTTTGTGGTTGACCACAGCCCTACACACGTTAGTGTTTTTCCTCTTCTCACACACCAAATTTAGCTCCTGAAAGCCTTGGTGATTAGCTGATGAGTTGAATCAAGTGGCCCTCTAAGACTGGAGTCTGACACGCATTTGAAATATGACAATTATTATTAAAGAATTTGAAAATGTCCTAGGTTTTCATTAAGGTTTCCTTTGCTTGTTAGCCGTAGCTGATTTTCAGCCTTGGTCTTCTCCATTGTACAATGCCTTGTACTAACTTGAGACTTTTAAGGTTAGCATTTTCTTCCTCTGTTGCACATGGTAAAAAAGACATTTAAGAATGAACTCAAAAGAACCAGCCTTTTCTATGATTCATCCTTAATCAGGCTGAGCTGTTTACACCATTCCAGCCTTGTAATTTACTGACAAAAAAACCCAGAAAAAACAATAACATGAATTTCATAAAGTCGCAGCCAAAAAAATAGGAGTGGATTTGTACGGTTTGTTCAGTCTTATCAGGCGTACAGTGAGGTATACTCAAGCTACTTGCTCCTGGTGAGAGAAGGATGCCTGTGGGGTGCTATGGAACAAGTTCATTTTGCTTGCTGTAGCTCATTAGCTTGACCACACATGCTGGGTTTGCTCCTGTTTATCCAAAACATCCTGCGGTCTCTCCTGGCCTCCCTTCCGGCCAAGCTCACTCTGAGTCACGGCTACAGGAACTGCCTCAGGAACTGCCTCGCCTTACGTCTCATGAGATATTATCGGACTTGCTGTGAAGGAACATCGTGAGCCTTTATTCCTGAGAAGTTGTCTCTGCGTCCTGTAGAGCGAAGTGGATGCTCCTCGACTTTAAACCTGATATCATTTCATATGACAACCCTCTGGATCCTGAGAAGATGCCACTGGTTGCCTTGGTCTAAAAGAGCAGAAGAATGGTAGATGCTTCTCCACATTAACCAGTTAGGTTTTTGTCTTCTTCATTTACTTGGTTTTTACAGACCACCACATTGATCATTGGTCCTTTACATTTCTTTTGGGGTTCATGGAGGTTGTTTTACATGTGTACGACATGCAAGACATGCAAGAGAAAATACAGACATCCAATTAAAAGACGTTGTGAAAATTTGAAATAATATACAGTAATTTCGAGAGCCAATAAAAATAAAGCCTGANTAAAAGTAAACACCTTCAGCACCAAATGCTGAAGCAGCAATGTCTGAGACAGTGGAGACAGATGAGCATCCCTGGAACAGTTTATCAGGTATCTTCAGTTTTACTGCTTTACAGCTCAACATCCAACCCGAAGAAGCCATTAGCGGTGTTCACTTCAGCATAGCTCACTTGGTTAGTAGACATATGTATAAAAGTAAAACTTAAAGTAATTACCCAAGTCATTTCTCAAGTCATTTTCCTGATCAGTACTTTTACTTTTACTCAAGTGATCTATTACTACCGGAGCAGTATTTTTTTACTCACGTCAGTGTGTTCTGTACTCACTGATAATATGCCAACGCTACACTTTACAGCAAGGTTAATAAACCGATTTTTCTGACATTACACATCCTTATGGAGCTCTTACCAATTTTAGACTCGCTTCCACTGGCCTTTACCGTTCCTTGGCATGAAAAAATATTCCCTAAAATTTAAACATGCCTGCACATTTCTTATTGATCAACATTCTCTAGAAAAATAAGCATATCGTCCAAATGGGAGAGGTGATCTGTGTATGTTCTTATATATTAAACTATATAATATATAAGCTATACAATATATATAAACTATACATTTGAACATTTCACAGAACCCGTAAGAGTCGGCGCTCCTCCTTCTCTCATCATGCCAAAAAAAGGTTCGCTCATCTTCATCTTCAAGAAGCACTTTATGCGAGGCAAGAATACACCCTGGATGGTACACCAGTCAATCACTGTGTTTTTTGGGAGGCAGGGAGAAACCAGAGAACCTGAAGGAAACCCACGCACAAACGGGAAGAATGTGTGACATTCCACACAGACAGTAACCCGAGCTCAGGATCAACCCGGGGACCCTGGAGTTGTGAGGGGGCAACGGCACTCAGTCCGCCACATTGCTGGCCTGAAATTACCTTTACAGTGGTGATAAAAGCATTCAGCATCAGTATGGTGTGGACCATCGTAACTTTTTTTTGGTTCATACCCGAGTATTGGAGGAGTTCACATCACCAAACCACACCAAACAAAGTAGGTATGAAAGCATCCAAATAGCATCCAACTTTCTGATGCTCATCTAGATCAGAAGTCATAGCTGCCTCCTCTTCAGTAAGAACAGATGAACCACGAGGAAATGGCATTGCATCCTCTTCATTCCCAGTCAATTGGTTCCTCATCAGTTGTTTATGTTCATGCAAACTTGACAGAAATATCTGGATAGCTCAGAGATTATACGTTGTGATGTTAACATTTCTCAGTATGAAAGAACCCATGGAACACTGTGGTCTTCTGTTAGTAATTTACTCATACATCTGAAGAAAAGAAGATCTGATGTTCTCAGATTTTATTCCTTTGACATGATGTTGTCCATATAAACGATTTGGCTATGTGCTAGCTAGCTTTAGCTGGCCCCCGCGTTGAGATGCCACAGCCTGAGAGTCCAAGAGAGCAAAACTGGCTGTGTTCTTTGGGTGGGACGGGATTCTCTATCCCCTGTCAATCACAGTGACACTAACCAATCATACTTGTTTTTTTGAGCTCATGTATGTGGAAGATGGTAGATAGCGCTTTGAACAAATTAAGGAGAAAATGGGGGAAAAAAACTGAACACTGAATGCATCTTATGTTCACCTTCCTTTGTCATATGCACAAATTCTGTCTGAATGCAAATTAGCAGATCTGTCAAGCATAAATTAGGCAGTATAATCCCCTACCATGAGGTAAAGCAAAGAGTATGTGGGCGTCGTAAATAAATATGATGAATAACAGGAAAATGGGACAATCATTTGTCCCCCAGAAAACATTAAGAACATCTTGTTTAATTACTATGAAGCTTTTCTAGACTTGTACTCTGGTTTGTTTCTTTGCAGGTGTGTGACTGTTTGATTTTATTTTATTTTATTATTATTTTTTTTTTTAAAGATGAAACTTCCTACATGGTTAAATATTTCACATTATACCACTATAATTTTCTATAACAGCAGCTCTGACAGTTGTTCTGGCTACAAGGCGAATCACGCTGTAAAAATACATTATCGTTTCTATGGTAACAATGGATTCGCCATTTAGGGAAGGAGTCTCCAGTGTCAGTAACAGTTTGTAAAAGCTGTTTAGGTTTTCAGGCATTTTTTGTTTTATCAGCGTAAAGAATAAGCGATGGAACCACTGTTTATAGCCGCTATTTGCCTCCTCGCTGTGTCAGGTCACATTACACATCATGTCGTTGATTATTTTCCTATAACAGCACAGCTCTAAGTGTTTCATTCCGTACTTATTCGGTGTGTGATCACTGAAAATAAGGTCTTAACACCTTAACAGCTATAATAGTGTTTCCCTGACTGTTTGAAAATATTTTTTGAACGGTAAAATCATATATTGCAGGAATGTTTTTATTACTGTTATATAATGGTTTCCTTCTTGCAATTTCTACCTTTATCTCAAACTATTTGCTGGAAACTGATTCCTGTTTAGAAGAGTCCAGAAAAAAAAAGAGCCCAAGACTTTTACAGTCTCTCTTTACATATATTAAAATAATATCAAATAAAATATGTAAAAACGATGTAGCCTTGTCCATTTTTCTTCAGGCACAGCCACAGTTATATTGGCTGGAACAAAGCCGGTATCACTCAGCACTTCATTCAAACTCTGAATTTTTTTTTCTTCTTAAGTTGGCAGTGTATAATGGGCCTAAGAGGCAGAGGAACCAAGGTAGGACGCAGAAGCCATGTTTTTATGTATTTCATGCATTATTTTCAGTGGTGTGCCTGCATATATATATTTTTTTCGTGCTCTGCTTCTTCCAGAAAGAAGCCCGAAAATTTCACATCGACGCCTATAATCCGGAGCTATCTCCCAATGAGCGAGGGAGAAAAAGAGAGAGAGAGAGAGAGAGAGAGAGAGAGAGAGAGAGAGAGAGATGGAGGAAGCGAGGACGAGGGAGATAGTGAGGGATGGAGAGAGACTTGACGAGACACTCCGAGAATAGTAAATACTTGCTTTTTTCCAACCACTGCTGCACAACCAAGAAATCTTCCACACACACATACACACACACACACATATATATTCTAAATGCATCTGAAGGAAATTTAAATCAGGCATGATTAGTTGTCCTGTTGGAATTTTTTTTCCTCATAATATTCGATGCTCGTCCGAATCATACAAAGTGCGTGACGATCCCGTGTTAATAGCAGTTAGCGTCAGTATTTTCAGTGCAAAATTTTAAAACCAAGGAGTCTTGGATGCAACATGCAGCTGTGTGTGAGGGGGGAGAAAGAAAGAAAGAAAGAAAAAAAAAAAAAAACGGTGCACTGCAAACAAGTTGTGGCGAATTGCATCATGGTACAAACATGCACCAAACCTCAAAAATTCACTCTTTTCAACCATGGCAAATTCACATGGAGCATACCTCACACTCTTTCTCTCTCCTTCTTTCTCTCTTTCTCTCTCTCTTTCTCTCTATCATGTCAACCTCGGAGGAACTGAAGTAGATCTAGCTCTAGACCACAAACTTTATCTCTGCCTTATCACACCATCCATATCACTGCTCTTCCCCTTCTCCATTTAGAAACAAATCCACATAAAAATGAACACAGATGTTAGGAATGACATATTGAAGTCGCTCCCCTTTGACGCAGGACCATACATGTATAATGTACGTGTATTTCTGGTTCCCCTGTTGAATTATATCGGTGGAGGCAGGCTTCGAGGAAAAAAAAAATATCTCATTATTAGTGCCAGGAAGAAATCCTCTTTGCTCTGGGCTGCGTGTTGTGGGTGTTGGAGCAGTGGGGGGTGGGGGTTGAATAGAGCGTAGAGCTCTGTGTGTGTGTGTGTGTGTGTGTGTGTGTGTGTGTGTGTGTGTGTGTGTGTGGGGAAGGAGAAGAGAGAGAATGGAAATGCAGAGAGGACTGCGAGAGAGATACTGGAGTCAGTCAACCTGATCTCCAACAATTTTAGTAGGAAAGAAATTGGAAGCAAAGCTACGGCCGAGCTATAACTCCATCCCCTCGCGTTAAGCACAAGGATTTGGGAATGCTTATGAATTTGCAATCGTGAGACTATTTTGAGTATACACTCACTGACCACTTTAATACGAACACCTGTTAAAGGTGTTCCAATCAGCCAATCACATGGCAGCAGCACCATGAGTGAAATCATGCATGTTCACAAATGTGATTTTGACCGTGGCTGAGTTTTCAGAAAGTGCTGATCTTGAGGGATTTTTTTTTACACACAACTGCACACTCTGGAGTGGTGCGGGGAAAAAAAAGACATCCCGTTCTACAGGCGAAGGCACCTTGTAGGATGAGAGAGGTCAGGGGAGAACGGATAGACAGGTTCAAGCTGACAGGAAGGCTGCAGCAACTCGACCACTCTTTACATCTGTGCTGAGCAGAAAAGCATCTCAGAATGCACAATATGTCAAACCTTAAGGCAGCAGACGACCACATCTTGATCCAGTCCTGTCAGCCAAGAACCTGAGGCCACAGTGGGAACGTCATGACTTTAATTCACTGGTATACAAGAACCTACTCCCATTTGACTTTTTTTTTTCACTATTAATATCCACTTTATTCCAGTTTGCTTGATCACAATTCCGATTTTTCCCAGCCATGTTTGCTTTTCTGTCCGCATCTTCCGAAGTGAACATGGTGCCTGAGCTGCAAGCGAACTATCAAAGCAAGGACTAACAAGGAGGCCGTGGAGACGGGAAGGAAAAGTGTGACCTACACATCCACATTTCTCCTCATTACCATATCGGCATCTGTGCGTCACGACCCTTTGTTTATTTTAATCCGTCCCTCCACTCGCTCGGCGCCTCGGTTTTTCATTTGCGTATCAGGAGATGCCCTTTCGCTTGATTTATACCACCGCTAGCCATAGCTGGCTCACTCACTCAGAAAGAGGGGTAATTATTTAATTAAACTGGAGCTGGGTGGGCCACTCGGGATGCTCAGGAAGGGAAAGGGGTCCAAGTCATGTCGGTAAACCTCCAAGGTTAAACAGCTTTTTCCATTTTTTTTTTAATATACAATGGAATCTGATGTTATTGAAAAGGATGCATCTTTGGCATCTCGTTTGGATTTACAGTTGACCCTACGTGACCGTGAGCTCTATGATGTCATTTCCGCTTACCGTTAGAAAGATAGTAACCTAATAATCAGCAAATTCTTCCACAGTCAGGAAAACTGCAAACTGCGAATGGACAGTCAGGCCCGGATAACATTGCTGTAAATAAAAGAGAAATGCTTTGTATTGCTTCTTTGGGAATTGGACTACGCTGCGAGTTTGTGTGAGGGCTCGACTTGCCGCAGTCGCAGTGGCATTTCTCTTTCTCGTTCCTCTTTTTTTTTCCCCCTCTCCGAGGCTTTTTCGCTTTTGCACCAGCCAGGCTCGGGATGGTCATTAATCACCGGCTAAAATGATAGATGTTCCTCACGGAATGAGTAGATGCACCATGCATACAGAAATAACCTGCTGTGCTGGCTCAAGAAGCACACACAAACACTTTGTCTCACACACACACACACACACAAACACACGCATGCGCGCACACACACCACACTCTCAAGTCCTTGTTTCCTTCCGCAATTGTATCTCTATCTTTTCTTCTGTACATACCAAAACAGTCCGCTCTTATACGATTGCACGTTGTGTTCATATTGATTCGTGACGACGCAGGTCCCTGTAACAAACTTGGGTTTCGCTATTTTACCTTCAGCATCCCAGAAGCACCTGCAAATTAGCATAGAAAACAAGCCCCGACATTCCAGATGGATCTCCATCTGAGTGCTGAATAATCAGACCTCTTCCAGGTATGATTGCACCTAAACGCAACACAAATAGGCCTAGTTAATCATTAACGATATGCATCATCTGGTATTTTTTTTAAAAGTGTTGTTTATTTTCTTTTAAGTTTATATTGCTAATCAGTCATCGATGTATTTCAGACACTTTACATTTTGTCGCCGTTTCCGAATCTCAGATGTCTGACTGTGCCACACAACCTCCACAGCCACCATTTTTCCTCTGGTTCTTTTTAATTGAATGTGGACCAGGCACCTCGGACGGAAAAAGACACCCTTTTTTTTTTTTTTTTTTTCTAGAGCAAGCGCTGTTGCATCCAATTACAGATAGGGAGAGGAGGGGGGCTAGCTAAAGCCCAGGAATAGTTTATGACCCTTTCCACACATCTGGGATGAAAAGCAGGCTGTTTTTTTTTTTTTTTCTTCAAGCTTGAGGAGAGGCACAGGCATGTCTGCGAGAAAAGAAGTGGAGAAAACAGCTTTTTTTTGAGGCTTGCTGGGCTGTCTTGACGGCGGCGAAGCAAGTTAACGACATGCAAATGAAATGCGAGTACGCCGTATCTTCACTCCACGGCCTAATGAGAAATTCCGGGATTTTTCCAGCATACAAACAGAGGAAACCCCCCCCCACACACACCATAACTACAAAACGTCTGGATGTCTGTAGGTAAGAATTATCTAGGTGAGACAAGCAGCAAAACCACTGATAACGTCCCCTTTTAGCAATCTACACCAGGCAAAAGAGGAAACTGAAAACATCAACCTTTTTTTGTGTGTGTGGAATTGTTTATATGCCGAAATTGTCTGTAATTTCACTTTTTTGGGTCTAGTCAAGAGTATGATTTATGGGCTACACACAATATGCACCCTGACTGGAAGATTTTAAATATTAACCAAAACTCACCAGTACAAACAGATAAATAAATCAATGATATTTAAAATTGGATTTTTGTCCACTGCAGAACATAGAACGATTCTCAAATCAGATTTTAGTGCAGTCACATTTGACCGGGTTACTCCACAGGAAGTCTGCTTTGGCAAGTTCCTCGTTAGCATCAGGTTAATTAGCATAGCTAACAGGGTTTCTAGGGGAGGGGCCTTGTTAATTAGAGATTAACCGCGCCTTAAGCTGGTGGCTGTCATCTGCTGGATTTATTAATGTGGTACAGCTTTAATTGTTCCTGGCCTGCACAAACCTCCAGCTCCTTCATCATGGACCAAGGGGGTTGGGGTCAGTACGGTCAATTACACTGACCTGCACCTCACACACCCTACTTCTATTCAAAACTGTCACTTAACTGATTAGCATATTGGTGTGTTTTCTCTGTTTGGCCTTAATTATGTTCCCAAATATGCAACTGAAGGAAATGGAGGTTGAGGAAATGTAATGAAATCTATCAAGCTGTACAGCAAAAGAAAAGAAAAAGAGAAAAAGATTATTTATTAATATAACTCAATCGATTATCCATTTAAATTATTCATAGTCTGTATATGATCTTATCTTTCTCTCCACATTTTAGGGTGCTTTAAAAAACACCATTTGCCTGCAACAAGCCGATTTGGAACAGTGCCACCGATAAAAATGTGTCTTGCCAGACCAGACCCATAAAAAGAGACATTTAAATTCTCCCGAGGTTACGTATTGGGCATAAATGAGCAACTCCAGTCCACAGTAATCAGTTCCACAGGCTCGGCTGCATTAGAAGATTCAGTGAGGTCATCGAGTGTGTAACGCGGCTGGCGAGCACCGCGCATCTTTGCAAATGTGACCACAATGAGTCAGGCGAAGCAGCAGCGGAGAAAACATGGAGCTGGAGTCTGGAACAAAAAAAGGGAAGAAAATACAGCACTATGATAATGATGATGATAAGCGGGGGTTACAAGGGTTAAAGAGAGAAGCAGGGAGGGAGGGAAGGGGTGTGTGTGTGTGTGTGTGTGTGTGTGTGTGTGTGTGTGTGTGTGTGTAAAGTGGCCAGTGTGAGATTATAAACCAAAGCCTGACCTAAACTGGCCTGACTGTAGTCGGTTTTTCAATACTGACTGCTGGAAGTGATCAATACAGTAAAGGTGTGTAATAAAATGTAATATTTTAATATAATAATTTCCAGATTTAGTTGTAACAAATTAAATAAGAAATGTAAAACTATCATTCTAATTCTATACTATACAAACCACACTCTACGTGTCTCCTCATGCCAAATCCCCATAAACACTCATTTCTCAGAGACCCAAGGATAAATAACACATCAGCCGGACCTGAAGAAAAGATCAGACAGACGTTTCTCCATTTTCCCAGCGACGCCAGTTGTGTTTTCCATAACTGAGTGGAACACGTGGTGATAAATACCAACCCAGTGTGTTTCTTTTCTTGAGTCTTCCTGCAGTTCTGCTTTTGTCTGAGTGATGGAGGCATACATTGTTGACAGTCGTGCCCCAGGCCAAGCCTGCAGAGCCTCTCATGTCTCTTTGCGGGGCCTCCGTGATCCCCCCCCGCCCCCATTCCTTTACGCACACACACACACACACACACACACACACACACACACACACACATACACACACGCACACAGCATGTGTACAAACTACAGACACAGGGAGGTACAAAGGGCCAGGGCTTCGTTCTTTAGTTTTTCTCTTTAGTGGAGAAGCATGGCTTCCATTATTCTCCCCCCACCAACCAGAAAAACCTTGCATTTCTGTATGTGTGTGTGTCTGTGTGTGTGTGCTTTATTTCATTCATAAATCCTGCTTTACATACACACAAAAACATTTTTTTCCATAGAAGAAATATCTCAAACTCTCTGGCACTTGGACACAAAGTCACTAGTGCACTCGCTCACCAGTTCTTCCATTGGCAAATCTGTACTAGCAACTTCAGGCCTTTTTTTTTTTTGTAAGTCTCTCTCCACGATGCTGTCAACGGCTAACCAAATCTTGCCACGGATCCATGCAAATTGTGCATCAAGGGGTGTCTCGGTTTACCGAGTAAAACAGGCGTGTATTAAGAGCATGCCTTGCGTGTGTTAAGAGGCGTACTCTCAATGGAATGTGGAAGGGAAAGAAGCCATTGAGAAGAAAAGCGAGACGTCTCCGTGGAGAGAGAGAGAGAGAGAGAGAGAGAGAGAGAGAGAGAGAGAGAGAGAGAGCATGGATAAACCAAATCGTCTGCTCTTATACGTAGATGATGTTAACTCCACTTACAAAGTCTCGGTTGATCTGTATAAAGATGTCCAGGAATAATAAGATTTAGTCCAATTAGAAAACATGTTGTGGTGTGTGTGTGTGTGTGTGTGTGTGTGTGTGTGTGTGTGTGAGAGAGAGAGAGAGAGAGAGAGAGAGAGAATGAGAGCATGGGAAATCAAACAGATCTCATCATCTAGACGGTGTTAATCTCAGACATAAAGTCCTGCTTGATCTGTTTTAAGATGTGCAGTCTTGCATATAGTGACAGTGCCATTAGCCCGGGGAGGAATAATGAGATTTAGCTCAATTAGAAGACATTATAAGGTGTAGCGAGAGAGAGACAGACAGTCAGAGAGAGAGAGAAACAGAAAGTGAAGGATAGCAAGTGAGTGAAAGAATAGGTATGTTTTCATCCAAATGTTTTGCAAATATTAAGCAAATTTCTGGGAAGGCTGGCAAGAATCGTTGCATTTCCATGAATTACTGGTTAAGAGAAGCAAGGCCAACAAGATGACGTAATAAAATGTGCAACAGCAAAACATTTGTCATGGAGAATGCTCCCTCAGGCAAGCATATATATGTATGTATGGGTGTTTTACATTTTTGTTGTTTCTTTGGTGGGGCAGGAATTCTAAATTCACAGAAATCAGGTGGAGAGAACCACACTAACACAAGGGGAAACTTGTACAACCCCAGACCTCTGCTGATCCTTCACCTGAACACACCAGTGTATCTGATGGCATCCGACAGGCGCCATTTGACAAACAACAGGTTCCTTCAGGACTATGGAAGGTGCATTGCTGATACCACCCACAAAGCAGGAGTTGCGGTCCCCACCATTGGGTTAAATGCAGAAGCTACGCTGAGTCAAGCAAAAAAAAAAAAAAAAAAAAAAAAAAACCCTAGCTCCCTTGAGCACCCAAGAAGAAATGTCTTTACAAATTGATTTATGTATTACCAACCTCGCCAGTGGCCTCTGAACCATCCATTAAGATACCACACACTGCAGCTGCTAAGCCGACAGAACAGGAGGAGAAACCTTTCAGTGGTTGGGGGACGGCTAGGGGAAGTGGTACAGGAAGCTTAGCTGGTCAATTCAAATCCAGATCTTCCAATCTCTGGATGACCAAAAACTATAACATTAGATCTGTTTCCAAGTGGTGCAACAGAAACGCATTCACCCTATTATCAGGAGATCACTGATGCTGAATCCATGGCTGGAAATCCAAGAGAGTAAAGTTGGCTGTGCTGTTTGAGTGGGAGGGATGACATGATCTCTCCCCTGTCAATCAGAGCAACACTAACCAATCATGGGTGTCTGTGTGGTGTAGAGGGCAGTTAGCGCTGTCCTCTGAGTGTATACAGCTACCCTGTTGGGTTAGCCACAGTTCAAAAAGATAAGAGGGGGAAGGAGGATTAGAAGGCGCTTAACCCTCACTATTTGGTAGATGTTGTGGTTACTGGCATATGACTAAATTGGAAGAAAATGGAGCAAAACAAGTAGAAAAAGAAAAAAAAATGGAACTGCATCCAGTGAAAAGACATAGCCAGTCTGAACTAGTTCAAGTTTTATCACACACTATCCAACAAATCAAACTAGCTTCCTGTATCAAAGCATGCAGCTTTGCTGTGTCTCCCTCTGTTTGAGAAGCAGAGAGCATGAATACTGCGGATAAGTTCAGAACTAGTTCTGCATACAAAGAACCCTCATAATTGAGAGAGAGAGAGATAGAGAGAGAGAGAGTGAGAGAGAGAGAGAGAGCACAGTCTCATGAATGCAAATTTGTAATAACTCACACTATTGTAAAAGTTCCAGTTAAGATTTGAGTCATTTCAGCCTCCCATTTCTGTACACCTTTCTGGCCACAAGCTTCAGAATCTTGAGAGCTGCATTATGATTGGTTCTTCTTACTTCCATGTGTTGGTTTCCGGTGTGAAAACACTGCAACACAATAAGCTTTTCAAAGCAAGATCTAACAACTGGACTGAAAAATGTTCCCATTTTTAAAAGAATTATTAAGTATGAAGCACTTGATGACTACACAGGATAATCTAGTGTGTTTTCCAACGTGCTATGGGACGAGGTCTGTGGTTGGTCAGCTGCCATGTCAGTCAAATTGTGTCTTTCTGTGAAAGTAGTTGGATCTTGGCCACATTTATTGAGAGAATGTACCATACTCTCTAGCTAGAAGTCTGGCTTGTGAGACTAAAGTAAGGGTGAGTGGAGGAACTTAGCAGTCATAGCCTCTATTACGAACTTCACTTGATTAAGAGCATACTCTGCTTAACTGTGTCCTTATTAAAGCTCTCAGTATCTAATAACTAATAAACAGAATGTCAACACTATAAGATTGACTATTGAGGAAAGTTAAGGAAACCACAATGTCCTTTAGCTAGAAATCTGAACAAGACCACATACATACGTGGCACCAGTAGACCCCAGAAAAAAAAAGAAATGGCTGTGTGCAAAGTGAACCCAGAAGTACCGGATCATCAAATCAAACCTTTGCCCCGTAAGCCCTACTTGCTTTGCTGGGTTCTTCTGCCAAGACAGAGGTCTTGGGTTGGGACTCCACACTGACTCCACATATGATGCTTATTAAAGCCCAGTTGGAGCCCATGGCTCTTAACCAAATGGTGTGGGGAATTCTGGGAACACAGGGCTGACTTAAGTGTTAATAGAGACCGTTCCAGCACCAGCAGCAGCATTCCAAAGTGGGCGTATCCATAAGAAAGTGACAATGAAGGGGCTGGAGGGTTCCTTGGAGTTGGAATTACAAGCTATACCAAGACTTTTTGTAAGAAGCGGCATATTCTGGCTTCTACAACGTCATTCATTATTTCATTGCTGTCTATAAAAATATTTGTTTTTTAATATTTCTTTCCCGAAAGTGTTTCTTCTTCATGCATTCTTGAGGCGTTCTTCATTTCTGACTGAACCTGGACCTTTGTAGCTGTGATGTGATACAGTTCACTGTAAATAGCTCTGAAGGAAATAAAATTGATTTGAATTGAGCTGAGCCAAATTCTGCATCATGGTGTAGCCTCTAAAATTTCCTTACTGTCTGTGAGCTTGGCATACAGTTAAGCTGAAAAATGCCCTTTGAATATATTGTTATTTTACAGATGGTTTATGTCTTAATAAGTTGTTTGGACAAAACAAGCCACCGGAACAGCTTCAGTGCACCTTATGAACACCTTATGAGTGATTCTAAAACGGTTGGCGTCTTGATGATGGGCATGAAGAGCTTCCATGGGTGTTCAGCTGAGTTGAGATCTGGTAAGTGGGAAGGCTGTATATATATAGCATATGATTTACATCATTTTCATCCTGATCAAAAAAATTCACTGAGCCCTCATGCCCTTGCAGATGGGGGTGGAGTCATCCTTCAAGAGACCACACCTGTCAAGATAGAAATGTTTCACCGTAGTATAAAGGTGATCAGAAAGAAGAAGTTTGTGTTGATTTACAGTAACACTTCTCTTTAAGAGGATAAAAGAACCCAAACCATGCCAGCCAAATACATTTACATGTAAATAAATTCATATTAATGGGTTGAAGAATTAACGAACACAAAGCACTGCTTAATATTACTGGCATAGAAAAGATGTTTAATGTAGTCCAGTCCACATTTTTTATTTTGTCCGAACAAACACACTTGGGTCAGGTTGTCAAGGTGTGTTAGGAGTTGGAACAGAATGAAAATGTGAACTGGTAATTTATCTCACTGGATTGGGATCCCATGTTCCATGTAAGCATATCCAGCTGATCTAAGAAGTATTATCTACCTTAAGTTAGCCAAATTAACAATAGCACTGCTAGAATATTTTTTTAAGATGAACTGGTAATACCTAAGGATTTTTAGGCATTGTAGAAGACTTACATTTTTGACCTAGCAATGGTGAAAATGTGAATTAGCAACAAAACCTAGCTATTATTACACATTTAATATAACATAAGGCTATGCTTGTGATATTTAAGACTCGGGTTTCATTAATCAAATGTAAAGTTTACTGCCATTCTCTGACTTCCTTTTTTTTCTTCTTTGTCAGGTATTTACAATCCAAATGGCACCTCCTCTGCAATCGCTTTTGTTTAAAGTTACCGACTTAATTTATGGATGGTAAACGGTGACAAAGTGGAGTTCCTGCAAGGTTCAGCTGGAGGAAAACGACAGCGGATGACAGCAATTGTCTGGCTTAAATCTTCATCTAAACCGCAGTGATTGACCAGCGTCCCCATGCCAACGAGGATCGCATTATAGCTGTAATCCATTTTTGCAGATGTAAAGTGGACATCTGCAGCTGATGCACTGGGAGACAGACAGAGGCACAGCGTAATGTCTAAGGATATCTAGATTTCACTGCTCACTTCAGAGTGAGACCAAACGAACATTCACTTCTGGCTCACCAAAAGACTCCACTTCTGGCTTGCTTTGAAAATACACACAGCTTATGCTGCCATTGTTCAATAGTTTAGGTCCTTTGATAGGAAGTTCAATTTATCTAGCCCTTAAAAACCTAGCCTATGTTTGAGGTTTTCCCCACCATTCTCTGTGTTATCAGGCTTCTAATTATAATAAATATAAGCAGGCATTAATTGGCTGTGGTCTCTGTATGGAAGGGATAGCAGTACTCCCTCCCCTGTCAATCTGCATGACATTGACCAATCTTGGGTGTCTCTGAGCTCAGGTATGTGTAAGAGGGCAGACTACACTTTCGTCCAGCTGTCTGCAGCTGCCCTGTGATGATCAAAAGATATGGGTGCCTGCTTCTTGGAGATACTGTGGAAGAACATTAGCTGCTGATGTGCAATTGGCGAGAGCTAGCTAGTGGGTGGCAAATGTCAAATGGCCAAATTAGCAGAAAAATAAAAGACAAAAAACAGGCAATCATGCATGCCAAGTGGTATCATTTCCTATGTAAATGCCAGCAGAATTTGGGGTGGGACACTGTATGGTTTAATATTCTGTCAAAGAATATATCATTAATCCATGGTAAAGCCATTACTTCATTCTCTATGTAAATATATCAGCCATTTGTGATTCAGCAGAACAAAATGTCTTTGCCAAACCAAAAGTTGGAAGACTGAGCGCAAAAAAGCCTGCAAAACGTACTTGTCAGGTTCTAACACCTAGAACAGGGGTGTGACCCAAAGATTTGAAATTTCTATCCTCTGACACACTGGATTAAACTGATCCTGATCAGGGTTTTTGTCTATCCTGGGAATGGGAATCTGAATGGGATGCCAGATCATCTCGCATTCGCACATTCAGGAAGTTTTCTTGGAGTTGGAGAAAACCAGAGAACCTGGAGGAAACCCACATGAACAAGGGAAGAACATGTGAAATATATAAACAGTAACATAAGCTAAACATCAAACCATCTTTTCCACAAATGCATGACCATATTTTTTCTTGTGCCAATGAGAAAAGGTAGTAGCCAAAATCAATAGCCTACAGCTGACTATGTGATTAAAAAACATTGCTTGTTTAAAACGTATTTAAGTTTGATTTACATGTTACATGCTAAACTTGAAGCTAAGTGTACTAACTACACACACTCACCAGTGGCACCAACGATCTTTGCTTCATCCTTCCAAGCTTTATTTTTCTTCGTAATGTCTCTATACATGTTTAATGATAGGTTGTATATGACAGGATAAAATGAAACCACGGTTAGACATTTTTCTTCCACTTTTTCGTCAGAATTGAAATGAGAAATAAAGTTCTGAGTGGGAAACTGAAGAAACATTGGACCACGTGCGGCATAGAACTGGTCGCGTTGTCGCTTGCTAGTGAGAACGTACGCTTAGCTAGCTGGTCAACGTCAACTGAAAACCGTCTACTGTTATGCACGGCATTTTTAACGTAAAAAAAATATGTTCTAGGTCTTGTACGTTATAAAGACTTTTCCGTGTTATATCGTGGCATAAAATCTGAGGCAAAGCTTCCATAATCAGCTGATGAGTTGAATGAGTTGCGTTAACTCGAGAACGAAACTCTGAAGTACCCTCACCCTCCATGACTGCAATCCGACACATCTGACCCAGACCTATAGGATCAAAGAGCATTGCGTCTCGCCACTTTTCTCCACAAACGGGACTTATAGGCTATTGAACACGCCATGTGCCGAGGCAAAGGGATGCAAAGCATCTGAGACATGAACACACAGAGCTGAACCTTAGCTGTAATATAAATAGTCCTATTCTGTGTTTTTTTTTTTGTACTGTAATGACTCACACTGCAAAAAGAAGTCCCACAGGCAAGAAGTGATAATCTAGCAAATGGAAGTCAATCTGATCTGAATAATTTATGCTAACTTTTTAACATAGATGAGTGACATATGACACATATGATGAGCAATCATGTTTTGTTTTGCTTATATATATATATATGTGTGTGTGTGTGTGTGTGTGTGTGTGTGTGTGTGTGTGTGTGTGTGTGTGTGTATTTCTAGTGTAATAAGTAGCCTATATAATCCTGAAACTTTGCCTGTATGCAAAAAAATGGTATAGCTGTGTTTACAAAAAGCATCACAAACCTAATTTCCTTCATGTATACACCATCTCATTAAACCCACCCTTTTATTAAAATAAAAACTCGATGTATTTGTACGGCAAAAATCTTACTTATCTAATTTAAAATGTACTCATTTCTTATTCCCGCGGAGGGAGGGCGAGACGCTGACTTGAACAGCTGCTTCATGACCCAAAAAACTGTCAGTCTTTCCCTGGAATAAATTGTGGAATGTTTCATTATTACTGCAGGGGGAAAGACAAATCGTTGTTCCACCCGGGAAAGTGGTGCTCACGAATTTACGTGGAGATTTAGATATAACTTAGATATCGAAGCCTTTCTAATGTTAAGAAGAAGTAATTTAAATGAGCATTTTTGATATTTTATAGAATAAACACGAGTGGAGAGAAGTAAACCCCCCCGCTGCCCGGAGCTCGCTTTCAGGCGGACCTGTAGTAGAATCAATTCACCGAGTGGGGAGCTTGAAACCGTCCACTCGCGCTTCTGAGGTGAGTTTGGAGAGAAAGAAGTGTTGAGCACAGTTTAGATTTCGCCGTCGTGTGTCTCTCACGCTTAGTAAACTAACCGAACAGTATCACATATATACATATTTTAAACATTTACACGTTTATACTGAAAGAAAGGCAGCTCTGGGTAGATAGTCAGATGTTATTCGCTTGTTTTGGACGGAAGAAACCGCCTCAGAAAAGCGCCTTAGTGCCGCACGCGCCTGTTTTGGCGCCAAAAACACTGAATATAGAGATATAAATTTGTTCTGGGATGTCGTTGAACCTGAGCAACTTGGTCGATTTGGGTGTTAGGAAAGCAAAATGAAGGCCTGGAAGTTTATCTGAAGAAGGAAATACGAGTAGTATGAAAACAAAAGCCAATACCCAAACGTTGACAGCAATGAATTCTGGGTAAAAACATGCAAAATACCTTCAGCTCTAGCTAAGAAGTCAAAAGAATCAGTCATCATCCATGAAAAGTCACAAATGAACTTTTTTAAACACATCAAAACAATTTGAGCACTCATTTCAGCCCTTTAAAGCTTAAACAAAGGTAAATTTACATGAATTCAATATCAAAACATTAAGATGCCTGAGAAACACACTGATGTTCAGGGTAATGTTCATGAAATCTGCTTAAACACCTGTAAAATTGAGGCGTTCAGGAGTTTTGTCAGCCGTCAATCATCTCTCAAGGTCATTCGGATGTGTGGAAGCAGTTCTCTTGGATGGTGAAAGGTGGTAATACAGATTAAGCAGATTGTTCTGAAGGTGTGAAGATACCTTAAGAGTAAATGATATATGATATGTGCCACCTAATGGTGTTCATTAATTTAAAAAAAAAAAAAAAGGAGTGTATGTGAAATGCTAAAAAAAACAAGCTTTCTGTGGAGATAGCTTTGATTTCTGTTCCATAATGAAGACTGACATTGATCGATGCCCATTTGTTCCCCGACGGGTATACTGATCTGGCCGCCTTGGTATTGGTTTGGGTTCCTAGTGTCCTCCTGAAAGTCTCAAAACTACCAAAGTGAAGTTGCTTAGCTCCCCCTGTGTGAAAACAATGGTATCACACTCCATCTACACTTTGCAACTGATGATTAGGAGTGGAAAGGTATGGAAAGCTCACGGATTGGTAGGTACAACCCAAAATCAGTGTTTTTTTTTTTTTGTTTTTTTTTTTGCATATCACAACTTCAGATCAAGCATGATGACTGGCTTCAGCATTATTGGGGTAAAATGAGCAATATAAAATTTATTTTCCACAAGTGAAGAAATAATTTTCCTTTCCCCACACAAAAAGAACTTCTGTTTTTATATTTTTTCTTCCCTCAAATCCATTTGGTAAAATGATCTTAAACATCTTGTAAAATAAAAGCAAACCAACTGTCATGCTTCATTGCTCTCCAGAAAGCAGGGAAGAAAGTCTGACTGACAAAATAGGAGGTTTGTGCATACACACATGCACACGCACACATACACATCCATACAGAAGACATTTTAAAGCCATGGCAACACGAAGCATTCACCAGTGGTGGATTATAGAAATAAATATTCCTGACTAGAATTTAATTCTAACTCAAAGCTACAAAATGTCCTATTTTCCGTCTGATCAAAATCGCGTCGCCGTGTCCGATCATGTCATGGTTGACAGCGGCGTCTCTGCAAGCTATGTAAACAGACATGTGAAGTGCTAGAAAAGCTTGTGGTGAACATGGTGTATTGGTGTATTTTGTACGTATTTCTAGCAGCACATTGCTCATGGAAAGTGACAAAATCAGGTAAAGATCGCAGTTTTTTGTGCATGCCACTGCTACGTTCTTCTTTCAGCTGTTTTAAAAAGCTAGCCCGAATCAAGAGCATGGCACTACAACGTGCTGAAGCAGGAGGTATATCACGTCTGGTTTAATAAAATGGATTAAAATTACAAAACTTACCCTTACTTAACTTGTTCTTGCTTAGCTACCAGCAATCACGTATCAGTCAGCAGCTTATTCACCGTTGATCGTTGTGAGCTTTGCTGGTGAAGGTCGGCAAGATCGGATTAATTTTGTTGTGTGTTCTCTATTATAAATGTTGTCAGAATTTATTATAAATGTGAAGCACATTGTCAGAAACTGTACCCTTGGCTTGTATGTAATGAGTATTAGCAAAATGGAATTAGATAAGAAAAAAATACAGCTTGTCTGCCTTATTATAATACTTAGACCATTATTATCTCAGTCTCAATCACAGCGCAGCCACTCTGCTAATTCTCTTTGCTTTTACCACAAAAAAAATACCCTATGTAGAATTACTCACCATTACCACATATAAACACTAAAACTTTCATTTGTTCATCTTTAGTAACAGCTTTATCCTAGTCAGCATTGCGGTGAGTCCCGAGCCTATCCCTGGGACACTGGGTACGAGCTGAGAATACACCCTGGATGGTGGGAGGAAACCGGAGAAGCTGGAAGAAACCCATTCAGACGCTTGTAGAACACGAAACTCCACACAGACAGTAAACCAAGTCTAGGATTGAACCAGTGACCCAGGAGCTATGATGCCCTTACAGTAAACCAGTGTATATAAAATGGTACAAATTGTAATTAGATAGAGTTTTGCTCCTTCCCAGGCACTAAGAGGCTGAGTGACCAGGAAAGAAGTCAGTTCAGTTTCTGTGACTGGGGTAAAAGTGGAGCTGACATGAGCAGATGGCTAAGTCTGAATGTTAGTTTAGTAGCACTGATGTCACTTACACCAAATATAGTCCCACCCAACTCAAATCAGCCACCAGAAAAAGAAGAAGAAGAAAAAAGAAATCTCTTAACGAAATCCCTTTGTTTCACACTCAGTGGTAAATTTACCACAGAAGCTATAGACACCAGTAAGAAGCCAATTATGAAATTGGGCTTTAACATAAAAGAGACAGATGGTTGTTGACCTGCCCAAGTTGGGTAATGAATATAAAGAATTATATGGGCAGTTGAAACAACAATTAAGCCTCTTGGGGATTCATGGGGTTGTCAAGATTTAAAACAGCAAGCTGTTTGGAAGGGTTTCATGAAAGAAACGCTTAAAATGCAGTACCTGATCTTCACCAGGTGTCACTTGAACTACAGCTAGAAAAGTGGGCTAAAATTGAAGGCCAAAATTGAAAGTTGTGGCCATGCACACCATCGGCATGTTTGATGAAAATGTTGTTTAGCGGCCAGTCATCATGGCTGCAGTATACTTCTAAATTCCACTAAGATATTTTATCCCAAAACCTGGTTGCTTCTGCAAGAAGAATCCACCAAATCCATGTTTTGCTGTGGCCATTTCAGTCTCTGGATTTAAACGTTATCTAAAACCCTGTGGTTTGAATTGAAACTTATTGCAAAATCACCTGGAATCTTAAAAAGTGCAAGACGTCTAACGTCTGCTAAAACCTGAACTTTTATCACTGAGTTCAAAAAGACAAAATAAGGATGGGGAAAATAATAACTAAATATACTCTTTTTACACTGTTCATGAAAAAAAAATGCTTTGTATAATGCAGTTAGACTTCAAGCTATGTGGTAAAAACAATACAACTAAACTGAAGCTAGATCCATCATCAGTGAAAAAAAACAAAACAAAACACAACAGTTTGTTATGGAGAAATCAGAACATGCACTGAAACTGGAGACTCCTTCCAAAATGTTACTTTAAAAATTAATCCTCCTTTATTTATTTGGCACATATATTCTATATCCTGAGTATACTTACTATGCATGGATTTCTCAGTGCAAACACAGTAGATAGTTATGTATGTGCAAAAAATAGCTCATGACAATGTAACAGTTTGTGATTGGACACACAAGGTTATAGAACCTGTTTTACCTCTTTAACACACAAGACCAAACTCATCAGACCAAACTGAACACAGCCTTCATGACCTCAGTCGTTTGTGTTAGATCAGGGAAAACAAAAATGTGCAATTGATTAGAGTCTCCAGAACTGGGATAGAGAACTTCTGTGGTATACACGGCAGCATTAAGCTAATGCCTGGCCCGGGGCTGGTGAATACATGAGGCCCCACATTTCTGAAATGTTTCCTCAAAGCACATGCAACAGAAACACTTCCATTTTAACAAGCGTTTCGTCCAAACCTAGTCCATTAGATGTAAGCCCACACGTCTTGCTGTGATGTTTTAGATACATTTATTTATGCTGAACCAAGCGCATGGTACAACCAATAGTCTTATAAACTGTGTTATAACCACATATTACATGCACTGAGATTTTCACTACACTTTTAGAAAAAAAAGGTTCTTTCTGAGCAGTCGGTAGCAACTATTCTGAGCTTGATATAGCTGTCCAGCTCACGTCACAGCTGCTTGGTAAATGAGTTGAGAGAGCAGGTTTGGTTGAGTCACCACCAGTGTGTAAAGTCTGACTGAGTTAGACAATGTTATCAAAGTCTAATCACTGATCACCATTGTTCCCAATAACCAATCACTGATCACCATTGTTCCCAGTAACCAATCACTGATCACCATTGTTCCCAATGACCAATCACCGATCACCATTGTTCCCAATGACCAATCAATGATCACCATTGGTCCCAATAACCAATCACTGATCACCATTGTTCCCAATGACCAATCACTGAACACCATTGTTCCCAATAAGCAATCACTGATCACCATTGTTTCCAATGACCAATCACTGATCATTGTTCCCAACGACCAATCGCTGATCACCAATGACCCATGAATCATCACCACTTTCACCAATGAACAATCACCGATCACCATTGTTCCCAATGACCAATCACNTGATCACCAATGACCAATGAATCATCACCACTTTCACCAAGAACCTTTCACTATCTGAAAAAAACAAAACTTTTTCTAGGAGTAAAACACTGCATGCCCAAGCATTTTGCATTTGAAATGGAGCTTGTGTTTGAAGAGCTTGCTGATAAACTGTAACCAATAACGTGAGCTATTCCTATCTTGGTCATGGTGGAGTGTGTCATTTCCGGTATGAGACATCTAGAATGGCTCATCAGTCAACAGACCCTATTATTCCTCTATTCTTCTCTCTCTCTCTCTCTCTCTCTCTCTCTTTTTTTTTTTTTTTTTTTTTTTACAAGGTGCTTGCATGTTGATGCCTTTAGGCTTGTTCCAATATTAAATTTTTATAACATTATAATTGACTCTGCTTAAATCATGGCGTATTATCACAGTATTGTTTTGGGAAAGAAAACAGCATCTGTTCTTGTTCAGTTGCATTTTAATAAGTGTTCATTTAAATATGAATGTTAATCCAAATGTTAATGAAAATGTTAGCTTCATAGTCGTCGGTAAGTGCAGCAGTTCTTGAAACATTCATGAAATCCTCCTGTGGTGAAGAGAATTACCGTCGCGGAGACCTTGAAAGATAGACGTCTTTTTTGTCGCCTTCAAAATGGGACTTTTTTATCTCAAGAGCTGACAGCGACTATTTTGAAGTAACAATATTGTACGTTAAACGTAAAACAGATTATCTGATTATGCTTAAATGCTCCAGAGTTCGGGGACATGACCTGCTTTGCTTAAACTTAGACAGTACTGAGGTTGATGGGATGACACATCATGAACAGATAGATGTGGATATGTGAGAGAAAAAAGAGAGATAAACAGTGAGAAAGCACCGGTGCGTCATATGTTTTGCTATGTGAGTCATCACAAAAAGCTCAACGATGAGCAGCCCCACCCTTCCCTACCAGTCAGATACGTCAAGCACAAGGAGCCTTCAGGGCTTTCAGGCACACAAGCCATCAGTCTTGGAGTGTGTGTGTTTAAGAGAGACTGTTTTTTTTTTTTATCCTGCCTAGACACAATTTTGTAAAGTATACATTGTGAAAGTCTAGTGCACTTAATGGACTGTTTGGCCTACGTGCCAGCGTTAAAGGTTCCATCTCTCCATAGTTCCTCTGGAGAAATCCTCATACTCTACAAGAGATGGGATTTCCCTTTAGTTGATGGTTCCAAGTAGAACCTCTTATATATATATATATATATATCTGAGAACTCATAACTATACGATACCCTTAAACAGCTATTTATTTATTTACAAAATTGTAGGCATGGGACCATATCCAATAGAGAGAATTCATGGCCTAAAACATTTAGCACTGGGTGGAAAAACAAATCAGCCTACACTGTAAATCTGTAAAAGATGACATACAGAGAGAGCAGAAGTGGTATTTTATGCAAATTTTAAAAATTTTTTTAGCCAAACCTACAGTTGGAATTCCACCCTCTATAGAGATGCTGATTATCCCAAAAACAGTTGCGTAATATTTGCGAAAGGGCACTCAGCCAGAACCGCTGGAGACAGACAACTTATTGACATGTGCTGGGTGACTAATGTCATGACGTCACGTGAGAAACTGAGCTCCAATTAGCATCGACGAAATAAGGGCATGTTGGCAAGTGCTCACGGAAACACCAAACCAGCCAAATGGTTATAAGGTGGTATTGCATGTGCAGTTGTTTGGAGCTCAGAAAAATCTAAAAATGATTTGAGTGCTCCTAAGACCCACATTATATTTTTCTTCATGGTTTTAGATCATTTTATGACTTACACATGGTCTCAGAACCAAAGTTTATCAGTTCGGAAAACAGTTTTTCTTAAAACAAGGATTCCAGTGATCTAGATGGTGAGTTGAGTACAGCTTCAAACAAGGCAGACTTTTTCCCAGGTTCAAGGTAACATGTAACTATGCATCAAGTTATGTTTTTACGCTACAAAAAGTACACCAGCCTTTGTCCCGAAGACTTTCCTATGACGAAAAAACCTGCCGACTTTTATAAAGCGCTGACACTGGAGACTCCTTTCAAAAATGCTACATAAGAGTCTCCTCACAGAAAACCTCTCCATACCGACAATAACAAGTCAGGATTGAGAATTCAGCATCGCTGTGGTGTAACATTAGCTAGCTAAATTTCTATGTTCATCTCTCTATGTCGTCAACTATTATAATCCTAAAACACCTTCTCTAATATATTCATAAAACGTTTGTTTATGAAAGGTATTATTTTAAAGACTAACAGGAATATATCTGTAACTGTGAGGCAGAATGTAATCCATGTAATGAATGTAAAGCATGTAGCTGAAGCAGTTAAGGGTTTTAACCACGGGCCAACGGTGGCTCTCTAACAGTCTAACTCGCAAACATGAAGCTGTTTTTCATTATGTTTTAAAATGGAGGATCTCGTAATGCTACAGGTCTCGATATCCGGGCAAAAAAAAACCTATATATTTGAGTGTGTAAATATCTTTAATGGATAAATGATCAATTAAAATAAAATGGATTTTTTTTTTAAATTAACAGTCATTATTTTTTTTAAGTAATTTCATTTTAAATTGATAAGAAATAAAATGGAGAAAAAAGTACTTTTATCCTTTTCACATGCCTGCAGTAGTCGAAATGCATCTCTTGACATATTTGAATTACATTTATATCTCATTATGTCATGCAATACCCTCCTCCATTTTACGCCGCTTAATCATGTTACTCAGCTGGCCTGCTTGTTCGGTCGTCTCTTTTGATAATTCATGACTGTTAATGTTTGCTTGCCTGTTAATGTTTTCCTGCGTGTTAATGTTTACTTTTCTGCTTTTAGTCGGATATTTTGTCCAGTGCCCTTAGGTGTGAGAAAGCCTTAATAAATAAAATTATTATTATTATTACTATTGGTTTAAAAAAAAAAAAAGAAAAGAAAAACACACACACACACACACACACACACACACACACATCCCATAATATAAAGCAATCCCACTTTCTGTGGAAGTCAAATTCCTCCACCTAGTGGCCATGCTTAAAGCTACAACTGAAATCAAATGTAGGATTTGACTCGAAATAAAATGACTCTGTTCATCAAGTTGTTTTGAGCACTCGATATATTTATCTAATAAAGAGATTAAACTTTTTTTCTTTAAAAAGGCAGCGAGTATACAGATCAAAACTTTTATTCACATTTTATTCACAGAGTAATCTGAGCTCGTCAGGAAATGTCAGTAGTCCAGCGATTGTTTTCTAAATAACACACAAACCTACACCGTGCAATCTTGTCCAACACTGCCACAGCACAACGAGTCAAAATCGTTCCAAGTATCTGCTCCACCTCAAGAGGCCAGGCGTTGAACTCTGATGACCTTGCAAGGTTCAAAGTCTGCATCATAGTTCGTCTTCCTCCTCTGGAAAGCAGCCCGGGCACGGCTCCATGGTTACACCCACTCCCATCCCACTTCGACCCACCGGCATGTCCGTCACGTACGTCCACTGGTTACTTCCTGGGCAGTAACTCTCCACACTGGACAGGAAACCACTCTGGTTGAAACCACCTTGATGAAAATGATAGAAAACATTCATTAGCATTGTTCATTAAGGTAGTGATTAATTCCCACAAGCAACCATTTAATTTAATGTTTATTATGAGTGTTGTTAAATTCTTAATTCTGATTGGTCAGAAGATCATTTCTATAGTAACGACATTCACAGGGGCTTGTATCGTGGGCACTATATATAAAAAAAAAGTGTTCATGTGGTGATATTTTCAGTGAGTAGATGTTTAACATTTTTGAAAGGAGCCTCCAGTGTCTTGGTAAAAAAGAAAAAAACAAACAAACAAAAAAACCCCGGTAAAACTGTTGCTTTAAATTTCTTTATCATGGCATGGAGGACTTTGCACTGTGTGGAAAAAAACAGAGGGTGGAGAAAGTGTTTATAGCTGCTATAACATAAGTGATAGCAGGAACCTATTTGGCAGACATTCTATTATGAGTATATATATATAATAATATATATATAGAATAAAACACTCCAGGATTATTTATAGGAAAATAAACTTTGGCTTTGCGTCAGGTTAAATCACACCACGTCATCGTTAAATATTTTCCTATAACACCTTGAAGTGTTTTATTCCTTACTCATAGATTTCCCAAGAAAGGTTGGACTGTAGTAACTGATTATCAGGTTAAGAGGTGCCATCAACTGATGTAATGTGTCAAGATCATACTTGTGTGAAGTAAATCTCTGGTGTTGTGGAGGAAAGGAGTTTAAAAAAAAATGGAAAAATGGAACTGTATGCATAAAGACAATGATTAAATTAATTAATTTCAAATGACCTGTCAATTTAGTGGGGTAAATCTGTATAGTAAATATAAAAAGTAAAAAAAAATACATAAGCCAAATAAAAAAAAAAAAAAAAAAGTGTGCTTATAGTTAATACTGCATTCACTACTGCTTTTCTTGTTAATATTTGCTTGTCTCTATGGGAACACTTGGCAAAGCCTAATCAGATTTCACGTCATCTAAAATGGCTCAGATGTCTAGATGCTGTGTATAGGCACAAGAGTGGGGGGAAAAAAAAATTAACAAGCAAAGTGCAGGTTTATTGCGTGTAAGTGCTGATTAACTTATGAATGACTCCATATTGTGGTTCCACTAATACGGAAATGGCCTTGTAATGAGAGCCCTGCCGCTTCAACGAGCAAATACGATCAAGACACAAAGCCTCCATTTTCTCAGTAAATAACCAACGAATGAAACAGAATGTCACTCTGTCAGTCGCCATATTGCACGTACACTTTTTCCATAAGGTGGATCGAGAAAGGAAATATCAGGAAACCATTTGCATCATTAAATGTTAAGTGTTACATGCTCACCAAACACGAAGAGTTTGTCGTGGTAGACCGTGACTCCGTGGGCACTTCGACTGTGGACCATGGACGCCACGGGCTCCCAAACGTCTCTGGCTACGTTATATCTCTCCATGGTGTTGAGTTGCCTTTGGCCGTCATAACCACCCACTGCATAGAGGTAAGAATCTATAGACACCACACCTACAAGGTGCAGGAATCAAAATCTACTGGTTAAAAAATTATCGTAGCTCAGTAAATTGCCAAATAACCATTTTCCATCAGTACAAGACCAGTGACTTGGTTCTTCAGCAATATTTTTTTTTTTTTGAATGCGCATTTCCATCAAATTGGGAGCCATTATAAACCATTACCTTAATGAGATGCTTTTGTTGATTAACACCACAATGTAACCATAATAACAGTCCTGGTGAATCATTAGCAATAGCCAGGTTCTGGCAAACATGGTAAAATATTCAGTTTATAAGCAACTGCTAGCAAGCAATGTACACCCACTGTCCAGCTTCTCATTCACCCAATTATCCAATCAGCCAATCTTTTGGCAGCGGCGCAATGCATACAATCATGCAGATACAAGTCAAGAGCTTCAGATAATCAGAGTTTAAATCAAACATGGTTTCTGGTGGCAAATGTGCTGGTTTGAGTATTGCAGGAATTGTTGATCTCCTAGGATTTTCACACACTCTAGAGTTCTCTAGAGTTTACAGAGAATAGTGAAAAAAACAAAACAAAAAAAAAAACCTCACCCAGTCAGTGTCACTTCTGAGGATGGAAATGCCTTGATAGGAAGGCTATATCAGATAAATCACTCTTTACAACCACGGTGAGCAGAAATGCATCTCAGCACGCCCAACATTTTGAACCTTGAGGTGGATGGGCTACAACAGCAGAAGACCACGTTAGGTTCCACTCTTTTCAGCCAAATACAGGAATCTGAAGTGGACAAAAGTGGATTTTTTTCCCAATCTTTAACCGTCCAGTTTCAGTATCTGCGTTATTTTATGCATTGCACTGCTGCCAAATGATTGCATGAATGAGCAGGGGACAGCTTTCCCCCAAACTAGTGACAAAGCACTTTTCATGGCATATTTTGGTTTGCAAAATAACAAAAGGTGCTAGTGGGACATTAGTCAAATGTTAGTTAATATTTACCTAAGCCACTACGTTCAGTGTTCATAGATGCTACATGGTGCCAAGTGTTGGTGTCTGGTTGATAGCGTTCTACTGTTCTCCACCGGTTTTGGCCATCGAAGCCCCCCACCACATACAGAGCTCCCCCGCATGCTGCCACACCAGCTCCCAGGCGTGCCACTGACATTGGAGCCACATATGTCCACCTGTTTGTCTCTGGATCGTACCTGTGAAGAAGACGTGCAATTCAGAACTCATTCATTCATCTTCAGTAAGTGCTTTATCCTAGTTGGTGGATCTGGAACCTATAACAGGAACACCAAGCCAGGAATACACCCTGGAGTCCATCACAGGGCCCCATGCACATTCACTTACACACACATTCACATTTAGGCGCAACTTAGTGTAGCCAGTCTAACATTTTTGGGAAGTGGGTGGAAACTGGAGAACCCTGAACAAATGCATACAGACAGTAACCCGAGCTCAGGGTCAAACCAAGGATCTTGGAACTGTGAGGCCGCAGTGCCACTGCACAGGTCATCATCAATTTCTTCTTTCTCTTTCATTTTCATGTCTATATCTTAGAAACACTAACTGTTGCTTTTAAAACCCCACAGAGCAGCTAAACACACTTGGAAGAGAGTGCTAACTTCCACCCAGAGGGCAGGACCAATTATTCTCTCATGGTCTCGCACCTATGGTTGTGAATGCGAACTTATCATCTCATGACAATAGAGCTATGTATTTATGTATGAAAGAAAATGTCTTCTACATAACAGGATACATATAACCAGTATCCTGGTATCGTAAAACTGTCTTAACCTGAAACACTTTCTCACAGAACTTGATACCCAACCCCAGGATTACTATAGCTTGCAGCTATGTTATGTGATCCACAGAAAAATGGTCCAAGGCAAACAAACTCTTTCAACAACATGGAAGTAGACGTTGGCTGCCACTTCTTTATAGAAAAGTTTTCAGAGGCTTTGGATTGATCTGGTGCCAATCAAGGGACATAACTAAAAAGGTCTAAAAGATCTTATGATGCTTTCACATATGCAGCATTTAGTCCGTTGAAATCAAGCTCTTGTTCAGTTTAATGCCTTAGTATGTTTTATTTGGGCAGACCAGAGCACCTGTGAGAGGCGGCTTCGAAGCGAACACCTATTTGACTCAAACTGGCGTTATTTGACTAACCGACACAACATGTATTTCAGACATTTCATGAGAGCTGCTAATCTGACGCACAAAGGCGCAAACTGAGGATTTCGAGACCAAAGACACATTGCCGTTTTTCAGACCAGTAAATAAAAAGTTTTACGAGTATGTTTTCAGCCTCACCCCTTACCACACGCCCTTAAGCAGATGTGTTTTGCTTTTTGGTTCATTCACAAGGTTTTTGGTTCAGGTCCAAGTGAACTCTAGTGAGATTTGACTGCTGCGAGGAAGTGATTCGATCCTGAACCGACTCAACTGCAGGAAGTGGACTAAAGCTACCGTGTATTATTTGTAGGTAGACGCGAGCTGCTGACGTGAGCTGTGAGGTGCGACTGAGCCAAAGGACGGAGCTGCAGAATTGCCATGTGTTCTGGAAATTTGGACAGATGAATTAAAAAAAAGAAAATAAATACTGGATGCAACACACAAAATGTTCAAACCTATTATAATTACTCAGCGCCAGCTCTCAGTGCTTGGGTGATTTTTGTGAGTTCTGCGCACACACTTGGTAACGTTCTTCCACTACCATATTTTTCACCAAAGAATGAAAGAGTTTTACGAGTATGTTTTCAATCCAAACCAAACCACAAACAAACCAAAAGTATCACTTTTGCTCTGATTCGTAGTTGTGCAAACGTCCATAAATGCAATGCGGCGCAATGTTTGGCGCAAAGCCAAACCACACAAGTCTCTGATGCGTCTCTGATTGGAAATTTAATTTCAGTGTTAATATGAACTGTTATTATTTTAGATTGAAATACTCACTGCTCTGTCTGTAAGATGCACACTGAATGTTACTGAGTTGTGCATTTCACAAATATGCTGTTTTCATCAAAAACAACTTTCCATTTTACTTTTTTTTTTTTTTTTTTTTAGGAAAAGCCTGCACTCAACCACCTTTATCAGGGCAATGTTGCATCAGTGTTGGGTTAAACTGCACAACACGCTGGAGATAAAGATGCAGATTGTCATCCTTGGGCAAAGGTATAATTAATTAAATAATTAATTAATAAAATAAAACACAACACACAAACCAGTGGTTTTCCTTTCTGCGTCACCCATAAAAATAGAACAAGGTGTCGATAAGAGTGAAAAAAGTTGATAAGAATGACTAATACGATTCCTGTTATAGCACCTATTACGAATGGTATTAGAACTGGCACTGCTCTTCTAAAGCTTGCTATTAGCTGTGGTATGGGAGTTTGTTCATCTAAAGTGACTTCTCTGAATCAGAACAGACTTCGCCTGTTGATAGAGGGAGCACAAGCCAAGTCAAACCATTTTAGACCACTTAACCACTGTCCTTCTTCCATGTGTAACACGATTCTGAATGCCACAGCTTTTGTGAAAAAGTGTTCACCCACTACTACGCAAATGTGCTTCTCGTTAATCCTGTAAGGTATGTACTGTAGTAGGGATGTAACTGAATACGAATACATTATTCGCAATGAACAGATAATGTATTCGAAACCGATACAACTACAGATACAAATAGGAGGTATACTATTCTATGTTTTTGGTTCATGGGTGGAACTAGAGGTGCGTGATCCCACAGGACACAACAAAACTGTCACATGGATGGAAGGGTTTTACTTTCATGCTGGCGCAAGTGAGTGGTCAAATATGATGCTAGCTTGACAAAAAAAGCATGTTCATTAACATTTGATGCCTTTACATTGTTCTTTAGTTCATCCTTAGTAGCTGTCTGGTCAGGTGTGTGGTGGTTTGAATTAGTTTATATCTGTGAAAAACATGTTTGAAAAGAGTTGCCAGACACACTGAAGAAGCTTGTGCCGGTTTCCACCTCCCATTCATTCACAACTTGCTACTGGCTAATGTTTTCACATATATTATTTATACCCCTGCTCATTTTGGAAATAAAATTTTTTAAATTGTTTAATTACCTTTTAGTAACACAACCAAATGATTTGTTGTCCAAACAGAAAGACTGATTAAAATAGTATGAAAGAATTAAAAACCACTAGTAACGCAATATTTACAGAATAATGGGCGTGTCACGGTGGTGATCTTCTTCTATCGTAGCCCTAAATGAAGCAAAATGCTTTATGAAATCGTTAGCAATAACTATGACACTATGACGCTCTCCGTACACTCACCTCTCCACTGTGTTGTGATGTGTGGAGCCATGGGATCCTCCAACAGCGTAGATGCTCCCATCAAGTTCCCCAGTGCCCACTCTATTTCTGGCTGTGTTGAGCGAAGCTAGCTGGGTCCACTGATTGGTCATGGGGTTGTAGCAGGACAGTGTTGCAGAGTCTGCATTGCTCTGCAGTGAGAGGTTTCGACCCCCCACAGTGTAGAAGAGCCCAAACAGTACAGAGGCCCCCAAGCCACTGCAGGGTTGTGCCATCGGTGCCAGTTGCAGCCAGGTGTTGTTTCGTGGGTCAAAAGCCTCCATGGAGTCCAGCGAGTGTTGCTTGTAACCCCCAGCCACGTAGATCAACTTAGTGCCTCGGTATGGAGTAGGGGGCAGGTATTTGCGGAGGGTCATGTCATGGAAGATCTTGGAGAGGAAGTCTTTGCAGGAGTTGGCCTTGCTCAAGATAGGACATGACTGCAGCTGCCTCTTGAGGAACTTGGCCGGCAATGCATAGATACGGACGGCATTGAGCAGAGCATGGAAGTACTGGGAGCGAGCCTCCGCATCCCAGCGCACCCAGTCAGTGCAGGCTTTGTAGACCTCAGTCTCACACAGAACCTTCAGACTGTCCTGACTGATGAGCTCCAGCAGCTGGCAGTGCGTCAGGCTGAAGAACTCCTCTTCTTTGATCACCTGGAACAAAAAGTGTAGATTTTACCTGGCTTACGATAGATACCATAGGACTGTCAAAATCAGAACAACTTCTCATTTCAGTGATGTAGAAGAATCTACCTCACTGAAGTGACTGTTGATATACTCCCGACACCGCTGATGCAGCTCGACACAGCCTATCTCCTCTGCAAACCGGGCAATCCCAATGACGTTTGGGGGCTCTAGGTTCTTCATCAGGAAGTCACAGCATGCTTTCGCCACGTCCTCCATTTGGAAGCGCATGGCAGCCAGCAGGACATGCAGCACACACTTTTCCCCTACTGTGATGCGGGAGGTATAGGCGTAGTCCACCAGTCTACTGATCACCTGAGGGCAAACATCCCTGAGAGTCACCTCTGGGGCCTGGCACTCCTTGAAGTTGCTGGTGAACATGGCTTTGAAGTATGGGCTGCAGGCTGCCAGTACCAGTTTGTGCACCTGGATAATATAGACACATGTCTGTGACGGGCATAACAAGATCAAAGTGACCAAATTAAAGATGGCCCAAAAATGCCCCATTTGGTGTCCAGGAGCCTTCCAAATTCAAAGCCGATGCAATGGTCAAGTGCTGTCTAACTGCATAGTAAATTCAGGTGGTGGTAAAAGTGCCGACAAATGTGCACTATGCTAATCCTGCTAATAATGTACAACAGCTGGGATAGAAACCAGCTCATGATATTTACTACTCACTACTTAAATGTTAACGGTTTTGGGTTACGTATAGTATACCTTAGAACGAATGATATCTAGGAGCAACTACTTTTAGTGAATTAGATCATTTGGGCAACATATTTTTTTAAATGCCAGACATTCACTGATACTAAGCATACTACATATCAAACATTGCAGAACAAGTTCTGCTCTTTTGGAGAACTGCTAACCTAAGATAAATGGTGCTGACTCATGCTGATATCTTATCATGCTGGCTCTCATCTTTCTTGTGGACTCACCCCCGAAAACTCTCACCTTGAAATCCACTATCGTATCTTTGTACGTCACTCGAAGTACCAGGTCACAGAGCAGTCCGTGGTGACGCAACTCATCCATGAGCTGAAGGGCTCTGGAAGGGTGACTCTCAATGGTGTAGTCCAGATAGCCATGGCCTTTCATCGAGGGCACAACGATGGCTGAAAAATCCTCATCTTTGATGGGCCTCTTCTTCCTTGGACATATCATTCTCCAAGCCTGGGTTGTAATTCGGTTTCACAGGATACAGGACAAGCAAAATAGTCTAGATCCAACCACGTGTCATGAAGTAATACAGACACAACTGGTAGTCACTGGGAGATAGGAAGCCATTTTTTTTTTGTCTGACTCTAAATCCATCGTGACTGGGGTCTCTCTCAGACCAAATAGGCATCTTTAAATGACCCAGTTCAAATATTGAGAGAAAAATCACATAGATACCAACAAATGAACCTCAAAAGAGCATCAAAAGAACTAGACGTCAGATATCCTAAATCCACACAACGTCTTCTCAATTGCAGTTCATTTTCTTCAGGTGTGACTCTGCGTTATGCCTCTGTGCTCTGCTGAAAAAGAAAGTAAAAAAAAAAAAATGAGCAAGAACTTTACCAGTTTGATATGTGTCTAAGTTGATACGTTAAATTAAAGGTGGTGAGTTGCTACAGAGGAACTCTGAAGTACAGCAGAAAGATGGTCTTTTATGGTTGAATAGAGCCCAAATGGCCTGCAAATTGTGCATGCAAATAGCCATAAATACTCTGCTGAATCATGTTTCACTTCCCTTTTCCTTCTTAAATCTCAAACCTTCCAAAAAGTCACTCAACCAAAAAAAAAACAGAGCTTGCAATTACCTGAATACCCTCTGGTGCCACAGCTGTCTCAGTTGTGCTAACATTTTTATCTGCGCAGCTTTTTAAAAAAAAATATTTATCACTAAACTGGTTTGTTCGCCTGAGTTACATAACTTATTTGCAGAACATCAGGGTTGAAGAGACTTTGCATCCCATGTTATTGGCAGCATTGATACGTGGAAAATGGCCCTGTATGTGCCAGGTGAGATTATTATTAACTACCTGGAGGTTACCGTAATTGTTTCAGAACAGAAAGAATAAAGATGTACTGATTACTGTCTCACATTTGATTGTATAATTTAAAGTGCACACAATTTTAAATGAATATTGCAAAATGTCTAAATTTAATTGAGGTTACTGAATTTTGTTATTCAGTAAAACCTGCACCAGTCAGAAGCCTGTCATTCAGCAACAAGGTTTGCATGCATCTAAAACCTATCTATAATAATAATAATAATAATAA
>CM074948.1:25269584-25298962 GCA_037577455.1 Pangasius macronema | reverse complement strand
CGACTGTCTCGAAGAAGGGCTTCTGGAGAATGGATGGTCTCATAGATTCTGACTTGTTTACAGCAAAAAAAAAATTTTAATGGACTTTATTAAAATCTTGAATACAGTCGCGTAGGACCACGTAATTGGGTACATTGTTGGCACTCCATTGGGTTCTGCAATGCAGTATCATCATCAGCCTTCTAATCAAATTCTGTCATTTCGTCGTAGAATAAATCCCATACATTTTAACGTCACCAAATTGGGATGTAAAACCTTCCAATTTTGGTTTACCCTTTTACCCCCAGCTAGGTGCTTTTTTTTTAATTGTTTTTTTCCTGGCAGGACACTTGGAAACAAATATTACCGATTCGTGTAGCATGCTATACTGCAGAATGGACATTAATCAGTTCATATTCAGAGCTTTAAGAAAGGAAGAGAGGAAAAAAACATGGAGTCCCTGAGGTGTTTTTTTTTTTTGCGTTGTGGTAGAAGGCTTTCCAAAATCTGTCGAGTCAGATAATGCAAGATTGTTAGTGGTTTTTTGAGGTTGAACGCTTACCTGACAGCGAGATCATTATGTTCCGCATAACAACCTTAACCCACTTACATCTGTCCCAATCAACGAAATCTGCTGCGCTAAACAGACAGTGCGCCATTTTCCTAAAGCCAGAGATGTCAGGTCTGTTTCTTCAGTGAATCTGTGGAAAAGCCTCAACTACACCGTGATGCTCTAAAAAGCTTTACTATGTAATCAAGCTCCCCATGTAATAATACTACTACTAATGGTAGTCTTTATTTATATACTGTAGCACTTTTAATTTTGAAGCGCTTTACATAAAAGATTAAAAATTTGACAAAGAATAAAACAATAAAATAACATGCCTGGATTGAAAGGCTTGAAATCCTAATATTCTCTGGAACACTATTCCAGACTTTAGGGGTTATATAAGAAAAAGCACAAAATCTACCACAGACTGACCTACGATTAATCCAAGGTATTGATAACGAACCTGCCCCAGTGGAATGAAGTGCTGGAGAAGGGTTATACTGTTTCAGGAGAACAGTAAGATATGTCAGAGATTAACCAACTAGGACCATGTGACCTTTATTTCAAATGACTGGTAATCATCAGTAAAAAGACAGTGGCCTCCTAACATAGTCAAGCCAATCGAAATGTACATTTCTACTGTTGAGTGTGGTCTTGAGACGGTCTTGGATTGTCTTGGATTTATTGGCATTTGCGCTTGGACTTGGGCAATTCATGTCCGAGAGATTTATGTTCGTCTTGTCTGTTTTTTTGACAAGTTATACTTTCTTCTAGAAATCAGTGTAATCATTGGCGCAATGCACGGACGAAGCCAACTAGCTGAAGTAAAAGCTTGGTCCTAAAAAAGGATTTGTTGGTTTTCAGCCTTGGCCTGGCTTTCAGTTGGGCTCAAGCTTGACTTGACTTGGCCTTAAGACTCAGTCTTGACTCGATCTTGGCTAGTCCTGGTCTTGTACTTGACAACAGTGGTGTTGACTACAGCCCTACAAACGCCTGACTGAGTTATAAAGTTGAAAGATAGTCAAAGAACTTTCTAATAAAGAATTTCATCCGCCGAAGTGGGGTTGTGCAAATTTTCCGTTCGAAAGACCTTCGCACAGTCTGTAAATACTTGGAACAAAGGAACATTTGGTCATCCAGATTTCAGCTATGTCATTCATTTTTCGATGACATAGCTTTTCCCTGAAGAGCTATAACTCTGCATGATGTATTGTGCTTGGCCCATTCAAGGACCTCGAATAGCAACGTTCTTACTTTGGATAGTAACAGGAAAGGAAGTCTACTCACTCGTTTACCAGACGTGGCTAACACGAGACGAGCGGTAAAACGTAAGCCGAACAAGAGGCTTGTCTGCTACAGATAATGCACCTCATTGTGTCTCGCTGACCCTCGGACGAGCCGGCCGCTACGGTTATTGTTTCAGCACACATACACTTTCACTGGCATGTGAGTCACTAGCCAAGTCGTCCAACTCAGAGAACCCGCAGCTGCCATTAGTCAAACTGTGGTCATGACATCTACCGAGGCTAGCGGCTGTGTTTCCACTGATGAACCTGATTTTCATTTAGGCCTGCTTCTCTCTCTCCCCCCCTCCCTCTCTCTCTCTCTCTCTCTCTCTCTCTCTCTCTCTCTCTTTTTTCATGTTAGATTCTGAACAGACAGACAATGTTTTAGCCTTCATTCATTTCTGCCTGGTCTGTAATTTTACAAAATCTAATAATTACAAGTGACAAAATAAAAGGTCTGTGTCCTTCACAAACAAATGGGACACAGTAAAGGAAAATATTTGACTTTGTATTCCATTTGCATATAATCTTTCATGCCTTTTTTTCATTTGCATATTATAGGTCATGCCCCACATTCTACTTTATTAGCAATACTGAACATGTTTTTTTAAACCCCATGTAATAGGTTTTCCTATTTCCGCAGTCCTTCTTTTTTTCCCATGCCTTTTAGTGTAATTTACATAACTTAACAATTACAACTGACTGGATAAAAAGACGACCAGATGTCCTCCAGATGAAACTTGAGTCAAAACTCCTAATGCTTGTGTACAGCCCGGAGTCGGCATTGTTTTCATATCCTATTAAATTGTGGTGGGTTACATTAAATGATATTAACTTTTTAAATATGACCTAAGAACGGGCTAATTCCGGGTCAGAGAACGTCTCATTGCTGCTTTGTTCTGGATGAAACCTCAAATCGCGAATGTGTCTCTTTCCTTTAAAATGCTAAGGTGAGAACTTCATGCTTTAGCTCTCAGGTAAAGTTCCAAAAGACAGTAAAATCCCCAACACCGAGTGAACACATGCGGGATTAAATTCATCCCTACGCTACCGTGACAAATGCTAGTGTGATGTCTTTTTATTCGGTAAATATCACTGAGCTGAATATTTTTGGTTAGCAGAAGTGAACTATGAACTTGGCATGCAGCTTAATGTGGTCTAAGTGGTTGCAGTTACGCTTGTTTTCACATCTCAGCCAGTTCAGTGCTCTGAATTCGACTGGTTATTAGTCTTGTTTATATTAATTCCAAAAAAAATCCATGATGAAAATTTTGGAAATGTGCAGACCGAATCCATCGATATATAGCGAGGTATAGCTGTTTTTTTTTTTTTTGTTCATTCTCATATAGCTTGGAAATAAAATGATAGCCAACTAATATTAATTTGAAGCCCAAAACATTCTGAAACAAAATGAGGACAAATATGTAGTAAATTGCATTGAAAATAAATGAGGCAACAAAAATAAATCACTGCCAGTAAAAGTAACCGAAAAAGTACAAAAATAATCTTTAATTTTTTTGGCTTGGAAAAAAGAAAAACATTTTTAAAAGCTAAACTAACCAAAAACCATAATCCTTCACAAGCACGTAATAAAATTAAAATGACAGATACAGAAATAAAATCCATTCCTCCGGATGAAGAGGAAAGCTTTATATTTCCGCGCTTTTGTACTCACTCGCAAAACTTTTCCCCCGAGAAACTTTGCGTTTTTTTTTTTTCTCGGGGAACGCAAAAGTTTTGCGAGTGAAAGCAGAAGCACTGAAGTATAAATTTTCCTCCGTTTCATATATAGATTTTTTCCCCTTTATCGGCTCTGTAAGAATCAGATGATTACAATTACGTTGCAATTCTCCCTTTCACCTGATGGTGGCAGCAGACTATGTTAACACTAGCTAAACTGCAAGAGCCTTTTTTATTTTCTCTGACTACACCTGCGAATGAATTTACTGAACAAAATTTAGCCCTTGTTTGTCTAATTACATTAGGTCGCTTAAGTAACGGCGAAACCACACACACACACACACACACACACACACACACACACACACACACACACACCCCAACTGATTTGGATGTAAATACTCTCAGTTTAAAGCTGAAATTGAATTACAATTACTCTAATATAATGTAAATAGTAAATATATTATAAATATTTTATATTCTGATGCGGTCTAATCCGGCCCCCTTTTGAAACAAAAGTTTGCACACACACACCCCCCCCCCTTCCCCCCGGCTGAAGATGACCTGAAGGAACTGAGTGTGTACATCAGTAAGGACAGTGCAAACACATGCCTGTGGTGCTCAGTGGTTAAAATGTTAGACTGCCAATCAGATGGTCTTGAGTTCAAATCCCAGCACCACCAAGCTGCCACTGCTGGGCCTTTGAGCACGGCCCTTACCCCTCAACTGCTCAGTTGTATAAAATGAGATACATGTAAGTGGCTGGAAATAATCCCATCAGTCAGTGATGCACCTCAGTGAGATTCCCATGGCTCGTAGAAATCATGCTTCATTCCAGAAGGTGGGGAGGGATGGAATGGAAGGAAGTGCAGAGAGAGGAGTGAGAAGGACAGCAGAAGGGTGGAGGAGGAGGATGTGGTGGTGGTGGAGGAGGAAGAGGAGGATTAGGAGGAGGGGGTGGGAGGAGCTTGTGAAAGTCAAGCGCCCCGCCCACTGGTGCTCCCACTGGCTTCTCATAAACTTGGACGCGTCCTGCTAAACGATGACCAAACGGCACGAAGGAGCACGAGCGAGCCATCGTGTCGCGTCAAAGCACGCTGGATAGGCTGGCTTTCCTCCTCCCTTTCTTTCTTTCTTTCTTTTTTTTGGGGGGGGACTTAAGAGAGAGAGAGAGAGAGAGAGAGAGAAAGAAAGAGAAGGAAAGTCCAGACTGCGGTAGCAACACCTCAGAGGGAGAGAGAGAGAGAAGAAGATCCGAGGAGTCCTGTACAAGCTCCCCAAGCTCTCCAGTATTCCCAGGAGGAATATTCCCTATCGCGCGGTAAAGATTCCAGAATTCCTGGGAATGATCACGCGGAGAAGAAGCGCGTCCCGGGACATGATCGTCTTATTGTTTTTCATGCTGCGCGCTCCCGGCGCACACTGCGCGCTCCCTTCCACCCGTGAGTAGGAGTTAGAGATTTATTTATTTATTATGGATTTGTGGTGTGTGTATGCGTCCATATGCGTGTGTGTGTGTGTGTTCTGGAGTGTAAGGACCCATACTAAACTTATGACACAGAGTTTGCATATCTGTACAACAAATCACACACAAGCACGAGGAAGGAAAAAAAAAACATTGACGTTTGTGTGGTTTTTTTTTTTTTTTTTTTTTTGCTCAGCATCAGTCAGCATTCTAGCTCTCATTCTGCAGAATATAAGCACCAAATCATTCATGCACTTTGGAGGAAAAGGGGGAGAAAAAAAAAGTGGGTGTGAGTTCAAGGTCTCAGCAGGTCACTCTATAATTCAGCACAGCAACATGCTCACTGATAGATAGATAGATAGATAGATAGATAGATAGAGGAGCAGATGAATATTAACACCTACACCTCCTTTCAATCCCAGTGAACACTCCTATTCCTTTATCCATGTCCATCATTAACTAACATGTCCACAAATCCACATCCTCATGTACTGAGAGTTGAATTTGCTGTCACTCGCTTGGCATAAACACTTTAACTGTTACGTCACTGCGATAATTAATTATTTAAAAAATGTAGGCGTGAACTAATCAAGAATTAATCAGCAATTTATTATGCTCTTTTCAATCCCTCCTCAATTTTTACTCACATGCTGACATTCCTGTAGAGGCGACATTTCATTGGCAAAAATGTCCAAAAAAAAAAAACACTTCACTTATGAAGTTTTGTTAATGAGAAAATCCTTGACGCTGCGTCTATTCGGTTCACGTGTACATTCTCAGCGTGAATCACGTGCTCAGGATTCTACCCTGTGCACGTTTCCTATCTTGAACCCTTACAAAAAAAGAACAATTCTGCTACGTTTCTAATTTTTCATTATTATTATTATTATTTTTTTTTTTTTAAATGAGACATCCCAGTCCTCACGGAAGGTGATCAATCACGTGGTGTGTTGCGTGGATTTTTGGAGAGCTGCTGGTGTTAAATGAACACTACAGATGTTGTTTTTAGTACTTAACACCTGAGGTACCTGAGGTGTTGATTCAGCAGCAGGGATTCTGCTGTACAGTTGTGTTGTTGTCTTGTGTTCCCCTTCACATAGACTCACAAACTCGTCGTAAAAAGTGACGTAACATTGTGAATTCTTTGGTTGTTCCCCCCACAATGAGATTTCGAGTGAAGACATATCCTCCTGACTAAACCCCTGACGCAGGGTCGTCTTCTGTTTACTTGAGTACAGGTGTTAATCCCGCGCTCGAGCTGTTAATTCTGCACCACAGTCCTAACCGTGTAGTCTTTGAGCTGCTTCGTGTCACGCGCAGGTGCGAAAGCAACAACAACAACAAAAAAGGCAGAGACTAATTACAGCTCATTAAGGCTGGCTACATTCACACCCTCTTTGTCAGGTGTGAGATTTCGCGGCCCTTGAGAATGTGGCAAGACACTTTTTTTTTAAAGCCAGAGTGGTTTTCCCCGGGCCTCTGTTTAACATAAACAGACACAAATGCATGTGCATGAAAGACCTTAGGCCTGATCGTATCCTTTTAATGCACTGGTGCTGAATGCTGAATGACATCAGAGGTAGCTCCCCTTTTTTGCACCCTTCTCAATTGTCCCTAATCCGAGGGATTTACCGAGAGCCGCCGTGTGTTTGCTTTGGTTTAGAATGTTTCCTCAATGTTAACCTCACGGGACCTTTTTTATTTTTTTTTCTCCCTTTCCCGAAACGAAAGCTTTCGTTTCCTATTTGGACACGTGAGAAAATAAATCCGAGTGATTGCTCCTGAGTGTGGAGGTAAAAGACTGGTTCATGCGAACACATAATGCGAAGATGTGATGAAACAGGCCATGAAATTGCAGTCGTTCAGTATAAACATTGTGACTATACGGCACTTTTGTCAGCTTCATATCCAGTGTAAGGTGTGTAATCTGTTTCCTGCACCGTACAAGTACAAATTTTCAAATCATTTCCTAACTTCTGAACGCTTTACAGCACCAGCAGTCGGATTTGAATGAAAATCAATATCCAGAACGCCTCATATTTGGATACTTCATGGAGAAATGGCTAAACCTAGTTCTAGCATATTGTGTTTTCGAATTCTCGAATCTGATTGGTCGGACGGTGTTTAGAATTTTTTTTTTTATTTCATAACAGCAGTTTATGCGTACATCTATAGCGTTTCTATAGCGAAGGTCCTTCGTGGAGATTGATAGAAAGGAAGAAAAAACATAATCGTTGATTTGGATGTTTTCTGTAACGTTTATGGAAGGAGTCTCCAGTGTCAGGGCTCTGGAGCAGTCAGTAAGGTTTCCGCCGCAGGATGGAGGAGTTTGCACTCCACACGCTGGTGAGGGAACGACTGTTTGTAGCTGCTGTGATGTAAGTAATAAAAAAACAGGACCTAACGTGCTTTGCGGACGCTCTTTGTCCTCTTGTCCTCTATCCATCCTTCCAGCGATGGCTAGCGTGCATCCTCAGGACCCGGCTCTTCGGATCGGCGCCAGCTTGACCGCCACGTGTTCTGTCGGCACGGACCACGGCCTGCACGCCGGCTCGCTCTACTGGACGCTGAACGGCCGACGGCTTCCCAGCAACACCTACAGCGTGCTCAGCCCCAGCGTCCTCAGCGTCACGCTGAGCAACCTGAGCGGCTCGCGTCAGCGCTCGGGCGACAATCTGGTGTGTCACAGCGGCGGGGGGCACGTGCTCGCCGGGTCCTGTCTCTACGTGGGCAGTAAGTGTTGTTGCTTAGTTTATCATGAACAGGGTTGTGTCGAACACTCTGGAAGGCGGCTGAATGCTGAAAACGCCTTCCTAGACACTGCACAAGACAAATGAGAAATTGTGGGCGTGGTCTGTTTTTAACAATAGCTACAAGTAATAGTCGCGTTCTTCTAAAAAACGTCACTTTGTTCCACGTACTACCTTTATGAAACGTGACGCTGACGCTGACGGATAGTACGTGCTTCAGTTTTGTGTTGTGAGTACGTACGGCGGTTCTTTGTATTCGGCAAACAACAGACATAACGTTTGTATACGAACATACGTGTTTACATACGTTGTTGGTCAGGGTGCGCTATAGCTACCAAACGACAGTGCAAAACTGAAAAGCCGTGCATGCAATGGTAGTGGTGAGAACATAAAAAAATCAAATTGTAAAGTTGTATTGCACAGTTTCTAGTAACTCTAGAATTATTGGCACCCTTCATGAACAAGAGCAAAAGAAAACAGATAGTCATTTGATCATTCTGGAGGTAACTGTAGGTCTCTTTGTTTTTATATATATATATGAAAAGCTTTATAAATTAAATTAGGGAAGCTGTGTTGAGAGTGAACTGCAGCAGCGTTGGGTGTTAAGAGTTTGGTATACATTTAGTTCAGTTTGATTTTAGAAATTTCCTGGAAGTTTAATGGGAAAGCAAACGAATGCATATCTGATGAGTGACGAACTAAAGGAAATTGGTCTGGTGCCAGGTTTTAGAAGGAGACGTCGCCACAAACCAACCCAAAGTCCTTCTTCCTGATCAGCGTTAACGGATGCGATTTGAAACTGATGGGCGTGGATTCTTCCAGGATGACTCCGCCCCCATCGGCATTGTTGAAAATGATTTAACAACCCGTTTTCACGCGATGGCGTAAACACACACTTATACCCTTGTGTCCTGACACCTTAGTAACACACTTTGTTGTTGTTTTTTTCCCCTTTAATTTGGCACCTGTCTGTATGTACTGCGTTTTTTTTTTAATTAGGTGAGTTAACAGGTGGAACCCATGATTTTGGGTTGTGGTGGATTTCGGGCTGGTTTTGATAAGCCATTGGACTCCTCTGTGTCATGCACAGCTGGCAACCCTGAAATGAAACAGACCATCATTTTGGTTAGTCTTTCATTTCTGAAATGTCAAATATCTGTGATTAGACAGCAAGTAAGTCAAGGTGAGTGGACTGGGGCATGTAATTTTGTGATCTTGTCCAAAAAAAAAAAAGCTATGTGCGGTATGGACTAAAGTGAAACAAAGGAGGAGAGAGTCGAAGTGTTTGGTCATAAAAATCTATGACGCTACGGCTAGTAGGGACAAGTCAAAATGACTAGGCATCGTTTTATCTTGCCTTCTAATTCACATACCTTGATTTACTGCTACTAGACGTTTCATAATGACGTGAATGGAAACCCTTCTAAAGAGACTGAATAGTGCTGCGCAGTCCATTCTTTATTATACGATGCCGTTTGAACATTAATAACAGCTAATAACAGTTTCTGGGTTTTGTGAGCATTTGTGATCGACCACGGGTGTTCCAGATGTGTCATGAAACGGCTGGATCTCCAAACAAAAGTACATTTTGCTCAAATTAAGGACTCTGAAACTCATAGGTACGTTTTAATATACGCTAGGACACTTTGCGATCACAAAATACAGTACAATACAGCCGAGTGCAAAAGTTTGCACCCCTCTTGTATTTCGAATGGAAAAAGGGGAATCTTTAGTTTACAATCTACACACTATGAAATGTCGGTGTATCTTGCAACTTTTTAATATTGATTTTTTTTTCACTCTGAATTATCAATATCTTAGCGAGCATACACAGTTTGAACGTTTATGAAGCAGGATATCTGTGAAATTGAAAAACCGAAATAGCTTGATGTTGGTCTAACTTAAAGTTCGTAGTATTCTCTGTTTTCTGAAGGGCGCGCAAACTTTTGCACCCAACCGAATAATCGAAAGGATGCTGTTTTGTCCGTATTAAGGTGGAAAAAAGTGATCGATTTTAAGTCCTTGAAGGAAGCAGTGAGCCCTCATAATGGGCTCATAAATATAAATAGTAATAAAAGTCTGTTTTGTAATGAGATTGAAATTTTTCCGAGCGGGAATGTCGGATTTTGGGCTTGAGAAGTGGTTGGATTTGACATTTGCCTATAAAGAGTGCTGTTAATGTTGTTAGCTTGAACAGCAGGGACTTTAGTAGCGTATGATGCACAAACAATTGGCACAGCTGAATCTTTTTATCCTCAGGCACGTTGCATGAAGCGATTATTACTGGTAAGTGTTATTAACTTCCAGCTGTGAATGGTTACCGTTCCCGACAAATTGTGTCAGGAAAAATAAAATGTCAAAATTTGTGCTAGACATTCAATGTTTGTTTTATTATTTCAATAAAGCCTTGGAACTTCAAATAGAATTTTTTTTTTTCCTTTTCAGAATGCCCCGTTTATTTAAGACTGCCAGTTAAATCAGACCTCTGGATAGTGCAGTTGCTGCAACATTTTAAAGCTTTCCATCTACACTTCTCGTGTGTGTGTGTGTGTGTGTGTGTGAGATTAACTATGTTCTGCTACCATTCTTTTGGCACCTGTGAGGTCAGTCCCAGCCAGTCGGCGTCTCTCCCGCTGAGCAAATGTAAAGTCAGAGCAAATGCACCACGTTTGTCTGGAAAGACGAAGCGGTCGACGGTATGGAAAATTACTCGCCCGGGCGTCCTCTCAGCCCCGAGAGCGCAGGACGAGACGGAGTGTGTATGTGTGTTGAAGTGCCGTGTTCCGTTATGCCGAGCTCCGAGGTCTCGTCCTCCGTGTTTTTAAGCCTTAATCAGCCTCCGACACTTCCACCGCCTGCCTTTTGTTCTCAGTTGAATGGAATCTTGGCGGCGTTCCCGAACTTAATCGAGGATGGCAGCTGAAAACGCTCATCCGCTGTTGAAAATATTTAAGCCGGGCCATTATTTTCAGGCTCTCGATGAAGATCTGCTTTTTCATCTCCATGCTTTTTTTCTCCCCCCCCCTTCTTCTTCTGCTTCTTCTTCTTCTTCTTAATTTAATGTATCTGGTTCTGACTTTTGTGGACGTAGATTAGGATCTGTTGTTTAGCGTTGATGGAAAGCTTCTCCTAAACGTCCTGAGACATCATCTGTGTTTTGGATAAGCGTATTTGGTATGTTCTGTACAAATATTGCAGGACGCAATCGTCAAGTTTGCTTTACTTATTTACTTTTTTGTTTCCTTCAGTGCCGCCTGAGAAACCTGTGAACCTTACGTGTTGGTCGAGAAACACGAAAGATCTCACCTGCAAATGGGCTCCTGGGGGTCAGGGGGAGACCTTCATCAAGACCAAGTACACACTCAAATACAAGCTGAAGTAAGTGCGCACATCACACACACACACACACACACACACACACACACACACACACNCGCGTGGCTTGATGTGTCTACAAAAGGATTCGAATTTGTTGACTTTGTAGATTATCTTTATCTTTAGTCTGGGATTTGAACTCACAACCTTCTAGCAAGTTCCAGAACCGTTTATTATTAGCCCTTTTTTTTTACCTGCATGAACTATTCTTTTAGCCCGAGGGTGTTTTGTGGGTGTTTGAGAAGCTCTCAGACCGGATCTGCGCTAATCCTTTTGATGAGCAAAAAGAGGTTATTCAAAAGCGAAGAAAAGAATGCAGAAGGCACTTATTCACACGGCGATTCCACAGGATGCTGCATGCTTTACGCACGTTTTCATTGAGCCGGGAATAATTCACTCAAGTTCTGACAAATCGCGTCAGCCATACTGTATATAGCCGCACTTTATTGGTTGGTGGTTGGAAAATGGGTTTTTTTCTCATCTCAGTGAGCTCTGGATGAACGGAGGAGATCTCGAATGACGCGTGAATCCGCCTTTCGAGAAGTAAATATCGGCGTGATGATGTGTTATGACGAATAACGTGGCGGCGTTGTTGTTTTGCGCAGATGGTACGGCCAGGAGAAAGAGTGCGACGACTACAGCGGCGGGCAGCCGTACACGTGCTACATCCCACGCGACCTCGCCCTCTTCACGCCCTATGAGATCTGGGTGGAGGCCTCCAACCAGCTCGGGAGCGCCACCTCAGACGTCATCAACCTAGATATCCTGGACGTGGGTGAGTGTGTGTGTGTGTGTGTGTGTGTGAGTGTGAGTGTGAGTGTGCGATTGTGTGCACCACCTCTGAACCCATTCCATATGTCACTCAGGGCGACAGGAGAGAGGGGAAAAAAACAGCGCTGGGTGGAGTGCGTGACGAATTGCCACGCTCCTACCCGTTCCTTTGATGGTGTCATCGACCCCGGTTTCTGTTTGCGCGCTACGCGGCGAGTTGTTTTCGTGTGTGAGAACAGAAGTTTACGAGGCTTTCGTTAATCTGAATGGCGCAGCGTGCCTTGGGCTGCGTTTAAATGGCAATGTAACATTAAAGGAAGTCTGTAAAAATGCCTTTGCATGTTATTATCTTTGATCACTGACCTTCTCCTGACTTTTTTTTTTTTTTTTCCCCTGTGGTCAAATGGAAATTTCGAATATCAGAATCAGACCTCTCAGCAGCAGTAGCAAGCAGTAGTAGAGTCCTGTGGAGCTGAGATTTTTTTTTTTTTAGATAAAACCACAGAGTTTGGAAGATATTAGTCTCTCTTAAGATGTTACTTAATGATTTAAAAATTCCGTGTTGGAACGTTTCTGGTACACGTTAGTATGTGCATGTCTCACACCTGGAAGCAGGGGCATGTTTAGAGGTGAGCAACAGCTGGAAGAGGAAGGTGGGTGTTGTACTAGTGATACCAGAAGCATGACGCACTCGTCACACCCAAACGCCTCCACTTTGCTACACAATTGAAGGCTTCTTCAGTGTTTTGTGATGTTATCATCGACGTCCTGTGTGCAATCTGGAAGCGAATCCCAGAAGGAAATGTAAAGTATGTACTGCATACGATATGTTTAGACGAAAAACCAACATGAAGTGTCTTCCGAATAGTCTTCAACGTGCCATGGTGGTGATCATACACATCTCTGGAGTGGTACTGTAGTGATGACCACCATTCTTCCGAAAGATATTCCCTCTGTTGGTGTTTTTAACTGATGGAGGTCGAGAGCGCTGTTGCTGTTGCTGTTGCTGTCTCAACTCGCTGCTCTAAAATCTCCCATAAGTGTTCAATTAGGCTGAAATGTGGTGATGAAGTGTGAAGCCCATAGCATCTGATTTACATCATTTTCCTCCTCATCAACTCATCCTTCTTCTAAGGAAGCAAATGGCCTTGCTAGCAAAATAAACGTTTCCATGGCAACACGGCACAGACACCATTTTTTTCCCCTCCCCTTTAATTCGCCCATACGTGAGTTTGTGGCATGTACAACCAAGAAAAGAAAAAAAATCACTATAGTTCAGCTTGTTTCTCCAACTGTGCTGAGTTTTTACCTTAATCATGGCCTCACAGAATATTTACTATATGTCCCGATTGCTTATGTAAGGAATAAAACATGATGAGGCATGGTGTTATAGGAAAATAATTCACAGCAGGGTGGGCCGAAATGTTTTATTTCGCTTATACTACAGCCGTTTATTTATTCATGACTTCGTTTAGAGTTACGTTCAACGTTGTGGAACGTGCGCAAGGCAAGTCTTTTGAAGTTAATAAGACAAAAAAACAAACAAAAAAACACAGCTTGTCATGTTACCTACCTATAAACTGCAAAACGTCAAAATTTCACGAAACTGGAGACTCCTTTCATATATGTTATGTTAAAATAAACATCCGATTAGAGGAAATTTCACTCTGTCATCGATGATACATTTTTCTTTGTTAAATAACAGCTTGTTTTTTTAATGAATTTATTATTAGCCTTTGATTTTTCCTTTGATCGTTCACCATAGACTAATTCCCTGTAAACGATTCATTACTATAGAAACCACTTGTGCTTTGAATTACAACTGGTGCTACTGACAGAACTGCTGGTAAAGAAAAGAAACCAGCACCTTCTGACCAATCAGATTTGAGAATTCAACACCAAATTTGGTCCCATCGATGGTTCTTTGCTTCAAGCTTTCAGAGTGCTAGAATGCGTGTATGATATAGCTTCTCTTTAGCCATACCAAATATTCTTCTCTTCTTCCACCCAGTGACGACGGATCCTCCGGCCGATGTGCACGTGAGCCGCGTGGGCGACCTGGACGATCAGCTGACCGTACGCTGGGGAACTCCGCCTGCCCTCAAAGACTATCTCTTCCAGGCCAAGTACCAGATCCGCTACAGGCTTGAAGACAGCAGCGATTGGAAGGTAGCACCATGAAATCAGTCTGTCTGTTATTTGAATCTTTAAAATGAAACTCTTCGCCTTATCCAGCCATCTAGCTTGAACCGGTTGCTGAGTTCATTCGATGATTGACAGCGCCGTTTATTTGATGGCCGATTGATTTTCACTGCAGTATTTTTATTAGCGCAGCCGAGGTTTATTTTAGAGGTCGCCGAATGGCTGCGGACGCCTCTGGCTTTTGCAATAGCAGGAACTCTGCCATGTGGGAGTTAAGAGATTTAAGGATATTTTTACAGGATCTTGAGCAGACACCTAGCAGAGTGATTCACGACGATATCAGATTTGTGGAAGAGGGTTTAGATTTATTAGGTAGAAACCAGATATCCTGGAGCTTTAACAGTTTAACTAATGCTGCTTTAGTGTTCCCTTTTTTTTTTCTCCGGTAGAGTCAGAGATTCATCATTCACCCTGACTTGTGTAGCTTCTGTATGAAAGGTCTAGGAATACAGACAACTAGACTCTGCCAGACCATCTCATTCCTCTCAGGATGTTTGGATACAGCTTGCATCCTAGAATTTAGCAATTGCCGAGATACTACCACCACCAGGCTTTACGGCTCTGATGGAAGCTGATTAAATTGAATAACCATTTCTTTTAAAACGTTCTGCCCCACATAGAGATGCGTGGCAACGCTGATCTCCCACATCTGAATGAAACACACATGCTTACCATCTGCTTCACAATGAATCATGACTTTATTCTGGCACCTAGGTATGTGAAACCTTCCCTAAGGGTGATAGGAATATCCTAGGTTAAAGTTACCAAGGTTCCATTATCCAGGGAAATGAGGAAAGATTTATTGCTGTGCACCTTGTAAAAACGTCGCTGCTTGTGCCAGGAATCGGCTATATATGGAAAAATAACCACATAAAAGTTAGGAATCGGAGGGGAAGAAGGAAGGCGTCATTAGTTAACATGAAAGATGTTTCTAGTCCACTTCACCCAATATGCTGACAAGTGATCAACCAGATTGTATGAATTGTTTGCTCTATGCTAATCGCCACCGTTATGCTGTTTGTCATTAGTAGCGAAGGTAGCATTCGTTAGCAGGATTCTTGTGAATGTTGTTGGCTTTGTATTATAGGATTGTTCAGTACAACAAGATTGTGTTAGGTTTTTAGGCAGAGCCAGAGAGCATTTTGTTTTTGGAGGGAACGTTAGCCATAATAGTGATTTGTGCCATAATATTCTCGAAATGGTAAACCTGTAAAAATGTACCACATTATTCCATAATATACCAATCAAAATGTTATCAGTAACAGTAGCTAAGTTACCTAGCTGTTCGCTTACCCTACATTTATACTAGGAAGTGAAAAGTTTTTTTTTTTTTTCTTATGGGTGTGTAGCGACTGCTACTCTCGTTGCTTATTGTTGTTTGATTGCATGTTACATGCTAAGCTTTGTTGGCTGATTAGCAAAGCAAGCTAACTGTACTAGCTACACACACTCGCCAGAGGCACCAACAATCTCTGCTACGTCCTCCATACATTTAATAAGAGGTTGTACATGATTATAATATACTAATTACAATAATTGTGGGAAGGAACGAAAGTTGTAAGCATGGTAGTAAAGATTAGGGCAAATTGTATGGATTTGTTGTTTTAGCTTGTTGTACTTCATTTGCATAGAGTTAATAAATATCAATTAAATTCTTACGCCAAATACTTTTGTTTTTGCTATACATGAGACAACAGGTTCTGCTTTCATTTCCTGATATCTCCTGATACATCTCGATGTGTTATGCAACTTAGAATATGGCACCTTTTGTTCAAGTGATCAAAAATATTGGAATACATGACTGACAGGTCTTTCTTGTTGATTGTTGACAAGTAATAGCTCTGAATGTCTGGTATTGGTTTGAGACCTGGGTTTCACCCGTGAAGCCTACATTTGTTGTTAAAAAGGATAAACCAACATAAAGACCAGAGAGATGTCTATGGGAGAAAAGCAAGCCATTTTGAAGCAGAGAAAAGAGGGAAAAATCTGAGACATTGCAAGCAAGCTATAGGTCACCAAATATTAAGTGTTATTTACTTTAAAACTATCTATACTTTTTCTCACCTAGAAATTGCATGGTCTGCCACCAAAGGTGCCTTGTTGTAAGTTGTTTAACACATCTAGATGTAAATATTAGGAAATGAAAGCTGAAACTCTGTTCTATCGTCTCATATTCATCTTTTGCTCGCAAACCCAAAACAAAAACAAACAAATTGGTCTTGCCGTTCCAATACTTTCAGAGGGGACTGTACATACCTGCAACTGAACGTAAGAGGGGTTAAAAAAAATCGTAGTTCACGTGAGTTCTGGAGATGAAAGTGCTTGACTAATCTTGCAAATCCCTTCATGGTAAACCAAGGAAAATGTTCAGAATTTCAAAAAGGGTTATGTGAAAAGATATGAGAAGCTTCCAGCATGGCTTGATAAACCCATCTTTGATGTATTTTTTTATGAAATATCTATGAAATACAACAGCAAAGCAGCCAGCTCTGGAGGCCCACATCACTGCACACACTAGTTTATTTTCCTGCTCCAGTACACCTGACTCAATTCCTGAAGGCTTTACTCATTAACCAGCGCAATGATTCAGGTCTATATTCCGAAAATCTGGAGGAATTCTTCTGGGGATATTGTGATGGTGCCTGTCTAGGCTCTTCATTCTACAGCTGGTTTGAAATGTCCTTTCCGACAACAGCAGGAACAGGAGGCCACATGGTTTCCAGTCCTTGTGTCGTCGTGATACACAGCCTTGAAATAAGCTTTCACCGTTCTTTGAGTTCTTCATATGGTTTCAATCAGCAGGCAGGTTCTCTCCGGAGCAGGCCAGAACGATTGGGTTACACATAACACAACATATCGTCGTTTTTTTTTTTCTTTCTTTTTTTTTTCTTTGAATGTCATCGCTCTGCCAGGATATCCAATTGTTCCCGAAATGATTATAAGCATTTTAAGCATTTATTTCCTTTTAAATGCTGTGACATTTGCACTTTTCTTCTCCAGCACGTCGTCCTGTCATCCTGCCGGCTACGCTGCAACCTAGCGAGTCTGTTACCATTCAAGTATTCAGTTGTAATGATGGCCTCGTGACGAATTGGAGCGTGGAGCGATCCGTTTGATCATGTTGGATGTGGCGTTCTTGAATGTTTGTTGCTTTTGTAAAGGAAAGGGAGACGGCGGACATGGGCCGAATCAGGCCGGTCGCGGTTGTAAATAATTACATGGGGCCCCGGTGCTTATTATCCGACTCGGAGGCATAGGAGATTCCTGCATTTGAAACTCGTCCCTCCTCTCAAACATGCAGTATTTAGAAAGAAAATTAGAGGAGAATGACGGATCTTGGCTTGGCTTGGGTTTCGGCCGCCGCTTGTAAGCTGTTGGTGCCGTCTTCACCCGTCCAATTACTCAGTCTGTAATAAGTAATAGATAACAGATTTCCTCTCAGGGCGAAGTAGGCGTGCATGACGAAGAACAGCATGAAGCGTGTGTTTGACTGTATCGTTTACTGTCTCGGGCTGACGTATGTGTGTGTGTGTNGAGACTTCTTTCGAGGATACATGTTGGATCCTCTCTCCGAGAGAATATTGTCTCCTGCTTAACACTCGAGCCTGTGCCAGCTTGCTTTGTGGATTCTAGCATGAATGGTCTGGTTTTTAGGAACGTAAACAGGCCCTATCAGTCAAGTGTGTGTGTGTGTGTGTGTGTGTGTGTGTGTGTGTGTCTAGGTCTTTGATGTGACGTTTTTTGTTTGGGTTTCTCTCTCTCTCGCTCTAGGTGGTGGATGATATGGGGAACCAGACGTCCTGCAGGTTGGCAGGGCTCAGGCCGGGGACCGTTTATTTTGTCCAGGTGCGCTGTAACCCAGTGGGCATCCTGGGATCGAGGAAGGCGGGCATCTGGAGCGACTGGAGTCATCCGACGGCAGCGTCCACGCCACACAGTGGTAAGAGAGTCATTAGCCAGAGTAAAAATATGCTTTATATTAACAATAATATATAACATAGAGGACTGACCTAAGAGACAATTTATTTATAAACCTGGAAGATTTAGTGCACGTCACGATTAGGAGGCACTCTTTCACCCTTTGGTCGCCATTTTGTATGAAGACACAACTTTCTTAAAAATGAAGCAAATTGAGAAGAACTGTGCTGTGGATTCCAATTATCATGACTAGAAACCTCTAGCGGATGACAGGAAATATTTGCACGTGTTGGTAGTCAACGGGCCCCAAAAAAAGTTACATAAAAACTGACATAATGAGAAGGAAAAAAGGATGGATGGCAGACCGTCTCCACAGAGGAAAATGGCAGAAAATAAAAGTCCCGACAGGATTGAGACACCATCCGTCCTTCATCACGTCGCCACATATTGTACGTGTCCTGCAGTCCGTTGCTTAATGGGATACACATTCGAGACAGTGCTAAATCCAGCAGCTAAAAAACCATCGCAGCACATGAAACAGATTACACATCCCACACATCTCTTCCCACTTTGCGGCTCGCCAAAAAGTGGCCGCAGGGAGCATTTGATACATTTGTTTCGAAAGACTGTTTTCTGAAGATTAACAGATTAGCTCCCCACCACGTTCCGCTGCTTCCTGTAGCTCACACGCCGCATCTGGAGTGACTAAAGTCGCTATTTATTTAAAGTAGAGCCGAATTTATTTTTTTGCGCCGTCCCGTGTTTCGTTATGTGGCGTAAAACTGAAAGAGAGGTGATTCGGGACACAATGAGTGCTCGTCCCTTGGGTTTTAGACTGCGAAACTGGTGTAAGAGCCCAGAGATGGTTGCTTATTTGTGTTTACGATGACTCAAGAGATAAGACCGGGACAGGGAAACAGTATTGTGTTACAGCGTGCTCAGTAGTTGTGGTGTGTGTTTGGACAAGCTGTGTAACCAAACAAATCATTTAACATGAGTCAATGAACAGACTCAAGAAGTTTAGTGATGGCAGACACCTAAAAGTTAACCTGCTGCATCAAAATATCCAGTGTGGGTTTTGGAGAGAAGCTTCCCATGGGGTGGGTTTTTTTTTTTAACCAGGCTCCGGCAATGGCGTTCGAGTCAGCCAACATGCCTTCTCATCTACTTTAACAATTCCAGTGATCTACACCACAACTATGTCTCCTATTGCTTGAGTTAGTGTTGGCTGTAAGTTTTCCGTGCCCACTGCCTGCACTTATGCCTATTATCTCATTAAAGACCAGGTTTACTTGACTCCCTGCTGCGATTATTCAGCAGTATTTCCGCTCAGCAGTATTTCCATAGCCTCTCGCGCATCATTTTTGGATTTTTTGCTGCAGTTGGGGCAAGTTTTGAAAATAATCTGGACCCAAACAATCATTGTCCATCATCCAAATCCCATCAGAGCCTGGCAGAACAAACAGCTCGCTGTCCTGCTGGGAAATGTTCAACTATTCAAAGTCAGTTTCTGAATTTTTAATACGATGAAATTAGCTACTCTTGCACACATCGTTATACGTAGGACAGTCGAATATGGCGAAACTGGAATTATGCACCCTCCTTTGACGGCGCAGATTTAACAATAACAGAAGTTAGCAAAAATAATGGCGTGACGCATGAAGCATGGGCTTTTTATAGGCTTTCTAGACTGTTCAGTAATGGACAAATGAACAAATGGAAATATTTGTGAAGGAAACCACGCTGGCAGTCTGGGAAACGAAAGGAAGTAGAACACACTTAAATGATAACTGTTTATAGAAGAGCACACTCTGTCCATCAAATAGACTTTGCACCACCTACATTTTCCAGCACTAAAACCCAACATCAAGTGTAATGCCAAGGATAAAGTTTTTGAAATTAGCCTTCATTACTCGTCTGTTGCTCTTTGACTTTTTTTTAACAGGTTCTTTGGTTTGTTTGGTTTGGAAAATGGCTCCTTGTGTTGAAAGACTCAAGTTCTCCTGTTCAGTTTGGATCTTTTTTTTTTTTTTTTTAGAATGAATCAAAATCAAGAGTATAGGCAGAGATGGTCATTGTAAGTAAATTGTGAACGTTTTTGTATTCTTTTCCATTGTTCAGAGCGCTCAATGGCAGGGTCGTGCGACTCCAAAGCGGCCCGGCAGAACTCGACACTGCGTCAGGACCTGAAGCAGTTCTTCAGCTGGGTGCGCAAGCGCGTTTCCGACTGCAGCGCCATGAGCATCAAACAATACGACCAGTGGCGCGTCTGGCTGCAGAAGTCTCACAAAACCCGAAACCAGGTACATGTGGCTCATTTACATCCAAATCCTGGTGGTGAAATGAATAAAATATGTTTTAAACAGCATAACAACATTCAGGAAAATATTTAGACAAAAGTGTACAGACTAACTATATGCATGTGTGTGTGTGTGTGTGTAGAGAGAGAGAGATAGAGAGAGAGAGAGAGATAGAGAGAGAGATAATGAGAGACAAAAATCAGATAAAAAATCCATATTGGCAACATATTCACGCAAAATATAATAATAATAATAATAATAATAATAATAATAATAATAATCAGCAGAATAAAAATATACATACACACATATAAACAATAAACAAAACAATAATTACAGACCACATTCTCAGACAAAACAACAGATACAGACAAAATACTATTTGAACAATATTTAAATAGTATTATTCAAACAAAACAATAAGTATAGACAAAATACTCAGACAAAACAATCCATAATGACAACTTATTCAGACAAAATAATAATATAATAAGCAGAATAAAAATATGTCTGCACACATACAAACAATAAACAAAACAATTAAATATTCAGACAAAACAAAAAGCACAGACAAAATTCTTCAACAAGAAAATAAATACAGATGAAACACTCAAACAAAACAATCCATATTGACAAAATATTCAGACAAAATGATAATATAATATAAGCTTACAAACCATTTACAAAACAATAATTACAGTCCACATTTTCAGACAAAACAACAGATAGAGACAAAATACTAAAACAAGAAAATAAATACAGACATAATATACAAACAAAACAACAAGAATAGACAAAATACTCAGACAAAACAATCCATAATGACAACTTGTTCAGACAAAATAATAATATAATAAACAGAATAAAAATAGGCATGCACACCTACAAACAATATACAAAACAATAATTATAGGCAAAATATTCAGACAAAACAAAAAGCATAATAATAATAATAATAATAATAATAATAATAATACAAAACAATAATTACAAAATGATAATGAGGAAATATTCAGACAAAATATTTAAACAAAAATATGACAAAACAATCCTTCTGACAACATATTATGACAATAAGCACAAACAAAATACTCAAAAAAAACAAAAGGAAAGACAGAATAATAAAACAAACGAGCGACAAACTGCTCAGACAAAACAATAAATACAGACAAAATACTGGGACAAAGCAATGCAGACAGATTACTCAGACAGACAAAACAATAAGTACAGACAAAATCCTCAGAAATATACACACATCCTAAATATTCATGTAAGAATGCAGACATTCATGCTGTCTAGACTTTTCTTTCTGTTAATACTGGATAAAGTAGATTGACAGTAGCGTCTGAATATTAGATCCAGGTGTGTGTTAAGTAAACTCCGCAGGGCCAGAGCCGGCCAGCCGAGTGTGTTACACACTTACAGCTAGAAAATTGGGGTCGATTTTAAATTGTCCTGAGGACTGATGACTGATTCAGTCCAGTTTGTTTCCAGCCACTTCAGCTTAACTCGAACTGATGAATGTACGACTACTGATTATTTAACCTCTATCCTGGCTCCATAATTGGTCCCAGCTCTAATACAGTGAGGGCTGTAACAAAACCTTGGCACGTCTCCAACTTTTTATTTATTTAAAAAAAACTTATTTTTCTCAAGGACAGGAAAAGCCAATATTTTAGAAGTTCACAGTAGGGCCGGGCAATATGATGATATAATAATGATATTGTGTTAATTATGCCACAGTGCGCTTTTCTGAGAAACATCGTAGCATGTTTATAACTATAATTACACATATAACTTTGTTGTTTAACCGAAGAGTTAAATGTTTGATATGAAACATCAGCGACACATCAATGATGTGTCAAATATAAGTCACTGAGCATTGATAGTAAACATATTGCGGCTCATATCATGTATCGTAGAAATGCCTTTAAGTATCATGATATTATATTTGGTCATATCAATCAACCCTAGTCCAGACATAAATATTTTAGGAGTTGTGAAAAGTTATTGTGTTATTATATGTTAATAAACATTATTATTATTATTATTATTATTATTATTATTATTAGCAGTAGTAATACTACTAGTAATTTGATCTCCAAGGGTTATTAACTGTCTAGACAGATTAAAGGGGGGGGGACAATTTCTGCTTAACATTTTTTTTTTTTTGACCAAATTGTTTACAGAAGTGTCAGCTATTTGGATTTTGCGCAAAATAAAGGCACTCTGTTTACCTCACATCTTCTGAAGAAGACCCCATCTGCATTCTGCACTACATTTGTCTCTTTTTACGATTCTGTGGTAATTCTTTGTTTGGTAATGGCAAGGGTTGTCTCGCAACCGGTCTGGGCTCAAGTGCACGCAAAGAACATGACCGACAGATAATTAGCCACTTTTCCTAACCGCCCACACACACACCCCCCCTCCTCCTCCCTTCCTCCCGATCCCGCCCCCCCATGTGCGCTGTGGTCTCTCTACTCTGCGCGAGGACACATGCTAAACGTTTGTCCGTGCGACCGAGGAACTTTTGAACCGGGATGACTGCCTCTAATCTTCCAGCGCAGCATGAGGTTTTCCAGAACCTTTGAGCAATTATACCACCCAAATGCACAGCCTTTAAAAGCAGCCTTGTGATTAAAATGTAGCTTGACCCCCCAAAGTATTTTGATCAGCGCATTCTTTTTAAGCTAGCCCCCTAATCAGTCGGGCGCGAACGCATGCTGTCGTGTCTGACTACGCACGATTGACTCATCAGTGATCTTGCTCTGCTCTTTTCAGGTTCTTCAAGGAGATAAATCGTAGCAACGTCACCCCCTGGCTGCTGGAACATTGGACAAGATGGGGGACGGTGGGGGGTGGATGGGGGGGACAGCTAGCTTTCTTTTTCTTGCCACGCTAGCTGTGAGTCCTGCTGCAGAAAGACTTAAGAAGGAACAACCTGAGATTTCAAATCCACTGGACACTTCATTTAAAAAAAAGTGCCTTTTTTTCGGTCCATACAGGAAACCAGCTATTTTTTTTAAACGTTGATTGATACCCATGACCGATATGGAGGATACCTTGGGCTGGGATTTGCACATTTTGTTCCGAGGATGGCGTCACATGACCGTGCTTTCATTTCTGTGATATTATTACATCACAGAAAGCTGCAATATGTAAATGAGCCCCTCTAACTAGTGCCTTAATGTTAATACTACACATATAACACACGATTTGCGAGGTCTAAACTCTAAACTAGCGTCCTAAGCGTGCTTGGTTGGAAAAAGCGAGTAGCAAAGGCCAAATCGTAATGACGTATCAACAAGCAGAATATGTCTGAATATGCCTTTTTTAAATTTTTTTTTTTTTTTAGAATCGTCTTCATGAGTGTCCACTCTCATGAAAGTTACCTGTACACCAGGTGTGGGTGATACAGCAGGAATATTACACCATGATATTTAAAGATATTTTTCACACTACACTCTGAACCATAAAATTCCACCTCTTGAGCTACATAGAAAGGTGAATTTCTTGTAGCTTTAAAGGTTTAAATTTTCTGAAAGCTAATTTTGCTTCAATTATTTAGCTTAAATCTTTTTTCAAAGGTACACTTTATCCACATTTCCAGCGGAAAGATACATATATGCATTTGTAAGTAAGTAGTGCCGAAAAAGGAAAAAAAATGCAAAAGAAATTGGTACAAAAATTTCAATTTTAACATCCAGTCAGCTACTTGTTACTATGTAACTACTGACGATAGTCCAGGAAATGATGTATCGTGATATTATCTCGTATCACCCAGCCCCATGATCAGCCATTCATGAGCGTTCCAGTTCTATGCAGTCGTTTATGTGCATTTTGACAGGAATACCTCATAAGTTGTAATATGCAGATGACCTCATTCATCTAAGTTAAAAATATATATGTATATTTTTCAGTCAATTTTTTACTGATGGTTGCTAATTGCTAATATCACAATCTCAGTATATAGCAATAAAAATCAGTGTAGCATTTCGTCCATATTGTGCAACCCAGCACAAAATATTTCATTTATAGCAACCACTATATATATATATTTTAAAAAGAATTCATTTATTGAATTTTATGTTTTGTGTTGATGCTTAAACCCACCCCCTTCTGGACTAAAAGAGAAGAGAAACTTATCATAATTCGACCGTTAAAACATTTCTACTTCTGTCGCAGCGGGACTCAAGATAAACATCGCAACATCGCAAAGTTTGCGTTCGCAAGACGCAGATTCCGGGACTGACTGGGTCACCATTCTGTTTATTCAGCGTTGGATTAATCCTCTCACTCTTTTTGCCCTCATGGCTGGAATTCCCCCCCAAAAAAACCAAAAAAACCAAAAAACTGCAATCGAACTCTGCGGCATCGGGACTGTTAGTAAATAATTGTATGTATGTTTGTACAATTGTACTGCTTTTTATTTTTGTACTGAATTGTATCAGCGTATTTAAAAAAAAAAGTGTAAAGTTTCTGGCTCTTAAGTTATAAGTAGGTAGTTTGTAATATGACTGAATTATTAAACTGTAATATTGAACATCACACCATGAAGATTGTTTTCTAATTTATAGACGTTAATAATAAATACATAATATTTTGTGTTCTGTTTTGGAGAAACGTGGTGTTTAAAAAAATATTTGGTGGAACTTATGTGGTGGAAAATATTAAATACTTAAGTAGTTGTACTTCATTACTGTACTTAAGTACTATTTTGGAGGATTTGTACTCTTGCTCAAGTACGTTTCGAAGAGAAAACATACTTTTTAGTCCTTAAATTTTCAATTTGACCTACTAAGTACTCATGACAGAGCTCCTTTTTTATATATATATATATATATATATATATATATATGTTTTCCTAATTTTTCTAAAATTTTTCTTATTAGAATGTTTTCATTTGCTGGAGTTTGTCTCCCATGTAAAAAAAAATAGATATTTATAAAATTCACCAGCAAATCTAAAGAAATATGTTGACTTATGTTTGAAATTTGTACTTTAGCTAGTTAAATTAGCTAGCTAGTTACATATTGTATATTATCTAGTTAGTTAAGAATTATACATTAGTTCTTAAATTAGCTAGCTAGCAAATTTTGCAATTTACTTTGTTAAATTATGTAGCTAGGTAATTTTTGTACTTTAGCTTGCTAATTTAGCTAGTTAAATTTTGTACATTTGTTTGTTCAATTAGCTAGATGGTTAATCTTTGTCGATTAGTTTGTTTAATTTGTTAGGTAGATAAGTTTTGTACTTTAGCTTGCTAATTTAGCTAGTTAGTAAAATTTAGCTAGTTAAATTAGCTAGCTACACTGCAAAAAATGTATATGGATATCATAGCAAGTAAACATGTCTTGAATATAAGGAACTTGAACTAATATTTCTCTTTGTTAGATAGTTTTTCAACAAATAGAAGATGATTAAGCATATTTCTAGATATGTTTACTCATTTTATGCCTGAAATCATCATATTCCAGCTAATTTGGCTTTTTTTCTAGAAAGAAGCAAAATTATTTGCCAATAACACAACATTTAAAATGAGTAATATTCATTATATAATAATCCCATAATGAGAAATAATAAATAACATTTCTTTTATTCAACATAGTAGTTAAGGTTTGTAATTTACATTGTTAAATTAGATAGCCAGTCAAGTTTTGTAAATGAGCTTGATAAAGTAGCTAGTTAGTTAAGGCACATGTTGTTAATGTGCTGTAGCATTCATTCAAAGGGTTCTTGAACATGATCCAGCCGGCAAGCCAAATTCTGTGGGTGTCTGAGTTAGCAGAATATTTTCCTTATGACTGATTGCTTAGTGAACTAGCTAGTCATGCAGGATCAGACTCATGAATCATGAATCAAACAACATCATGAACATTAAAAATATTTACTCTTGAACACTCTTGAACTTGGATTCTGTATAATTTTGACACAGTACCCATACTTCTACTTACGCACTACATACTTCTACTTCTACTTCAACTTATGTACAGATTCTCAGCTTCACCCATGTAAAAATTCACACACACATATCGAATCCCCAAGAAATCCACAATTATTTTTAAAAAAACAGTTCAAAATGAATGTGAAAGCAACTGCTCAGGGAGATTAGTCTTCTCACGTTTACGTAGGCTATACGTACCACTATATGTTCTATCAGTTTACTAATTTACAGTACCAATTTCTGATATTATAAATATTAAGGTGATATTATATGATATTATATATATATTAGGGTCCAAAAGTCTGGGACTACACTGAAATTATGGGAATTTATTTTTCATTTAAACTCTAAATAAAATTTAAGAATTTAAAAAAAATTTTCAACAAAGAAAGGAAATTTGAAAGTACTCACTATCATGAAAATATGCATGAATATTTCATGAATATTTAGCATTCCTGACTATTTCTAGGTCACTATTTATATTTCAGCCAATTTTTATGTTGTAATTTCAGCGGTTTTGTGATTTTAGCTCCTTTGTTAAGAAAAGATCCAATTTCCTCGAGATTTTTCCTTATCCATAACATAGAAGTGTGTGTTTAGACCATGTTTACACAGATCAAACACAGATCGCAGGGTTTTACACAAACTTGTGGAGTCCGTGTCAGCTCAAGCACACGCTGTCATTCTGAAATTCTGAAATTCCTGTTCTGGGATTTTAGGTTTCACTCCGGTTGTTGCTGATAATATCATTTGTAATGAAAAAAGTTGTATCAAATTACTAAAGAATGCAAAATAGAAGCTTTTTGCACTAGTGGATTCAGACGTTCAGACCTGGCTGTATATAGTGGATGTAATAAAAATGAAGCATAGGACAAAAATTTCACTAGTGCAAGCAAAGTGCTTCTGAAACTGTAGTTGGTAAAAACCTGTGGGTTACTAGAAAGATGAAATATTGACAGAAATATTTATTATATATATATATATATATAAATATCATTAAAAAACATACTACTCATTGTTATTATATATAAGATATGTAAGATATGTAAGATATATAAGATATGAACAATAAAATGAATTGATCCAATAAAGTCAAGTTCAAGTTTCTAGTTTAAGTTTATTAGAAAAAAAAACATCTTTGCATGACACATAATTTTTTTTTTTTTTTTTTAAAAATCAAGCACATCATTGGTTTTAATAATACTGCAAAATTAAACAAGATACACAGAAATTCACAATAGAAATTCAGAGATTCACAATATTTCACATAACCAACTACTGACACAATCGTTTTTGGATTAAAAGCATCTTTTTATATCTTTATATACTTTCATGTATATTATATATGTATATTACAGGAGCACATTTCATGGAATGTTTTGTTAAAGTTGAATAATCTGTAATGAATGGAATTTTTGTTGTAAACATTATTTAAATGGGATTAAAGTATATATTATATATATTATATATATAACCTTTTTAAATTCTCACTATATGTTATGGTCAGATAATACTGTTGTACATTGTGTACATATATCATGTACGTCATTTGGAATCAAATTAATATTTTAATTATAAAAATGTAAAAAAAATACTTAATTTTAAAAACAAATACCTGATATAGCCTGATATTTCCTGGGAAGAAAACGCAGGCTTAGCTCGTCATATCGCTAGTAATAAAATTGTAAATGATCTCAGTAAGATCAGTACTGTGTATCAGATTTTTTGCATATATATTTGTACATTCCACTGCAGCCATGGTGCAAGACATAGAGCAAGACATGTTGAGAAATTTAGCATTTAGTCGTTATAAATAATGTAGAAATATCTGAAACGAAATCTCCGTCACATCCTTAATTCCTTTATTACACATATATTTGTACTACTGTACTACTATATGCAGTGTATATGTATGAAAGTGCAAAATATTACATATTATTCACATTTATATTAAACATTTCAGCACAAGACTTACAAGTGAATCCAATCCGAGCATCGAGATGTTAGCTGAAGTCCTGGAAGATAGAGTTGAGAAATAAGTGAGAGATCGATGGAGGAATAAAAGAGAGAGCGACGACGAAGCACGCATTCGCCAAGATTTCGAAGCTACACAAGTGCTATACGAGACGACTAACGGAAATAGCAATAGCAGAGAAACACGAGTAACTGAAAGGAACGCACATCATCGGTCGCCTAAACGGATAAATCAGAGATGTGATGGTCCTTCGGCATCGATGGTCAGAAGAGCTGAGATTTTCTTTAAGGTTGTGAAGGAATCTAAAGTCAGGGAGCTCACTCCTCTATCAAGAGCCACAAGTGGAAAGAGTCTGGTTTTAGACACACGCTGGTGTAATGTAGGCTTTGATTTGAGGTTGGATTGCAAGGGGAAGCTTCTTTTCCACCAAAGAAACCCCCAAAACTCAAAATCTAAAGCTCCTTTTTCCATCGCCTTTGGAAGTTCTTCAGATCTTCAGTAAGCACTTTATCCTTTATCAGGTTTCAGTTGGATCCGGAGCTTGTCCCGGGAATACAGGGCGGGAATACCCACTGGATGGGACGCCATGCACCACAGAGCATTATGCACACACATGATTTAGTTATGTATAGTGATATTTCTTACAGTGTAACTTAATGACAACATTTAGAAAAGTAATGGCACATCTTTGAAGTTAGCCTGATATATAATAAAAGAAGTAAAACTATTCACATTCATTTGTGTTGATTTGCTTGTGAAGTCAATTACCAAGACTGGCACATTAGCAAAAAAAAAAAAAAAAAAACAGAAAAAAAACGTTAATTTTAACAAACCAAAGTATGAAATTTTCTAGCTAGCTAATTTAACAAGCTAAAGTAGGAAAATTAACTAGCTAGCTAATTTAAAACACAAAATAGGAAAATTAACTAGTTAGCTAATTTAACAAATTTAAAAACCTACACTGAAAAAAAATGTCACAGCAAGTAAAGATAAGTCTTGAAAAAAGGAAAAGTTGTCTAATATTTCTAAGATTATTATATAAGAAATTTAAGATTTAATGCCTACTTCTAGACATATTTACTAATTACAATTTCAAGCTTACAATTATAGTGTAGTAGTATAGTACTAGTATAGTACAATTTCAAGCTTGAAATGAGTAAACATATCTAAAGAAATAGACTTA
>CM074948.1:25248788-25269484 GCA_037577455.1 Pangasius macronema | reverse complement strand
AAGCACATTTCACATTAGGAACCTTTACAACATAACTTCAGAAATATTTTTATCTCTACAAACAAATAGTTGAACACTTGGGTGATTGATTCCACGACTGTGGTTCCATTTAGCCCTTTTAAATCCTAAAATGTTATGCTTAAAAGATATTTTTTTTAACGCTGAATTCAAGAAATCGTGCAGTTAACCATTCCCAAAGGGGTTCTTAGCTAACAGGTTGCATTTTTTAAAAAAAAAAATCAATAATTTACTTTCAGTCTATAATTTGCATAACAGTGGTGTATATTTTTTATTTTTTAAATTGGATTCCATCCCAGAAAGCAGCCAATTTTTGGACCAAATCTGGTTGAGTTTAGGAAGATTGAGGTCAGTCGAACCATTACGCCGTGGTCTGTATCATGCCTGAGATGTGGTTTCTTCAGGGTTCCTCCACTGCCATGAGTTCCTGTCCGCCGTTCCATGGCAGTATGCTGGCCAGATGAAAGCAGTAATTTGCACTGTGCCATCACTCATCTGCGATCTGGGAGCGTATGTCATCACTGTTTCCATTTTGTGTAAAGGAACCCACCATCTAAATGGAATGAGTCTCACTTTGGAGTGGCTTTTAATGTTTAATGCGCTGCTGGGGTCCATCCTGCCGTTCCACCATCGCTAGACACACTCCGCTAAACCGTCCCAGTGCCTCGTCTCCTAAATTACATACGCAGTGTCCATGAAATATCGGGTAACGCTTTCTATGAAGCCCATATTCGTAAATCGTTAGGGGGCCAAGCACTGAAGGTGTGTCAATCCAGTAATATAAGTGCTATAAGTAATTTCTTGATAACTTATAATCATACGTAGTGCCATGTGCATATCCATGTCATGCACAACCTGTATAACTAATAATAACCTACAGATCATTAGAAAGCAAATGAAAAATGATAAACATATTATTATTAAATGTCAAAACAACACATATTGACATTTTCGGTTAAACTTGATTATGTGATCACGTTAAAAATATGTAAAATTCACACGTGACTTTTCCGTAAGGACGTGGAAGATGCGTTGTTGATGGAATTAGGCTTTGTTATAATATACATTTTAAAGGTTAATTTATTACAAACATATACCAGGAATCTTGTCCAGTTCATTTTGCTTTACGTATTGTTAATTGTTAATATTATTTCTGCCTGCTAGCTCAGGAGATATGAATACGAATGATTCTCATATGTTTCCTTCACATGTTAAAAATTTAAAGAAAGAATGCATTACATAGAGTTGGTTCATTTGTAAAAAAAAAAAATAAATAAAAAAATAAAAAAATAAATAGTTCATGCTAAAAATTATAACATTTGACCAACTGCAGATAATCAAGATATTAGAGCAGGGGTTATCAATTTTTTTTTTCAAGTTATACAGACCATTTTAACTGAAAAAAAAAAAAAAGAAAAAAAAGAAAATAGATACTAAAATTACAGGCCCATTTATTAGTACAGATTTACTTTTAAAATAATTATAAAAAATTAAATAAAAATAATAAAAAAAAAATTAAATATACTTAATGACTTTTTTTATTGACTTTATTGACAAAATTGTCAGTATATTCCTGTTGATTTATTATTTCTAGGCACAATAACATCATAACATGTGATTTCCAAGACAGTAATAAAATTAGAAAATCAATCTAATTAATCTGAGTGTAGAAAAAATATTCAGTGTATTAAAGGAGTAGTCAGGACTTCACTAAATACATATTATCAATTATCTATTTTTTTTTTTAATTTTTATTTATTTATTTTTTTTTTGTTGGAGACATTACTTCTCCATAATTAAGCCGCCGCTTCTAAGTGAAATCCATGTTTTTTAATCCAATCAAGTAACCCAGAGCCACGAACAAAGCACTTCTTTGGAGCGACACTCGATCCGAGAGATACTCGTGAGCTGCAATCCGAATCCACCGTGACGACGTGTGTGTCCACACGGCACCTGGAGGGGAAAAAAAAACAACAAGAAAATACAAGAAGGATAATTAAAAATGTTAAGTGTAAGAGGTGAGAATATTTTAATAACAGCCAGTATTTTTAATGATAAAGCCTTTTTTTTATTATTTTAATATCACAGGAATGGGTAGATGTATTGGATGTATAAATATAGAGATCAAAAATTAAAACTAAGTGACTAAAACTTCATTTTAACAAAGTTATTTTAGTCATTTTGACCTGAAAGACCATTCTGTAAAATTCACTGCATTCTTGCTAACATTTCTTCCACTGCTTTTTTGTTGCTCCTGGATGTGTGTGTCACTAGGACAAGGATAAGGTTTCTCATCCTTGTAATGATCATGTATAATTCAGGTCGTAGTTGGCCCTTCTGTGTGTGTGTGTGTGTGTGTGTGTGTGTGAGCGAATGAATCCCCAACCTGTGCCGGATCTGGACACGAGGACGGTCTCTGTGAGCTGTAAGCTGCTCCATGGGAGAAGAAGTGACGAGACGGCGTCCTCTCATTGCTGGCCGGGAGAGGGGTGAGTTCTTGGAATCTTCCGGAAAATTTCCGTCTCCTTCTTTTATGCTGCTTTCCAGCCAATAAATTGCTCCAGACTATTAGTTTCAGTCGGCTTGGAGAAAATAAACGTAATCTATATAGTCCACCTTTTGACCCATTCATATATCTTTTTTTTTTGACGCTATATATTTCCTTATTTTGCAAACATTTACGAAATGGAAGTTTATTATATTAGTTAGTTTGTTTAATTGGATTTTTGGAGGCAGCAAAGCTAATCTTGCAGAGTGTAAAGTTTGAGCTCCATGTGTTGAGATTCAGAGTGAAACCTTAGCTGGGTTGAAGCAACGATAATCAAAGGCTGGGAGTCGTGGACTTGTGGCGTGCATCAGGGTTTAATCCTGAGCCCACGTTCGGTCTAAATGACAGAATAATAAAGAGGGGTCGTGTTACGAGCACCCTGCTGTCCGGACCTCCGCCGTTTCTGAAGAAACCACCCAAGTTTGGTGGTCTGGACACTTCAGGCTGCGGTGAGCCTCAATATCCGCTTTCAAATAAACGCCATCTATCTTCACTGCTATTATGGTATTGAATGTCTAGCAGTCGGAGCTCTAAAAAAAAAGCAGTCACTAAAAGTGATCCTCAAAGAGTTTCCTTTGCTATATAAAAATATTCCTGTATATAGGGTCATTCTTACTCTCATCTCATTCTTATGGAGTGTGCAATTAAAGGAAAATAATCAACTCCAAGGCGTGGCCTGAGTTACTGTTACCGCCCTAAAGTTGAATGTTTTCCAATAAAATTACATCCTGAAGTGTTTTATTCTTCTTATACCACAGAAATTTGCCAACACTAACAATTTTTATTCATTAAAAAAATGACACAGTGTACTTCTTATCCGTTTATAGTTGCGCGTAATATTGGGGAACGTCTGCGAAACAGCTATTATCAGTCGTTCCCTCACCAGACTTCTAAGACCAACAAGAATGTAATATTAAGCGTAAACTCCTCTGTTACAAAAATCTGACACTGGAGACTCCTTCCAACAATGCTAGATGAACATTTCCTTACAGAGAACTCCACCGTGTCAACAATTACCCGTTTAAATCCGTCTATGTGGAGTACAAGTCCATACATCCATACAAGTCTCTGTGTTGCTATAGAAACAGTAAAGTATTAGTACAAACTATTGTCAAACACCTTCTGACCAATCAGAGCTCGAGAATTCAAAAGTGCTATGGTATAAGAAGTTATTGTATAGCTATAAGTTTAATGGTGTACCTTTTAGAAGTAATTATTACGATTATGCTAATTCGTATAAAAACACTAACAAATAAAAATATTTCAAATATGCCAATACAAAACAAAACAAAACAAAACAAACAAAACAACAAAACGTCGTTAACGGGTCTTATATTCCAGAAACAAATACGATACTGGCAGATTGTTTGTGGATTTATTTAATAAAACGTGCTTACGACTTTCTTCAGAACATGCACGTTCGCACTTTGTTGAACCTCAAAAGCGAATCTAAGACGAAGGAAACTCATACGAAACCAAAGCGGCGTTGAAACGAGTCCTCTGGGACACCTGCCTGTCCCCTAGGCTGGTTTTTTCCCCCTTCTTCAGAGCAGTATGAAATTTCACGGCCTGCTAGAGCTCAGGATTTAAACGATGCTTTTTACAGCTGTGCTTCAGGACTCGAGCAATGTGTTCTGCACATGTGGCTGAATTTCAGGCTAAAAATACATTTACTCTCATGTGTCCTTGAATCGGAAGGATAGAGTTCTAGTAGTTTAAAAAAAAAAAAAACATAATCACTTTTGATAGTTTTGTGTTTATTTAATAAGCCCATTGAGTGTGTTGCTGATGTTGTTGTTCATAGTGTATTTTTTTTAAGGCATAGACACAACATAGACTTTTAGAGTCGCCCCTGTTACCTGCAAATGCCTGAAGTCGCAAAGTTAATATTAAGTTAATGTTAAATTTGCCTCAGATCATGTATCTCAAACAGACATGGCTGTTATTTATTTAAAAAAATATTGCTAAGAACAGCAGTAGCAGCCGCTTTTAGCTTCCGCAGAACACTCACACATTCGCTATGTTTATACTGAATAATTGATATTTCTTCTGTCTTTAGTGATTCTGGTCCAAATGTATTGGTCGTTCTTGTAATTCCGTTACTCCTGTGAGAACTTAGAGGTCGTGTGCTGCGCTAACGTCACAGACAGACGTTGCTATTGCTAGCGCAGTTACGAACTCGAAAACAGCACGGATAACGGCCACGTTTTTCTGTTAGCACCTTTTCCTCACGTACCATTTTCCAGAGATGATCAACGTCACATTAATGAGGAATGCAGATATTTAATCGATGTTTAAACGTTTGAGAAATTCCATTAAAAACCTCATATATTCATTATTAAGGTTAATATTTGGACCTTTCATATCAGACTGTAGGAAACGTAGATGAGAATTTATTATACAAATAAATGAGAAACTAGAGCTTTGTTTGAGATTGAAATGGTCTTTGAGGGATGTTCTTGAGTTCCCATGACCACTATCACTACAGAGCCTCTGCTGTGACAAGACTCTCAGCCTTCATATGCTCAGCTCTGGGNGTCATTATCATTATTATTATGATCCAGGGCCCGGACCAGGGCACTACGCTCTCCCCCCTACCATCGGCTACATAAACCACGACTACACCAAGCCCAGCAGTCCGGCATACTCCTTCCACCGCCACTTGAGCAGCAAAAGTAAGTGGAATCAGACCTCGCGTCATTGCCATCACACTGCTATTTATATGAGGCTGAGCTAAGAGCTTCCTGCTCATCATAACCGCCAGGCATGCTTGGACTTCCCCTGCGTAAACTATGGAGATGGATTACGACACCGTTGCGGCATCCGATATCTAAACTGTCGTTACAACCTTGCTTATAATAGAGGGGGGGTTGCGAATTAAACAGCGCACATCACACTGATATGTTTATGTTGTACGGTGTAATACAATAATCACACAATGACGGCGATTGTAATATCAGCTTGCAGTGGGGCGCCGAAACAGGAAAGAAAATTTTACAACCGTGAAACTGTGTAATTCTGTCATTCTTTTTAGGACTTTTAGACAATAAAATAGGCAGTAGTAAAATTCTTTCACCATATTCTTGTTGCATTGCCCGGAATAATGAAATAAAGCTAGCTCGGGCTTGTTAGCGCTGTCGTTTCTGCGTTAGAATAACTGCCAGTGTTACTGTTGCTTTTATTTTTATTTTTTTAAATTAGTATTTGATTTGAATATTTTCAGCTTTCATCTGAGTCAGTTTAGTTTTAATATATTAATATTTTTAATCTAATATTTTTTCATACTTTTTTTTTTAGATTTATTAACATTTTTAAAAATATTTTTAATATGGATTTAGTTTGGCTTTTATAGATTACTTTGATTTTAGTTCTAGTAAATAGAACAACTTTTTATTTAATGTCGGTTATTTTTGGAGGCGATATTTCTAGTTTTTTAATTATTATTATTATTATTTAATTTAAATATTAGCATTTTTCATCAGTTTAAATTCTTAGTATACATTAAAGGTGCAGTCAGTGATTTTGAAGTCATGACTAATTTTTTTTTCTCACATTATGGCTTTTTCAATAAAATGTTTGCTCGGAAGTGAAATGGTGGCAGTCCGAAAAATAAAGAAACATAAAAAAACCAACAAATGATGTGGAGCACTAGCATCCAACCAATCACAGCAAGGAGGCGTGTCCACAGAAAGCACCGCCTCTTGCACTAGCAAACAGACATTTTAGCGTCTAGGTTTGGGGATATGGCTTTTGAAATTTGCTTGCTTTTAGCTATAACGCTGCTAACCATCCATTATCAACATTCTTTCTTTAATTACACTCTCTCTCAATGCATTCTGGGTAGTGCTGTTTGAGGACTGCAGTCCTGGGCCTCAGTACCACGTGGATGACAAGATCACTCGCTTTGGAAGAGACGGCACTCCGTCGTACTCGATGCTTGGTAGGAAGAAGGTCGGAGGTGAGAACGATGCTCTGGTTTGATGAGTAATTAAACTCCTTATCCATTTGCCTTCTGACAGGAAGTCAGGGCTGTGACTTACTGTAACTGGAACTGCATAAAAAGTACAATGTGTGTTTTTTTTTTTTTTTTTTTGGAATTGGTTGAAAATTGCCGACGAGATGATGACGTGAGGGATTTAAACCACAATTTTCCTTTCATAATTATTGGAAAATAATACGTCATATTCCGAAACACTGGGCAATGAAATCATGTCTGATTTTTATTGTAATCTGATCATAAGAGAAATTTCTTTGTGTCAAAGCCACTTTTCCTGAGCTGTTTAAGAACAAACCTGTCTCTCCTCAGCGGATAAGTTCCAAACTCCCGGCCCAGGAGCCTACAGTCCGGAGAAGGCACCTCCTCTAAACTGGCATCGCCGCCCACCGTCCTACACCATGGCGTTCCGTACACGCTACAGGAGCGTAGACGCCGTGCCTGCCCCCAACCGCTACACCCTGCCCAACCTGCTGGGTTCACGTGTTCCCAACAAGCCCTCCAGCGCCAGCTACTCCATGTCCCGCCGCATGAAACCCGGGGCGCCCTCCGAAGACCTGGCAACAACACCCGGGCCGGCTCACTACAACAGAACGGACCCAAGCGTCTACATGAAGAGGCAGCCATCTTTCTCCATCCAGAGCCGCCACAACATCCCCAGTGATGCCACGTGCAAGCCTGGACCGGGCACTCACTGCCCGGAGAAAGTGATGGTGCACCTGCCCAGGCCGCCGTCTTTCACCATGGGGGTGCGACATTCAGAGTTTGTCACACCGCTAGTCATCGATTTAACTGACTGAAAATAGCTACTTTCTGGAGTCTATAAACACACATGACATGATGACATGATGAGGAAGCAAATTTTCATTGTTATTTGTATTTTCACATGTACATTATTTACATATTTTATTCTTTAGTTGATATATGGAACCAGTTCTTATTGGTTTAGTCAACTTCAGAATTATTATTATTATTATTATTATTATTATTATTATTATTAAATGCATCCATAATAACTAATTAAAGTAATATTAATATAAATATTGAATTAATGCTTAATCACATTATTATTATTATTATTATTAATTTATTTATTTATTTGAAATAATATTATTTTAAAAATCATGTTGTTTTTTTTAATTCTCTGAGTAGAAATTGAATTGTATGTAATGTGTAGTGTATAAAACCCTTTCTTTTGAAGGGTGCCTATAATTTTGGAGTTGACTGTATAGCTTGCAGTTTTACTTTAAGGCTTGACTGACTGGCTGATGAACGAGTGTCGCAAACGCATTTTTTTTTCCCCATTTAATTTTATTTATTTTTAAATTTGCCAATCTGATGAAACATCTTGGTACTGAAGAGCTTTAAATTAGCTTTCAGGTTTGAAAGACTGTGTGTGACCGGTTAATTCAAACTTATGGTGTAAAAACATCCTGAATTACTTGGCTTTGGTGATGTGTTTTGTCTCTTAGTGGGTTTGGGTCAGCTTCTGGGCAAGGTAATGTTCACGGTGTCGCTCCACTCGCTGCTCTGACCGTAACCCAAGTGGTCCATAACAGATACACGGATATGATACGTCCGTCCGGGCATGACCCCACTCCGAACCATGCTTTCTGACTCAATGGGACCCATCTGAACGGAACAAAATCAGTGTTTTTATCATGTTTATGAAAGTACACCTCATCCAAATATGCTAACAATGCTAGTCTATAGGAAACCTAGTTTATATTTAGGAATGTTAGCATTGTTAGCAAAGAGTTCACACAATCTTAGCAGTAAAGGTACCAAACTTTTCCTTGATGCTGAGGTGGAACTATCTATGGGAAAAGTACAGTTTGTTTCTGAGAGTGTATCAGTAATGCTAACTAGCCTTCAGTAGCATTTTTAGCATTGGTGCCTGAGGAGAAAAAAAAACTACACCTCACCCCAAAAAAATGCTAATAGCGCTAATAAATAAGGACAGTCTGAAATCACTTTTCAGTGATTTTTGTTTACCTTGTTAGTTCATCATTTAGCATTATCAGTCACTTAACGTAAAAAAATCTCATCATCGAGTGAAAACGCGGGCTCATTTTCTGACAGAAATATGTAAAAATATTATGATGTTATATGATAGAGATAAATATAATGTTATGGATATTGGTTCATGAGCGTGATAGTCATTTTACTAACTGTCCACCTCTTTTATTTATTAGCATTGTTAGCATTTTGAAGCATACCAGGAAGACATATGAGGAAATGCTAGCATTACGCTAGCATTGCTAAGAGATATTAAAGGCCAGTTAGCCCCTATATGACCCTATTTTTTTGGTTGAAAATGTTAGAGAGCTTGGTGTGTAGTAGTGTGTGACTCACAATGCTATCTGCATTAGCGTTTCCCCAGCGGAACTGCACTTTGTATTTCAGGGGGAAGTTCACAAGGTCTGGCCATGTTGGTGGAGGAGCCCACTGCACGTGGAGCTTCTTACCTGGTAAAGCCGTCACCTTCACGTTAACAGGGGGGTCAGGCTTCACTGTGGACCAAGCACAAAAGTGATAACAGGCCACAAAATATTCCTAAAGCAGCAAATTTATAAGCAATTAACACATACACGATCAAATGGCCACTTTAATAATAACACCTGTACTCCAGCCATCAAGTTTCACTGAGATGGTATCTTCAGATACTTGTTCTTGGCTAACCGGAGTGGAACCTGATGTGGTCTTCTGCTGTTGTAGCCCATCCACCTCAAGGTTCAACATATTGTGTGTTCTGAAATGCTTTTCAGCTCGCCACGGTTGTACAGAGTGGCTATATATGTAGGTGATCATAGCGTTCCTGTCAGCTTGAACCAATCCGGCCATTCTCTTGTAACCTCTTTCATCAACAAGGTATGACTGAGCAGGTGTGCAGGTGTTCCTAATAAACTGGTCGATGAGTGCACTGTATATCTGAGTATACCCGTACTCCGTTTGCTCACCTGATATTAACTAGGTTATTCTCTCTCTGTTATCGTCGCTACTCATTTTTCAGAAAATCAGAAACTTTTTTTTACTCACTAATGAAGTCAGAATCTAAACAATGCATTGAATGCAAAAAAAAATTGCAAAGAAAATCCACTTACGAAGACGCAGGGTGTTGTGAGGTTAGGACTAGAATTAAGACTAAGGCAAATCTTACCAATGTCCTCGAAAATGACAGGCAGGACACGGCTTGTGCTCCCGAGAGCGTTGACAGCTGTGATGTTAACCAGGTACGGCACGTTCGAGAAGAGGTCCAGTTCTTCGAGAACACATTGCCTGTCCTGTTCGCTCTGTCTCTGGCATGAATAGACGTCGTCACGAAGCCTGACCGAATTCACAAACAAGTCCATAGTTTGAACACTCTTGGGAACTTCAATCACAGGAGGATCTAGCAGCACTTAGGGTTTCCATACCCTACCTGTAGGTTGAGATGTAATGGGTTGGCAGTATCGGGTCTTGCGGCAGACTCCATGAGCACAGGGCTTTTACGGGATAACTCGGCGACCAGCAGTGGACGTCTGGTATGGATGGAGGATCTGCAGAGGCAGTAGAGGACTATTTTATAAACGCACACCACTCTAACACCAAATCCTAACAAAAGGTGTTGATTAATGGCTACATTATTGTTTCTATAGTAACAGCTAATTCTTCTATAGTAACAGCTAAGCCTTGTATGGCATAGTACACTCGACGTACTGTAATGTAAACCGAGTAAAAGCGTTGTTATGGCGACGTTTTCCGTAAGGAGCCTTTTCAGCTTTTATGGAAGGAGTCTCCAGTGTCAGCGTTACGTAACAACCGCCACCAACTTCAGAAAAGTTTCTTTACTCACGGCCCAACTGCAGTCGTACTATTTCCACGATTTCTCCGTTTGCGTCGTGGCACGTGTAGACGCCCTGATCGTCAAGACTGGTGTTGTGTAAGTGAAGAGCAGGGCTTGAGACCAGGAACGATCCGTTAATTCTCCACTCTGGTAATTCTGCATTCCTTCCATCCACGCAGGGCAACTCCACAGACGATCCAAGAGCCACGTAAACATCTGATGGCGAGAAGAAATCGAGACCCTCGATGATTAAGGCTCAATCTGACAACGATACATTATCCTTATCCTGATGTGTTTTATTCCTCTTATACCACAGCATTGCTCTTTTGCCATCCATGACAGTATAATGAGTGAAATGTTGCACTTTTATCCATTTATAGTTACAGCTAATGTACGTCGAATGAATGTCTGTCATACTTTTGGTAATATTTTTGGTGTAAAACCTCCGAATAGATTCATTTAACACCAACACAAAAAAGACAAAGCCTTATCATTTCATCTTCAAATAAAAAAAAAAACTTCTGGAAAGGTGATCTTCTGGTGTTCTCCTTACCCTTTGGTTCAGCCGATGTGTCCCGACTCCAGATTTGAGGAAAGAAAGCAAAAAGAGAGAGCGTATATAAAGAAGATTTCAGGTGCATTGTTAGAGCAGGAGAAGATAAATGATTTCGAAATGAACTTTCAGGGCAGAAGGGTTCAGACAGATCATGTTTTGTGTTTTTTTTCCCGTTAATCATTAGTTAGTAAACACACTCCGAGAGGCACCAAAGAGTGAAAGCAATCCTGTAGAAACCGAGGCTGGAATCGGAAATGCTGCTGGTGGAAAATGATTAGAATTGGATTTTGCTTCTATTTCAACTTCGAGATGGGATCCTGTGAAAGATGATCCTTCTTAGCACATGTTACTCGTTGAAATTGCAAATTAGCGTTCGAAGTCAATAACTCGTGACGCCTCTGCATGTCCAGGCCTCGGCACACGACGGACAAACGTTCTAGCAGCTAGATCGCACAGGGCGAACATAAAAACGACCGCACTGCGAATAAAAAAACGTGGGATTTGGAGCAGAGTTAATTCTTTAAAGGTGCGGTGTGTGATTATGAGACGACACTGTGGTGTCCCTGCCACCAGACCTGCTACGGAGCTTCGCAGTGCAAACAAGTGATAACAGATGTCAGTGATAATCTGAACGTTCGAGTTTGAACTGCTTTGTAAATAATGCCGTTGCTCATAAATAATGGCGTAGACTCCCCCTCATGTATTGATCCTTTTACGGAAAGAGTGAAACAGGGTCATTTCATGGAGGAGCCCTTTAATGATGGACTTCTACACACACACACACACACACACACACACACACACACACACACACACACTCCCACAACATGGAGATAGAGCTGTACAGGAATGGAAGCAGCAGTAATATCCAGGGTTTTTTCCACAGACATGGGGACAAAATTAAAGCTATTCCTATGGCAACAGCAGAAATAGGAACAGGCAGAACTGTATTCCCAGAGGAGCGGTAATAAAGAGACAGGATTCTTGGGGAGCATTTTAAATCAGTCCCAGGATATTTTTACATGTCTGATGGGTCATGTTCCAAACTGAAAACGTCGCTGACACACATCTTTGTTGTTGGTTCTCTTAAATAGTGAGTGCGTTTCATCTGTGCATGTGTTTACTTCTCGCTGTCATGCCTGTAATGGCCACAAGATGGCGGAATGTACTTTCATTTTCACCTCAGTCTTTAAGCACGGATCATGCGTTTGACCTCTAGGTGACCTGTAATGTTCAGCGTTAGCTACGCGTCAGCTATTAGTCTTCTGTGTTTGGAAAAATACATATAGTAAGGCAAAAACAGCTGAACAAAACTATAACAAAACTATAATTACAATTAGGATAGTTTTAAGGAATTGTGATTATTTATTTTTTATCTGTGTGTGTTTGTTATACTGCTTTGGATCAGTGTTGAAAAGCCAAAAGGACTTTAGACGTCTATATTAATAAATCATAATTTATAATAATCACTGAGCTGAAGCGGATGTAACGTTGTACTTTTTATCAGTTTGGAGTTACATTTAGTGTTGTGGAACTTCCTCAAAACAAGCCTCTGCTTGTTTCACTTATAAATTTACACTTACAAAGTTATCACTTACGTTATAGCAGCTATAAACACTCGTTTCCTCATCAGCCTCTTTTTTGAAAAAATAAATAAATAAGTAAAAATGTTACTGAGAAACTTATTGAAAAATTCCTCCATTCTGAAGGCTTTCCATGGTGGAAAACTTGGTTATCGACACAAAGCACTGACACTGGAGACTCCTTCCTTGTAGAAAACATCATCATATAAATGAGAATGTTTTTCTTTGATAACTGTTTGAGTGATTGGTTCGAGCTGTGAGGAAGGCTATAGTAACTTAAATAATCACTCTTTACAACCGTGGTGAGCAGGAAAACATCTCAGCAAGCACAAAACATTGAACACTGAGGTGGATGGGCTACAAAAGCAAAAGACCAAATTGGGTTCCAGCCAAGAACAGGAATCTGAGGCTATCATGCGCACAGGCTCACCCGAACTGGACAGATGAAGATTAGAAAAAAGAAATTCACCTGGACTCTTTCTAGCCTTCAACCATCCAGTTTGGGTGAACAGTAGCTTCAGATTCCGGTTCTTGGATGACAGGAGTGGAACCTGATGTGGTCTCCTGCTGTTGTAGCCCATCCATGTCAAGGTTTGGTGTGTTGTGCATTCTGAGATGCTTTTCTGCTCAGCATGGATGTAAAGAGTACTTATTTGAGTTACTCTAGACTTCCTGTCAGCTCAGACCAGTCTGGACATTCTCCTCTGATCTCTCTCATCAACAAGGTGATCACATCAGCCTGTGGACCCTCCACACACAAGATGTTTTTTTTTGTTTTCTGTGTAAACTCTAGGGACTGTTGCATGTGAAAATCCCAGGAGATCAGCAGTTTCTGAAATACTCAAACCAACAACCATGCCACGGATAAAGTCACAGAGATCACAATTTTTCCTTCCTGATGGTTGATGTGAACATTAACTGAAGCTCTTGACCTGTATCTGCAGGATTTTGTGCATTGTGCTGCTATGTGATTGGCTGATTGGATAACAGAAATGAATATGCAGGAATATAGGTGTTCCTATTAAAATGACATGTGAGAGTATGCGTTCATTCTAGGTAAACTAATTGTTTAAAAGCCGGCACATTTTGCACTCATACGATCCAAAATTCCAATTTTAAACTTTTAATAGTTTATTTAAACTACATGGAAGATCCGAAAAGCATCTTTTCCACTACGAAGTGAATTCCACCACTCTGGCAACCCAGATCCTTAACTAGCTTCATAATTGCAGAGGAGTGACGATGGTGAGCAACAAGTTCAACATTAGCGTAAAAAACTATTTTCGAAGCAAAAATAAAAAGAAAGGACTGGTAAGGGTGCTTTTTGTTTTGTTTAGAAGTGAATTTTTTAAGAAAAGTCGAATAGCATGGCTGTCTGGTTGAACATTTCTCACTGGAAAATGACTGAGAAACATGAGGAGGCCATTTGGCTAATTTGTGCTGTTAGCATAAGATTAGACTTTATAGCACCTCATTAGCTAGTTACAGCTAGCAGGAAAATAAAATAAATATAAAAAATAAATACCTGTAAGGCCAAGATTAAAAGTTTCTAAGCAAATTTGTTTTCTTTTACATGTTTTTTTCTGTCTTTTGACGAAATTAGAAGTGTTTAGACTGTTGTAATGGATGGTACAAAAGAAGCAAAATTCACTTTTCATTCTGGTTGATTTCCAAATGACTTCTAGTTGGAGATCTAGTGCACTAAGTAGGGTGCAAATAGTTTATTTCTCAACGGAAGTAGTTCACTTACACAGGGAGAAGGGCGCTATTTGAAATGGAGCCTATGTGATGTTCAGGTATAGTAAGCAAGTAAGGTAAGTTAGAAAACACTTGTGCTGTGATCGGAAAATAATCAACGATGGGGTGGTGTGACATCCTGAAGTCGATTCTTTTCCAAAAACCGCACTTCCTGAAGTGTTTTAATCATCTTATATCATAAATTTGCCAATGATTCTAATTATAATTGATTAATTAATATCATGGCATACTTTTTATCCCTTTATAGTTACATTCAATAAGACAAGAAGAAAAAAAAAACCACACACAGTTTGTCATGTTACTATATCCTGAAGACTTTCCCTTGGCAACAAACGTATTGACCTTTACTGAAACTGGAGACTCCTTCCATAAATAATCAGAATGCTTTACAGTATCAGTAATGAGATATTTCCTTTTCTGTTACTGGTCCTTGGGATGTGTCATTGCAGCATCAGTACATGGATAGATGACACTTGACGCAAAAAAAGAGCAGTAAATAGATATGAGCGTACCAGGAGTGTCCTCTGTGGCCATGTTTATATTACGTAGATATATTCTTTTATTAGTGGAATATGGGGGAGAACCTGTTGGACATGGATCTGTAGCTCTAGGTTTGGATGTGTCTTTTTTTTTTTCTTGTCTGACAGCAAGATCCAACAAATGACTTCAGCATCATTCCGTCATGGAGCAAAGAGTTTGTGTGCCTGATTGGTCTGGAAGAGGTGGTCCAGTTTCGCTTACAGTGGCTGGACAAGACTGTATACACTGCACCTAACAAACATAGAACCAGGGGTATGAATATTTCCTCAAATAAGATATGAATGTAATGATTGTCAGCAATAAAGCAGAGTTACTGTTACCACTGTTAAAAAAAAGTGTTTTGTTCCTCTTATACCACAGCAACTAGCCAACGATTATCGATGTTTATTTTTTATCCGTTTATAGTTACATTTAAGGTTGCGGAACATCCGTAAAATAAGTTAGTCCCTGTAATCAGTCTGTGCTAGCTATAAACAGACATAATCTCACATCATCTTGAAGTTAATAAGACATAAACATGCAGGTTGTTACCTTCAAATGACAAACTTCTGTCCTGAAGACTTTCCTGTGGTGGAAAACCTAAAGATACAGCTTTACTTCTGACCGTTAAAAAGTGCCGACACTGGAGACTCCTTCCAAAAATGTTCAATAAATGTCTCCTCACAGAAGGCATCAGTATATAAAAGATTATGTTTTTCCTTTGTTAAATAATTACGTGGAGCGTCTACAATACAAGTCCCTCTGTACACTGTTGCTATAGAAAACATGACGTATTAGAATGAACGTGTTAATATAAACCTCTGATTTGAATTACAGCATTCTGACCAATCAGATTCAAGAATTCAGATGCACTGTGGTATAAAGACTGTATATTAAACATGGGGATAATTGTTTGATATAAGTTACACTATATGGTCAAAAGTTTGTGCACCCCTGACCATCACACCCATATGTGGTTCTTCCCCAAACTGTTACCACCAAGTCTGAAGCACACAGTTGTACAGAATGTCTCTTTGTGCTGTCGCATTATAATTTCCCTTCACTGGAATGCCCCTGTGCACAAAGCGAACTCCATGAAGACATGGTTTGTTAAGGTGACTCAAGTGACCTGACCTCAACCCCACTGAACACCTTTGGGATGAACTGGAACACCGACTGCACCCCAGACCTCCTCACCATCCCAACATCAGTGCCTGATTGCACTAATGCTCTTGTAGCTGAATGAACACAAATCCCCACAGCCATGCCCCAAAATCTAGTGGAAAGCCTTCCAGAAGAGTGGAGCTTATTATAACAGGAGTGGGAATAAATCTGGAATGTGACGTTCAAAAAAACATGGTCAGGTGCCCACAAACATTTGGCAATATAGTGTTGCTATGTTCATATAGCCATTTTGGCTTTTTTCATAGTATTTGATATTATTCTACATTTGCCATTCAGGGAGGCTGAAGAATATTCCTATACCTGCTGTTGTGCCAGCAGCTGTTCCCAAAGATCCATACACCTGTGCAAAGTGCAACACTGATGTCTCTTGTTCATGGAAACCAGACATGAACTGTTCCATCCTGTGTCACGCTTGTGTTAAGTGCAGTTGGAGGAAAGATCACTGGCTCTCTAGTGGACCAACAGAGACCATTATCAAATCAATTTCTGACAGTCTCACCTCATCCAGTAAGCCTGTGTGGAATGATCCCCAGTCTATGAAAGAAGCTGTCTTCCTTTTGCAACATTCCTCTCACTCAGTCCCTCAAGTGTTTGATCAGCAGGTCCCAAAGAACTCCTTCTCTTCCTCTTCCAATTTTCACCCTGATTCACCTTTCTATTGCTCCTCCCCTCTTTCCTCAGATCTTTCTTCCCCACCTGGATTTTACTTTGATACATCTTCCCAGTGGTCCTGCTCCTTTTCCTCAGATGAATACCCATACAGTTACCATTCCTCATCCTCCCCTGGGTCTTCTCTTTGCGATGGCTCTTCACCATCATATCTCCCCTCTAACTCAGATCTTAGCTCTTCTTCTTCATCCATGTCCCCAACACCATCTGGTTGTCCACCAAAAAATTCAAGTAAGTGGGTCTCGCAGAAGAGTAAAACACCATACTGGATGGAGACTCCACTAGCCAAGGCTTTACTTATAGATGACAAGGCTGAGCAAGAAACGAAGAAAAAGAAGGAAGAACAGTCAACAAGGAACAAGTCACAATGCAAAGAAGAGAAGACTGAGAAGATGGCCGCCTTAAGTGTGCCTTCATTGTCACTGAATCGGCGGATCCTGCCAAAGACTCAGTCTGCGCTCCCTGACTCGGTGCCATCATCATCACCATTTCTCAATGTTAGTAAACACCAATTTCAGACTCAGATGTTGACAGCAAATCTGCAGAAGACAACAAGTGCAGAAAACAACAAACTGACCATGGAAGAGGGATTGAAGCCTGTTCATGGCAACGTGCAAAAGGTAACTCCTAATATGTCATGTGGTTACGTTTCCTCAACAAAATCAGGATCTTCTACCTACACCTTGGATTATGGAAAGTCCAAGTCCACAATCTGCTATCTGCCCACAACTTTGTCAGCTGTCTCAGGCAACGTAAGACAGCAAGACTCAAGGTCGATTCCAAGATGCTTTGACGAGAATAAAAAAAAGTCCATCATGAAGAACGAAAAGTTTGGTACTAAAGTGCAACATCAGGTGTCCCATTCTCACCCCTCTTCATCTCGGGTCAGTTCAGCTCCTACACACGCATCCTTCTTATACCAAACTGCATTGTCCTCCAACCAGGGCAAGACCCTCCCTCAGAATAAGGTGAAGTGGGAATCAGCTCCAAATCAGAAGATTGATAAATGGGTTCAGAAGCCAGAATCCTTCATGGGGTCTCATGGCAACTATTCATCCTGCTCTTCTTCATCTTCTTCGTTTGATCAACCTGAGAAAGTGAACCAGCAGGTTCTGGTGTCACCGAAGATGAAAATTTTCACTACAAAGTTCAGGGCAACTCCTAACGAGAAGCCTTGTAACCCCAAGTGAGAGAAGGATGCAGTTGGGATTCTTTTGCTTCCTGACCCTCTATCCTACCTTACCTTAGCCCTTTCTTTCTTTTGCTGCCCCTTGATCTCTCTTACAGAAATGCTGTCAAGTTCTCTGCAGTACAGGGTTCCAGTTTGCTCTTTAACCACTTTGTTACTTTGCCTCTTTCCAAGATGGTATAGAGCAAGGAGTGTCCAATCTTATCCGTAAATCGGCGGTGTGGCTGCAGGTTTTCTTTCCAAACAATCACGACGTGCAGAACCTGCAGAACCTCTGCTGTAGCTTGAGGATTGGTTGGAATGAAAACCTGCATCCACACTGGAGTTTCTGCAGGTTCTGTACCAGGTGTGTCTCCTGATTGGTTTAGAACGCAAATCTGCATCCACACTGGTCTTTTTTTTTGCGGCTAAGATTGGACACCCCATGCTTAGAAGATCAATGTCTTCCTTCCAGGGTTGATTTAAAATCCCTCTATTTGGAGAAGACCGGTTCATGAACATGTTTCATAAGTTTCAGATTGTAAGTGTATTTATTTTTTTTTGTTCCTCTATTTGCACTTAAAAGTTTGTTTTGTTGCAGTTAATTTATTGTTAGAAATTATCTAATAGAAGGCAAACCTTTGATTAAAAAAATCCAAGAATTAAATTTTGTAACGTTTGGTTTATACATTTTCCGTTGATTATAGTATTGAGAACAAAGTAACTGAATTGATTGAATATTTGTCATACAAGAAGTCAGTGTGTCATAACTTGTATCAGTTTCATGTTGCAGTCAGTAAATCAAAATAAAGTGTTCTTGTTTGTCTGAAGAATAAAAAGCAGCGTTCTACAAAATGCAAAGAGGCTAATGTTTTGATTCATTCTGTGGTTGTGAGTCGAGATCGGCGTTCCTTGAATGCGTATCGTGACAAGACATTTGATGACAAGTGTGACTGCTGCTTCTAACGCCACCAATAGGAGGACGGTATAGGATTACGCAAAACTCGCAAGATATCTACAAATACATTATGGCAAAATGGCGAAACGTAAACAAAACTTACTAACGGACAGGATAAAAAAGTATCCTATTACTGCAAACTCACTTTGAAAATGTTTCTGTTTACACGATCCCTTTTTCTGCACAACTGACGACACAAGCAGAACGTAGTCTTTAATCGTAGGTCTATCGTTAGAGGATCTTCATCGTATAATCTGACATGGAGAACACGTTATCAGATGATCTGTTAGCTAATATTTTATTAGGATCTCGTACAGTGTTCTGAGTAATAATCTTAAAAGACTGGCTCTAAAACTGGCTGCTGTAGGATGGTGTTTAATATTCCTTACCTTATATTTAATGCTAATGCTTAGCTAATTAGTTTGTGGATTTTAGATTTGAGCATGTTTATATTGGGTATGTTTATCATTATCATTACGTATTTTTTGGAAGCTAAAGTTAGTGTGAGAGGATGTCTGTGGGGCTAGCTCTTCATGTTACCTGATCAATTTATGGTGAATATTGTGTTTACAAAATGTTAAATGATTTGATTTTATGTAATATTCATTTACATTTATTTAACTGGTGTTATTGATTTAAATGTATACATTTAAAATTGATGAGTATTATCTTGATTCATGATCATTTTTTCCCAAACATACCACAGCTTTACATGATATGTGATGCACACTAATATATGATGAATGAAACAAACCAAACTTTGTGTACATTGGTTTAACATAAAGCAAATTTTATCAGGTTAAACTTGCACCTCTTTGTAGACCTGCATTAACTTATTATGAACCATGGCCCCTACCAATATGGCTGTCGCGTTGACGTGTGGAGTACCGGAAGTTGTTGTTCTAATGTCCCGGATGTGATGCTGATTATTTGACTGTCAACATGAAAGATGGCGACGCATCACAGGCAAAACGCTGCTGGTCGGAGGAAAGTCCAGGTAATATTTTATCAGTTTTTAAACTAGTTTTAATATTTTACTGCGTCATATTTTTCTGCGCTTGCCAACGTGAGAAAGACATCTGTTTTAATATTTATCTAAATTAAATCACGGTCGCTTCCGTAAACCTAATCAAAGTGCATGTTGGGTAATGCAGGGCTAATTCACAATGCCTATTATTTTTTCCCCACCCATATTGCGTAAAATCCAGTTTTCTGCGCGATGATTGGCTACTAACTCGCACTCACCGGGAAGTCTACAGATTGATGTCCATGCTGGCCAATCATATCGCAGTGGCCGGGATACTGTTAACCAATCGTTGCACAGGGATAGGAGTTTGTCGGAATACGGGTTGGAAAAAACGCGTATTGTTTTGCTAGCATATTAGATTGGAGTTTTTTTTGTATTTTTTTTAAATTAATGTTTATTATTTAAAGGTAACACAATAGCACGGGCTTTTAGCTGTAACCGCCGTGTTAGGTGTGTGTGGATTTGTTTTAAATAACATAAATCTGTTGCTATTCACGCACAGCTAGTTAGCAAACTAGCACACTGGGGAGTGGGGATGTGAGAGTTCATGCAGCTTTTTCTTTCAGCGCACAGCTGATTGGGAGAAACCTGTGAGATGATGAGAGTAAGGGCGTTTCCGTGTGGCAGAGATGACGGAACTTGTGTTGGATGAGTGAGATGTGAGGAGGAGTGTAAAGTTACTGTGTGCTTCCAGGTTTCCTATGTGATAAGAGATGAAGTGGAGAAGTACAACCGGAACGGAGTGAACGCCCTGCAGCTGGATCCCGCCCTGAACCGCCTCTTCACCGCGGGCAGAGACTCCATCATCCGCATATGGAGCGTCAATCAGCACAAAGTACCGCCGCCACACCGCCCTCACAGCCACTCAGAGCAGAGTTCGGCAGAAT
>CM074948.1:25231963-25242906 GCA_037577455.1 Pangasius macronema | reverse complement strand
AGTGTTTTAGTTCAGGCATATAATCATTTTTATTATGATGTTTTTTACTATTAGTATGAAAAGATAAAGGAAGTAGATAAAGAAAGCACGAGTTAACGAGGTGTGGTGTGTTTATCCGTAGAACGTAAATTCGAAGGATGACCCCAAGCATGTAGACGAGGAAAAAGGAAATCAGCAGAGCTGCAATTGCGGAAGCTTTTGTGTGTGTGTGTGTGTGTGTGTGTGTGTGTGTGTTCATCTTGAAACAGTGTTTAATCCCTAATAATTCATTCCTCATAATTACCTGCAGAGAGTGTGCGATGTCCAGTCGTTTTAGGATAATCTGTCAGGATTATAAGGCGTACGTTTTCACATATGCAGTATTTAGTCAGTTTGTTTCTGTGTGTGTGTGTGTTTATTTGAACCTTTGTCTCGTCTCTTTCTCCTGCGTGTTCAGATGGAGCTGGACCGATCAGCAGACCCTCCTCCTGCCATTTGGGTGTCCACGACGAAATCCTGCGTGAACAAATGGGTACTGCCGCTCCTCCCGTTTCATCGTTCGTCCTGTTCATAACCTCTTTAGACACGTTAACTTTAAAGTCTAATATTAATTATTAACGCTCGCTTAATAATGATTGGTCAGCTCTCGTTTGAATAGGCTGTTGTTTCCATAGTAACAAATGATTTTCCTATAACAGCGCACCTTCAAGTGATTTACACTTTTACGAATATAAGCTCACACTCGCTTTTTTCTTCACCAGGCTCTGAAGGGAATGCACAACTTCCGAGCGTCGGGAGACTACGACAACGACTGCAGCGCGCCGCTGAGCCCGCTGTGTACACAGCCTGAGCAGGCCATTAAAGGTAAACTTGAGACTCAAGGTCAGTTCCTAGTAGAGAGAGCTCTAGCGGTGTGACATGATCACGATCTAGGAGATCAGCTGAGTGATGTAAAGCACTGTCTCTTTATTTTTCCGCACGTGCAGGTGGTGCCAGCATCATTCAGTGTCACATCCTGAACGACAAGAGACACATCCTCACCAAAGACACCAACAACAACGTGGCGTTCTGGGATGTGCTCAAGGTTTACGCAGCTCCTTGTGATTTGGGTTAAAATCGTGATCGTAGCGTTATGTTTGTCAAGGATTGACGGTGTGTTTGACTTTGTCAGGCGTGTAAAGGGGAAGACCTCGGCAAAGTGGAGTTCGATGAGGAGGTAAAGAAGCGCTTCAAGATGGTCTACGTGCCCAACTGGTTTTCCGTGGACCTCAAAACAGGGGTGAGTGCTCGCCCGAGAGTGTCATTGTCTGGAACCGAATTGCAGCATGTAACGTATTTCATCGGCGTTTAGATGCTGACCATCACCTTGGACGAGAGCGATTGCTTCGCTGCCTGGGTGTCTGCCAAAGACGCCGGATTCACAAGTCCGGACGGATCGGACCCGAAGCGTAAGCTCTCAGCTGATTTCTTAATTTCATGTACTTTTATGCTAACCACGGTTGGTCAGAAGGGGCCGATTCATTTCAAATATCAGCCGTTGTGTATAATGCATGTATATATATTTTTTTCTCCGCCCAGTGAATCTGGGAGGACTGCTGCTCCAGGCTCTGCTCGAGTTCTGGCCTCGAACGCACATCAATCCGATGGAAGAAGAAGAAGGAGGAGGAGAAGCTAATCACGGTGAAAACCTCTCATCTCATCTCATCAAAAACCATCTTTACTGGAGGTTTGACTGGCTTTTCCCTGATAACAGCGTTGCGTCTCTGTGCTTCTGCAGTAAACGGGGAGCAGGAGAACCGGCTTCAGAAAGGCAACGGCTATTTCCAGGTGCCTCCACACACTCCGGTAATCTTCGGCGAGGCAGGGGGAAGGACGCTGTTTAGGTAATCCCAGTTTTTCCGTGAGTGCCTATTTGATTAATTCAGCATTAACAAATGAAAATGCACGAGTCTTGGTTTTTGACCAACATCAGAAAACACCTTCAGTACCATAACTGTGCACAGATTGTCATATTTAAGTACAGACTGAAGTCCAGAAATATATTAGCAATATACTAGACTCCTGTTGCATGTTTATTTCAACACTTTATGTTAGATCGTATCATATTTAGGTGCAAATGTTTCTTTTCAGAGTCCGCATTTTCTATCCCTGATTATTTTTTCCAGGTTAAAAGGTAAGTGCTTGTGTTTAAAGGTGCTAATAAAAACCCTGTCTTCGTCACATGTACTCAATGGAAAATCTGGCAACCTCCGAGCAAACACACGCAGGCGGTTTGTAGAATCTGAATCTCAAGCTGAACACCCAGAAAATGGATCGTGCGTGTAAACCAACTCTGAATATGTGTAACTCTCCCTGGACTCAAGTCACCGGAAGCTTTAAATGCGTAGGAATCCGAGCAGTCTTGTCGAAATTTACGACTTCTGCTTGTCTTTGTCTCCCTGTAGGTTATTATGTCGAGACTCGGGTGGAGAAACGGAGTCCATGCTGCTGAACGAAACCGTTCCACAGTGGGTCATTGACATTACCGTGGACGTAGGTGTTTCCTCTCATTCACTCGTTCTCACATTAAGCTACGAGATTTAAATGTGGGCTCGTTTACAGTTATTTTTCCCCAAAGGTAGCAAATCATACAGCTGCAGCGATCCCAAATTACACACAATAGACTCGAAAAAAAAAAAAAGAACTGAATCTTTTGTATGTTTTGCAATTCTCTCTTAAATAAGTTTGTATAAGGTTATGTTCACTATATGCTCACTACATAGGGTGTAATATTAGTGAACAAAGGGCACTATTTATTACACTAAAACACGATTTACATCTACAGAAAAAGTGTGAAATTAATGAAGTATGAAATCTTAAAGACCTGTTTATATGATCAAAAGCTTTTTCTATTGCTTTTATCATCTCCATGTTACAAAAGTGACTCATGCGCTTTGATGGCTTTTGTCTCGTCTTGTAGAAGAACATGCCCAAATTCAACAAGATCCCATTCTACCTGCAGCCTCACTCGTCCTCCGGGGCGAAGACGCTCAAGAAGTAAGGCTCACACCATGCACTTTATTACAACCAGAATTAATAAGACTGTTATTAATTATTGCTTTTATAATATTCTATAGTAATACTGATTACTATATTGACATAGTGGGAAAAGATGTCATTATTTTAACTTGACATCTCATTAGTTTGATTTAATATCTCGTTTTTCAGGGTGTATTATTTTGAGTTGTCTTGTCATTTCAAGATATTTACTCAAAATAACAGCATCTTATTTCAGGATATGTTGTTTTGAGTTCTCATTTTTTCAAGCTATTAGTTCTCATTTCAAGATTTTTTAGTTATCTCGTTGAGTTATCTCATTATTTCAAGCTGGTATGCTGTTACTGAGTTATCTCATTTCAATATTTTTTAGTTATCTTGTTATTTGAAGATATGATTATTATTTTGAGTTATCTCGTCAAGATATTTACTCAAAATAACAGCATCTTATTTCAAGATGTTATGTTGTTTCGAGTTATCTCATTTTTTTCAAGCCATTATTGAGTTATCTCATTTCAAGATGATATTTTGAGTTATCTTGCTGTTTGAAGATGTTATTTTGAGTTATCTCAATATTTCAAGCTGGTATGCTGTTATTGAGTTATCTCATTTCAAGATTTGTTTTTTCTTTAGTTATTTTATTATTTCAAGATGTTATTCTGATATATTTTGCCATTTCAAGATATTATTCTGTTATTCTGAGCTATCTCATTATTTCCAGATGCTATGTTGTTATTTTGAGTTATCTCATTATTTCAAGCTGGTATGCTGTTATTGAGTTATCTTATTTCAAGATTTGTTGTTTTTTTTGTTATTTTATTATTTCAAGATGTTATTTTGAGATTTAATTATTTCAAGATATTACGCTGTTATTGAGTTATCTCGTTATTTCCAGATGCTATGTTGTTATTTTGAATTATCTTGTTATTTCAAGATATGTACATTTGGGGCTTCTGTAGTAATGAATTTTTACATTTTGTGTAAAAAGAAATGAACCCCAATGTTGAGAGAGCACCTGGTGCTGTGCGATGGAGATGTTTACTGAAATATCAAAGCAGTAAAGGAATAATTTCAGTTTGTCATGTTGAAATTAGAGTAGCTACAGCTAGAGAAGCTAAACTAAATTCATGGCTAGCTGATGTAGCTAAGCTTCACACAACCAAATTCCAATATCCTCAAACTGCCTGGAGGGGTTTTGTATTAGACTACGATACGTGTTGACGTGTACGTCGGCGCACGGCTCACGGTGCATTAACGCTCCCCTGGCGTGTTTTAGGGACCGTCTGTCGGCCAGCGACATGCTGCAGGTGAGGAAGGTGATGGAGCACGTCTACGAGAAGATCATCAACCTGGACACCGAGTCTCAGACCACAAGCTCGTCGGGAACGGAGAAGCCTGGAGAGCAGGAGAAGGAAGAGGACATGGCCATGCTCGCCGAGGAGAAAATCGAACTCATGTGCCAGGACCAGGTCTCCACACACACACACACACACACACACACACTCCGTTTGCTTTACCACTTTTCAGATTTTGGGTGAAAATGGCAGAAATAAGTCGATGTGGCCCGGTAATGCGTGTACGAGATGCGAAGCCTGGTTCTATTCAACCTGCTTGTAGATCAGTACCAACGTGCTTCATTTCATTATTCTACACCTTCTTTAGGTTCTGGATCCAAACATGGACTTGAGAACAGTGAAGTACTTTATCTGGAAGAGCGGCGGAGACCTGACTCTTCACTACAAACAGAAGTCTACGTGAGACTGATGGCAGCACACGCATCTTTTTTTTCTTCTTTCATTTTCCCTCCCTTCACCGCTCTCCTCTCTCGTCTGTTTGCGCATGGAGAACGTTCAGCACCATTCCTCTTCTCTCGCCCTGAGACTGGAAACAGACTTTGTACAGTATACTAATCCAGGACATTTCTAATATTTTTTTTAAATATCTTTGTTTCACTTTTTTTTTTCCTTTTCTTTTTTTTCCATTTAAAGATTTCCAGTTGGTTGATGATGCACAAGGACATACGTTCTGGAGCATTCTCAACCACCCAACATTTCTGTTAAAGTACTCCTGAACTCTAAAACAAAAAAAAATAAGCTATGCAGCTTTCGACCAATCACGTCGGAGATTAGATAACGACACCCGGAAACTTCTAGTTAACTTGGCTAATGTTAGTGAACAAGACGATCAAGATATTGAAACACCAAAAACTTGTGTCTACTTGCGACGAGCGCGCTAGGTTACTAGCGGTTAGCTAGCTGTCTCGGTGAAAATTGGGACGTTTCTAAATTCCTAAATTTCATATATCCGGGCATTTTTTTTACTTTTTTTAAAATAAGCGTCAAACATTCTGAAGTTTTTGAGCATTCGAAGTGTTTCACATCGATTATTCGAAACAATCTATTACATGTTCAGGGGTACTTTAAAAAAAAAAAAAAAAAAGGTTCCCACCTCCATCACCTCCTCCTTATTCAGGAATCAATGAAAGCAGAACTGGTGCTGGAGGTGAAAGAGCTGACGGATGTCCTTTTCGCAGACGTTATCGTAACCTCTTTCGGCGGCTCGGTTTGTAAATAGCTCGCTTTTTAAGTTATTATCCCGGGTTTATGAACAGTATTTTTGTATCATCTAAAAATCTGTTGATCTCAAAGGATTTAAAGTTGCAATGTTGTCTCTGGGTTCACATCAAGCCACTAGTGTAAATAAGGACAGATGGGATTTAACCCCGTGAATGCCTAGATTATTATTGCAGAGATTCATCTTAAAGGTTACAGTAAGTACAGTGTGGATGGCTTCTGGGAGTTTAAAGGGTTAAGGATGCTTCGGAGCTTTTAACCATTTGGTTTGAATCTCGGCGCCTGATTCGGATCACATTCGTTTGGCCAAAAAAAGTCAAATGGACACCATTTCTCCTTCATCTCCAATGTAGTCAACCAAGCAAGCTGATACACTTTTCTGGCCACAAGCTTCAGGATTTTGCAGATTTCAATCCAGTGGGCTGTTTATAAGCAATTCCGTATCCTCATAAATTTGTCTCGGATGACTTCTTGAAGCGAATTTCATATTTATTAACTTTTTTTTTTGCAAACTAGCAGCTCCTAGATTCATGCATTTGAGTCCAAAGTGGAACTATGCTATCATCTGCGTAGTCTGAATCTGGTAAGCTTCGTCGCTAAACGTGGCCGGGACCTGACTACTTTCCCAGCAAGAGGCGGTTTGATTGACATCACGAACGACCAATCGCATTAACTTGCTGAAAACTCTCGTATAAATTTTAAAGATGTGAGAGAGAACCTCCTGTGATCTCTTCCTTGTTATGTATTCACGGATGTACATGATTCTGAAGCTTGTGGCCAGAAAAGTGTACAAAAGCAATCAGACACTCCATGAGACACTCCACTCCCGCCAAATTATTTGTTAAAAATCGGGCAAACGATATCCTGCACAGCTGAACCCTGCTAATTAATCTCTAACTTCCTGTCCATTCCATGAGATGAGCATGAGCAGGAACTCGGACCGTGCTGCACTCGCGCCGGACACTCCAGGACTGGACTCGGGCTCTTCCGCTTGAAGTGAAGGAACGTCTAAACAAAAAAGCTGAAAACTCACCAATGAGGCTAAATATAAACCGTATAAATATTGTATATGTTGTATTATAGCTAGACAGATGTTATGTTATGTATGTGACCTAAATACAGGATCATGATACTGTGCACTGATTTTGTGTGTGTGTCAGTAATTTAAAGAAAAAAATTATAATATTCTGTTTCTTTTCCCTGTACGTCCTACAACAACAACAACAATAATAATTATAGACTTCTCCTTCACTATATACGCTCACTACATAGCATATGTTGGAAACCAACTGCTAGTTTTTAAAAAAAAATAAATAAATAAAAATTATATATAAAGAAGTGGTCACAAGGGATGCTTATACATCATACAATCATCTACTTAAAGTACAACAGGAGGAGAACGAGCTTTTCAAAAAAAAAAAAAAAGAAAAAAATGCTAAAAAGGTTAATTCAAACATCCGGGAATACGTAGCTATCAAACAGTCTGTATTAAAAATAAACAAATTGAATTTTACTTGCACTATGTCGGAGATGCGACCATTCAGAGACCACGTCGTTACTGAAAGGAATTTTTTTTTCTTCATTTTTAATACTGCAACTTTTTCAGTTAAGCCTATTTGTGCATATATTCACAACAACAAAGGCGAATCGATCGAATCCCTGATCCAGAGAGCTCTATGTGCTAAATGCGTGTGTTGTGAAGTCCTGCGCCGCCTCGCTGTCCCTCTGTCGTGAGATATTTCAGACTGCCGTGTCCTGGCAGAGTCGCCTGATGTCCTCGGCCAGCCTGAAGCAGTGAAGGATGCGGCTCCGCTCGGCCTGGAGTTGCTCGGGCGGCACGGTGCCCTGCAGCTTGCTCCCAAACAGCACCATGTCCTGCATGAAGATGCCCACGGGCTCCTGGACTCCAGCCGGCAGCTCGGTCAGCGTGCACGTGCTGAAGCGCAGGTGGATGCGTTTGCCACGGCTCAGGCCTTCAGCGCGCTCCTCCGTCCAGCTCAGGGGTCTGTGTGAAGGGGTGGAGTGTAAACATGACACACTTCCATATTATACCACAGCGCTGTCGAATTCTCAATTCTGATTGGTCGAAAGGTGTCGATTATACATTCATATGTTATCGTTTCTATAGTAACGGCTCGAGTCCAAACCAAAAGATCCAACCACGTCTAAGCTGAAACGCAAAACGTGTTTCCTAAACTCACTTCTGATCCTTGGTTAACAAGTGGACCGTCATCTTCGTGTGCTTCCTCTCCGGTTCCTCGACCATCGACGCCGCTTTAACACTCAACTCTCCGAAAAGATCCACCAGCCAGGTGAGGCGGGCGATGCCGCTGAACGACAGGAACCCGAATCCGCTCTTGAGTGGACCTCCTGGGTGGACACGGGACAGGAAATGAGGTCATCGGCACTGCCGCCGGGTAACGGAACTGAAGGTGTGTGGACATGATCGTACCTGTGAAATGCAGGGTTCCTTCTTCCAGCTGTTTCCCAGCTATGTCTTTCTTCAGCTGCTTGAAGTCGGGGGTCAGGAGCTCAATGTGTTCCTCGTGCAGGACCAAACCTGAAGAGGCACGGAGGGAGCGCGTAAAGATCACGTAACTTCGGCGCTTGTTGTAGGATCGTTTCTAAAAGGTCTCACCTTTCTGTTGTGCCTGGTCCCACAGGTCGGCGGCGGCGGTGTAGCTGAGGGCCATGGGATACTCCACACACACGTGTTTCCCTGCCTCAAGAAACCGTCTGAGCGAAAATTAAACCACACAGAGCAAATGTCAAATGCAGTTTGCAGGCTCTAACTTTAACCTTCCTGCTACGCATGTTTATTCCTTGGTGAAAGTCATGGTCTTGATTGTATTTCTTTGTTTCTTCACTAATCCTGTTTTCTAGGTGTTCATTTGCACTCGTCTTTTCCTAGTCCACACTGTACGCTCAAGGCTATGCCTGCTTGACCTCTGAACCTCTGCACAGGCACACATACAGATCATCTACACAGCCGTGCTGATGTTCACATTAAACTTGAGGACTGAGGACTAAACGTGGTGGTGTCTCACCTGATGTATTCTTCATGGCTGGCGTTTTCTGTGCACAAGAAGGCCACCTGAATGTCGCTGCGGCTCAGCGCCTCCTCCAGAGGGATCTGCCGGACTCCCTGCTGCTCATCCAGCGGCCTCCTACACATCGGAAATCCATTAAAGCCAGTTTTACACTGTGAGAACATTCCAATGAAATCTTAGCCGAATTCTGTAACAGATTGTACGATGAAGATCCTCTGACGATAGACCTATGATCAACGAAAACGACTCTGTTTACGGGCTCGTGCAGAAAATGTCGCAAAAACATTCTTATCACCTCAAGCTCACTTTGAGGTTTTTTATTCTGGTCATTAGCGTGTTTCGTTTACGTTTCGCCATCGCCGCTAACGTATCTGTAGGTGTCCCACAGGTAACGCTGTACGATGAAGATCCTCTGACGATAGACCTACGATTAAAGAAAACTACGCTCTGTTTACGGGCTCGTGCAGAGAATGTCGCAAAAACATTCTTCAAAGTGAGCTTGAGGTAATAACAATTTTTTTTATTCTGGCCATTAGCATGTTTCGTTTACGTTTTGCCATCGCCGCTACCGTATTTGTAGGCGTCCCGCAGGTAATGATGTATGATGAAGATCCTCTGACGATAGACCTACGTTCGAAGAAAACTACATTCTGTTTACGGGCTCGTGCAGAAAATGTCGTAAAAACATTCTTATCACCTCAAGCTCACTTTGAACTTTTTTATTCTGGCCATTAGCATGCTTCGTTTACGTTTCGCCATCGCCTCTAATGTATCTGTAGGTGTCCCGCAGGTAACGCTGTATGATGAAGATCCTCTGACGATAGACCTACGATCGAAGAAAACGACTACGTTCTGTTCACGGGCTCGTGCAGAAACTGTCGTGTAAACACAAACATTCTTCAAATGACTCTGAGAATTACGGATTTTTTTATTTGTCCATTACAACGTTTCGCTTTTTTGTTTCGCCGTCGCCGCTACCCTATTTGTAGCTGTCCCCTGAGTTTCGCAATAGTAATCCTCTGCCGTCTTCCTATTGGTGGCTTTTAGAAGAGTGTCGTAACAGCGTTCACACCGAGACTTTAAACAGAAATTTCTCACGCTGCCAGAGCTTCGTCGGTTGTCTGGTCGCAGTGAGCGCATCGCAATCTTAGAACAAAGAATTCGCCATGCAGGGTTATACGGTAACCACCAGGGACAGTTAATACTGCAGAGTTCAAAACACCTGTCAATCATTCCAGATTCATATGTCGATTGGCTAGCAAAAGGCGGAGTTCCTGCACAACGTGTGTGATGTTTGTTAGCATTTCTCCCTGGTGTGTTTGCTTTCTTTACTCTCATCCATTATATCTCCTCCCTCTTCCACCATTTTGAGAGTTTACTTTTCTTCATGGACGTGATAGTTGCAATGAAATAGTTTGTATACATGATTTCTCAAATGACACTGACCTAGACACCAAGCCTTTAAGAGTGAAGATTTCCGCAGCGCTGGACGGCAGAGGCGCGAGAAGGTCTCGGATCCTGACCCGGCCCGCCATGCCGACGCCTACCACCACACACCCAAACATGTCACCTGAGGAAAGTGGAAGACGAGCCTGGCTAGAGTTATCACGATAGAAAACTAATTTCCCCACATTTCCCCCAGTTCTTCAGAAAATCTTCACCTATGTTTTGACGTTTATGTGGGGAGAAACACTGAACTCAGTTGTTTGAAATTTGTTATACATCGCATGCTGTGTGTCATGCGCTTTTCGAGGCGAGTGTGTTGGTATGGAACGGCCTTCTGGGAAATAATAACTTGGCACTAAAGCCAGTCGGTCTTCTGTCATGTGTGTTTGCTTGATAAGCTTTAATGCGTTAACAGTCACCACCCATCTGGATCTCTGGTGCAAAAACCAAACAACAAACACCGTGAGTAGTGTAAAACAGTTCATATTCATTGCTACGTTGGGTTGTTTTGTAATATGCCTGTATGCCCATGTTTAGAAGAATCATTTTTAACACCTACAACAACACAGACTACTACTGCATGCACTGAAACACTGCTAATCTCCAACTTTTACACAGTGAAACCCGAACTGACTCACTTAAGGACTAAACCGATTCAGGGGAGAGGAGCGAATCTCCTGACTCCTGATTCACTGAGTCAAATGATTCACTGAATGCCAGAAGAGCGAATCTCCTGACTCCTGATTGTTCTGTCTTGTGCTGTCTGCACATGTTTGCACTTATGCACTTATGTAAATTTATGTAGTCCCTTGTAGTTCTGTGTTTGTCTTATGTAGCACCTTGGTCCTGGAGAAACCTT
>CM074948.1:25196280-25209477 GCA_037577455.1 Pangasius macronema | reverse complement strand
TGCAAGTGTTGAGGATGCAGAAGATAGGGATAGGTGGACAGTGATGATTCGCTGTGGAGACCCCTGAAGGGAAAAGCCCAAAGAAGAAGAAGAAGAAGAAGAAGAAGATGCATACTGTATTTGCATAGATGGTATTTAATTAATTAGCACAAACCAATGCAATGTGGATACTGTAATATCTGAAATAGTGATGACATAGAATTTTGGTAAATTTATGGTGCATCTAATAATCAGCAGGAGCAATTGCAGATTGGAGAAAAAAAACATCTTATCAAGTAAAACTAACACTATAAAACACCTTCGGTGCAGAAAGTGTCCATGTGAGAACTATATAAAGCCTCCACTGCGAAGTGTAACCCTCCCAGCGGCATCAGATTACAGAGTATTGAGATAAGCATGCAAACCCGTTTTCCCATTCAGCTTATTCAGGTACATAACTTTGCATCTTTAACACATAACAAAAGGACTCACGTCAGCTCTGGTTGATTCTTGATGTGATCTCAAGTGTTGATGCAAGTAAACATGAGACGAAATATTTATGTGGCACGATCGATACGCCGTGATCGCGCAAAAATGTATAAAGAATAGTTCGGGAATGAAGTCCGGAAATAGTTTTTGGATGTTTTTTCATTTCTTCAATATATTTACTATGTGGTGTTGTCTGGATTTCGCTACTGAATATCCAATAGACATACAGACTTAGTAATGCTAATAATTTTATGACTTAACTTGTCATTTTTCAGGTGAAATTTCCTTCACAGCAACCTATGTGCATATTTAACTACACCTTAATCAATAAAATCATTGAAATGAACATCTCATGCTCGTCCTTTTCCACGAGTCGTCCATTACAGATTACGAAAAATCAACATTTTTTAGTTCCCAACATTCACTCAACCCTGTTACTGGTACACGTTCACCTCTATGAAATATTTAACGCCAGATGTTCAACAGGAAGTTGCATCATCCAAATTTCCTGAAGATCATGAGAAGAAGAAAAGGTAAATTCTCTCGTTCTTTTTTTCTCTCTTTATTTTCAGCGATATCGTGATCACGACTGACGGGGTCACTTTGAAAGGGCAACGCTCTTACCCAAAATATATATTAAAAGTAAATTATTAATTTTTTAAAAATCATATTTTCAGTAAATCATTAGCATGGTTTCTAGCTAACCACATACCCTCAATTTTGAATGGCTAAGTGCAGGTTCTTGTAGATTCAGTGTTGAAAATCTTCGAATTACTGCAAAAGAGCATGATTCAGGTTTAAAAGTTGAAGCTACATCTGTTTTTTTCCCCTCAGTTCTTTGGCATCCTTTTCAGAGTCAGAAACCACAACATGTTTCTGAGAGTCTGTAAAGTAAAATGTAAGTGATGAACAAAGTAGCTTTCATTATTCTGGTAAGCTCATATACAGTGTGGAAATCCCACTTGAGTCTACTTGTGAAAAACATCAGCTAGTTTACTGTCAGTTAGCCATCTTGCTATCTTAGCTAACTTAGCCAATGCTTGTAAGATGAGGCTACTTGGAGTAGCTGGAGCATACAGGCTTTTCCCAGTGGTATATATATTCTTATATCCTGGCATTCTGATAATAGTAAAGGTGTAGAACTATTCACAGTTTTTTTTTACTCATTTTTTGTGCATAAAAAGTAAGCAAAAAATGCAAACTTTTGCATTGATCTTATTTTAAATTGTCCAATTTTAAATGGGGGAATTCTAGCTAAAAATGAAACGATTGTCCGATTATAGACCTCACTGTCTATAATGCTGACGCTTTGTTCTTTACCGTCATATTCAAATGTAATAAAATGGTGGCACAGAGACAGAAATATCAAGTTTCAGCTGCTTTGCGTTCATATTTACAGCCCGCTATGTAGCTATAGTTGAATATTCTGTGGTATATTGTGACTTTCTTGGCAATGCGATGCACGGTAGCAATGTCAAGCCATTAAAAGGGTGGCAAGAATGGATGATATGATGATGGATTAGATACAAGAAGAACACTTGTTATGTTCCTAATTTAAAGTCCAACGCAATCTACCTCTCTGTCTGTCTGCATTTAACCGGATACGCTTACGGCTGATGAGCAACATGGAACTGAACCTAATTTCACTCTTCTGAACATGCAGGAGTGGGGAACAAAGTACAGCCAGATGATGGCAAATTGTGTCAAAATCATATTCAGAGAAGTGAATAAAGTTTCACTTAAGTGGAAGTTACAAAGTGTTCACTGTTCTTAGTAGTAAGTAAGCTGAAATGTTTTCTTTTTATGAAATCAAACTCCAAAAGTCCATCTTCATCATCACCCTCACTTGTTTGAAATTATACAAATTTTCCATTAGTGGATTGTTTTTCTTTCTTTCGTTCGTTCGTTCTTTCTTTCTTTCTTAAATATGATGGACTATGGATTTGATGTGATGTTTAAATATAGTTAAAGTGGACCACAAATGGAACGAATTGCCGTTCAAGCAACTTAAAATGTAATAAGTGAGTAAAAATTTTCAATGATTGAGTTTTTTTTTTCTTTTTAAACAAAATTGGTAGGCTATGGATTATTTTTTTAAACATTGGACTGGATGTTTTAAATATGGTTCACATGCACAGACTCACAATTGATTGAATTTGTAGTTGGTTTGTTTTTGTTTTTATTTGAACGAATATTTGACTCAAAAACCTTTGAGTACTTGAAAGTTGTGAAGTAAAATGTCAGAGAGTAAAATTTTATATTTGAACAAGCTAGAAAATGAGTTGTACAGCAATACAGCCCGAGTTTGAGTCTGAGGCCTGACGGAAAGCCACTGCTGGGTTTCTGATCAAGGCCCACAACCCTCAAGCGGATGTGTCCTAAATCTGAACTCGCGAGTCACTATGAGTTAAAGGCTACCAAACCAATAAATGCAAATATAACGAGGCAAGAAGCTTCCACACCATTTGTTTCAGCACAGTGTTGCCACCTACCGTCCGTCCAACAGACTGTGCGACCATTAAATGAAAGACTGTTTCCCCCTGAGCAGCATTTAAATGCACTGCACTCAAAATGGATGTGGTTTAGTTACACGGTACTTTTATTTGCGAGGGCAATTCCGAAAGAGTAAGCTTATTCTCTTCTGAGAAAACACCAGAAAGTGTCCCAAGGTAAAAGGAAATGAGATTCTGATGAGTTTTTAATTTTTTTTTTAACTAACATCATATATCAATAACTCATATCACACCAAGCACCAGGTTTCCTTGGGCAATTTTTTTTTATTTTAATAATCCAAAGTTTTTACTACTCATGGCACGACAACATTTGATTCCTCAATTTTATACTTATATAGTACATGATGTTTTACAGCTATTTCAATAATAATAATAATAATAATAATAATAATAATAATAATAATAAAAAAGACTGCTATATAATTTCGCATGTGGTATGTAGATGACTTTTTATATGTGTACCGTATCCACGCAAATAAGCAATTTACCATGTGTGTGGTGGCCTGGGAAAACCCATCGGTTAGCCAAAATTGGGGTTTTCAACACCTCAAATTCAAGACGCAGTAAATAGATTTCACCGAAACGGCGTGGAAATGTTTTTGACTGCTTTTAATCTGATTTCCTCAGCGAATGTCACATTTTTAGGGGTTCTTCTGATCGATACATGCAAAAGAGAGACCAGGTTAGTTTAGCAAATTCTGCAAAAACTCAAAATTTCACCATGTAAAGCGTTTTCTCAGGCCGCCACACATATATACACATATTTCTTAGGAAAAAAAAAATCAAACAAGAGCATGTTTAAAAAAAAAAAAAAAAAAAAAAAACCCTTACACTTGTTATACTTAAAAGATGACCACACCTCAAACTTCACTACAACCTTATTCTACTTCACAAACTAATACAATGTGCAGCAACCTGCAAGTTTCTGTACAAGATAACGGTCCACAGAGCGATGTTTGCCAGCTTTGATACGCAATACACTCTCATTTACATTTACTTAAAGTGCGCTAGTTACCAGGTAATAGTGAGATTGATGGCGAGTGTGTTAGCACATTGTTGATATGATCAATTGTTTCAATCGGGGTGTATTCACAGATACACATATTACAGACCTAGATCATGTGACGTACGTTTGTAATTTTAAAAAAAAATTTGTGCTACATTTTCCTAATTTTTATCCATGTGTCAGAAGTGTATATATCCACGAGAAAAACTATGGTAAAAGTTTGAATCATCTACGTTTCCTAGCTACTTAAGAGATCGCTAGCCAGTTTTCTCTAGCTATTTATTTCTCAACTTCAATCAATCTAGCCCATCTGCCTTTTTTTTTTTTTTTGTCTAGCTGTACACAAATAATCATCATCCTAAGTTGGCTAGTTAGTTTCTTTTTCATGTACAAGCAAAAGCTAGCTACATTTGCTTGAACGATTTGTCAATCTATGCTAATCTGACTTTTACAACGTACCTGACTTTGTAAATGTCGGATTTTTGAAGCACTACAGCATATTTCTAGCTGATTTGTGACTTAGCTAATAGTTTGGAGTTTCAATATTCAGTAGCGTTGTAGATCCTTACATAGTTAGAAAGCTTACGTTGGAAGAAAGTACATATAACAGTATATTATGGGCTCAGGTAGTAAGCCTCAAGTTTTATTCATATTTCATATTCTTACAAACAATAAGATTTCTTAAGGAAAATCAAGTATTTTTCCCTGCAGTGAATAAAAATATCTTTGATTCTGTCACGTCTCAATGAACAAACCTTTAAGAATCCCTGCACATCAGTAGTGGCTTATCTAGGTCTCTAATATGCATGTCTGTGGTTGCTGAAATTGAGTTTCTTTGGTAAAGGTGCAGTATACTGACGTATTGAGTAAATCACTATAATCTATAATGAAGAGCATTTAGTTCCTCAGTTCCAAATGGCCTATTGAGAGAGGCTTTTTATAGAAGAACTCCATGGGAACTCGGTGGTTCAGCCTGAACGAACATGTACTTGCATTTACCTGGGAACCAAACACACTCTCAACGAAAGACATTTAATCCTAGAGAAGTCAGGTGTGGCCTCATTTCTGCAGCAACCCTTGGTAGAAGTCAGATTTTAAAAATCGCGGGTAAGAGTCCCTCGTCATGAGCCTGTAGATCAGAGCTTGGGCCGTTTCGAAGGTGGACAGGTCCGGCTCTGCGACGTTTTTTGATATTGTCGCTCGAGTCTTACAATCGATGTTGATCTGGAAACAAATGGATGCTATTTATGTTATTTTGGCATAATGAACAACCGCAATTATTATTATTATTATACATTTTTCTCAGCCTGGCTTTCATTAGCACATTTAGCAGCTTAGCACTTCAGTCAAATAATGATGTAGTTGTGAGGTAATTATTGCTACATCTGCACATTTCAATTATTCATCACACCCAACACTGTGGATCGCCTCAAGGATCCGAGATCCAACGTACCTGCCTAGGAGCCTCCGTTTGTACAAACTCAGAGTAGATCCTATTGGCCTCACACGTCATTTCCGTCCTGCATCCGATCTTCTTGTATTCCTCACAAGCTTGCCAGAACATAATGTTTTCCTCACTGTACTCGGACCTCAGGAACTCCGTGAAGGCATGCAAACCAGCTATAACAGGGGGGGGAAAAATCCAGAATAACAGGGAATCATGACATAAACTGGGTTTATGTAAGATTCTTCTGTAAAAAATATGGCTGCATTTTGGGTGTTGGCTTGTCACTGGGAAGACGCAAAGCTCCGATTTGAATGCTGACGCGCAGATTTGAATTATCCAAAGCACCTTAAAACAAAAAGCCTTCAAGTATTTCAGTATTACTTTTGCTTTGTCTTCCTTTGTAGTTTACTTTTTTTTGAAAATATACTTTTGATTTCAATCAATTAAACAATGAGTTTTTACTATACATCACGCCACGTTGAACAGGTATTATATACGAGTACATTGGAAGTCGAACCACTCTTATGTGATGATCTCTTAACGGAAGTGAAGTTCACGACTGAGACGCTCAGTGTTTGTTTTTAACGTTGTCTTTTCAAAACGTTGCTCTTAAAACTCAACAGAACACATGACAAAGACTGAAACGTTGCTTCTTACCTGGGGACTCCAGTAGCTTTTCGATCGACTCGCTCCAAACTGTAATGTCTTCAACAGGTTCCTTGGCAAAGCAACAAAATCTACCCTTCAAAATTACAATTAGATCTTTCACTAGTCACATAGGCTACAAAACCAGGATTACCTTACAACCCCGAGCATTTAGCAAAATGAAATTCATTTCTCTAGATTCTCTCATTAAAAAGACAATAGACAACACAATTCATATTGAACTAGCAAAAAAAATACTACAATTTTTTTTTTTTTTTAAAAACACAGCCTGATCAGTGCATTAAAGTGCTATTACATGTCCAGGGTACAAATTGAATCCTAAACGAACTCACTTTATGGCCATCTTTGCCACTCCGGTGTTCAGGATCTGCTTGCTGCGCACTCTGCCAGTGTGTGGGACAGTCGAGTGGGTCTGAACAGGACTACCTCCATGAATAGAACGCATGGAAATGAACATGCAAAGCTTAGTTTGGGAGGGTCACCTCACCGCAGGACCTGTGGGGAAGCCTCTTCCGATCTAAGTTAAGGCCCAGATGACGCCATGCCTAACACGAGAACTTCCATTTAGTCCGTGGGGGGTGAAGAGGAGTGAGGAGAGCAGCGTTTTGACAGATGAGGTCTGAAATATATTTTAATAAAGAAGGGTGATCCATTACTGAAGCCACGTTGGGCAAAACGTGAAAAGCTATTTCATCAAAATACTTCAGAAATGAAACATCAGGGGTGTTAGTTGGCCTGTTATGTCATTGCATATGATTTTGACTGCATGACAATTACTTCTCAACGTCTTCATTTTATTATTTTTTTTATTTATTAACCAAGGAAGCAGGCCACTAATATGCAAACCTGAAGAAAAAACACCACGTTCAGACGTAAAAACACACTTTTTTAGTTACAGTAAGATCCAAAATTATATCCAACGTTAAATTATATTCATTTATATTTAATCCAAAAGGGAATATTATAGAATGAATTATATTACGTATATTAATAAATTGTTTTTAAATAAATTATAAATGAATATAGATTATTCAGACTTTTGAACCTTACTGTAATTATAATTATGTGCATTTATGTCTGGATATTGCTTTCAGTCCTCAAGAACACACTTCTTCTTCTTCTTCTTCTTCTTCTTCTTCTTTTATATTAATTGTACTTATATTACAAAAGGGATGATGAAATCTTCTTAGAGAAACTGAAGATTGTAGTATTATACCTTTCTCAGTTTTGGATGCTAACGTAGCTGGATAAAAAAAGGCAGATTTTCCGAGCTTGCCAAATTGACACAAGTGCATTGACGACACAGTTAACTATTTATAGATTTATTTACATTAAAACACACTAGTTAAGTTAAATTATGTGTATATAAATGTACAAATTAGATTTAAAATGTAATACCCAGGTTAGGTCATAAGGCTGTAGCCTAAAAACATGGTTATTTGTGTCTCAGATTAAATTCAGTTCAGTGAATTTCACACTCCTGCACACACACACACACACACACACACACACACACACCTGTGCACACACTTGCTGTTAGGGAGATCCTTGAGCATGGGATTTCTGCGCTTATTAGTTATTAGAAATAGAAATAATTCAACTTGTATTGCTCTACAGTCTTACCTGCAATAAAGCTTTTACCTTAAAGTCTTGATTTTTAATTTTTTTTTTTAAATCCATCATTTCATTCATCTATAGCATCTATATGGGAGATAAAGATTGGTAGTAGTATAGTAAACCTAGATGAATTTGGACACAAAGCTTTCTCAGTTATGAATTTCGCTGCTATTCATTAGATTCAAGTCCGTTCAGTCTCGGATGAACTCTTCAAGATTTATTTGACTCTTAGAAGTAGATTAACCTAATGCGATGGTCTGGTTTGGCTGGTCAGTGCACCCTTAAAGCCATCGATCAAACAATCGAATCAAAAAGCGTGACATTAAAATCGCTGAATGGAAATCTGGCCGTAGGCAAATGGCGTGCGGTTGAAATCATCGTGTCTCCTCTGATTTGCCTATTGTACAACATCGGCCTCGGCTCATTGTGAATCTGCAGCCGACGCCGATGTCATATTTTCCACTTTCTGTCATTCACCTGCTTCTTAACATAGATTTAAACAGTGCAAATTTCCTTACTGAAAAAAAAAAAATTAGCATTAGCATGATTCATTTGGTGGGACAGCTTACATATCAAGGCCTGGGTTTTATAAACTTCTCTCTAAATTCATCATTAAACCTTATAATACTACGGTTATTTGCATTTCTTGCAATACGCATGAATTAAATTTGTATTAAATTTGACGCGTGCATTTCTCACATGATTCATCTGATTCTTACGATTCACACGATTCATATTTAACTCTGTTTCAGGTAGAACCTTATCGTACAAAACTCATGTGCATTTCTGGCGATATGCATGAATTAAATTGCAGTAAATGACACATGCATTTCATCACACGAGTCACATTAGCGATCCACATGAGCATTAAATTATACATTTGACTCATATGCCACGTGCTTTTTCTTGCAATATACAGAAATAAACCTTTTTTTTAACTGACGCATGCGTTTCATTGCATGATTCACGTGATTCACATTAGCGTTGACTTTAACTCTTTCACCTAGAATCATCCTAAACTCACAAGATGTCACGTTTCTTGCAAAATGCATGAATTACATTTTATTAAATGATTCACATCAGAGATTCACATGATTCACATTTCCATATGCATTTAACTCTGACCTCACAACCCTGAAGTGACAATATGCCATGCATTTCTTGCTGTATGCACAGTATACATGCATTTCATCACACGATTCACATGATTCTTATTAGTGATTCATATCATTCACATGATTCTTATCAGCGATTCATATGATTCACATGATTCTTATTAGTGATTCATATCATTCACATGATTCTTATTAGCGATTCATATGATTCACATGATTCTTATTAGCGATTCATATGATTCACATGATTCTGCTGACTAAGTGTTGACTAAGCCACTTTTATAATATTAGCATAGCAGTGGTGTAATGATGCACATACGCAGACAGCTATTGATCAACATTGGGGAATAATTTTCGACACAAATTATAGTATTATTTTGTTACTAAATAATATAAGACAATAAAATGTGTACTATAGCGAAAAAAAAGAAATCCTGAATGATGTGTTTACAGTAAAATACGACAAATATCATATCACAACATAATACAGGTGATATACAATACAGGTTTACTAATGAACTGCCAGATTCATGATCCCAATCAGATTATTTGGTCCATCATAAAGTTTCTGAACCTTTTCATGAATATTTTATGAATACTAGTCATTTATAGCTTATTAAGTAAGGAAGAAAACACTTGGGGAGCATGCTGTTCTGGGAAATTAATCAATGGTGGGTGGTGAGATGCGGCCATTTTATTCATCTTGTAACATAGAAATTTACCATTAATTACAATTTTTAATGGTTTTTTTTATCCATTTATAGTTGCATTTAATGTTGTGGTTACATTTAAAGTTAGTTCCTGTTTATTCTTAAGTTATAGTAGCTCACTTTTATCTGTTGTTTGTATAAAATAAAAGCGTATATATATATATATATATATAATATATATATATCGTGATATTGGTATTTTCGTATTTGAGACAGGACTTCTGAAAGGTAGTCACCTTTTGAATGACTGTGTTACAAAGTGCTGACACTGGAGACTCCTTCCATAAATATTATGTTTATTATTAGGCTTCGATTAAGTGAAGGAGTTGTTTCTATAGAAATGATCACGCTTTAGACGTATTAGAGCAAGCGCATCGATATAAACCTGCGATTCGAAATTCTGCGCTACTATAAGCTAGTTTATTAAATAGCTTCTAACCAATCAGATTCGAGAATTCAACAGCGACGTCGTATAATTACTGAAAATTATCTTCGTTTTCTCTTTTTATTTGCTGTAGTTTGCAAACATTGTCTTGTGCACTTCTCCTCATTTGTAGTCCATGGCACATGATTTTATTATTATTATTATTATTATTATTATTATTATTATTTTACCCAGAATCTTGCGTATATGGCATCAGCCAGAAAGCTCTGCTGATTAACCGTATCTCAGCAGGCTTCCTGGCCATGTAAATGTCTGCAGGCAATGGAAAATACAAGGACGGCCGTGATTTGCATGCATAATCTTCCGCACATGGCTCTGCGAATTTGATTTCCAAAAGAGGTGGTGGGAACATGCTCAGAGCCGAGCAGGTCACACTTTCTCACTCCTTCTCGCTCTCCCCGCAACCTTGAGTACCAAACACTTCCTTACAACTGCCCAATGCCTCGCTCCAACTGTCTGGGGCTTGGCCACTTCAAGCATGGCGTGTCTCTATGCACGCCCAACACTTGCATACGAGTCTGATATCTCTGACGTAAGCAAAATGGCGGAGTTGTACATGTGTGCGTGAACTGGTTTTCGATTCGTTTCATACGTTCCGATTGAAAAGGAGTCGTGGTTGGCGAGGGGATCGTGTTCTCGCCGGCTCCTCGTCCTTGTCGGAGGCTTATTTGGTTAGGAATTTGTTTACGCCTCCTTGTGTGTGAGTGAATGTGTCAAACATGACTTATGATCAGTCGTTCATTTTGGAGGAACTTTTATGGAATTGGAAAACGTGCTCATGATTTATTCTCACGGCAGATGACTTCTCACTCGAACATTAGATGGAGCTGTGGCTCCTCTTTCAGCTTCCTTTCCACATACAGCTTTATTTCCTGTCGAGCCGGCAGCCAGCAATAACACAACCTTTATTTCTCTAGCGTTGAATTTTTAATCGAGCATGGCCTGAGTCAGAGTGCCAGCATTTCTGGTTGCCATGATTTAATAAAATTTTTATTTATTTCTTTTTTCACTTCCCCTCACCGCCTTTCATCCCCATGTCAAAATCAGAGTCCCACACCTGTATTAGGCACACTCTCATTGCCTTGAGCCATGCCATCATGACTGTGAGGTGTGTATTACCCACACCCTGCAAGTGACCATTTGCAGAAGACGACTTTGTAGCAGGGAGTCCTGTTTTTCTTCTTTTTTGTTTTTTAAATTCCATCAGAGTCCATTGTAATGCACTAGCAACTTGCCAGCAATGACAATGTCACTGAAATTGTGCACACACACCATTTCCCTTGAATTGTGTTCAGTTTAAACTATAAAAGCTTGTAAACTAGCAAGCAAAAGAGAGCAATGAATTTGTTTTGCAGACAGAGTGTTGAACAGGTAGCTAATTTGGTGCTGTGATAACTAGCAGGCTTGCTAACTAGCTAGCAGAATAAAGTAATAAAAGTGTGTTAGATTTCATGTATAGAAAGAGTCAACAGATTAATTTGCCTCATAACTAGCTGGCTTGCTAACTAGCTAGCATAATAATGAGGAAGCAGAATAAAGTAATGAAGATACCATGAGTACTATTGTTTAATTAATTACCTTATTAGCTAGCTAAGTAGATGTTGTGTTAACTAGCTGGCTTGCTAACTAGCTAGCAGTATAAAGTAATAAAGTTGTGTTAGATTTCATGTATAGAAAGAGTGGGTCTAATTAAATAACTTGTATACTAGCAGGCTTGCTAACTAGCTAGCAAAATAAAGTTGTCTTGGATATCATGTACAAAGAGAGTCAGTGAATTAATTTGCATGGTAATTAGCTGGCTTGCTAACTAGCTAGCATACTAATGAGGAAGCAAAATAAAGTAATGAAGATACCATGTGTAGTATTGGCTAATTAATTAGCTTATTAGCTAGCTAAGTAGATGTTGTGTTAACTAGCTGGCTTGCTAATATGAATTATCATGCATTTGATTCAGCTAATTAATAAACTTTTGTGCTGTTGTGGTTTGATCGATCGTGTGATTGGTCGATTGTTATATTAATTAAACACGATCTATAGTGATTGATGGATCGATCGTTTTATGATTTATGTAGTTGTGTTAGTTACATGAAGTTGTAAAAGTATGTAGAGAGAGAGAGTTGGTTAATTAATTTCCTTTTCTCTCTAGCAAAAATAAAGAAATGAAGTAGTAGTAATTATTATGTGTAAACATAGTTAGCTAATTGACTGATTTGGTAACTAGCCAAAGTAATAATGTTGTGTTAATGTATAGGCAAAGTCAGCTAATTAATTAGCTTGTTAACTAGTTACTCTACTAACCAGTAATGAATTTGCATTAATTTTCATTCTATAGTTAAATAATTAACTTGTGAACCAGCTAGCTAATTTGATGTGTTAACTAGCTGGCTTGCAAACTAGCCAGCACACTAAGTAGCTAGCAAAAAAAAGTGTTCAATATGACAAAATAAAGTAATAACCTTGGGTTAGATATCATGTGTAGATGAAGTCAGCTAATTAAATAGCTTGTTAACTAGCTAGCTAAATTGATGTCTCCACTATCAATTAGCTTGTGCACCAGCTAGCATACTAACTAGCTAGCAGATAAAGTAATGAAGTTGTTAGATATAACATATAGATAGACTTATGGCTTATGAATTACCTTCTTAACTAACTAGCGTGTTATATAGCTAGCCAAATAAAGTAAGGAATTTCTGTTAGATATCTTGTATAGACCCTGTTGTTGATTATTTTCCTATAACAACATACCCCCGAGTACTTTATTCCTTATACAGTATGTATGACATGATATTCAGATCCATATGAGGATTTCTCAGATGAACTGAATTTTTCTCAGTTTTTTAGTCATTATTCTGGACAGGACTTGAGTGCATCACAGGGCATTACATTACACACACACACACACACACACACACACACACACACACACATTCATGCCTATTTCACATTTCAAATAATGCATTCACGACCACAACCTAATATTAGCTTTTGATAAATGATTAAACCGATTCCTGATTGCTCTCTGTGTTAGTGTTGTATGACAGGAATAATTATTAGGATGTCATTTTTAACATAACCATAGCACTTCTGTAGAATTGGTCACTCTGGACAATTTTAGCGAATGATGAAACAATACTGTATTTTGATTCGTTAAGAAATCCTAACATCGTGAAAGTGAAGTGAAGTGAAGTGACTTTGTGGCCAAGTGTGGTG
>CM074948.1:25152670-25196180 GCA_037577455.1 Pangasius macronema | reverse complement strand
CCGGACCCGAGACTCGAACCCACCACCTTCAGGTTCACCTTCAGGTTACAAGTCCGACTCTCAGACCATTAGGACACAACTGCCCCCAAGCATACAGCAGCAGTCAGAACAGACGAAGGCAACACATAGCACGGATAATCCATAATCATAAACCTGGCTGAGAATCGAAAACCGGGAAGTACAAGAGGTAAGGGATTTACAGCAACAAAAGCACTCTAAGACTTTACAGACACAACACGGTAGAAACAGACAAAATAATCACGAAGTAACACGAAACAGCTGAACACAGTCAGGTAGCAAGAAAATATTGGAACCGGGGTGGAGACAGAATCAAAACAGACAAATGTTTGTGAGACTGAACAGTTACTTGTTTTAACTGGGGCAATGTTATACGCTCTATTTGGTGTTAGTTTCTCAGGGTGTTATCTTTAGTCAAATATTTGCACACCTCCTCTGTGATAAAACTCCAGCTTAGGATGTTTGCCTGACACATCATTGGATCATTGGATCCAATGAATTTATTTATATAGTGCTAGATGTTGCATGCTATTGCGGCATGTTTGAATATAATATAATATAATATAGTGCGTCTCAATACCAAGGTCATTATAACAGGCTAATTAATGAGCTTGCTGTATCGAGCTCTTTTGATCGGCTTTATTTTCTTTTCCCTTCTGGCCTTCCAAGATGGAACAGAGATAAAACGATGTGACCTGGTTTAATTCAGAGAAATCCGGATGAGAGAGTTTTATCTTTAAAGAGACAGGCAAGTATTATTATCAGACGTCACCCTGAGAAACAAATACTGTCCAAATTACGCTAGTTTGTCAACCTCTAACCTTATTGTATTGTTTGTTAAGTCAAAGGCCTCGGTAGGCCGCTCCGCATTCCTGAGGAAACTCTCTTTCATTTAGTCTTGTAAAAAAAAAAAAAAAAAAAGCAATAAGTTCCCTGACAAAAAGAAGTATGCAATTTCTCGCGAGGTGACCTTAATTGAGCGATTTGAATACTCCGACCTGTTGAGGAATATCAATAACCTTTCCAAACCATAAACAATCTTACCCTGTCAAAGCTTAACGGCTTTCCGTCCCAATATTTTAGAAATAATGAAATTTTTGTTGGTAATGGAGTCCATAAAATAGTTTTACACATATCATCTGTCTGTAGCATTAATATTTTACTCAAGCCTGCTTCACTCATGAAATATAGATTTCTTCTGCTTTAATGCCTTTTTTTTTGAGACAAAGTAATACCTGGGTGTGATAGATTTACCTACTAACGCTGCGCTTGCTATTCCGGCCCTGATTTCATACTGAGCCAACAAGAGAGCTTATGCATGCCGAACGCTTTTATGTGCATACATAATTGATATTTGCTGAGAGTCCTTTCTGTGTGGAGAGATTGAGTTGTGCTTCAGGATGTGATGGAAGCCTGATATGAGTTCTGATCATCCAGAAAGTTCTGTAGGAACTGGGTGTAATCCAGTGATTAAGATTACCTGTGCCATGGCTCGGCAGTTATGACTGGAAAGTGGTGAGTTCAAAAGGCTGGACATTTGCAATAATGAAGTCTGTAACCCTCGCCAGCTCTTTTATGCACTTGGAACTGGATCAAGTACAAAATATATACATATATATATTTCTACAACCTTAATATAAAGTTATAACTCTGAATATATAGTTATAACTTTGATAACTCTGATATATTCAGAAGTATAACTTTATATTCAGATTTCATATAATTTTATATACATATATATATTGATTATTCTAAATTATTAAAAGATATGAATAAATTAGTACTGTGTTAGCATAGCTGCCATTCTGTGGCAACCGAATCACTTTCTACGTATATAATAGTATATAATTGGACAAGTATGACACAATGCAGATGTAGCTTTTCAAGTTAAAAGTCTTTATCAATCCATTAACTCCACTGCTCCACTGTAAGGAAAGGACAACCTTGTTATTTCTCATTCGTTCTCTTTCTCATTTCTTTACAAGGGAATTTGTTATAGGAAATAATCAACAGTGGTGTGGCACAGTGTGCCCCGTCATGAAGCAGAGTTCCATCGAGATCTTTCAGTGAAACGTTTATTGAGAAACGCTTTTATTGTACAATGATTTTATCACACAGGTTGTATATACAATTTACAAATTAAAGCTAAGATTGTGATCATGTAGATAGAAATGCTTTAGCATGAAACTCTTGGCAAAGGGAAAAGTTTTAGTCAATAAATAATTCATGGCTTGGATTAGTACTTGAATGTGAATATGTCCTAATGTGAAATAAAAACAACAAAAAACAACGCTAATATGCAAAATTAGCTGTTGAATAATACAGTAGTATAGACAGGAAGGAAGTGTGACATAGTTTAGTCCTTAATATTTCGGCATTGCTTTCATAAACGATACAAATCTTCTCATAGCTTCTCATAGCAAGAAGCACATTTTTTTGGGTCACAGTTTAATATTTGCACTTCTGTAAACAGATATTCTATTAAAAAAAACAAAAAAAACAAACAAACAACCTCGATACTGATGTGTATGAATAATCGTGAACACTCCTGGGACAACAAGAGGCGGAGCTTAAGTTAAACGTGATCAGTGGCTACAATACTTTATCTGTGACTAGGTAGCTCGCGTGCGACTTTGGCTCCTGGTTTGAATTCTGCTGTACGTAAAGAATAAAACACTCGGGGGTGTGCTGTAATAGGAGAAGAATCAACGACAGGGTGTTGTCACGTAGCTTGACGTGTTACTGTCGAGTTACTGTTACTACCTAGAAGCTGATTATTTTCCTATACCATCATGACCCGAATGATACAGCTACGTTAATGTTGCGAAACAAGTTATCGTGTACGTTGTAGCAGCTATAAACAGTCGTTCTCTCACCTCTCTCTTAAAATTAACAACACACAAAAACGCAGCTTGTCATGTTACTTAGAAACTGCAAACTCCTCCATCCTAAAGACTTGCCCATGACTGTTACAAAGCTCCGGCACTGGAGACTCCTTCCATAAATGTTAAATAAACATCTCCTTACAGAAAAACCTTCCGATATCAATCGATAATGTTAACATTCGTTAACATTTTTAATTTTTAGCCTTAGATTATGCAAATCATCGGTGATCGAAATCCCTGCGAATGAGCTGTTTCTATAGAAACGATAACGCATTAGAACAAGCGCATTAATATAAGCCTGGGATTTGCCTTGCAGCCGGGACTGCTGTCAGAAAAGCTGTTACGGAAAAACACCATCTGACCTTAAAACAGTTAATTTAGCTCGCTAGTGAACTTGGATCGCTACACAATATAAGCTACTGATAGACACATAATGTTGACATTGTCCAAGTTCAATATTTAGCTCGCTAACATTAACACAGTCCTGTACGTAGCTGCCTGCCCACTATCTAGCTATATCGGCATATAAAACCAGTATTTTATGCTAAGCGAATACATTGAAATGAAGCAATGTTGACGGTGATATCATTTGATCCAATCTGCGATTGGTTGAAATTGGAATCTAAGCTCAACTCTTTTGCTGACCCAGGGAAAAAATACTGTCCAACGCACATCTAGCAAGGCACTGGGTGCGGAAGATGCACGGCTACGATTGTAGAAACTATTACACTAACTGTCGTTGAGGAGCTACAACCAGGCTGCTGCGTTATCTTCGCGGTCACTGAAGACAAAAGATCGAGACCTTCTCCTGGTCATGGTAGGAGGTGCTTTCCTCTTGGTCAGGCTCAGGTAGATGTCTGAAGTGAGGAAGCGTGGGTAGCAGTCCTTCTTCATCAAGGCGTAGATTTTGCTCTGTGCCGAATCGAAACATGACTGTGTCGGTTGTGCGATGTTCTTCTGTATGTCCTGCTTGGTCGAGTGGTCGATGTTAATCTGTAACACATAATACAATCTACATTAAAAAAAATGTGTTGATATATATATATATATATATATATATCTTAGCGTGCTGTTGGATTCTCAGTTCTGATTGGTGTTGGCCAAAGTGTTCTGGATATGACTAGCATGGTAGCAACTTAACATCACTAAGACATGTGCATATCATGTCATGTGACCTTTTGAAGAAAAAAAGAGTAAGATATTAACGTATCTATTACAGATATAATAATTATTAGTCATCATTAGATCTTGGAGTGACAGAGATTTATGGACAATATTAGAGATAATCACGCTAACTACCAAACCCCAGTATGTCGATTTGGACCATTTCCTTTTCTTATCAAAGCTAACGGTGCTATATGCAGCGCTAGCTGTATTGCATTGCATACACAAACTTCTTCATGCCTTGTTGGTGATGACTGAGCTGTTTTTGAATCTTTGTTAGCTTGCACCACAGCTAGTTGGATTATCTTGTTCAGGCACATTTTCTCACTTTTGCTAGGTGCAGCACTGTGACTCAAAGTGTTTTCTCTACTTCGTCTACTTCCCTATGCGACAATGTAGTCCATCTGCAGCTTAAACACCTTAAAAGTTAACCATAAACCTACTGTGTGTGTGAATTCAGCACATCTTTCCTGTGCTTTATACGATGATGGTAACTTTGGACTTGGAGAAAATGAACGTGTATGTTTTAATAATTTAATAGTTAGCCTCTGCTGTCTTTTAAACCCACTTTGCTATATTTGCTAAACCCAAAGGAAATGCTATATTTGTGGTAGTCTGGGAACAGGTTTTGGACAAAATCTGGCTTTCCTGCCATTCATCTCAACACACTTTAACAAATGTAGTGGTAATCCTAATGAATTCAGTTTGTATTTAGACACTGTCACACGATTGCCGAAACAGAGAACGGCGCTTTCACGTGCTCTACAGCCGACAACGGAGGCCATTTTTAAAAACAGCATTAATAACAAGAAATTTAGTCAGCTGCATGACTCAGCGATTGTTTCCCCATCAGCATTTGTGCGTGATTTTTTTTTAAATCTAGTGATTTTCTTCCTTTTCACGTTTGGGGCGAACTGAAAAGGATAAAGTGTTAATTCTGTTTGTAATACATGCAAATGAGAAAGACATTTCAGTTCAGGTCAAAGTCTGTGGCTTTCAGGACATTTTGAAAATTTGACCCTGTGAATATATCGTATACTGTAACAGCTTCTTGTTCTGTCAGTCGTTGTGTAGTGGTGTTTGATGGAGCGCCATGAACCTGGAGGAACATTGTTTCGTTTCACTGTGTACTAACTAGCTGTATATGGTTGAAATGACAGTAGAAGCCACTTGACTTGACTTGAGTTGACTTGACTTCATTTCTCCTGTCTTGCCTACACTTCTGCGAAACGTCGCATCATTAGCGTTACCGCGTATTCGTTTAATGACCAGACTGCTTTTCAGAGTAGACCGGATACTTTCAGAACATGCTAAGTTCGTTTTGTCTCATTAACTTCTGATTACTTGTATTTCAAAGTGGGTTTTTTTTCTCTCTGAGGCTGTAAGAGCGTGGGTGGCTGTGTGTGTGTGTGTGTGTGTGTGTGTGTGTGTGTGTGTGTGTATGGGGGGGGGGGGGGTTTGCAGGCCCAGCTGTGAAATGTTAGCAGGAAAACCACACGGTCACATCTCCACTTCGGTCTTGTGGCCGTTTTTTTTTTTTTTCTCAAATGCCACGCACTATAGACATAATGCTGTTGCAAAGGATTTCCATTTCAGCCTCACAGACACAAAAGTTCAGCCAAAAAACAAGCGAAGCTAAGCCACTGGGCTCGCACTGACGCTGGTTCTCAGTCATAGGGGCTTTTTCTCTGCAAGGTTTATAAGAACAGCTACTAGAGCAGAGACAGATACCTGAGAAACACTCACAGAGGGTTAAAAAAAAATCTAGTAAATCAACTCGCATGCTTTTATCTACGCTAAAACTACGATGTTTATTTCAAATCTATTTTCTGCCGGTTGTTCAGGCATCTGTTCCGTCTGTGTATCTAAACATATGTTTATTTTTCATCATTATATATGTTTTTAGATGATGAACTTTAAGAAATTTGATTTCGCCTGCAGCATGTGAATTATGAACCGTAGTTTGAATTATGAACTCAAACGAATCAATGCTTAGTTTGATGCACGTAAAGTTTGAAAGAATCAAATTACTAAAGTAAAGAATCAGTTCATACGATCAATTATTGACTAAGCCATTCCACTTGTTTTACAAATGGCAAAAAAGGTGGAAAATAGTGGTATATTTTTTTGTTGAATTCTCTAATCTGATTGGTCAGAAGTTGTTGATTAATTTGATGTAATGTAATGCTCAGTTAGTTGTTCCCAATGGGAAAGTCTTCAGGACAAATGTGTTTTATTCCTCTTACAGTTTTGAAACTTTATTAAAATGTGACACGTCAAACAAGCATCACTTATGTTCTAGCAGCTATAAACAGCTGTTCCCTCACCAGCCTCTCTTTTTTTCTCTCTCTATAAGTTAGAGAAGCTTGCTACGTTACCAGGAAGCCCAGAAATTGCAACGTCCAGTCCTATAGACCTTCCCATGTAGACTGTGGGAAAAAAACAGACACTGGACACTCCTTCCAAAAAATGCTCACAGAAAATGTCACCTTATCACCAACTGCACTTATTTTTGATGTCTTTAGGTGGAGCGCCTGCCGTACAAGTCCCTGTGTTGGTTGTTATTAGAACAAGCTCATTAATATAAACCAGAACTGACTTTCAGCGAAAACTCTTTTCAGAGCTGCTGTTCTAGCAAACGAATCACCTTCTGACCAATCAGAACTGAGAATTCAACAGCGCTGTGGTATGTATGGTCTCCATCTCTGACAAGGAAGCCCTATGTTGTAGGGTTCTTCATGGAACTTCCTTGTTCCAGAGTGTAGATATTTTTTTCCACAGTCACACTTGAGAAAAGAGAAATGAGTCTGTGCTAAGAAAGTCCTGAATAACAGCTTTTGCTAGCGTACCTCTTTGGGCGCATCGGCGTCAATAAATACTGCATACATTTGCTTGGCTTTGGATTGCAGATTGGCAGGGGACGCTGTGCTCTTGTAATCCTCACATGCTAACCAGAACTCGATGTTCTCCTCGCTGAACTCGGAGCGCAGGAACTGCGTGAAGGTCTCCACTCCATCTAAATCAGGAAAGGAGCATGTTATTTGCTTTTACCTGAATTCGGCCCAAGATGGATCTGAGAAGATATTGGGAATTGAACTTGGTCACTACAACAGAATGTTCATTGGTGTGATTCTTGTACAAACAACATTTTTGTACGCTTGAGTCACCCTACAATGCAGAAGTGAACCTTCTTGGTTTTGTGTGCTGGAGAGTTTATCAAGAAAGTTCCTCCTCATCACTGGACTACTTCAGTAAATGTTATGTTTGTTTGTTGAGCGTAAAAGCTCAACTCTGTATCAAGCAATCCTGGGGCTGGTTTGAAATGTCAGGCTACCAGAAACATCTCTTGTTATTCTAATCAAGCTGACCCTTCAGTTCCCGACAGGATCTCTGCACACAACCATGATCAGTGCTTCTTCATTGTTTGACATTAACATTAACATTATCTTACCTTGATGTGCCAGCAGATCTTCAAAGGAATCGCTCCATCTCAAAGCGACCTCAGGTGGAATGCTGCAAATCACAGATAAGGCGGCGATTCTTATTTAATCAGGAAGTCCATGGTGGCAGATTTCAGCGTCTGGCTATAGTGTGTTAAAAGGACTTACTGATTGGTTTTCGTTGGCGCCTTTTTCTCTGGGCTCACATTTTCATGCGATCCAGACCTGGTCATCAGAAGGCTGAGTCTATACTTTTTGTCCTTGTCCTTATCTTTGTCCTTGTCCTTATTTCTGCATGAAAATGGAAAGTTATTAGTTCCATAAAGAAACCAGCACTTCTCAAAGTGGGGTCAAGGCACCGCCAGCAGAGGTGGTTCTAGATTATTGTACTCGCTGCATTGCGTGAATTAAGAGACAGGACAATGACAATGTCATGCCACTACCATGCATAGCAGATCCTTCAAACCACTGGCACGTTTTCTTTACAGGTGAGGGCATTGAATATTTTATTAATTCAACAAATCAAAACAGTGAATTAAAAATGTGATCAAATAGATGATATCCCACACACAACCTTAATTTAATATCTTGTGGCTTCATTAACTAACTTCATGTTGGCACATGAAATAAAAAAAAATAAAATAAAAAAAGCAAAATTAGGGATGTGCTGGATCAAGTGCTATTTTATACGCTACTGAGTATTCTAGCTAACATTACAGAAGTGATTTTGAATAACGTAACATTGACTGTGTTAGAATGACACAACTAAAGTAGCAGGCTGAGATAGACAGGGTAGTTTTAAAACAATTCTTTGCTGCTGTCTCAGTGTCTTCCTTGGTATTTTTCTAGCGTCTATCACACATTGTTCCACTTCCTTCCAACTTAGCTAAATGGAACAAACACCGTCCACATGGGGGACTTCTTCCACCACCTTAAGGGGAAAAGGTGGCTGCTTTGTCACTCAAAAAGTGATGTGATATATATAATTTCAGAGACAACTAACTCTGCATTTTATTGGCGAAGCTTGTTGGCCCCCCAAGGCCCTTCCCCAGAGCTGCCTATGAGTCCATGATTTTAAAAATCATGACCCACCATTATTAAGGTTATTGTATTTATTATTGTGTTCTTATACTCTCTTAGGGCTCTTGCCTTTCTGAGAACTTGAATCGAATCTCAATAAGTGAAAAATCAATAGCCTGTAAATAATGTCAGCCCGAACAATGAAAAGCTATTATATCACACACTTGAGCCTAATATATGATCCTAATATATTAGGCTCCAAATGAGCCTAATATACGAACAGTGTCATAGTTGAATAAATCTGCATGCCAGCAGATTTACAGTTCCTTGGCAAATTTTGAGAACCTCTGCACTAAGCCATGCAGCATTTCCTTTACGTTGTACAACACTGAACCCTTAACTTGTCCAAACAAACCTTTTGTTTCGAAGAGTGCAGAAATCGTCTGTTAGATCAAGTTGAATATTTTAATCAGATTGAGGTTGTATGAGTCACTTGTAATGCGTGCAATGCTGACTTACGGAGTCACGATATAAGAGGTGCAATAAGGGGAAGTACTGATACACTTTGGCCATGAACCATTTCTGTACTTCTTTAAAACAACTTTTTAAAGAAGACCAAGTTGCAATTAAGAAAGAACGTAGAATCGTCTCATAGAAGTTTTACAAGACGTCTTTCTTTGTATCCTAAGCAAGAAACCTAAACCACTTGCCATGAAGCTCATGTAGTTTGGTAGTGATGATTTGTAACAGATCTATTTACAAACCATTATGCCTGATATCACAGATCCACTACGGTCAAGCTGTAGAACTGGATAACGACAGTGTGTCCAAGTACACATCTCAATCACTTTTTGTTTACAGATCATTGCGGTTATGCATTGAGTAATCTGCAGGATATCTGGATTCAAGCTAAAGTGCTCTGATGAAAGAATTAAGCAATGCAAACACAGCCAACACGCCAACCTGTCGCCATCATAAAGTAACACCTGCGGAATTACAGCATCCTCATATACAGACTGCATATTACAACTGTTTCTTGAAAGATTTCAAGAGAATAATATTAATAAAAAAAAAACTTACCTTGAGTGGCTGTCTTTCATTCTGGTAGCACGCCACACGGTCTCGCCGAGCATTTTGAAATACACTTCCTCCTTGGGGGCAGAGAAGTCGAATTGAGGAAACAGAAAGACAAAGGTCTCCATGCTTTCCCCCGTCTCACTCTCCCTCTCTGTCTCTCTCACTCATGAAGCTAGACAGCAGGACATCAATCTTATTTAACCGCAAATCCTCAAAGCACGGACTGGTATCTGGCAGGTCATTTCCCATACCTGTCTTTAACACTTCCTGTTCAGGGGGAACTACCCCCGATGTTACGGTAACATGGTTGAGAAAGAATTTCCCATTTGAAGAGGAGTAAAGTGTCAGCGAAGGCACTTTTTAAAGAAATGGTGTAAAGAGATGATTGATGGAAGGAAAGTAGCCCAGTGATGGTGAACAGTGTGAATAGCTTGGTAAAAAAAAAAAAGTCATTGCATTTAATAAAAAAAAAAAAGAAGTTCACATATCTCAAATCTGGTCCGAATCTTGTCCGGCATTCAAATTTTGCTTCAAAAGCAATGGAAAGCTTAACAAACACTTGCATCAAGTCACAGATAACATCCGACATGACCTGGCGTGATCCCTGCATCATAAGACTGATATGACCATGTCATAAAGGTCATGACAATTTGTCAGTGGTAACTGTCATGATATCTGTTCAGTGTCATGATGTGTACGTTTTCTTTTTCTGTAGTTCTACGTAGTAACTTCCTTACTGTGGGAACAAATATCTTTTCAGATTCCACATTTGACCTTTGTTTTTTTTTTGTTTTTTTTAAAGTGTATTTAGCAGTTGTTTCATGACACATGACATCTTATGCCATGACAAATGCCATGAAAGGTCTGTATGATGCAACAAACAGCATCGATTGGCCCGTGAGGTAATTCCACAACCACTGCGTAGTTCCGTGAGAAATGACACGTGAGGAATAAATCACCGGGGGGGTATGCTGTTATAGGGAAATAATTAATCACACAAAGCTACTGCTGCCACATTGAAGTTACAATTTTATAAAAGTTGTAACATTTATAGTTTAACGGTAATAGAGTGTTTAATGTTGTGGAGCGTCCACGAAACAAGTGAGTTCCTGTTGTAACTTATGTTATTGCAGCTATAAACACCATATAAATCGTTCCCTCACCAGTCTTTCGAAGCAAAATATATCTACAAAAGACATGAAACTAGCCCCAAAAAATCGGAAAAGCGAGACTCGTTTTTCTTTTTTTCCCCTCAGCTTTTGCATCACTGTGGTGCGCACGCATTTCTGATGTACGGACACATTATCCAGTATCTTATCCAAATCTTCACGATATATATCTTAAAATAGAAAGGTTTCTGTACATCAAAGACACTTTGCCTTTGCTTTGCGGAAATGTATTGGATTTAATTCCGATGATTTGCTATAAAACACGATCTTAAAAACGTCAAAATGCAGAATGTCCTTACTCTTTCCTGTATCAGTAAATTGAAAGTTACCTTAGATTTACCTCCGCCTCCTACAAAGCACTGACACTGGAGACTCCTTCCATAAATATTCAATAAATGACTCTTCATAGAAAACATCACCATATCAATGATTATCAGTTTCTCTTTGTTATAGAACATTTTTTAAATCCAATGTTTAGGCTTTTATTGTGTGGAGCATCTGCCATACAAGTGCTTTTAATGAGCTATTACTATAGAAGCGATAACGTATTAGAACGAACGCATCAATATTTGCATTACAGCCCAAACTACTACTATTACTACTCATACAACTAATACTAGTACTACTACACAGATACACACATGTATACTAAGTACACTAGAGCTAGAGTAACTGGTAGTGCTTGGTCCACATATACATACAGGAATGTGTTATATATTTCTTTCCTTCGACATGTAGTAAATAAAATTCCAAAGACTCACAAAGTCCATATACTTAAAAAAACGTACTTATAATGGCGTTATGGAGTACTTTCCACCTCTTCTTAAATGTAGCATGTAGCATTGAAGAAATTCTTTTATTTATAAAAACTGTAATGAATACATGCACAAAAGTGCACACCAATCCGATTGAATGAACACACAGATATTAATATTTATCATTTTGCATTAGTGGAGAAACCTGAACTCAGACTTTCTGAACTCTTCTGAATTTCTGAGCAGAACTGTTGAAAGCCACATTCAGACCAAACCCCCTGCAGAGTCCAAAGAACATTTCTTTAATCGGTTTTTATTCAGTTTAGTTACAGGTCTTCCGTGAGAAGCGAGGCTGCTTTTAGAACGCTTTCACTGACAAACCTGGATCGGTGCATAATTCACAGGCCCTGGAGCTGCTTCACCTCCGACTGAGCTGCTGAATCATTCTGGGGTAAGTCACCCCGGCCTCGTTCTCCGTCCTTATGAGTAAAAATATCCATTTCTAAGCCACATATCTCATTATGTGTGCTTATGTTTTTAATTTAAAACTGACATAGCCACTCATACAAAAAGTCACATGTCGGTGACTCGTGAAATTTACAGTTTGCTCTTGTTAAAAATGACACTGAATTGGCTTTTTTTAGGCTTCACATGTTTTTCCCATGTAGTGTACATGTTTTAATTTTTTTCCCCATATGATACATTTATAAAAGGGGTATTAAATATATAAAAAACATTTGAAAAACCTGTAGTAGTACTACTAGTAGAAGTAGCAATAATAATAATAATAATAATAATAATAATCATTTGTATTTAAATCCTATCTGAAAAAATACAGATGTTTGTGCTTGAAATAATTAAATCTCAAGAAGCCAAGATTAGATGTCTAGGATTTTAAATGGTCTCAATACACATTTAAAAAGCATTGAGAATAAAAAAAACACTGAGATATTAAACTATAAATTTAAACATCACAATGTTTGGGCTTTGCATTAAGGAAATTAAAACATATTCGCCTGTACTCATTAGATTTAAATAGGATTTATTTAAATAACTTAACACATGAGTGCCGCAGATTCTATATTTCTATAATCATCCAGAACTTCATTTTCTCATCTGCTACAGTTCCAGTATTATCAATGTCCAATTTGTACTTAAATCGTCTTGCAAATTGTTCTTCTCTGTACAAATCCAGCATTAAAGAGAGTATCTTGACATGTACATTTTAAGGGATATTCTATATAGCTTTAAAAAATAATGGTGTTTCGGTGTATCTAAAGTTAAATCTAGCATTATGGACGTGATGCGTCGAAAACAGTCCTTCACAGACTGTAGAAATCCCATGGTTGCATTATTTACTGTACATAATCACTCAAATAGGAAGTAGGAAGAAAGTAAGATTTAAACATAGCACAAGAATTGTCCCATTTCACGGTATTTAACATTTTAAACGTCAACATACTCTGCTGTTTTATATTATTATTATTATTATAATTTGCTGCTAAATAATATTTTTAACGTTGTAAACGTGAGTCAAAATAACTTCCACATCTGCCTCTGAGAAATTATTTCACTTTCACCATTTTGTTCTCATTTTGTGCTTTCAGCTCTCTCTGAGCTTTACCTTTTATGGAGTTTTGTGGGCGTTGCTAAATGCAAATAACAGTGTAAGCAGGTACGTTGCATTTTATCTGTGATTGGCATTCATCAGCAATACGCTTGTGAGTATGAAGGAAATTTGGCGTGAGTTTTGGCCTGCGAAAACATTTACGGAAACGTGACGTCGAACGTCCGTGCAACAAGTTACTTCACTTATGTTATAGTAGCTAGAAACAGTCATTCCCTCACCAGCCTCGAAGTTGAAAAGACATTAAAGAGAAACAGGAATCTCGTCCTGATGACTTAATTGTGGTGGGAAACTTACTGACTGTTACTAACCAAAGCACTGAGACTGGAGACTCCTTCCATAAATGTCCATCAATTCCTCGCAATTATTACATTTTTATTTGTTAAATAACAACATATACTTTTAAATTCCACTGTACTGTGTATATAGTGTGTAGTAAAATTATGTGCAGATAATATAATTGAATCAGACAATTCAACAAAATGTAAAAGTGATAAATTTTGTGTATACCTGTGCAGAATAAAAGCTAGTGCAACAACAGCAACATCAGAGAATCTGCTACTTAAAAATAGCAGGTACACACACTTGAAATTGATTTAAATTAAAGTGCGCATTAAAGACAGAAAGGTTAATAACACCAGTTGTGTTCCATGCGTTCGTGTGAACTTTAAACTGGCACTTCCTCATATGGAGTGTGATATAGTATATGCTTGATGCCAACGCAGTAATATTGCTCGTGCAATCAATGTTTACAGACTGTAATAGCAATAGCAATAGCACTAATGCTATTTCAGTGATAACACCTCAGCCTGCCAGCGCTGATACTAAAAAAGATCTGTTCATGTTTTCCCAGTTGTATTCACATTGTATACAAGTTTAAAACCAAAAGACATGGCTAGAACAAGAGGAACTTTCCTGGGGTCATAAGGAAACCCCATAACACATTACAAACTGTCAAGGGAGAAGACTTAAGACTTTTTTTTGTACCTCTCCGTTAGTGTTACAGGCAAATTTTTTTATAGTAAAAAATGGCTTAGTGGTTAGCATGTTTGGCTCACACCTCTGGAGTTGAGGGTTCAAACCCCGCCTCTGCCCTGCGTATGCAGAGTTTGCATGTTTTCCCCGTGCTTTGGGGGTTTCCTCTGGGTACTCCGGTTTCCTCCTCCGGTCCAAACACGTGTTGTAGACTGATTGGCATTTCCAAATTGTGCAGTTGTGCCCTGCGATGGTTTGGCACCGTGTCTAGGGTGTCCCCTGCCTTGTGCTCCTGGGATAGGTGCCAGGCGACCCTGTGTAGGATAAAACAGTATGGAAGATGGATGGATGAGTTCATCATTTAGGGAAAAACCATTCCAGTTCCATTTTTTGATGACTCAACCGCACACTATTGCCTTTTCCAACTATCCCTTGTTTGAGGAAAAAAGTGTTGGAGTTTATTCATTTGGAAGACGCTGGAATTTGTGCAAATTGGAGGAAAGTTTTAGCAACTTGGGGCTGTTCGGTACTGGAATGTTGTACCTCAGACTAATCTAAATCGCAATTCTGTCTTTATACACCATGATGGCTTCTCCATGAGTAAGTAATGAGTAAGTAATATAATTTTATCTAGCATGTAGGTGGTATCCAAGTGACAACCCTGTGACTTGTTAAACTCTTTGTAGTTCTCTTTTTTTAACCTAGTTTTTAAGCTACAGTGAAGTTTATTTATATTCAGTGGGGGTATGGCATATTTCGAATGCTACTGGCTGTAAATCAGTCAAGCACTTCAACACACCGCCATTCTGACTTCCTGTTTCAAGCAGAAATACATCAACAACAATGGTCTCAAGCCATTTCATTGGGGGCTTTAAATTTTTTACTGTCATAAATATTTACCTTATGACAACTTTCTATAATTGCGACAGTGGTTCAGTGAAAATGTGGTAAATGGAAATTAAAGTGTTACACCATCATTTGTTCTTCTATTATCAGGTTCCGTCCCAATTCCATTTCATGAATTTGATTTCCAGATGCTATTGAGAATCACCCTTAGTACACCAACCAGTTGTTTGGCTTCTACATAGTCATGTAGCAAAGCAAAGATGTTTAGCATTCTTATCTTAGCTCTTTGGCCTGCTTGACAATTCTGGTACAGAACTCTGAAAGATGCAGGAGCTTCATCCATGTCCGCTGAGACGTCTGCTACCTTTCATGCTTCCAGCTTAAATATATCATGATGCAGCATGATAGGAAAGTCTCCCATGCGTAATGAATATGAAAAGATAAATAAAAGTGGGGAAAGGAAGTTTAAAAATAGAGTCCTGGCCCTCAGTCCTAGTCCAGGGGTCTAATGTAATTTCCTTCTGCTGATAATTAGCTAATGAGGTGAAATTTACACAGTATGGAGTCCACAGGATTGGATCGTTGTCTTACAGTCAGTTTCTTCGCCTCAAAACCAGTTCCCCATTTGAAACTGCTTTCACAATCGTGTGTAGTAGCACTTGGTCATGGCTTTTCATTATCATTTTGTTGCATGGCCATCGTCTAACCAGACCCCAAGGCCCTAAACTTGTACAGAAGCCGTCCTCCTTGTTCATTACTCACAGACATCAAAGCATCAGTTTGCCGGGGATCCATTTGTTAAATCTGTCAAATGTGTTCTTATAAATGAGGTCTGAGCTAAAGAAAGGGGAAATGCGACAGGCAGAAATTGAAACTGAAATGTGTTGTCACAAAGTGCTACTTCCTGTCTTGCAAGCTTGTTAAAGAAACTTCCAGATCTATCTCACATCGTCTAATACATGCTCAGACATGCTATTTATAAACATATTTTCTCAAACTTCAGATTAACACCAGGCCCCTTACAATCCAACGTGATTTTGATTCAAGGTGTGAACGATTCTCAAAGCATTTTGATTCTATACATGATCTGCTAGCTAGCTTAGCTAGTTTCTAACATACCCATATCTCACTTGCTAGCCTACACCTTTCCCTTTCCATTTCACCATCCAATTGGTTTAAAATATATCAGGCCAGTTCCTTTTTTGCTTGCTCAACATTTAGCTTGAGTTGTCTTGTGACTTTTCAAAAAAAATATATGACTAATAATTTAAAAACTATCTACGATTATGGAGATATGAGCATTGATCCGGAATCGTCTACTTTTTTTTTCACCCTTAAATGACACTGGAGCCCAAACTCCCCAAACATTGTCTGCTGTGATGCTTTTGGAGGATGTCTTGTGGAAAGTTGTCAGGTTGAATGTTTTCAAGATTGCACGTGCAGTGACATGCTATTAGGTCCCTTACAGTTCCTCTTGATGCATAGTTGCTTTTTCATCATCTAAAATATTACACATTCCATTTCACAGTCCTGGATTTCCATGCTGACAGGCAGCAATCTGAGAAAATAGCACCTCATACACTAATAAAAAAAAGTTGTAAAAGGTTTTTCTTGAGGGTATTTGAGGATATTTATGGATGTGACGCTTTTATATGAAACTTGGACACCTGGCCTGGGATGCCTGTATTGTCTATAGTCCTTATGGTTCCTTAAAATGGTTCCCTATAATTCTTTGCAAGTCTGTGTTAACCTTGGTAAACAAAGATGATCTTTTCCGTGAAGATATACAAGCGACACACACCAGATGTGGCTAAGGTGAAGGATGGGATTAGCCATTGTACCTTTCTTTGCAATGCCTCCCTTGCTTATTTGAATGATTGTGGATTCTAGAGGTGTTTTATCTTTTAGGGACGAATTCAACAACTGGTGTGAATTCTCGATTCTGATTACAATCATTAAAAAGCACATTGAGACATGCTGATATCGGAAAATAGTCAACTCAGTGGTGGTGTGATGTGGCCTGATGCGAATTTAGGATTGCTTTCCTATAAAAGAACGCCCCACCGTGTTTTACCCCTTACTCAATACAGTGTCATCAAGCTGCAGGGTAAATTAGAGGGTGATCAATTACTAGGCTGTGCTGCAAGATTTCACACAGTTCTCACCCTCATCAACTGATTAGTCACTGAGAAAGTAAACAGAAGTAAGATTAGCAACGTCAACCCCCCCACCCCATGCCCACCAAATATTCCTGAGACTGCATTAGGGTGTGCATATTCACAGCCATGTTTATGCAAAGATATGAAGATCATTTCTCTTAAATGGCTTAATTCTCATGCAACATCAAGATGTTTATCTGCCAAGTGACGGCACACTGATATTACAGCTGGGATCTCCCGAGTTCTCAAGCGCTTACAAGAACACGAGTGGCTTCCTGTAAACTTGTTTTCACTTCCCATGCGCACAGCCGTGAAGCAAAAGCAAACACCTGCCGCATACCAAGGAAGCCTGATGTCAGATGATGTCATTTCCTCAACAACCGCATCCTTAACAGGTTTGGAGTCTGACCACGAACCAGGAAACTGATTACTCTTAACACGCAAGGGTTGCCATACACGCAAGTTTATCAACAATAGTATTACACTCAAGGACAGCTGGTGGTGATATTAGGTGGGAGGCTAATACACCTATAGCTCACTTTATTAGGAACACCTGTACACCTACTGCCCTATTCATACAAAGATCCAAATATCAGACAATCATATGGCAGGCGTGCAATGCATAAAACCGCGCAGGTACAAATCAAGAGCTTCAGTTAATTTTGACTTCAAATAGCAGAATGGGGAAAAAATTGATTTCGTTGACTTTGAACGTGGTGTGATTGTTGGTGCTAGATGGGCTGATTTCCTGGGTTTTTCACACACAACCGTCTGTAGAGTTTCCATAGAATGGTGAGAAGAAAAAAAAACATTATCTCTGTGGGTGGAAAATTATTGTTGAGAGATATAAGATTAGATTGGAATGGTCAGACTGGTTCAGGCTGACAGGGACACTCTTTACATCGTTGGTGAGCAGATAACCACTCTTTATATCCATGGTGATCAGAAAAGCATTTCAGAATGCACAACCTTGTGAGATGTTAACCCTTGTGAGAGATGGGATGACAAGAGCTTGGGGTTCCACTCCTGTCAGTCACAATCAGGAATCTGAAGCTGCACTGGACAGTTGAAGATGGTTGATATGACAATGTGTTCAGTGTATTTCAATGGCATGCGCAGTTACCAGATCTGAATCCAATAGAGCACCTTCTGTACCAAACACTCTGTAGCAATAAAAATGTGATGCAATTATTATCAACATGGACCAGAATCTCAAAGCAATATTTCCAAGACCTTGTGGAATCCATGCCATGAACAATTGAGGTGGTTTTGAAACCAGAGAGGGATCCTACCCAGTATTAGATATGGTGTTCCTAATAAAGTGGCTGTGGAGTGTAAATCTACAGTCAACTGAAAACAGAACAGAAGAAAAGTTTGCATGCCCTAAACTGAAAACGAGTATGGCTCAGTTCAAGCGGGCCTCAAGGCTGCCTCCTTCTGTTTATACGTAGGTGTTGCACAGTTGGTGCTGAATTTTAAGTCCACGTTAATGGGCTCAGTTATTACCATTATTAAAGAAACATTAAGGTTATTTAGATTTAATTGTTGTATATGGGCTCCGAATCTGTGCACCCTGGAGGCATGTGGGCAAGCGACTGAATCTCAATTAAATCAGGACATTAAATATAAAGGCGCATTTTAATTAGCACCCGGAATTGTCTTACACTTGCGAAGAATGTGTGCGTGTCTCTCCTCGGGGGCATGAGTTATTTCAGCGCCTCCACACATCCCTTGCAGCTTGTTTTGATCGATGGCAGTGCATTTTTGATTAAAGTGTGATGAATCTGCATATCAAATCCATGACAGTGCTGATAGATCGAGGGCTACAGTAGATATTGTAGATGAAAATATCATCTACATACATCTACAACATATTGTCTGACATTGACTTAACTGCGAGGTGCTTTGTTGACCTTTATTCATCAGAATGTAACAGAGACTAAAGAAGTTTTGCTCAAGGGTCAATAAAAAGGAAAAGATTTAAGATGACAGCTGTTTGGCCACTAAATTTAAGCTTTAAGACACCAATTAAGCCTTTCTTGTCTGTCTTTTGGTGCTAACTGTGCTAACCAGCCTCACAGAAATGCTAATGTGGCCTTTTTAAAGGCACACTAGCTTTAATAGTAGCTAGAATTAGCATGATTAGCATTAGGACTGAATAAAAATTATGGCTTACTTCACCATTTTAAAACCTGCGACTCCACTAAATCATTCATATTCGAATTTCTTTCCAACCTGCTCCTTGAGCTGCTAAACGTTCAAGACATGTAAACATGTTACTCTTAACCTCATACAAAAATGCTAGTGATAAATTAGCATAATGCTAGGTATATTTAGCATAAGTATATGCTAAGGTGATTATATGATTAGGATTGAATAGAAAGTATGGTCACTCATCTGAAAAAAAATGCTAACATGGCTAATGATGAAGGAATACTAGCCCTAATGTTAGCTGTAATTAGCATTGTCATTAGGACAGAATAAACAGACATGTTGAAGTATTTTTTCTAACCAACAAGATGCTAATTAAAACACTAAACTTGGGACTGTTAACCTAAACTGCTACTTCACACAAAAATGCTAACATAGCTAGTCATAAATGATATTAGAGTTAGTTTTAGAGCTACGTACAGTACTTTGCATTAATTTGTCATGTGGTAACACAATCTTGCTAGCTCTTAAGCTAAGACCAGTGGTGTAGAAATATACAAGCTTGACATTGATAAATGATAAATGTTTCCTCACATAAACATGCTAATTCAGAGGAGAAATTTGTGAAACTTGCGTATTTTATACATATATGCTATTTAGCATGACTACAAATCTTGACTGTGGCTTTCCATTTTGAATTTTAGGTCTTGACTTTTGTATATATATTGGGTTAGAATGTAAGCTTGAATTATATAATACAACTTATAATGACATCACAGGATCTGAGTTACAATATGAGCAAACATTTGAGGCTAATGAGGAGGTTAAACCTTTAAAACATTTAAAACATCCACTTTACATAAACTCCACTCCACCTCACCTAAAAATGCTAACCTACCGAGTGATAAATGGATGCTAATTTTAGTGTCAGACTGATTAATGGCCATAATGCTAATCTGTCCTCACAAGCTTTTATTTGTTATTAGCAACTTTTGCACATTTAGTTGATTCTTTTTTTTTTTTTTTTAAAGGTCCCAAAGCTGTTGTGCTTTTAAACAGGGTGTAATGAAGGATGAGAGGCTAGCAGTCAAGCTCTCCAGCTTAAGCTAAGGTGACTCAAAACTGACACTGAAGTGACGTCTTGTCACTCTTGAGTGATGCGCTGGTAAAGGGTGCGTGACATTTTTTTTCTCTATCGCAGGTCTACAAAATGTTCATAGTCCCAGTGGTAATCAGATGCAGGTGCCAATAGTGATGGATTCCTTCATGCTAGAGGCCCGCAGGCTTGACCGCCCTCCCAAACACACTCCTTGATCAATGCACATTTTCTCTCTAAAAGATCTTTCCATCCACTTTCATACTGCTGGAATTGACACCCACTTTAGCGCAAATCAAGCTGTATGAATTGGGTTTCGGGGGGTGGGGGGTGGGGATAGAAAAGAATACTATTGTTACTGGAAATTTCAAGACTCTTGCAGATCACAGTGCATTTGAAGTGTTAATTTGGACTTGTCAGAAAATTAATGGGGGATTCTTGATTAGAATAGGCGTTTTTATGCTAGGCTGCCTTTATTCCGTCATTCCAAACAAATGGTCTCCCTGGCTATGCTCGCAGCCATCTGTACATACAACACAATTAAAATTTGATTAGGCAATTTCCGTTAGTCAAAACCATGCTGTTCAGTGCATGCATATTCTTTTTTTGAGAACCATTACAAGCCTAGCAGTCTAGAAAAGAAAAGAAAAACACTGTGATTCTGCAAAAAAAAGACATTTAAAATTGGTCATGGACCATTTCTCTTTCTAATGAAGCTCAAGCAAACAAATCTGCATTGTATACATTTGAATTGTACACCACACTGTGCTGAGTTGTGCACATTGTGTTGGGTTAAAAATTATGTGCTGTTTCAGATGTATGACATAGAGAGCATGGAGATAATATGACCCCCCAGTGTGAATGTTCAACCAGTCGGAACTGAGGCCTTCAAGTTTTTTTGTACCTGCACTGAGAGGTTGCCATGCGTTGGTCTGCTCGGTCAATGTCCAACTGACTGCCATATAAATCATCAAGGCAGCATGAGATTGAACAGCTCTTTCTGCCTCATACAGAAGCTCCCCAGGTGGGCCCATCCATTGTTAGCTTCACTAAGAGCAACCGATCTAGGCTTTACAGTGGTACAGCAATGCCCCGTCAAGACTGCTCTAGCAGGATACACTGGTTCACGATTGGGTAATCATCTAAAACTGATTCTGCTCACATTTCACAGAATTCAGCAACTAGACCACAGAGTCCTGCTAATGAAACCTGTGCCTTAATGGTTTTTGGTGGAAATTGTTCAACAAATGGTGTCCAGCTCATTAACTGGATCTGCTAATCTTCCCAGTGGCAAGTCACCATCTACATTAAAGGTGTATAAAATGCTTCACAGGGCTTCACAGTAAGGTCAATGGCATCTGCGGGCTCATGAACTTATTATGACCTTTGTGAAAGGGGTGAGAAAGTTCCATGAGATCTCCTCTTTTTGCTGGAGTCACTTCAGGCCCCCCTTTACCAACCTGTTCATGATTCCAAACCTTTTTGCTAGCAATCACATCAGCATGGGAGAGATGCTCCATACTCTAGCTATAAGCTTACCTTGCATGTTTTGGTGGAAAGATGACTCTAGTCATCTGTATTTTGTACATCAAGTGATTGACCTTGCAGCGCAGCCAGAGGGCCTGTTATCTGCTGTACATTACAATTTAGATCAAACTGTTTATTTATCATGGAGGAAAGACACAGAGATCTTCCCTGTCTAAACAGAGACTGGTCCACTGGGTAGCCTACTGGCAGGCTGACATATCTCTTAAGCAGGTGTGTCTCCTACTCATGGGCATTACTTAGAGGCATACCATTCCAGGATGTCTGCACTGCTGCTACCTGGGTGTCACAGTGTACCTTCTCCAAGTTCTACAACCTTAACACCCCCCCCAGAGGCAGGAGTTTGGCGGTTGTCACCGAACACCTTTCCAGTTATCTGTAAGTGCCAACGGTTCCTCGTGATATTGTGGCATTCATTATCTAGGTGACTCTACAAGCTCTGGAGAACTGCCAGAAACTGAAACAGCGCCAAACCTGTGAGAAGCTTCCAGGGAAAGATGGTGGGATTCATTGCAATTTCTGCATCCTGCAGTCACTTCATGACACACAAGAAGGTATACAGTTGATTCTCACCATCCCTGGCGGTTTTGAGGGCTTCAGTTGAATGCTTGATATATATGTATGTTCAGGGTGCCTTGTTATTCAGAACAAGGTGAGGTTCCAGGAAAAGATGGCCAAATGATGACAGTATTTATTGCACCTAATGATCACTCCATGACTTTGCTGGAAGGTATTGCAAGCATGCATTCACACACAAGGAGGAATCCAGGTCACTCTTATGGTCCCTGGAGGTTATCCGGAGTTTATAGAACAACATAACTAATGAAATATTTAGCCTTTTTTTTTTTTTTTTTTTTTTTTTACAGAGGTTTAATCAACTGTTGGTAGTTGTAGTGAGGAGTAGCAGTAGAAAATGATATCAGTGTATGAAAAAAAAAGGTTTCTTGTTAGTCTTTTTTTTTCATTCAAGTCCACATGCTAGATCCCTTAAAAAATCTCAACTTATTCAGTTTTTCATCCTACATCACATTATACAGTAAGTATCGTGAATTATTCATGTACTAATAGCTAAAAGAGTGAGGAATAAATGTGGCCCCGCAGACAGACTCTGAGAGTTTAAGAGGTTAAGACATTAATAATATGTATAGATATCTTACTAAAGTAACACGTAGAAACATTTTTCTTACTGTCCAAAACTGTTTAGGCTAGCATCAATAGGATTAGTATCAGCTTGCAATATATTTTGTAGCTTAGCAGCCAGAAAGCCAAAAGTCTAGACAAGTGAAGCTTCCTACTACTGGGTATATCATCCTGTGATTGATTGACTTTATAGACTTACACAATATCCTGCAATGTAATAACCTGGTGTCTCCTGCTTACACCAGGACAGACATATTGGTTAAGTCGCATGTTTCACCCCCTCCATGTTTTTTTTTTTTTTTTAAAGACGGGAAGATTCAATCTCCACTCGAGCTGAGGAATGACATCATTGAGAAGTGCATGCGGCAGATGATGCAGAGATCAGTTTCGCTGAGTGCTTGATGTCCTTGCTGTATCCACTTCACAGAGCTGGGATGGGCTTTTTCCTCCATGCACTTTGAAGAATCATTCTCATGCACTAACACCATTTCCTTTACAGAAACCAAATCTAATCTTACATGGTGTTCAGAGTGATTTTCTTTTTGAGAAGTAGTTCGAAGAGGGGCTGTAACTTTAACTGTGCAGTAGAATGTCTAAACCTCCAGGGAACTTTAGCTTTATTGGCGATGTCTATGATATGAAAGCTGATAAAATCACTCTCACTTGTAAGAATTCCTTTGAATTTTTGTCCACTCAGAAACACAATAAATAAGTTTATATTGAAATATTTGAGGTGGGTTTAGCGATTGGTGCTAAATTGATGGTTGGCGCTCAAAGAGATTCCATTTTCCAGCGATGTTCATCACCATATTAATAGGAAATCTAAACTTTTGTGTTGGACTCAAAGTCGCAGAATGGAGTGCAACTGTGTGATGGAATCATGCCGAGTCTTGGCTCGGATCGCTAGTTAGCGATCTATGAGAAGACAAGCGTGATGGCGTTGATGGTGGTATTAGCATAAAAGTGATGAAAGTTGAAGCTGATCAGTTTGTGCAAAGTATACAGATGAGCTGGCGAGATAGCTGGACAGGCTAAAGGATTAAAGCACCGCTGCATCACCCTGTTTAGGGAGAAATGAGAGCAAGGGCTACATCTACTTGAACCAAACAGCATTGTGGGTAATGTTGGAAACCGGTAAGTGAAAATAAACCAACATGTTGAAGAAGGGCGTTTAAACAAATAAAACTCAGAATTTCATTACAAAATAAATCTTGGACATCGTGTAAATTATAACGATTAACATTCAAGTCTATTTTTTGGTTAAAAACTCCTTCACAACGCAAGCCTTGGCTGTGGAATTGCACCTACGCGATATAGTCCATCCATAAATACTCATTTATAAATCAGTACATAAATGCTAACGCTGCATTACAAGAATCTCAATGCTTAGATTGTTTGAAAAGCCCCAGTGTATCTGGCCTCTGACCCAAACATCTGTTAGCTGTTGGCATCATTTTTTACAACCCCCTCAGCACCCGGAGGTGCAATGCTTTTTTGTGCAGTATCGAAGATTTATATGGTGTCAGTGACACTGGAAAAACATTTTTTAGCCTGTGTCTTTTAGGAATTACTATAATACTCCACATTTGCAGGGTTAGCAAATGGCTGTCTGGCAGACTACTGTCTTGCAAAGATTCTATTTATTTATTTATTTTCTGCTTTGAATGAATAGCACGCTCTCTTTGGCCCAGCTCAAATGGATCAGTTTCCTCCTTTTTTATGCTGCTTTGTGGAAATCCAGGAGGCAAACAGTAGATTAAGAAAAGTGAATAGGAGCCCTAATCTCTTACCACACACAAAAGGGAAAAGAGCTTCTCTCTGAAATGAAAAGGACAGTAAATGAGCTTAAAACGCTGGCCAGGTGGAGCTTTTATAGGTATTGAGACTAGTTAAAGGGATAGCTTGTTCAAAAGGTAAAATGTAGCTGGACAACCAAGACATGTCTGTTGTGTAAAGTTTGGTTCTTTAGTTTTGTAATCGAGCTACAAGACTAATATTGCTAACAAGTAAAGGAGGCTTATAGTCTAAAGCTAAGCATTATGTAAACCGCATTCCTAAAATCGAGTTTCCTCAACTTACTTTCCACTGGAATGTTATTTGTTCATAAATGGCTTACCTCGAACGTAGTCGATCAGCCCAGACTTGTTTAGCGTTTGACGTTTGTTTTTTAGTTTTGAAGCTACAGGGTGAATGTAGCTCACAAGGGATGAAAGCTATAGCAAGTTTAGCAAGTTTACCACTTTTTGACAATGTTTATAGATAACCATGTGTCAGAAATGACATTAGCAAGTCTATCTGAGATACAACTGAACCTCACTTGCACAATGCTAAACTTCCAGTATCTTCTATTACTTCTAAGCTACACTAGTCCTTTATATCCATTACTAAAGCAACAACTGTTTTGGCTGATCAGTTATATTTGAGGTAAAGAAACAAATTGTTTACATTTATTGCTCGTCTATTCCTTTAAGCAGATAGTGCTTGGACCCCGATGATCGCTAATGGCCAGGCTTTTTATATATTATACTGCAAATATACTGTGGTCTAGTACTGGTAATGCTGAAGCTGTGTACCAAATGCCTTACCCACTATAAGAAATTAAAAAACAAAACAAAACAGATAAATTAATTTATAAAAAGACAGAAACCACAGAAGGCAGCTACACACGTCCTGCGCCTCTTACCCTAACTATAGCTTTCACTTAGCAGGTTGCTAGGATTCTGTAAGGATTTGAAGCGAAATAGGCCAAAGTGATTCAAATCTCTGCCAAGAGCATAATTGTAATTGCACCCTCCTTCCTTTGTCTTGAGAGGTGCCACTCATATGCTGTTTGTCGTGAAGTAAACACAGCACTTTCCATTAGTGCACTGGTATACCAAACTGGCGAGTGAGGAAAAACAAACATGACGGACAGAGTCCCGGTGAAAAAACAAGTCCTTTTAGTGGCATGGATAACGGCAAGCGCCGTGTGCTTTTGTTTTTTGTTTCTGTTGCATTTCTGTCTCTGTGCCGTCCTGTCATTGGTTTGTTACCTGATTGTGTCCACCTGTATTGTGTTAGTTTTCGATTCATTTGTCTATTTATACTCTGTTGTTTTGTCTTATCCTGCTTTTCTTTTTTGCTGTTATTAAGTCCAACCTTGATCTGAGTTTTATTAGTTCTGTATATATTTGAACTGATGAGTAAACAGGCTAGCAAGGAGATTTACCCGTAACTCTGATACTTAACATAGTCCTTCTCTACATTGTCATCATTCACAAATGAACAGTAGGCTTTCTCCAGATTCTGAACAAAGTTGCTCATATACTAGCCTCAGTTGGAGGCTAGTAAATTGCATTGTAACATATCTCATCGTAGCAGATTCGTTAGCATCATCAAATACAAATAAACAACCTCGTCATCGTCACCAGAGTTAAACTAATCATTTCATTACTGAGGATAATAATCTAATTTAGAGAGGAAGGTAGGTTAGTTAGTTAGCTGATACTAGCTGGAACTGGTAAGAGCATTGTTTTGGTTAGACTATATGTTTTTTTTTGTGTTAGCCACTTTTTTAAATTCATATCAGCACAAATGGTGCTCTGGCTACTGGCCAGCACTTTTATTTGGTGGAAAAAAAAGCCTCATGGCAAAATAATACTTGAACACCAGTCTAAACTGTGTACTGGTGTGTAAATGGTGTTAGATTGAAAAGAATTAGGCCCAGCAATGATAAGCCTTGATCATCTGAATAAAAAATATTGGTTTATTACTTTTTTTTTTGCTTGTTTTCTCATTCACTTGGAGAGGGTTTGCGACAGTGTGACGGTCCTACCATTCCTCCTGCGCGGAGAATATGAGCTCCTTATCAGAGCAGCATGACATCTTAGTGTGACTTTCTTAACGTTTGATGAGGCTGTCACCTTTGATATCCCTTAGCTTTCTCCTGCCGTTCGAGGCTCGTAAACAAGATTAAAACGTGAGGAAAGCAGGTCATAACAATAAATCTCATCAGTCATAAAACATTACGGCTCATTTCGCTGAGCTGCCTGACGGATTGATACTTCGGCAGCGTTATTATCGGTGCACAAGCCAGGAAATGCTGCTGTATCCCTTCCCCAGGTTTCATGTTGTTTTGGTGCTGTTAATGCAAATCGACCAAGACATGCATAACTCATTAAAAGATTAGAAAGTCAACGAAGTATTGGCCTGCATAAGTATTCGGTCCACTTGATCTTTTCCGCATTTTTTTTGTGTGCTATAGCGAGGAACTGATATGGACTTAATTGGGATTATATACCCTGAATCTACAAAAAATAATATTTAATAATTTTGAAGTGGAAGTCGATATAAAAATCAATACAGCTGGCAAAATTATTTGCAAAATTAAAAATTTTTTTTAGCAATCCAAAAATTGCATGAATATTCAACCCCATTGCTGTGAAACCCCTAAATTTGTTCAGGCGTCATGTAATTAGTTGAAAGAAGTCGACTTGTGCACAATAAAAGTGTCATGTGATCTCAAAATAAATAATTCCTGGAAGAACCCGTAGTTTGTTAAAGAACATACCTAAACAAAAAGCATCATGAAGACCAAGGAGTGGGACAAAGTTCTGGAAAATTCATCATTAACCGCAGCTTGGGTAAAGACCAGATTAGACAGAGAAGCACCCAAGGGTAACTCTCAGCACAGTTCTACCACCACCATGCTTCAAAGGAGGGACTGTATACAAGGTATATCTGCCTATCTGAGCGATTTATGAAGAACCGAATACCTCCGAGCATTGATATGCCACATCGGATGCACTCTTCTACTTTCCTGTTACATACTTTTAAAAATGAAAACTCTTCTACCCACGTTATATGGCGCTCTTCCTTCTGTACATAAATAAAGTGTTTAATTAACTCGGCCCACGTGGTGACCACAGCGCTCGTTTGGGAACATCTCAGGAGCAGATCATCAAAGTGCGCTCTTCAGACATGAACGACGGTGATGTGAGAATGGTGGTGTGTGGGGGGGATACACCGAGATCAAACAAAAAAAGATCATTAGTGCTCTATCCTCCAACGTCCCCACGAGAACCAGGCTTTTGACTGATATCTTAAAATGGAGCAGATAAACAAATTATTTTTCCATATGAAGGAAACAACCGAGTTAGGTGCAATGTTGAAGAATGTGACTCAGCAGGGACGTGATCCATTTAAGAGCACACGGAAGAGTGAGAAGAGTTTGTAGATGCATGGCGCAGAAAAAAAAGTTTTCCAAAAACTCGCAAAGCATCAAAAGAGGAAAAAGAAAATAGTTACCATCCTTCAAGAAAATGAGCAAATAATAATAATAATAAAACTATTTTCCACTTAAACTGTTGCAATTACTTAGCTTTCCTCTAACAAAAAATATTCTCATACAAATTCTTTTTTTTTTTTTTTTTTTTTTTTAAATAATAGTGTCCCTGCAAAATTATTGGCATCCTTATAGAATATTTAAAATTGCCACAGAAGTAAAATTTCCATCCTTCTAAAAATAATAATAATAATAATAATAAAAACAATGAATTTCAATTTAGTTAAATTGCTTCCACTCTTTGGTTGCCTTTGACCATTTCTTGTTTTCTTGGGGTTTAAATATGAGGTTGCACCCAGTTTTTGGCATCCACCACCAATTGGATTTCAACCCAAAGGTGAACTATATGCCTAATCACAATCAGCATCATAATAAAAATAAATAATTTAAAAAAAAAATCAGGAAGAGAACAGAAATTGGACGTCTTTCTTCTACCTAGGGATGGTAAAAGTATTAATTGTTGGGCGCCAATAATTTCTGAAACCACTGTTATAGTACAGTATGGAAAAGTTGGCAGTATGCCAGGAATTGGGTGTATGATGAAGGCACCTAGGATCACAAACCCTATTAAAAACCTGTGATCCGAATCAAAGCCGGCGTTTCCAAACCTCCAACACCTACAGCCTTATTAGATATTCCAGGAAGGGGCTCAGCGCTGTTACTCTCTCCAGCGGAGACTTCACCGTTTCCACTTCCGCGTGTCCGACAAATTATTAATCAACAAAAAAGTGCTGTCAAAATATTCATCAAATATTTATGGCTGCGGTTTGCTTTACATTGGTTAAAGAGAGCGTGATATTGATGGCTCGTGAGAGATGATCAAAAAGCTCTGTCTCTCCAAGATAAGACAAACGATCCATATTTCATAATTCCGACCTCTGCCTTCAAACCTGTCGTGTAATAACTCATAAATCGAATTTGCCGTGTAATGGGCTAGAAGGAGGTTTATATATTCACATTACACTCACATTACATGCAATGCGCTGTCTAGAGAAGCCAAAATCAGCTCACGAACATGGTTAGATATAATTACAAAAAAAAAATAAAAATAAAAAATCAAATAGAAGAGGATGCAATCCCTAATCTTACACTTGATCTCTTATTAATATGCTTAAATGCCTTCCTTATTTTGTAGAAATATAAAACATTAGTTCTACTGTTCAACAAGAATCTTGGGTGATTATATCTAATTACGCCACAGTGCTGTTGAAGTCTTGATCCACAAAAAGTGTGGATTGATTTCCTATAACAGCAGCTCTGATAGTGGTTCCTGCTCTTCCTTTATCGTTTCTATGGTAACAACTCATTCACAGGAACTTGTCCACCACGTTATCTAACTCAAATTATAATGATAAAAAAGACATTTGAAACATTTTGGTGTCAAAGAAAAAGATATAATCGTTGATACTGTATAGTGACGTTTTCTGTATGAATGTTAAAGCTTATTTAACAAATGTGGAAGGAGTCTCCAGTGTCAGCGCTCTGTAACAGTAAGTTTTCCGCCACATGAAAGTCTTCAGGACGGAGGACTGTAAGCTGTAAGAGAGGAAAAGACTCTTTATAGCATAAGTGATAACAGGAACAGCATAAAATGTAGCTATAAATGGATAAAAAGTCTCAGTCAAAGATAATATAAAAATTGTAATCGCTGGTGTGTTATAAGAGGAATAAAACTCATTGGGATGTGCTGTTAGAGGAAAATAATCATCTCTGGAGTGGTGTACCTTCTGACCAATCAGATTCGAGGATTCAGCAGCACAGTGTTGTGTCCTTACGTCGTTAGCACGGATGCTAGCTGATCGAATTTTTTCACGGCATCCACGTAACGCAAATTGTAGAACGAAAGCAAATAATTGATTAAACGGTTTTAAGTGACTGATGAGAATGTCCTTAGTGTCTTCATGCCATGAGCATGGAAACTATTTAACCACAGTTTGTGTATTTGCTAATTGTGTGTTAAAACAAACAACATTTCACATTTAACACCAAAGAAAGTCTGTAGAAAAATAATGAGAGATTGTTGAAGTTTTAAGGTTACAATAATGATTAAGAATGAATTTGTATCAAAATCGTGACCGTCATTACGTTCTGCTTTAATTATAGTTATAAGACCTAAGCATAGAGAGAGAGAGAGAGAGAGAGAGAGAGAGAGAGAGGGGAAAAATAAGCAACTAGCATAGTGGAGAAAGGGGAATGCAGGCAAGTGTTTTGTACATTTGTGGAGAAAATTATAAGAAGGGAAGCAGCTACAGCTTCAATACCACTCATTACATGTTGCTCAGCCTCGATTTCTACAAAGACAGCAATCCTTGGGATCAATCCGGAGAAAGTAGGCAGTGGAGTAAAAGCACAGGTAAGATATGTGTCTCTGCTGCCTTTGTGCTTCTGCTCACATTATCTTGATGTGCAGCTCCATTATGTAACGTGAGCCCGTTCGATTGCACGGCCTTTAGATGTTTTTATTACCGACTCATATCTTTTCGAACCATTTCCCAAAATACTCATTCCGAGTGTGTAAGCCTCTCAGACTTTTTTTTTTTCATCCGATGGAAAACCTCCAAAAAAAAAAAAAAGTTTTATATTTCATTAAAAAATCAATTGACGGACCAACATAGGTAGGTATTAAGGATGTGACTGAATGTGAATACATTATTCAGATTGAACAGATCTTGTGTTCTAAATGGATGCAGATTGAGGTCAAGAGCTTCAGTTAACTGCTGATCTCCTGTCTGTAGAGTTTACAAGGAATGGTGCGAAAAATAATTAAATAAATCAACCAGCGAGTGGCACCTTGAGAAGCGCCTTGTCAACAGGAAGGCTACGGTAACTCAAATAACCACTCTTTACAGCCGTGGTGAGCAGAAAAGCATCACTCCTGGTTTAAATCCAGATACAGATGCAGATATTAGGAGCAGGAAGCATATACAGATATACGTAGTGACATTGTGTTGCACTCTTAGTAGGCACCTTAATTACTTTCTGCATATTTACCTTATGGCGATATTCCCATTCTGTCGGTAAAAAATATGCACACATGCAAAAAAAAAGATAGATCCTCTGCGTCGCACAGAAGCTCCACATGAAGAATAATTTATGAACTGGATCTCAGAACTCTGAACTCGAGCTGAGGTGCATGGCAATGGTGTCTCCAGATATGAATCATAAAGTATTTAGAGTTCATCTACAGAAGAAGAGAAATAAAAGTTGCAGTCGTGTAAGATACGGTATAGAGTTAAGAATAAACTTTAAGGAAGAAGCTTAAGAAGTTTTAGTCATACCTATAGGAGCTCTGCAAATATGAAATAGATACACATCCAATGTCATGGCATGCTATGTGATGTCATATATCCAGTACGCCCACTCACACAGTGTTTGAGTAGTTATCCCTCTTCTGGAGTCGCCGTGTGGTGCCTGTGTAGCAGCGCGCCACAGACGCTAATGAACTCATGAAATTTAAAACCTAATCTGTGATAATGAGGTAATTAGCACAGAAGCGCATTACAACCCTGAAAAAGTGACAGCAGAGCTTTAATGATCAAGGGTTTTTTTTTTCTTTTAACTACACGACAGAGTGAAAACACGAAAGGAAGATGGATTACACGCTACACGTGAGCAGCCTCGTGTGACGTTAAAAATGACCTCTTGACCGCAGGAGGTCAGATCATGTGTGAGAAAGATGTTGTTTTGAAAAATAGTGGTTCAAACCCCGGAGATCCAGACGCAACAAGATGAAGAACATTTTCATGGAACTTTGTACGTTATTTATTAGTAAATTATGTAGCAAAAAAACCAAAAACAAAACCCTCATACAAGACAAAACAATCAAGGAGTTTATCCTTGACCTTGTATTTTCCAAACAGTTTTCTCCGGCATGTGCGCTTGTTTTTCTCCCACGGCGTCGGCGGTCACGTTTCACCATCTTCTCCATTTATTTCTATATTATGTGTGACAGTAAGTCTAAAAGATCATTATACTGGGTTGTAGAGCTATCGTGCCATGTATTTTCGCACAACATTCAACTGATAATTCTAGTAAGTAAAGAATAAAACACTTGGTGTTGTGCTGGAATAGCAAAATAATCAAAGACAGGGTAGTGTGAACATGAAGCTTTATAACTTTGGGGTTATTGTTACCAGCCCAAAGTTCATCCTGAAGTGTTTTATTTCTCTTATACTGTACCATAGCAATTTGTCAACCCTACCAATTTCTTCGTGGGGCAGTCGTGGTCTAATGGTCTGAGAGTCGGACTTGTAACCNAAGGCACCGATCCCCCAACTGCTCCCCGGGCGCCACAGCTAAAATGGCTGCCCACTGCTCCGGGTGTGTGTTCACGGATGGGTTAAATGCAGAGCACAAATTCCGAGTATGGGTCACCACACTTGACCACAAAGTCACTTCCACTTCTTTAATAAAGAACATCACATACTTTTTAACCATTTATGGTCACATTTAACGTTTTGCAATGTCCACAGAACAAGATAGTTTGTGTTATCACTTGTGTTATAACAGCTGTAATGTTAAGTTGTTTAAGTTGTTGCCTCACCAGACACTTTAATCTCTCTTGAAGCATGCTACCAGTAAACCAGGAAGCTCAAACTCCTCTGACAACTGAAGACTCCTACCAAAAAAATCCTAAATAAACATCTCCTCAAAGAAAATGCTTCCACGCCAAGAGCTATACACATTTTTCAAAACTTTTATGCGGAGCGTCCGCCCTAAAAGTCCCTGTATAAATTACTATAGAAATGTTAACGTATAGGAATGAGCATGCTAATATAAACCTGTAGGTTCAGTGGTAGCTCAGTGGTTAAGCTGTTGGACTACTGACTTGAAGGTCATGAGTTCAAATCCTAGCACTGCTGAGCCGCTACTGCTGAGCCCTCGAGCAAGGTCCTTAACCCTCACTTGTTTGGTGAGATAAATGTAAGTACCCCTGGATAAGGGCAAATGTTGTAAATGTAAATTTGGCCTTCTGACCAATCAAGAATTTAACAGCCCTGTGGTAGAGGTAAACATAAAGTATTAAACGTCACCAGATAAAGCTCTATACAATACCTAAGCTGTTCAAGCTGTTCGTTGTACACTTAACATATGATATAGTTTGTTTTCTGAAAATACAGGCTGTATCTGAGAGCTCAGCTGGACCGATGGACTTCTGTTCATTAGCACTGTGTGCCCCTGCATGTTAAAAGCTATCCCTGCTTTATGAGAGCAGCACTTGGTCAGGTAGCAGAATGATCGTCGTCTCCGAAAATCCCTGAGTGCATTTCAGGTCCGCTAATGAGCTCCATTACAACCACCACTTCCCATCGTGCTCTCATTTGTGCTTTCCAAAACTTTGAAGCTGCTCTCTGGGCCAGCCCCCAAAAACACGGTCCAACATCAAAACCTCAACCTCGGAAACAGATCAGTGCTAATGTTTATCCCTTCAGCACTCTGGGATGCTCCAGTCTGTCTTGTTTATTTGTTTATTTATTTATTTATTTTTTTGCCGTAATTAACAATCTTTGAATGCATTGTTTGATTGTATGGCATCATCAATTCTTTTCCATCCTCTTCCAGGAAAGAAGCTTGGGTTGGATGTAATAATTGTGATTGTGGTACAGAGAGAAAAGCTAATTAAAGAACCATCCGAATGAAAAAAAAAAAAAACAAGGCTAGCTTTCACTCCTACACACTAACAATTCGCTTGGTTTGTTTACAATAAATTGAAATTTAATGGTGTAAAAACCAAAATGAGTTAATGGGGCATCTTGTTTAAAATGTTCCCGTTTCTGTAGTCACATGCCTTGACCTTGTAATTAGCGTTGTGCATTCTTCACTAATAGACCGCAGACATGCTGCTTGTAATTAGCGTTGCACCAGGGTCAGTGCTGTGTCACTCGGATCCTTAGCACAGCACGACATCAGTAATGAAAGACCTATAATCAGTGAAATATAACTTTCTTTGGAAAACTTTAGAGGTGTATTATTAAAGTCTAGTAAGATAATTAAAATGAAGCAACATAGCAAACGTGTTAGTTTGAAGAAAAATTATGATGAAACCAAAACCTGAAATAAATGTGTATAATTTGAATTGTTTAATCCTGTAGGTAATATTGAATGTATTTTGGGAACACTCAACTAAGCAGTTACTTCCAGTCATAAAAGACCAGGCTGCTATCTCACTGATGCTAAAATCTACACTTTAGCTGTAGCATTTAAGACTTCTGACACCTTACTAGAGACTTGAATACTATGCTTTTTTTTTTAAGCTAGATCAGTTATCAGACCAAACAAGTAAATAAAATTTGTGGGATGAAAACGCCAATTCACTGAAGGGGAAAGGACGAAGGGCCTGAAAGATACACATTCGCTTCTGGTAGCTGTTATTTCTGCTTTGTGTCGATTTTATTTAGGTGAACTCTGAAAACAAGAAGGCAGGACCATGGACTCTTTGGTTGGTAAAAAAAAAAAAAAAAAATGGAGACGCAGTCTCGTCTCTTACGCTAACACGTGTTAGGGTTTTTGGGGTTATTTCTTTTCTCTCTCTATAGTTTTCTTGTAAGCAATGTTAGCACTTCTGCTATCTAGTTACGTTGGGAGAAAAATTGGACAATATGGAGTAAATCTGTGAAGGTTAGGTATGAAGTTAGCTTCTAAAAGCAAAAGAGCAAGAAGTTCTATTCTCACTTTTTATTTAGAAATCCATCCTAGAAGTAGTAGTGAAGGTGAATGTTGGACTCCCAGAATGCAGTGCAGATACTGTATATAACAGTGATGAATTATGATGTTAGCGCTATTAGCATGAACGATTTGCAAGTTCTGTCTGAACCTGTACACGTGAGGAAGCGAGAGACTAAAGGACTAAAGTGCCGCTGCATTGCTCTACATGAGATGAAGCAAGGACAAAATCATACTGGCACCACTATCATTGTGAGTAATGTAGGAAACCGTTAACCAAAGTGAAAACAGATCAGCAGACCGAAGAAAGAAATTTAAACTAATTAATTATAAAAATTATAAAGATTAATGTATATGATTGAAGGTTTGATAATAGTTGTGTGAGAGTGTGCGTTGGAATGTGCAGTTATTCATAATTGGAGCTACATATCGTTCACACATTAATCTACTTAAAAAGACCAACATGGATTTATGTTCACTGGAGCTTTAACACTAAATCATAATATATGTAGATAGCTCCTTTTGTCAGTGTAACTTTCGTAGCTTCATCAGAGGAACTTTGGAACATTAACCAACGAATGTTGGGCTCACAAACGCGTTCCATTAATTTCCATGAGTTTTACTAGTAAACACACTCGTCATTTAGGAGCGTTCGGTGATATTCATGAAATATTCATCGAAAGCCACAGGAAAGCGGTGGATGTGTAATGGCTCGCAAATTATCCTCTTCACAACCGTCCATGCCACGTTCGCTCGGCATCACACTTTTACATAATACATTAACACATTTGCCAGGTTTTCTGGGAAGAAGAACTAGTCTGTGGTAAGTTTCCGTATATCCACGATATTTTCTGATGCTCTCTCTGAAGGATGAATTATAAAACGTTCGGCGTGCAGGTCGGCGTCTCTCAGAAGCGCATTAGTGTTTAAAACCCGCTGAGCTGTGAATCACTGGAAGAAGATCTTCACTTTAAACAATCTCTTTGCTGCTTTGTTCGTGAGTGTATGTGCCTATATGGGAGAAAAAACCCAAGACGTGCCCTTAACAGTTTGCTAATGTGATAATTAGCTACTAGCTATGATTAGCTAGTAAAATCAGATATCATGTACACAAGCTGAAGTGCTAGACCATTTTCATAGCACAGTGCTTTTGAATTCTCGATTCTGATTGGTCCGTAGGAGTTGATCAATTCACAGGTCATCTGTGTATGATTTTTTTTTTGTGGTTTATATTAATGCACCCATTTTAATACACTATCGTTTCTATAGTAACAAATTACAGAATGTGTAGCGCGGATGCTAATATTTGATATATTGCATTTTTGGAAGGAGTCTCCAGTGTCAGCGCTTTGTAACAATCAGAGCTCCGTTTGTAACCACGAGAAGATCTTCAGGAAAGAAGACTTTGCACTTTTTGTTTGTTTTTTTTTATTGTCTTATTAATGTTAAGCTGTAGTTTCTATAGTAACAGCTGACACAAGGACTTGTATGGCAGATGTTCCACATAATCGAAGTTTAATAATAAACAGATTTAAAAAATGTTGCTATGTAATGAGGAAGAATATTTTCTGTGAGGTTTTCCTCCATGGGAAAGTCCTCATGACAGAGGAGTTTGTGTTTTGCGGTTTGACAAGCTGCATTTTATTAGGCTGGTGAAAGAATTACTGTTTATAGCTGNAAAAGTATGGCGTGCCATTCATTAATAAGTAAACAAAATGTAATTGTTGGCTTGTTGCTGTGGTATAAGGGATATAAAACATACTTTGGGCCTCATCACACCAGGCTGCTGTTGATTATTTTCCTACAACAGCATGCCCCCAAGTGTTTTATTCCTTACTGAACAGTTTAAGCATTTCGTAAGCCTGGTTTGCTTTAATGTTACTTATTTCATTTAATTCATCGCAATGCTCCTATATATAGTAGGCACCTGAAACACAGTCGCAGATTGATCTCAGTCCTGCCACGCAATGCACAATATTTTCCACTATGCTGATAATTTATTTTTAATTTCATTTGCATCTGCATTTGCATACTCGGTACAGAGGCTGTGTGTGAACAAATCTAATGGGAGGTCATTAGGCTTCCCGCGGGGAGGAAAGGACTGTTAGCAAATGAATCAGAAAAGTACAACTGTATTGAGAAATGAGCTTTCTAAGCACACAAACGCACCGACCCATCTCAATATCTCCAGATCTCCAAATACATTCTCACACACACACACACACACCCCTGTGCGTCACCACACTACAACTTGATGTAGTCATATGAATCAATCTACCATACTATAGATAAGTGCATGGCTAGTTATTTATTTATTTTAAACCATTATTAATGGTTTATGGCTATAGATAATGGATGCCATTTTTTCTTCTTCTAACGATCAATTAAGCCACAACACTGGGCAAGTGGTTTAAGTAGATAGCGATCCAGATACACACACTTCAGGATCATAGTGTGCACCAAACGTTCTAGCTAAAAAGACAAGATCTTTCATCTCGTACTCAGTAATAGTGTGAAAGTCACATGACAGCAGACATAATTATATCTTCCAGTTTGTCCCAAATAACATACTGTACTTTACATGAGTACATCATTGCTATCTACTATGTATACTCTTCAGGTTTGTTTATACAGCCTTCTACAGAATTCGTGCTTCTCAGAGCTTTCAGATTAAAGACCCAGTACAACCCACGTAACGAAATGTTCTCACGCAATTTGCTTGCAATAAGGTTTTTTTTTCTCCTACTAGTGAGGTTAGAAGAGGGTGGATTTGAATTAAACAAATAGATGTTGCAAGAACAGTGACAAACGGCGTACCCTGTGAGGAAGGAAAGGAAACGTTCAGATTGTGCCAGTGTAATTATTATAAAATAACAGTTCGATTAAATGCTCAGGAATAAGGATGAGCCTGCCAAATCTCTCGAGGAGGTGTGTTCCAGATTTTTACAGCATTACGAATGCAGCTTCGCCGCTTTTCTCTTTCCCCGTGCTCTACCCTTGGGATGTTCATTAAGGCAGCACTTGACGATGTTAAAACTCGATTTAGGACACAGCCTGTCAGACATTAAGAGATGTGTAAACACGCCAGGTTATTAAGAGCTTTAGAAACCGAACGAAGGGATCGAATCGATTTGAAACAAAACAATCCGTTAGTTTAGTGATGCTGAAACAGGTGTAAAAAATCGACACAAATATGATACAGATTGCAAAGACCGCAACCTGAATAGTTCCTTGGATTTTTGATTTAATCGCTTGAATATTCCATCCATGTCGATATGTTTTCCCCGAGCACCAATCTGTGTTGTGTTTGATATTTTCTAAGATGCAGAAGATAAAAGCGAAAGCAGAAAAGAGATGTCTCAAAAACGAGCCGCTTGAGGTGTGATTCCAGCCTAGCGTATACAAGATTTCTCTTCTCATTGTCCCGCCCTTTTATCTACTCTGACTGAAGAGTTGATTTCTTTCACTCTCTCCCAAAGAAGGAAAATGAACAAGGTCCTAGAACTGCAAAGGCATGTGGGATTAATATACTTTTTCCCCCTTTGTATGGTGTAAGTAGCTCACTTGAAATTGAAGGAGGAAAAGAAAAGGCCTCACGACTTGTGAAACTGCAATAACAACGTGGACGTGACTTCGGATTTTGAATAGTGCAGGCAGGCAGGCAAAAGAGAAAAAAATAAATTAAAAAAATCAAACATGCGCAATTTTCAAACCCGAATCCATCTTATATTTAGATTTCTATTAACAGAGATCTCAGTGATGTACAGTATTTCACAGGTTGTAAGAAGAAGGTTCCAACAATAAGAGCTCTGAAATGTGTAATTTGTTGTAGTAATGGTTTCTGTCACACCATCTGTGCTACAGTGACAACAATGATTTCAAAGATAGTGCTTTTGATTATGATTTCGGTGTTAAAATAAATAAATAAATACATATTACCATGCAAAATACCAGGATGTGCTGGATCAAGTGCTATTCTCTATGCTGACAAATAATACGGCTGTTAAATGAAAACACATTTGCAGCGATTATCGTGAGAATTAGTTAGAACTAGGACTACTCGAGCAGCGATATATCGTCAATATGCTAGACTCCTATTAGATGTGTATTTCAGTGCTTTCCAGCTTCATCTTCTCATTCATATATCATTTTATTATTCTTTTTTTCCCCCATTGTTAAACTGTCTCATTTCATTTTTCAGTCTGCATTTTCTATCCCCGAACTTTTTTTTGGGATTAAAGGCAAGTGTGTGTTTAAAGATTAAACCCCTTCTCCAATACTTCTACTCAAGAAACATCTGGCAACCTCACTGGAGTGAACTCAGTGCCCTGTAACTATCTACCTATTCAACTATATGCTAAATAATACACTAGTAATCTGAATCGACTTAAGCAGCTGTGTAACCCTGCTCTGAATACACAGAACTTTCTCATGTCAATACTGACATGTCAACGCTGAATGTGACCCTAAGAGAGTAAACATGTGATACCTTTTGCAGTTCTGGTGTTCAGAACTCTGTGTCTAGGTAACTGGGAAGCATCAGTGAAGAGTATAAACTAGCTAGCTAGCTAGCTATCACAAAGAAGTTGTTTTATACAATGTAAAGACAATATAACCGAAACAAAATCGTAGAAGATTGTAACAAAAATTGCTAAGAAAAAGATGGCATACGACTAAAATTACACTATAAATATACTTACAAGTATAAATGCATTGCTAATTGCCATTCTGTGAGCTACGCATTAAGAAATATTAATAAAAATTATTAAGACTTGGAATTCTCAAAAAAATTTCAACGTCCAAAGTAGCGAATATCAAAGGAATTATTATTTACCTCATTTAAACCCCAGTTCAGTCTTTGCCAATTCCACAATTTCCAAAGGAAAGTGCCCTGAAAGTCCAGAGTGTGAAGAAGGAAGTACAACATAATTTTTTTATGGATTTTTTTTATATATATATAGTAGTGGTACAGTGAATATATATTGTACAGGCTGTTTGACTCAGATTTTCACCTGGTTTATTCTTCACTGTATATTCCTACAGAGTGAAAAGAAACCACAATTTATGTAATAGAGATGTGCCTGATAAATCCCAAGGCCACATGTATGGGTAAAAAAAAGAAAAGGGAAATTGCATTCAGGCTACAGGTACCAGAGTCAGTCAATAAATATCTCATTCGTCCTAATCCAAATTCTCGGCCCAAAACCTGTACATCAGCATTTCAGAACAAACTAAATTCAATGCCCTTTGATTAAATGCACCACTGAGCAATTTCTAAGATGTAAGCATTTAATTTTTCCTGCTTGGACAGTCAGCAGATCTTGCTGGGAGTATTCTTACTTACATTTGCTTTCCCAAACGTCAAAAAATGTTTTTAACCCTTTTGGGCTGGGTTTGAGCTCAAAACGAGCCAAAAAGTGTACGGTATCAGTTTCTATGAAGCCCATATTCGTAAATCATCATGAAGCTCTCGTAATGTGCCATCACTAATGCACAGTTATAGGATAGATAATCAATGACAGAGACTGTAGACCATTAATGTAATTTGTATCCATTTATAGTTACATTTAAATGCTCTGGAAACATTAGTACCTGTTGTCACTTACGTTATAGCAGCTATAAACAGCTGTTCAATCACCACCTTATCAACAACTATCAAACGATATGAGAAACGATAGCACAATAGAATATAAACCTTGCCGCTGGAACTGATGTTATAGACAAACGAATCAACATGTTCTGACCAATCAGAATCGAGAATTCAGAATCAGTGAACAAAAACAGCAACAGAACATGAAGAGTTAACCCACTTCATTTCTGGCATCATATGAAACACACATTTACGCAAAATAAAACATTTTCTGGTGAAAGGAAATGTTTTATATTTATGTTTTTTTTTTATTTACAGGAAATGCAAGACGTGTCTAGAGGAATAAATGACCTGAAAATGCGATAATGCAACAACATGGAGGTGTAATAAATAAGGAATAGGGGAACATTGAGACTATGTGCCACGTAGGAGCCATACTTGGTCATTTGAGCCACACACAAGCCATTTTAGACTCTATATTTAGCCCATAATAAATGATGCATGCGCTATCCATTCGTTTTGTGCAATATCACTGTGTACTCACAGCGCTGGGAAAAAAATCATCTCTCATTCAAACAGAGCGCACGCTTGCTTTTCGCACTGCTACGAGACCCTGGAGATGTGCTCCTGTGCGTGTGATGGGTCCACTGTTTAATAAAGTTCTTCATCTGTTGAAAAGAGGCAGACGACCTCACGCACATGGGGTTGGCCCACTCCATTTTCAGTTTAATGTGCAAACACAGAACATATTGCACCGACTCTTATATATAAAACACGTGATTTAACTCCTCAGCTCATTAATGAGCCTTTCGTGAAGTTAAGCGAGCAGGGAAACACTACAAAGTGCAGCGTAAGGACACTTGGGTAATTGGGGAGACGCAGTTTTAAAGCCAGCAGGGAATGTAAATCTGTGATTACTTTCTAATTAGGTTGATTTTGGTCTTGTGGGTCACAAAGGTTACATTTTATGAAAAATTTATTAGAGCCTGAAACACTGGTAATCCTCATCATTAACATGCAAGCGCCAGTGAATTTATTTAGTAATTTTGTTTTTAGTTTTAACTTCTTTCATTGACATGTTCCTCTATTTTCTCTTTGGTTAACAGTTAGCTACATTAGCCACAATGCTGTGCTGATAGTGGTGCAGTGGGATTTAGCCCTTGCTTCATCTTTTTTTCGAAAGAGATTGATGCGGCGGCACTTTAATCTTTTAGTCTTTGGTCCAGCTGACCAACATTTCCAACTCACCCCTATTTGGTCGCTTGCCAATTCCTACCCTCCCGTATGTCAGGGAAGATGAATGGTCCGAGACACGTTGTTCCTCTGAGAAAGGTGACAACATCTTTTCCGAACTGCTGCTCATGCTGCATCACAGGGTGGCGTAACACACTCGGAGGAAGGCGCTATCTACCGTCTTGGCTTGGATAATTTTTCTCCCTTGGCTCCTGTCCATGGATGGCGTTGGGATGGGTGTTTTCCAGACAACACTTTTCTGTTGTGACACATGGGAGAACCCAATTATTAACATTTTTAATATTTTACAATACACTTTCTGCAAAAAAAAAAAAAAAAAAAGACAAGACATGAGGTTCTGAATTCCTATCTCTTATCTTATTCCTATCACATCTTCTACTCTGGCAGCTATATTGACTTAAAAAGTGCCTGCATGAAAAAAATAAGCCTACAAGTGTAGTGTGAGTCATTATTTGCAGTACACTGGTGGCACAACACCAACAGCAAACAGCAGAACAACTGCAAACTAATACACTCTACTATATGATGAAGCATTGTGTCAACAGAGAGACAACATGCTGGAGTGAAGTTCCAAGTGCTGGGTGTATTGACTGGGTCCTAATTGCAAATCCAATATGAGTCATGGTCAGTCAAAAACAGTTCAGTCAGGGTCAAAAACACGAAGAAAAAAACAGGACAGGAGTAAATTCAGGAGCTATTAAACAGGAAGTGCACATAAGGCACTGATTCTCACTTTAATGAAGCAGTGCATTTGAGATAATTGATGCCTTTGTGGATGATTTTGAAAGAAATGACCAAAAGTGTTATACTGAAAAACAATTACTTCAAGAGACCCATTACTGGACGCTTTGCTACTGAAGTGTTTTGCTTTGCACGTTTTTTTTTTCCAACAGCTTTCTTTAATGGAATTTTAAGTGCAAGTACATAATAATGTTACTTTTGTTAAGTACTTTTTTTGGTGCTCACAGCTCCAGGGTTCAGTCCTTACTTTTAATAACCATCTGTATGATAACGTGAGGAGGTTATAGGAAGAAAATAGGCTTACAAAGATAATACCTGTCACTGTAATCTGTCTGCTGCTACGTACACTTTGTGTTTATCACCGAAGTTTGTATTGGGACAGCTAGTGATTAGCATTCACCTAGTTTGTACGGTCAGTTCTTGTCATGTTAGCTAACGTTTCAGAGAGTAGGGATGATGCTGTTGTTTGCTAGTGTTAGCTAATGTTGGTTTCTTGGTGAAACAGGGACTAATTTACCATCTGTAACCAAAATCAGGGTGTGATTTGAGGATTTCTACTTTAACTTGAGTGAAGAATTTGAAGCTGTATTTCAACTTTTACCACAGGATTTATTTCGATTTATTAAAGAGTTGCATTTTACTTGGGTACTTTTACCACCTCTGGTGCTTAGCTAGCTAGCTAGTTAACTTAGCTTAGTGACCAACAGCAAAATATAGATTTTTAGAGTATATTGTAGGGAAAATTAGCTGTTTAGGTTAATTTTATGTATTCTCCACCATTAAGTAAGATAATTCAGTGTTATAATTAAGTGTTGAAATTACTATGACGTGAGGGTCATTAATATAATCAGTAATGTTGATTATTTTTAGGG
>CM074948.1:25090278-25109272 GCA_037577455.1 Pangasius macronema | reverse complement strand
ATGAATGTCAGTTTGCAGCATGCAGAGGGTCGGGTCAGAATTTGGCATTGACCAAGCATGAATACAGGGGCCCTAACTGACTGGTGGTGGTTGTGTATTGGTGTGGGGAATGTTTTCTTGCTTAGTAACAGTCAAGCATTGTTTGAATGCCATGACGACGGCACGTGCATCCCTATATGGCTACAGTTTGCCCATCTTATGACGGCTCCTTCAAACATGATAATGCTCCATATTGCAAAGCACAAAGTCGTCTCAAACATGACAGTGTGCTGTTTGCACACGTTTGCACACGTGCGCTTTACTTAGACCTGTGTAGGTCTGTGTAGTCTTATTTAGCTCTGTGCTGTTCTATGTAGCACCATGGTCCTGGAGGACCGGTTTTTCATTTCAGTGTATACTGTACCAGCTCTCTGGGGGTTGAAATGACAATAAAGCCACTTGACTTGAATTGACTGGATGACAGTGAGTTCATTGGAGTTCAGTGGCCTCACCACTTACCAGTAGAGGATCCAATAAAGCACGTTTGAGAAGATTTGAAGCATTAATGTGCAGCTGACAAATCTTCAGCAGTTATGTGATGCAATCATGTTAACATGGACCAGAAAGTGGTGCCAAAAGTCTAATGATACAAACATACAAAATAATTGAAAAGGATTGCACATTCAGTGCAAAAAAAAAAATTTATGGAGCCATAATATCAGAATTTTTTTTTACTGACAGATGATAAAATTAGTCTCTGTGTTATGCTCTGTGGGGAATTTGTTCATTTTATTAATTCTCATTGAAGTGCCAAGCCAATTCCAGTAGACCCAGTATATTTAGTGAATTATACAGTATAATGTGATGTTCTGCAGGGAGTTTGGCCGATGGAAAGTGAACAACTTGGCTGTGGAGAGGCAGGAAGCAGTGCCCTTTGACCCCGACTTTGTGCGCAACATCAGGCAGCTGGGGCGACGGCCGAGCCTGCAGATGGTCACGGACAATATCATCAAGAAGTATGGCACTCACTTCCTGGTCTCAGCCACTCTTGGAGGTAAGAATGGTGGAACATCTGGTTGTCTAGGGGGTTTGGATATCTAAAACTAATACAAGATTGATTTGGTGTCTATGAAGACTAAATTCATCATGTTTGTGTATTTTGTATTTCGACAACAACAACTGGTGATGTTTTTATGAACGCTAATACTTTATCATGAAGTTTCATGAATCTTTCAGCTACTGTATATTTATTAGCTATATTACGTTTAAATCACAGATCATTCTAGTCGATTATTGTATTGTATTATAACTTACAGACTTGCATCACGGATGTTCCACATAAACAGTCTAGAAATGTGGATGTTTTCTATGAGGAGGTGTTTTTAAAACATTTTATGGAAGGAGTCTCCAGTATCAGCATGGCTGGTAGGAGTCAGCGGTAAAGCTGATACGAGACTGTTCAGGACTTTGTGGTTTCTCAGTCACATGACAAGCTACGGAGTTTTTTTTTTTAGCCTCAAATGAGAAAAAACAAGAGACTATTTAAGGAACAGCTGTCTATAGCGGCTATAACGTAAGTGATAACAGGAGCTAACAGAAAGAATCTCCAGATTCGCGAGTGCTGACCATAACCTCAGCTAAATGCCACGGCTTCTGCTTTGGCCCCCGACTAAAGACTCTCGGGTTGGAGTCTTTGAATATTAGGAGATTAGGAGAGATAGCGAGAGATGGCAATTCATAGAAAGTTACCTAGGAAGGAGGTGGAGCTTCAGGCGTGGTCGTTCTCCCAGACATCATTAAGTGTCATTTCAATTCTTCCCCACCAGCTTGTTTTTAATATTCAAGATTAAGATTTTATTATACAACATAATGAAAAGTAACGCTTGTGCTATAAAAAAATCATGAAGGAATAAAGTAATCTAGGTGATATAAAAATGATGACTCCATAAGGGTCCATGAATAAATTCATAATAGTAATAATAATTTATTAAAAGACACCACTTTATGGCAATGTCTATTATGCATTATTTTTTTAATAACTTATACTAACTATAAATGAAGTCATAGCTTATAGATGATATTTATATTTTAATGTATTCTTGTATTTCTTTGTATATTACACATATATGCACAACAATAACATGTTACAACCTATTTGTTTATAATTATAAATTCTGAACAACTTTTAAATTAACAATAATTTGATAGCTACTAGCATTTTGAGAAGGCAAAAATTATTATTATTATTATTATTATTATTTTTTTTTTTTTACAAATGGGTTGTTGGCCCAATTTTAATGAATTTGAATTTGTTTTTGCATATCTTAACCCTCTACTGCATGAATTATTTATTTATTTTTTTATGGATTTTTATTACTTGAATTAGTTCAAGAAATAANTCAAAATTAAAAAAAAAATTAGGGGGGTAGTTTGTAAATTGTTGCCATATGGCAACAATGTGCAGTAAAGGGTTAACTATTAGGACAGTCTGAAAAAAAAGGGAGGGCAGACATTAATTTAGTTCAAATACACGGAGCACCAATAGATTCTTTCAGATCTCTTCCCTGCTGTGGGAGAAAATATATATACAGATCAGTCCATGCTGGTATGACAGAACATTTTCTGTAAACAGAAATGAGGTCAGATTGGTAACATAACTACCTAAAAAAAAGATTTTGTCATTTGATATCCATGCTTTTAATGTCTGAAAACAATAACCACCACTAATGGGTTAACCTCCATTAGGGACACTCAGACTAATGAAGTGATTTATATTTACAGAATTAACAGTACAGTTAATGTAGCTTACGTGTTGCTATGCCCACATATAATTTAGAGTTAGGTCAGTACCTACGTAGGGAAAGTTACACGTATTCAGAGTCGGGTTACGCACCTGTTTAAGTAGATTTTCTGAGCTCACACATTCTCCACATCACCTGTGTGTAGTGTCGGTTTGTCTTGGGTAGAAGGGCCCGAGACTGGGGTTTTCAACAGTGTCTAGACCACTGCCTTGAAATCATAATATGTGTAAGATGTATGCTATTTTATCATGCTTTAATTCCCTATTTGGAATTGTTTTTGTTAATTAATATTCGTTAGATGCTCCTGTAAAAAAACATGCCCACGGGCTAATGGATAACCTGACCGAGCACTCATCTGCTGTAATTACGGTTCATTTTATGTTTTATCCATAAAAAAATGAGATAAGTAACATGCTGTCTCCTAAGAGGTTCTCCATATGAGAACATCTACTAATACTTAATTATTTAATAGTGTCATTTTATGTATTTAATATTGCCCTATTGCCAGGCCGGTAGTCTTTAAGCGTACATTTTGGCATGATATATTGTCAAGCTGTCAAACAGTGCCACAAATTACAAAAACTCTACAGCTCTGAAGCCTGGAAAAACCTCCAGACGCCAAGCAAGGCCTTTCACTCTGTTGAGCTTCCATGCTGCGCATTCTCAGTTTCAGAATCCGTGATTTTAGCTGAATGCAATCCACCTGCGTGCTCAGTCATCCACATGAGTGCATTTTAAGTATTAGGACACCCCTAAGTAGTGTAATATGATACAAGTTGTCTATTTTGCACATTTATTGCACTGATTTTTTTTTTTTACAGTATAGCCTAAAAAAGCATTGAAGCATGAAATTGTAGCCTGTGAATGGCTGTTAACTGAAATCTGTTCTTTGTAGTTGGTCAGCATTTATCTGCACTAATAATACAACCTCAACAGCGGCGTCCTGAGCCAGCTTTGTTAGCCGTACAACCCTTACTTCACTCAGATGATTAGTCCTAAATGTGTTGCTTTATCCTCTATTTATGTGGAATGGAGCTTGAATTAAACAGACAACCTCTGTATATAGGGAGCAAAAAAAGTCTCTTTCACTAATAGGATATTTTACAACATTTCTCTGGGTACAAATGGAAAATATGCCAGAGGTTAGATGATATCACACAACCTGCCGATGTTATCGAGATCATTCACTCTATCTGCCACAGCTCGTGTGTGATGACGGCCTCGTGGCTCTTATTGCACTCTAATTGTACAAAGAGTCAGTACCCAGTGACTGCATTTCCCTCGGAGAATAATTACAGTACTCGCCACGATGATCCCGCAATCGATATCTCAGCTGCTAAGTGTACCTCCTGTGCCCTCATTTGGGCTCCATTTAGATCTCCAGACAATTCAGCACCTGACTGGAGCCATTTTTCCTCCGAAACTTATTCTCCCCAAACAAAAACCCTCCGGCGGTTGAACTGCCGCCGGTTCTCCCTCATCCTTTCACAGACTGGACTCGAATGAGAGAGGTGTGCTGGGGTTTCTAGGCTGGAAGCGTCTCGATGAAAAGAAAACGCAACAAAGGGTGAAAGAAAGAACCGTTTTTAGTTTGAGAAAGCGATGAATTAGCGATGATCTGCCGATCACACATTTCAGGACTCTTTATAAACACTGCCGTGTTAATTGTATCAATTTCTTTCTTCAAATCGTAGACATGTAATTTGTTAGCTCATGTTTGGATTAAAAGGCACCCTTTACACGTTTCTTCACAGGCAAATTATTAGACTTGAACTTTTCTGAAATATCTCATCAAGCTAGTTGTTAGCTTATGCTAGTCTTCTAGCTAGCGTTGCCGATTATTACCATTCCATCTAACAGATTGGAAGTTTTACGCAGGTTACAACCTTCTCAGAAGATAAAAGATACCAGTAACTTATTTGTCTCGTGGACGTCCCACAACATTAATTGTAACTATGGATAAAAAGTAAACATGGTAGCCGTTGGCAAATTGCTTTGCTTTAAGAGGAACGATGCACTTCAGGAGGTGCTGTTACTGTTAAATAATGAACTTCTCGGTGCTGCGAGGAACTCCGCTTCATCACACCACCCCATCATTGATTTTTTTCCCCCTATTACAGCATGTTCTCAAATGATTCATTCTGTATATAACGCATAATGTAGCATGATAAAGGATATTGGTTAGTGTGTTAAAATCAGTGCAGGACCCCAGCTTTCATGGTGCTGTCCTGATTACTTCATCTTGTAGCTTCTCTGTAGACCAACCTGCAGCTGAAAGAGACACACAGAATGCTTGGAGATTAGAGAGAACTGGTGAGGCGAGGACAGAGCGAGTCTGTGCTCAGCTGCTCAGTGGCGTGTGAACTAACAGCTCTTACTTCTCTCTCGTCCAGGTGAGGAGTCCTTGACCATTTTCGTGGATAAGAGGAAGCTGAGTGAAGCCCATTCAAACAGCGGAGCCGCTAACGGCACGCTGACACTCGAGGCCCTCCATCACCTCGCGGCTTCCTACTTCATCGACCGCGACAGCACGCTGAGGAAACTGCACCACCTCCAGATCGCCTCAGCGGCCATCAAGGTACGGCCCGGACTTCCTCAAGCGTGCGGTGTCGGAGGGCAAAGTAGCTTTAGCTGGGCTTGAGCCTTAACCTTTACATTACGTTCGGGTCAGAAGAACCTACGTTAAAGTTTTATTGTGAAAATTCTAATTAATAATCAGTTAAATAAATCAGTTACACAAGTCAGTTAATACTCAGGTAAGTGTCAGATAAAGCAATTATTATTATTACACTAATCAGTTAATTCTTAAGTAAATCAATTAAACAATTCTGTTAATAATCAGCGAAATGTTAAATAAATCCACCAAACAAATTAAAAATCAATGAATACATTAAGATCAACATGTTACTATTTTCGTCTTAAATAAATAAATAAATATGACTCGAAAAAGTACTCTTGAGTGCAAAAGTTTGCGCTCCCTTAGACCGCAACAACTTTTAATAAAATGTGATAAATGAATGATCTTATATCTTGCAAATGCTTTTAATTAGGTTTAACTAATTACTGTTGTCTCTTTATTAATTAAGCAACAAAATGGCAGAAATGAATGTTAGGATATTATTAGTTAAAAAACAACAACAACAACAACAACAACAAGTGATATCAGATATCAAAATTAATTTTTTTATTTAATTGTTGAATTTTATTGATTATTTTGAAGTAAATCCAGAGATTTGGAGAGAGAGTACCTTGCTAAGCATACACAGCTGCATGAGAATGAGTATGTATTTTGCATACTTTTTTGCATATAATGGGTGATATTTTGAGGCGAGTGCAAAATGTGTGCATAATTATGAACACGCTAACCTTGGGGAGTTCATTTTTGTTTGTATAAACACATTAGGCAGAGATTCAAACCTCTTTCTCGCTGTAGTTTCGGCTGAATATTCCTATATTTTTTTAATACACCTATTTTCCATTTCCCATCATCCCATAACTACTTTGATTAAAGTAATCTAACGGGTATGAAACGTGCGTGCGTTTCATGCCGGAGTGGATTCACGAATGTGGTGCGCGTCCCTCCGGGTTTGCTGCAGGCCACCTGTCTTGCTGAACTTCCACTAGTCACGATAAGTCGTGTTTTGAGTCGTTTTCTGTCATGACGGATTTGTGACGAAGGAGAAGAATGAAAAATTGAGCTGGCGTGCGTGAAGGATAGCTGTGAGCATTAAAATAAGAGCGCCAAGATAACTTCTAGGATTCGTAAACACGTGCACGTCTTTGCCGTGGGTTTAGATTTATGAAATTTACTTTGTGATCCTTTTAGTCAAAGTAATTGATGAAGCAATTTACAATCCAAGCATATAGTGTACTGCGCAAAAGGGAATCGTGTAACATTTCGTCTTGTTTCTGTCGCCGTGTCCTAAACAGCTTCCACGATGTTGTTGTCTGAAATTGGTGTATTACTTACTGTCTCACTGTCCTCCGGGAATTACTGTTCCAGAAAAAGAAAATAAGCACTACTTCATCTTCACGTGGTGTGTATGTTTACGTATTCACGGTAACACAACGCACCTCGATGTAGTGCGTTACCACGAGCTTTTGAACACCACCACTTGCTGTACGTGGAAACACTGACAAGTACATCACAAAGCCGTCATATAGCCCTCCTGCTAGTACAACACTCCCTCAATTTGCCGTTAAACACAAAGAGAAAATAAAGAATAATCGAATATTTTTTACAGCCCATAACCAAAGCTTTCTTCTAAGATTTGGCGACGTTTTTTGTCAAGAGTACAAACATGATATGCTACGTTATCACCTAGCTAGCTGTCTAGCTCGCCATGATGTTATTACATTACGTTAGCTACCACTTTACGATATTTGCGTGTGCCGAAGAGTGAACCTGAAACTCAATTTATTTTGCAAATGGTAGAAACATTTGTACTGTTGTGAATTTTAACACCTGCCCTTCGTTCGCATTGATTTGCGCATCTTTCAGCCGTCATTCATCGAACAGCAGTCGCATCTTTTCAAACTTTTTTGCAGTAATGCTGCACTAAATGAAACTTTAGGTGCTAAATGAATGTATTAGGATTGAAACAACCCTGTTTTATACACTTCAAGCTACAAACTCTGCAAATAACACATTAACCCAAACATGCAAAACAGACAACACGTAGTATTTCGGTCATATGAAATGAAATCCAGAGGTCCTGAGTAAAGCGCTCGCTTTATAATTCCAGAGATCATGAATCCGTATGGATCCGTGGCCAGAAGTCTAAGAAAACAAAACTGCTCGAGCTGGCGTAGTCTATCTTTCCTGTCAATCACTAGCCAATCGTGAGCGTCTGTGATCTTATGTATGCAGAAGACGGCGGATAGCACTTTCCTCCAATAGAAATTCATTTATTGGAACATTTCTCTGTTTATTTTATTTACCTGCTTATTTTATTTTATTTTATTTTATTTTATTGATTGATTGAAACATTTCTCTATTCATGTAGTAGTTTATTTATTCATATATTTATTATATTCATATATTTATTTATGCATTCAAACATTTCCCTGCTTATTTATTTATCCAGCGTTACTCTATTTATTTATGTCAGTCTGTTTATTTATTTATTTATTGTGGGTTTATTGAGCATTTGCACAATTTTTTTACACTTTTTTTTTAAATAAATCATGGCCTACGACTTGTCGTAGTACTGTAGTACTGTAGCTGAGGTGCTGAGGGTCAAAGAATCTCGGCTCAAGGCTCCATCCTTGGCTCTTACATCAGCAAATCTCGGGATTTGAACTCACAGCTTTATGAGAAGCTGAACTAGCACATCCTTTCCCCCTTTAAGTCGTGATTAGTTAAGCAAATGATTCTACGCTGCTATAGCCAAGGCCATCTCTCAAGGTGTTTGGCCCCAGAGTGATTTAAAAGCAAAGTACATTTGACTTAAGTAAGGACTTTCCCAATATTTCGGTGTTAATGAGGACAAAACAGCAGCGGCACCTTCAGCCAAGCCATCTATCATTATGATAAATGATCCTGGCTCACCTATCCGTATGATGAGTAATTCTGCTCAAGATCAGACGCATCTACATAGCCGAAGTCCTGAACGCAAGTCGGTGGATGTTAAATGTGTCTATTTTTAAGTTTTAAACTCACAGATGAATTTAGCAGGTGAAGAGATTCCTCATTGCGCTCTGATACATCGCGATTGCCGTAGATGGGTCTTCATTAGAGCTGCAGATGGTACCACTAAGACCGAGCAGATCCGCTGTTATAAATGTCGCGAGCATGAGCAGTTGCTTGTCAGTGTAGAAAAATGGACCTCATATGTTTTATGTCACATGGATTCAGATATGATCATTTTCATCTTAGCCTGGAGATAAAGGAAATGTCATGAGAGGAAATGTGGGAAGAATGAGAATATATATCCTGGATTTTAATATGAGAATATTAAACAAATCCGGCAAAGTTTAAAACACCTGAGGATGCGTACGTTACCGTGATTAGCTCCTGTTCATGGCGCAAAAAGTTCCTGCCTTTCTTAATACCGCTTCATGAAGCTCCTGTGAAGAGAATTCACTCAAGAATTGGATGAGTTCCAACCCTGCGGCCTCAGACGTGCTATTAACAGGATTGGATAGCTGAGATGAACAGATGTTTACACCTGAGCCCTCGTTTATCATTTATTAAAACACGGCATGGTGTGCTGTTACAGGAAAATAATCAACTGGGGAGTCTTTTACATTCACTGAAAGTTTGGGGTAAGTTTGATGCCTCAACCCCAAATCAAACCTCGTGTACATGTGTGGTACTTTTTAAATTCATTACAGAATTAGAGAAGATGTAATTAAACAGCTTCTTAATTAGCAACCCATACTCGAGAGTAACCAGGAATTTGTAGCGAACGTTTAAAAGATAACAAATGTCTAACGAGAGAGTTTACAGCTCGTCTGTGGTGTGTAAGGCAGGCTGAGAAACGCTCTCCGGAGGCACTGCTTCTCAGAGGGCGATGTGACCGAGTGCATCTCGTAATAGCTCCACAATCGATGCGAAACCCTCGCAGTTCTGACAGTGAGGTTAAAAAAGATCACTCACATCATTTGATTGCATGGCTTGCCAGCAGCAGCTGTTGTCCAGGCTTCATCCAAATGTTGTGAAATGGGTCTGAAGAAAGGGTGCTTTATGAAGAAACAGCTGGAGAATACCTGTTTTTGGGTTCTGTCTTGGGTTTTTATCCTGCAATTCTGCAAAAAAGAATTCTAAAATATTCAACATTCAACTTTAGCTAACCGTCTTCACCAAAGCAGTGTTACAGAGATTGAGCTTTTACTGGAGAGTCTGATCCGCCTAGGGGAAAAAAAGGTACTTGACATTTTAATATTTTGAGATTTTAGAATTTTTAAAATTTTGTGGTTTTAAGATTTAAAGACTGAGATTTTAGAATTTTGAGATTTTAATTCTTTAAGATTTGGGGATTTTAAGATTTTGTGGTTTTAAGATTTTAGGATTTTAACATTTTGAGATATTTGGATTTTAAGATTTGGATATTTTGAGGTTTTAAGATTTTGAGATTGTAAGATTTAAAAAAAAATGTGAAATTTAAAACTGTTAAGATTTTAGAATTTTGAGATTTTAATTCTTTAAGATTTTGGGATTTTAAGATTTGGAGATTTTTAGGATTTTAAGATTTGGATAATTTATGATTTTAAGATTTTGAGATTGTAAGATGTGAAATTTAAAACGGTGAACATTTTAGGATTTTGAGATTTTAATACTTTAAGATTTTAATGTATTGAGATTGTAAGATTTTGAGACTTTGACATTGTAAGACGCTGAGATTTGACGAGTGTAAGTTTTCAAGATATTGAGATTTGAAGATGTTTAAAACTATGTGATTTTGGGATTTGGTATTTATATTTTAAGACTATATGTACATTATTGTAGGTTCTGGAGCTACTTTTAGTGCTATAACGATCTGTTTATTACTTGCAAAAAACACCCCTTGTTTAATGAGTTAACTTTTCCCCCTAATCCAGCCAGCGTTAGTGATTACAGACCCTGATCTAGAAAACTGTGTTTTGAAAATGTTCTGAAAATGTAAGGAGAGTCACGGATTAGTGCTAATACTAGTAACTAGAAAATAAAGTAGTGGAGTCAGTTGTTGTATAGATGGAGTAGTAGACTAAATAAACAACTGAAAAAAGAAATTGAACATTATATATATATATATATATTTTTTTATATTAGATACATTTGTCCTGTGATTTTGAATCAGCTTCCTTCTTGTTTTTAGATGGAAAAATAGAAAACAGTTTCCACTCAGACAACCATTTTTGAACCACTTTTTCAGTTTTTCATTTGTTCTCCATGTCCGGTTTCTCTGGGCTATAACTATGAGGTTTATAAAATCTCTTTTTCATCAGTTACCACAGAAAAAACCCATGGAACCTTCAACAAAAAAAGAAAGCAAGTGGTGCTTGACACAAGTCTGGTAATGGATATAAAAATACATGAGCACTTGGCCATTAAAGACAATTACGGCATATAATGTGAAATGTCATTTTTTTTCCTTCTATATCTGACAAATCGGTTTTTTCCATTCTAAATAATGTTCACCATCCTTACCTCGACAAAAGAGGATTCGGAATTACATTGTTAAGACTGGTAAAACTTTACTTTATATCGTTAGTCGTGATAATTTTGGATGCAAAAGAAAGGTTTCTCGTCCTGAAATGCTGACACGACGAGTTAGCTAGCTAGCAAATAGCAAGATAGCTGACTAGCTGACAAGTTGACCAGTGTTTAGGGGGTGTTCATTACACAAGTTTCACAGTGTCATCATTTCAGCTTAATATTACCCTCATTATTCTGTTATGAAGTTCATAGTCATTGCCAGAAACCCATGTTCTTGGCAGCAGTTCTTGGCAGTATTCCTTCAAAGAAGTTGCCAGTGTGTCATGATGCACAGATTTTAAACAATGCACAAGCAGAGGCAGGGTTTTCGTGTAGGAGGAGGTGATGCTGGATTCCACCCTGGCCTTTTGTCGAGTCCAAATCCAGTACACTTTTAACATTTTAGATTGATTGTGCTTTAAAAAAAACCTTCATATTTTACAGAACATGAGTAACCCAGTAGGTGTTGCTCAGATGTGAGCTTGAGAAATATTCTAGGATCCTTGAATAGCATTTTATTTTTCATCCGGAGCATCACAGGACATTTTATTTAGCTCTGTTTATGTTTCTCACATAGGCGACTAGGCTCATTCATCATAACTTTCGCTAGCTGAATTTAAATGAAGTACATTAGCTAGGGATATTAGTTACCTCGTTTGGGGAGGGTTGCAGGAAAAGTGCTTCTGTACAGCTGTAAGTAAAGTAAAGTACGTTTTTGTTTTGTTGTCGGAATCCCTCGTTACTGATGACCAATACAGACTGATCTTCAAGAACAACATATTGGCTAAGAGTTGATATTCAGTCACCTAGCATTGTCTGTGGTGATTTGCTTCTCATTTAGCCTGTTGTTGTTTTTTGCTTTGTTTTGTTTTTTTGCTAGCAATGACCTCCTTGTGCTGAGTTTCATGTTTAAGATGTTCTTTCAGGTTGGCAGTATGGAGGATTGATATTTTTCATATAGGCTGCAATCTTTCCATTCGTCATAAAATACGTCCATTTTGCGTCATCTGGTCATTAGCGCTATGACGTACGCAAGGCTTACGTAGCATAGTATAGCATGGTATCAGAGCCTCTCCAAGTACTCCAAAACCTAGAGCAGAGTTTAATATTCTTTCTCTTTTAATAAATCCTCCACTACCTCTTGAGATACAGCGGAGATTAAATTCACAGACTAATGACTAATGTCGTTCATTAATTTCCACTTAATTCCAGTACGTTTGATCAATGTTTCGTTCCACATTCGCACATCCCAACCATTCAGTGTTCCCAACATTGTCACTTCATATTCTCAAGGTTTGATTTACATTTTTCTGATTCATTTATTCTCAGTGATCGCTATTATATATGAAGATGTGTGACCCTTCGAACATAAGTTCTTTTTAACAACATGTGTATTGCAGTTGGTATTAGGAAATTGAAAAAAATATATATATAGATATATGCTCTAATATAGCTCAGAATCCAGTTCGTTTGAGACGATGAACACATCGCTAACAAGAATGGCTAGGATAGAGAAGACAGTGTCATAACTTTGCAATGCTGTGGCTTATTCAAGACTGCCGAGTGCAAAAGTTTGTACCCCCTAACTTTTGTTTTGAATGAGGAAAAAGCATATCTATTTTACAATTTATCTACCAAAAAACAGGAAAACAGCTTGAAAAGCATCTCGCTGGCTAACTTCTGGAGAATAATGTCAGAGAAGTCATGGGGAAAAAAGGGAGAGCTGAATATATTTCAGCTGAAAGCATCCCAAAACTGTTGAGACAATATGAAAGAGGCACTTTTAAGAGGACATAGTGAGCAGAGAATATTTATCCGTCAGAAAGAAAAATGGAACGGATGGAACAAACCCAAAAACTAAAGTAAATCTAATCAAGTGTTATTAGTAGGATTATTATAACAGTTGCCAGGTCTCAGCAAAATTTCCATCTCGACCGTCTCAAAAACTGCACAGAAAGAGCTGAAACGATCCCTTTGCATGGATAAAAAGGTTCACTGCTCAATAGGGAACTGATCAACTCTGTAAATCTCCTTTCTTTCTACAAATCTTTTCAGTATAACTTACAACATAAAAGGTTCTGTATATCATAGATACACTGTCTGCACTTACACTTTCCCTTTGTTTGCCGTAACATATGTTCATTAGATTTAATTCTGATTATTCGCTTTAAAACAAGATCTTGGTGGCTGTTGAGTATTTTTTAACAAGCCCCCCCAAAAATAAATAAATAAATAAAAATAAAAAACACCACTACAGACTTACTTTTTTCCAAAACTAGCCCAATTTGGAATAAAAAAATCACAAACATAGTAGCTACTGTTATCTACCAACTGAAAAAAAGCAACAGTTCAGAAGTTAAATAAAGTTGAATAAAATTTTGCAAATTGCTATTCTTTGTTATATTTTGTGGGGGGAAATGATTGAAAATGACAAAGGGGTGTGGCCTAAAACTGGGGGTGTGGCCTTTTCTTTCCTTTTATTTATTTTTTTTTTTTTTTTTTATTCATATTATGCTTCTTCCCAAATCTCAACTACGTCAGACTTTCTATCTAATGTGACTGAGTAAGATAGATTTTTTCAAATCAACAATATCTTTCCCAAATCACAGAATGGTCGTTTATACGTGAAAACACTAGCTACCCAATAAGATTTGATTCGGATTTACTTTATTTTTTCAGGGTTTATCACATTCCAGAAAATTCAGAAAAGTAGAGAATCTAGTATGAAGCAGGGATGCAGTGCTGCGGTGAGTCAAAATGGGGTCCGTTTCATAATGTCAGGATTTTCCAGGAAGATTTGTTTAGAAATGGCGAAAAGCACAAGTTCATATTTATAAAATGAAATCACTGAGTATTTTTTTTGGAGATCCCAGCACAAGAAGAATATATGGAGCTGCAGTTATATAAATTTTTTTCTTCATTATATAAAAGGAATTTTATTAAACAAAAGGATATTTGTTTAGTAAATTTTGGTACCGTAGAATGGTAGAATATGCTTTTATATGCCAACTTGAGAAACCTGTTAATGGACTAAAAACTATTTGCGTCTGTTTAGAACCTGTTCATCTGTTCATTCATCTGTTCATGTGTTCGGTTACATCTCTACTACAGAGGCGTGTGAAGAATTTTGAAAACTGAGCTTGAACCCACAGTCTGTTACAACAGAAATGCAAATGAGCAGGTGTTGAGAACTTAATCTGCTGTATGAACTTTCAGTTCTATGCAGGCTTTTGAAGAAAATGCGACTTCCAGGTATCATTAATCAGTTCAGCGAAATCCAATTTACACCCTCTGTTCCTCTATTACACTGCAAATCGAGATTCTTATATGGGCTTTGATGGGGTTGAGGTTAATGGCAGTTTGGGAAATTAAGGCTGCAGAATGTATAATTTGTTAAATGTTATCGTAATATTATTGGCCTTTGGGATACCGATAACGGAGAAGGCTGCAATATGTAATGAACCGGGTAATGAAGTCTTTTATTGGGCATGCTGATCAACTTGATCAATCTCATGGTGGGATCCAGGGGACTAATCTCGGACTGTTCTGCAAAGATTCGGTTCTCGGTGTTTGTGAAACTGGGGATGAAGAACCAAGGAACTGGTACCAGCCGAGATCTTATGGGGGTCTTATTATCACCACAATGACATCGCAGTCTGTTGTTGTGACTGTTATTAACAAAAAGAGACACAACAGTGATATCACATCCATGAATCAGTGGTGCATGGTGCCTGACTTGGAGATACTTTGGAGATAACCTCAACAATGGAGATAACCTCAACAATGCTTATGCTAATACTAATGTCATTTGTCATTNTTATATCTTAATGAAATACATAAAGATTCAATTTGAATGGTAAAATAAGATATTAAGATATTAGATATTAGCATGGACTCTGTATGTACAGTATGCTATAAACTAAAGCAACCCTTACTTGTTAGCCAGAATTAAAAAAGCAAACTATAAGCACAAAACATGTCTTGGGTGATATTTGAGGGGGTAAGGGATCTCTAAACAGATGTGCGATCGAGCGAGAATAAGACTTAATACTCTTGACTGTAATCTATCTGCTGCTTCGTACATTTTGTATTCATCAAGGCACTTTGTATTTTGACGGCCTCGTTATTAGCATAGTCATTAGCATGCTAACAAACCTTTAACAGATGTGAGAGTGAGAATGAGACTTGAAACACATTTCCATGGTGCTGCGTACACTTTGTATTTACCACAGCAGTTTGCACTGTCACAGCTAGTGATTAGCATTCAGCTAGTTTCTATGGTCAGAGAATGTTAGCTAGCTCATTTGGCTGTGGTTACTTAGCCTTAGCTTTAAGTAACTTTTAAGTAGTACTGTCACGACTAGTGATTAGCATTCAGCTAGTTTCTATGGTCAGAGAATGTTAGCTAGCTCACATTTGGCTGTGGTTACTTAGCCTTAGCTTTAAGTAACTTTAAGTAGCACTGTCACAGCTAGTGATTAGCATTCAGCTAGTTTCTATGGTCAGAGAATGTTAGCTAGCTCATTTGGCTGTGGTTACTTAGCCTTAGCTTTAAGTAGTTTTCGTACATTTCTTGGTTCCTTTTGAGTCTTTCTTCAACTTTTACTTTCATGCTTGTGGTAAATGTAAGCGTTTGTACATATATTTTCTACTTTGCCTGTTAAGAGAGAAAAATTTGAAGCTGTACTTTGTGTTATAGCAGGAGTTCGACTTTTACTTGAGGAAAAAATTTGGCTAGTTTTAGCACGTCACAGAGAATTAAAGTCAGTGTAACTTTGTAAAGCTTCCCAAGCAGGGATGAATGATGTCGGGAATTTTAATGTGCATTTGCATGTCCTTTGTTAGCGTGCGCCAAGGACTGCAGTGTTCATATTGGCCTGTGCATTGTGTGTGTGTGTGTGTGTGTGTCAGGTGTTAACACATCACCTCGTAGCATCAGTAAAAGACCCTGAGAGCGTAGTGGGTGCGATGTGCTTCTCTGTGTTCCTCTGTCTCTCATACACACGGGTTCAAAAGTATTTTGTGCAGCTTTTTGCCCTTGACTTTTTTTTATTAGCGAATTTTGTCAAAATAATTATTTTTTTCAGTGTATTTATCATCCTGTGTCCTCTTAACCTTCTTAACTGTTTGCAGGATTTTTTTTATTTCTTTAATTTTTAATTATTTCCTTCATTTTCCCCGTCCTGACTGTTTTCTGTCCTTGAATTTATTTATTTTTTTTGTCACGCTGTAGTCAGATTTATTTTTCATTGCCACTTCTTGGCTTGATTTTTCAGATTTTTTTTTCCCTTTTGTCTTTTGAGTGACTCTGGGGATTTTAGTCACCGCCGTCTCATTTTATTTATATATTTAAATGTGATTTAGTCTGATTGTTCTGGGTTTTTTTTTTGTTCTTCTTGTCCTTGGTTTCTTTGTAAGATTTTACTTATTGTGAGTTGTGATGTTTCTCCGCAGTTGCCGTTGGACATTTCGGTTAGAATTGTCTCTTTTAATGAATTTATTTAATTATATTTTTCTGCGTCATGTCGTTGACAAAAAATTGGTAACTGAAGTCAGAGTGATAAAATCTCAAGACGCTGTAGTTCTCTTTGTAATGAAATCAATTCTGGGAAGGGAAAAGCAAGAAACTCTCACGCGCTCGTCCTCGGTGCCACATTTGTTAATTAAACAGTGACAATAGAGCTAGCAATGTAATCATCCGCTGCAGTTAACAAGCAATGACGCCTGGCCATATTAAATATCTAATATCAATCACTCAACAGTAGAACTGCGTTATATCACGAGGGCTGTTCGTTGGCGTATTGTGTGAATTCAGTGCAAATGCCGCCCCGAGTGTGTGCAGGGAGTACAACAATAACCCGAACACTGCTGGTCAAAGACGGCTTACTTGAAATAATAATAGTAGACAAATCTACGTGACATTTCCTGACAATTCCCCTCGTCTCGCACCGCCGCTGCAGTGATATGTGATATTTAATATGAGCCGTGATGTTGCGTTGCACCATGTCATGGTGTCATCCTATAAATGTCATTCCACCCCCACTTCCTGTGTTACAAGTTAAAAAAAGAATCAGTGAATACATTAATATAAACCTGTGAATTGACGTTTAACTGATTAACCATCTGACCAATCAGATTTGAGACAGTGCTTTGGTGCAAAGCTTGTATGAGATATCTACAGGAAGAAGTAATCAGCTTTTTCCAGCATTGTGGGTCAATTTTGGCGCATTTCCTCTTAGCAAATCGTCCCCAATTCCCCAAGGTTGTAAGGGTTCCTCTGATCGTGATGGACTCACGGTTTCAAAATCCTCCATGAATTTTCAGTGGGATTGATGTCTAGGCCATGCTAAGTTATTTTAGCTGTCTGTTTAGGGTTTGTTGTCTTGTTGAAATGACCATCTTCTCACCAGATTCAGTTTTGGTCTGATTAAATTCTCCTCTAATATGTCTAGGTACATCCCTCTATTCGTGTTTCCTTCAATGGTGTCTAATACCCCAGTGCCCTTTGCAGAGAAGCAGCTTCATATCATGATGCTCACACCACCGTGCTTCACTGTGGGATATTAATTGGGATCCTACCCGATGATTGCGGTGCGGTCCATTGCTTATTGTTCTTTGTGTAAGAGTTGTTCCTGCTGCTTTCAGGTCATCCTGCAACTCATCCGGAGTGACTGCTGGCTTCTCGCTTACCTTCCTTATCGTTAGTCTGAGAGTGTGATGTGAAATCTGGCGTGGCTCACCTGTCTTTGGATGATTAGTTTCGGTTCTGTGAACTTTCCACCTGCACAATTTTCAAACCAGTTGTCCTGACAGCGATGTTTAAGGTCTTTGCTATGGCCCTGTGTCTTTTTCCATTCAAGTGTTGTTTAATAATGTCGTCTCTGAGAACTTTAGGAAGCTTCCTCGAGGTCTTTTTTAATGACACCAGGAGCAATTTGTCAAGAACCTTTTGGCAGCATTTATATCTAGAACATTTGTGTAACCATTTGAGGTGGATCTAAAGTATGCGCTGGAAGTATATATTTTTTGTAGAATTTCAATCTGAAGAATTATTTGACTTTCAGGTAACGGAGACGAGGACTGGCCCGCTTGGCTGTAGCAACTACGACAACCTCGACTCTGTCAGCTCTGTTTTGGTCCACAGCCCTGAGAACAGAATTCAGCTCCAAGGTAAAGTACCTGAAAGCTATCAACGATGAACATTACTGCAGCGTAGCGTGGCTTGAATCACTGCTGCTGATGTTTGCTGTTTATGAATTCCATGCTGTGGTGACTTTATCTACCTTGTGAACTTCATGAACCTTCATGTTCTGTTCACTGCTTAGCCATGCTTGTCCCATTGACCTTAGAGAATATAAGTGGTAGCGTAATGATGGCAGGCTGAAACTCATTAAAAGTTTTACCTTAACTTAATATCGGTGTTAATATCCACCGATGAGGAGCTAGTTTTAAATTATACTGCCCTTAAAACCTCATGTTGGTTCAAAAGTCTGAAACACATGCTGTCTATGCTAGTCGCTTATCACTGAAATTTCGTTTAACATTTGCAATTTGCGATCCAGGCCTCCAGGTTCTTTTGCCGGAGTACCTCAGGAGCCGGTTCGTGCACGCGGCTCTGAGTTACATTGGCTGCAACGGCGAGGGCCACTTCACATGCCGCGACAACGACTGCTGGTGTCAATGTAGTGAGGGGCACTCGCAGTGCAACTGCCCCCACTCCAGCCTCCGAGCACAACACAGCAGCCTGGAGCACACCAACGAGGCCTGGAGGCACGCCAACCAGGAGTTTGAGCAATCAGGTACCTGACTTGTTTCATCTTGCTTGTTCTGGTTGCAAAAGTCTGCACACCCTTAAGAACAAAACAGAGAGTCGTTTTTGTGCTGTTGCACTTCTTTTTACATTTCTAATTTGGGTCATTTTCACCCTAACTGAGTAAAGGGGTTAGCAAGTAAACAGACTCGAGATTTAATTACTGCTCGGGAAGCCAAGAGCCACTTTCTTCTCTGGACAGGATACAGGAACTTTTGGCAGCAG
>CM074948.1:25074381-25084556 GCA_037577455.1 Pangasius macronema | reverse complement strand
AGACCATTAGGCCACGACTATGGATATTTAAATATGTATGTGGATATTTTGCAAAAAGTCGTTTTCAAAACAATTTCTCTCTGTTTCCAAAAAAAAAAAAAAAAAATTCCTGTCCACATGAACAGCATTCAAACGAAAACACAAAGAAGATAGCTGAGAGCGCGTAGACGAGCACGCTAGCCCTGTAGGTGGCGATAGCACGTCGTAAACAAACTCAAGAATAACGTTAAGAGCGTGCGTATTGAACGGAAGATGAANAAGAGTTGCCCGGGTCTTATCCAATCTTGTTTTTCTTGCCCACTCAAAACTCAGAAAAAATAAAATACTATGTGCATAAACTCTGCGAAAAAAAGATGTCATTATCATATTCCTTCTCATTCCAGCTTCTTGTGGTACAATGCCTATTAAAGAGTGGATTTGATTCAATTTGATTAGACACAGGCCGTTTCTTGTCAGGCACAAGCTTTCAATTGATATCACCTGACACTGAGACTGGCATATGCTAATTTATCAAGTGGCAATTACAGCTAATCGCTATTCAGCCTGTCAGAGTTTCCCCACAAACTCTATGTGCTGAATATGTCATATTAATTTGCCAGCTCACTGAGTGGCATACAGAACCGTACTCATTATTCAGGCCTCGAATCGCTGAGGCATTTTGAGTCATATTCTCAGTTCTTATCCTCATAGCTTGACAATTCATGATCCATGCATATAGTTTTTTTTTTTTTCAAACCAAAATGTCCACAAGAAACATCCTTGACTAGCCCAAGGACCAAACGCTGTTAGCTCGGTTATGTATGCAAGCAAAGCTACAGAGCAGGCCTTGAGATATGTAAAAACTGAGGAAAGGAAGGAGCCATATCACGGTATATCCTCAAGACTCGGAAAAGCGTCGGTTCTTCTTCATTTAAGGGGCTGTAAGCGGTTTGCAGTTGAAGATGAAAGCCAATTCGTGACACACTTGAAGATGAAAGTGGCATCACAGGCTCCACTCATTATTCACGGTTCAGGTGTGTGCTATAAACCTCGTCTTCCATTCCTCCTCCTCTCGATGGCTCTCTTGATAGCGCGGGAATAGCTATTCGCATTGCCCCCTTAACACGATTGTATCCGGCCTCTGGTGGCTTTGACGGGGAAATTGAGATAGATCTCTTCCAGTGCTGAAACCATTTCAACCCCACCTCCTTCGATTGCAGTTCATTAATCCTGGAATGGCTTAACATTTAACACAATTTTAACGCTTCGTGCAAAAAAGCCTTTACAGCGGAAATAAAACTGCTTCCCGGCCCAGAAGAGGAGGATCATTTTTTATTCTGTCCTCTGGATTGTTGATCTGTAGGAATAATACAGTTCATACCAGAATTATTGGCACCCTTCAGGGAAAATGGGCAAAAATAAATAACTATTAGTTATATTTTGACTTTAAACATAAAGTATAAGGGCTGTGTATGGGTATATTCCATCACTGTTTTTTTTTCAAACATGTAATGGTTCCAAAATGTATTTATTCATCTTCAATAAGCGCTTTATCCTTGTTTGAGCCACAGCAGATCCGGAGCCGGCGTGGAATTTATTAACAGTAAATAGAATTAATATTAGAATATTGAATATATTTTGGTAAAGCCTGCCCTGGAGAGAATAACGGCTCTGACTCTGTTCTTAATTTCTAACAAAGCTCGAGACACGTGTAAAGGTACTTGGTCCATTCTTCATGCCCATTTTATGTGATTAAGTTTGTGCATATGGACTCTCCGCTTCAGGTTTGTGGCTGTAGATGGTTGTTGCAAAACTCTGCTGATGTGCGCAGCAACCATTTCCGTGTTGCTTCTGGATGCTTGTTTGTGGTCATTATATTGTTTGAAAGATTCATCTTTAGCCAAGAACCTCCTGGCAGAGGCAAACAGGTATTTTGATTAAACGTATTAAACGTCTTGATACTTCACAATGCCATCAATCTTGCCACGAGTCACGAAACAGCCCCAAAGTACATGAACAAGAACAGCCTATGTATAAACAGTCATTCCTTCACTATCACACTGTTGTATAAAGATAATTATATCTGTAAAGTCCCAAAGATATCATGCAATTTAGTGTAGGCGCAAACTGAGGTGATAACAGTCGGAGGTCCATTATAATACGTCTCTCAGGATTCTGGGATATTCTGGGGTATGCTGTTTACAGGACCGTGTGCAGTAAATGCTGAAATGAGAGTGTTGTGATGACTAACCCATCGAGAAAGCACGCAGTCTTCGTCAACACGTACGTATAGTGGCAAGCGTTGATATTCAGATCACAACCATTGTGTCTTAGTAATACACAAAGCCATGGCTTGGTGGCATTCAGTCTACCTGACAGAATAATAATGAGGATGTGTGTATACAGGCATCCTGCTGTCTAGACCTTCACTTTCTTTTTTTTTTTTCTGATAAAAACCACCCACGTTTGGTTATTCAGACAATTCAGGCTGTGCTTAGTCTGAGTATGCACTTTTGAATAAAAGTAACATGTCGAGTCTAACTTTAGTGCTTTAAAGCAACTCAGGAGGAGTTCAGATTGTTCATTGTCCTCTGTTACAAAACAGCTGATAAAATATTTTATCCTCCCACCGTTCAGCGGTAGAAGGGTGGTTAAACAATGTCATCTCTTTTTTTTTAATATTGTGTATATCGTTTTATTTCACATATCTCTTACACGGTATCATGGGACTTTGGACTATTATGAATAGACGTGAGGGTTGTAGGGGGCAGGAGCCAGATTCCCTAGAGAGGAAGAAGCTGTTCAACATTCTGGCAGTACAGACTCGGATGCTGCTGTACATTTTGCCAGATGGTGGGGGGTTAAAATGTCAACGAGAGAGGTCCTTACTAACACTAGAAGCTTTGAATGTGGTAAATGTCCTCAGTGGAGCGGAAAGAGACCACAGTGCTGTTTCAGCACCATTATGAACTAGAGTGGACCAAAATAACAACAGAGCAAAGCGGAACCAGGTTGTTAAAGCGAAAGATTTCAAGTGACTGTAATTTGCATCATTAGCCAGTAGTCTTAAGATTTCATTCGCAATCGAGTCACATCAATGTGTCTGCTTGACAGGCTTTGGCACTGGCCAGGTGTGATGCTCAGCATCGCCTTCCAGCTGTCAGGAACCAAAACAAACATGACCACAAGGTCAAAATAGACTTTCAAACACTCTCGGTGGAGTTCTGGTAATAGCGTTGGTTTCTCTTTGCTTACAAATCATTCAACTCCACTTCCTGAAGACAGTAGCAGATTTGTGTGTGACTGGACAATTAGCAATTAAAATAAGATTTTAATACAAGGTAGCATCATTTATGAAGCTGCAAAAAAAAAATTTTTGGTACAGTCTTAATTACACCATTAATTATGTTTAATGCTATAGATATTGGGTATACGTAATCACCAGGAGAAAATGGCAGAAATGCTCACTAACTGGAATTTCAAACTGGAGAGGACGGGACAACAATTTTTTCCCCCCAGTCTCTAATGTAAATAAAACAAGAAACTTTTCTTCCATAATAATGCCAATGGATGGTCATCTGGGGCTCATGTCCTCCCAAATGAGCAAATGGTTCAGGCCTTCCTTTCTGCACATGTATTTATTGTTTAAACACAGCAAACCATGGTTGATTCATGTCCTAGAGCAGAAAAATCAATACACTAAATCCAAGATGTACTCCAGTTTACTTTGGTATTAAATTTAGAAATAGTAAAAAAACTGTACATAAAGTTTTGGACAAAAATTCTTACTCAGCTTTATCTGTACGAGGTTCACTCAGATATTCAGATTTATTCCACCAGTAAACGTTTCCACCCGTTCTTCACTGGAGCTATAGCCATGCAAACAGGTCGGTTTGTCCGCTGGAAAATAAATGATCTGTCACGTAAGAACTACATTACTGCACAAAAGCAAGCATGATGTGGTAATTTTGGTCATTTATCACTCCACTAGGTGGCATTATGACCTTGCAAAAAGAGTGTGTAAACAGTTTCCTGGACTCCTGGTCACTGATGTCTGTTTAATGGTAAAACATTTCAGGCCACGTTACACCATCCCATCACTGATTATTTTCCTACAACGGCATGCCGCATTGTGGTTTATTCCTTATGAATGTGAATTCCTTGTGAATGTGCTAGTTCAGGACACAAAGTGGCATGGGATACCTCAAGGGGTGGTCCTGGGAACCAAACGACTGCTCATGGCATCAGTAACATTTTGGAAATTTTGTTGTGTTTGTTGCATTTCTTAGCCATTTTATCTTTGCAGTTGTAAATATGTAAAATGTAAATATCTTTAAACATAATAAGCCATATGCTGGTAGAAATGAGACAAGCTCTCGCTAAAAAGCTCGACATATAGCCATGGCTTTGGGGCAAGTGGCTGTTTAGACTGCTTTAAGGCTTGTTTTACATATTTATTGGCTCTTTGAAAAAAATTACGTCTTGAACCGAGGCAAGAAGGATTCATAATTTGACATATTTCAGTCCTAAGAGCTGCATCTTCATTAATGGCATCTCCTAACATTGCTAGCTGTTGCTATGGCAACAACTAAGTGCAAAAACGTAAGTATACTCATTACAAATTGCGCACTGTTTAATAAGCTATTCTGCAAGTTTAATCTTCAGCCTTATTACTCAGTCATTTATATTATGAAAGCATATTGTTTATACACTCAGTGGCCACTTTAATAGGAACACCTGTACACCTGCTCATTCGTGCAATTATCCAGTCAGCCGATCATATGGCAGCAGCTACAGGACAAGAGTTGACATTGATGTTGATGTTGACAACAATGGAGGAAAAAGTGATCTCACTATTTTTAATAGATGAAGATTGGAACAATGTCACCTCGTCTTTTTTCCAGTCATCGACTATCCAGGTTTGGTGAGTCTGGTCCCACTGTAGCCTCAGATTCCTGTTCTTGGCTGACAAAAGTGGAATCGGATGTGGTCTTCGTCTGCTGTAGAATAAACCTCAAGGTTTAATATGTTGAGATGCTTTTCTGCTAATCATGTTTGTAAAGAGTGGTTATTGGAGTTACCGTTTTTTTTGTTTTATTGTTTCACATCATTCACTTAATTTTAGTGAAAATTAATAGTAAATGTACTAAAGCTAACAAGAGTGTTGAACGAAATGTAAGTCTGGGAGTTTTTCCTGAGTATGGATTTGCCTCGGTTGAACCTGATCGCTTGTGTTCAGACACCAAGGATTTGGACCTTGATTATCAGATATGCACTAATAAAGAAATCTGGCACTTCCATCCCACTGCCTCTGGCTCAATCCACCTCACAGGCTGTTCCTGCCATCTTGAAAAATCTGCTGAGCTACACTAACTCCACTTCTGGTCATTTTGGAAAAGGGGAAGCGCCGACTGTCTGAACTAATCGCCTAACTGACATCTTAATTTTCTGGTTAATGACTAATTATACATTCATGAATCAAAATGACTGCATATTGGTCAGTTGGTATCAATCGAATCTATTTGCACTTGGAAACTCAATTATGCGTGGAGTGTATATAGGGCAAGACATGCTAAAATTTATTGTACTCTAAAGTCATGCAAGTAAATACATTATTTTCAGTGGGTTTTTTTCCCTTGTATTCACAATATGTTGGTACATAGAGACAAAGAACGCCATTAATATTCGCGACTGGTGCTGCATTGTAACAAAGGAGCCAGATACCTGATTTGCTGCCAGTTCTTCTTGCTGGATGAAGGTATGTGTGTGTGTGTGTGTGTGTGTGTGTGTGTGTGTGTGTGTGTGTGTGTGTGTGTTTGTGTGTGTGGAGTTTAGACATTAAAACTAACGTCCAAGCCCAGTAATTCAAAAAAACATCTCAGAACGTTGCTACAAAACAAAACTGTTTAACTGCTTTTGTTATATTCTCGATTCTGATTGGTCAGAAGGTGTTGATTAATTTCCTGTAACAGCATCGCAGGTGATAGTCCCAGCTATAATTCAAATCCCAGGTTTATATTAACGCGCCCGTTCTAATACACGATCGTTTCTGTGGTAACTTCTTGTAAGATGTGGACGCTACACATAAACAGGTTTTCTGACAAGGGAAAGTCTTCAGGACAGAAAACTTTGTGCTTTGAAACTTGTGCACAAAAGTAAGCTTTAATAAGCACACCTTGTATAAAAATGTTTAAAAAGGAAGTCTTGGCTGTTTTGTGTTCTGAGCCAAAAAAAAAAAAAGACTAAGGCAGTATTTTAGTACTGCTTGTAACACACCCTTGTCAACTTCCCCTTGCAATTTCCACATGGGTGAATTCCCGTCAGCAGCTTCCATCCTTCAGACCTGGCACGTTTCCAGGACGCTCCTGGCAAGAGCTGATTGGAGACTTTCCAACTTTGCAAAACTGGCATTCTAAAAAGGGAACAATGTCTAAAAATGGATCTAAAAAAAAAATAGACAGCTCTATAATTTCATCATTAATGCATACTTGATCAGCTGGAAAGTTAATTAATAATTCATAACGAGTAATTAATTATTATTAATTATAGTGCCTTGCATAAGTTTTCACCTTGAATTTTACAACCTGGAATTGAAATCGACTTACTTGGGATTATATGTCATGAATCGACACAAAGCAGGCCATAATACAAATGAAGTGCAATATTATTTACAATTTAAAAAAAAAAAAAAGTTGTGATTGCATCCGTATTCAGCCCTGTTACTGTGAAAAACCCAAAATTAGGTCTGGCCCAACCAGTTGCCGTCAGAAGTCACATATTTAATTGACCGGTTTAAAGAGTTATGTGATCTCAGTATAAATAAGCCTATTCCTGGAAGAATCCAGAGCGTGTTAGAGAACATGAACAATCTAAACAAAAGACCACAGAGCAATTAAAACAAGTCTATCAGAACTTTAAACATTGCTCAGAACACCATTAAATCCATTATTAAAACATGGAAAGAATCTGGCACAATTGCGACTCTGTCGAGACTAGGCCGTCCACCAAAAGTCAACGTCCGGGTAAAGAGGAGATTAGTCACAGAAGCACAGATAACTTTGTAGGAGCTAGAGAGATCTACAGCTCAAATGGAAAAAAACTGTTCACGGGAAAATCATAGCCTGGACACTCTGTAAAGCTGGACTTTATGGATGAGTGGTGAGCCATGTGAAATCCCATTTGCAATTTGGAAAAGACACGTTGGAGACTCATACATGTGGAAAGATGTTGTCTTGGGCTGGTGAGACCCAAACTGTACTTTTCGGCCTTGATACAAAGCATTTGGTGGAAACTGAACACTGCTCATGACCATGAGAACACCATCCTCACAGTGAGGCATGAGGCATGAGGCATGGTGGTGGTAGCATCAAGGTGTAGGGATGCTTTTTGTCAGCAGGGACTGGGAAGTTAGGGTCAGGGTTAAGGGTAAGACTGGGGTGGACGTTCGCCTTCCAACATAGTCATATTGCCAAAGCTATGATGGAGTGATGGGTTGGAATGGCCAAGTCAAAGACCAGACCAACAGTCTCAAAGAGCTTGGAAAGTTTGTCAGAATATCAGCGTCCAGGCACGCAAAGCTGATAGAGACATATCCCAAATGTAACTGCAGCAAGAGTACTGACCTGAACAATGTTTGCCTTTTTGTTTAATTAACCTTTGTGTCACAATAAATATATTTTTGCACCTTTAAATGTAAGATATATTTTGCAAATGAAATGGTAAAAATACCAATCAAATCCATTTCAGGTTCAGGTTGTTACATTATACAATACGGAAAAGTTCAAGGGAGGGGTGTGTGTGTGTGTGTGCGTGTGTGTGCGTGTGTGTGTGAGTGGGTGGGTGGGGGGAGTGAATATTTATGCAATACACAGTCGCATTAAAGCAGGGTGGGATTTGAATACATTGTGTTTTTTTGTTATTTTCTCCTTGGTTGAATTCCTGTTTCCATCTTAAGGCTTGTTGAATTCACTCAACATATTCATGACTGGTTTTCAAGAAGAAAATGTAGCCAGAAGACATTTTCCCCCATTTCTTTTTCCGAAACAGCAAAACACCGTAAACAGGCTTATTTATGAATGTTAACAGGAGCCGTAAAATATTTCAACTTTTGGTTTGATATTGTTAAATCAGGCATATCTAGAAAGCGATTCCATTTATTCTGTATGTCGCAGCTGACAGTTTCTTCATCAAGTTAGCAGACTAGTGGATTAGCATGCTAGCTAGTTAACAAGCCAATATGGCAGCTCAATAAAAAAATTTAAAAAAAAGTGCTTGCTGCCAAGGTCGTTGTTGAAAAAAGAAACCCGTCAGTGTGTGTTGAAAACAGTACTGGAACATGGGACAGTTTGCTAATGTGCATGTCTGTGGTCTGATAGGCCTGATAGATCGTTTTCTCACATACATGCACATTTATCACTAAACACTGACCGAGATCTCCAACAACTGCCATGCTGGGCCGGGCCCCCAGTGACTTGTGCAATTTTCTAGACATTTCTACCCCATATTGCAAAAGAGAGATGTGGCTAGTATCTGCTCCTCTGGGACCATTATTATGCAGTCCATTATTTCCCACTGTGACTTTCAGCAGAAGAGGGGAAAAAGACAGAGAGAAAAAAAAAAAAAGATGTGTCCCATTCGCTGTATTCAGTTCTTTATAGCACCAGAGGAGAATTAACATGTTACTTAAATTTCTAGTATGTTATCATTTCTACAGTATCAGCAGACTCACAGGGGACGTGTATGGTGGACGGTCCGTGTAATCTAAGAATAATAAGAAACTTAAAAATATGTCGTTATTTAACAAAGGAAAACATATAAACGTTGATATGACGAAGCTTCCTGTAACATTTATGGAAGGAGTCTCCAGTGTCAGAGCTTTGTAACAGTTTTCATGACAATCTTTCTTTTTTTTTTTCTTTTTTTTTTGTCACAACCTGCTCTACGTACATAGCTACATAGCTTTCTAGTCCGTTTTGTTTGTTTTGAATTTGGTGTACGTTCAAGTGGTTTTGGTTGAAAAAAACAAAATGGACGTCGTCAGGAAGCAACATGGTACATTCACTTCGTAATTACAATAGTTACGACAGGACTTACTACAGACAGGCAACTGCAAATTTTAAGTAGTTTCTTAAAGACAATTCAATGTGACTCACTGTTTTATTAACACCTGAGTGCTGTACAAGAATAGGCAATGACATTCACGGCCTGCTCTGTGTAGCGGAAACAGAGGGGCCATCACAGGGCTCTGCGGTTTGAATATTTTTACGTGGATGACGCACAAGGCTTCAACACCAGGGACATGAATCACAAGCAAAAAGATTAAGACAGATGATTTGGAGTTCGAAGTCTGGATTTGCTCCTGAGCAAGATGTTCTAGCACGGGTCAGCGATAAGATCTGTCAATGACACTTGCTGCAAAATGTTAATGTTGATTTGCGACGTCCCACTGAGCACCAATTGACCAGACACATCCGTTACTGGCCAATTTGTCCAGACTTAAATTGGACTATTAAAAATATATTAGTCTATGATTGGTGTCTTGCACTCTGACAGGAAGCTAGTTGACACATTTTCACTGGGAACCTTAGGAGCATTAAGGTACAAAATAGTCCAGCACATATTATAAGGATATAGTGAGTTGTGCAAAAAAAATGCCTATGATTATTTATGGATATATCTTTATAATTGTATCAGGTATTCAGGTTTGCGCTAAACGTGATCTTTCTGAAGAATGAACCCCGAGATTCATTACAGTAGGACAGTGCTGCTATCTAGTGGCTGCTATCTAGGACAGATCCCTCTCTACCCAGGATTTTTGTTTTTTTTTTTACATTGATGTATGGCTTATTAATACACTCGTATACCCAATGTATGGTGATAGTAAGTTATATTCACATAGCACGCATAGAAGTTCATGAACTGGCAGCTTATTGTGGAGGGCTATAATGAGATGCTAATCAACTCAGAGTGTTGTTCAGATACTATATGGCCAAAGTTTGTGGACACCTGACCATCACAGCCATATGTGTTGTCTTTGTATGCTGTAATTATACAATTTCCCTTCGCTGGAACTAAGAGGGCCAAACCTGCTCCAGCATGACGATGCCCCTGTGCACAAATCGGGGCAGTCGTGGCCTAATGGTCTGAGAGTCGGACTTGTAACCTGAAGGTGAACCTGAAGGTCGTGGGTTCGAGTC
>CM074948.1:25045871-25060757 GCA_037577455.1 Pangasius macronema | reverse complement strand
TTTTCTTCAGCCAGAACTGGGGCTTTTATCGAGGTGGAGGGAATCATGAATAGCTACAAATATCAGTCGATTTTAGTGCAAAACCTTCAGGTGTCTGCTAGTAAGCTGAAGATGAAAAGGAATTTCACCTTTCAGCATGATAATGACCCAAAGCATACATCCAAATCAACAAAGGAATGGATTAACCAAAATGGATTATCTGCTCTGTGAGCTATTTATTTCAAATTTTTTCCTGACTTTGAAGCCTTAAACCCTTGAAATCAATGTTAATAACTGAAAATCATTTAAACATAATATTACACCAAAATCTGAATATTTATTTTCAGGTTTAATAAGAATTAGTAAACAAAACAAGACCTATCTAGGATCTAGGACAGAATGATATAATCCTACTTTTGAATCCGAGTAAACATCTCGATTTTCCACTCAGGAACTAGGTCGCTCGTCGAGGTATCACCGTTTTTGCTAAACAACCTTGACTCTATTCTTTGTAAGTACAAAAAGATGTATGCAACGTGTCAAAAACAGCTTGCTGCCACGTGAGCAATGCGCTCTGAGAGTCAAAGCATGTCATCTCGGATAAATAAAGTAGGTCAAGAAAATTTAGTCCAAGTTTATTGCTTTTTTTTTTTTTTAATTCTAGCCAGGCAGATTAGATTTAGAATTAGATTATTTTCCACTAACAGCACATTCTGAAATTTTATCCCGCTTTTACTTATATAAGAAAACTTGAGATTTTTTTGTTTTATCTATTATAGAGGACACATAGTACTTTTGTCCATTTATAGTTACATTTAAGAGTGTGGAGCTGCTGTTATCACTTATGTTATAGCAGCTATAAACATCCCTCGCCAGCATCTCTTGTCTTGAAGTTAATAAGATTAAAAAAAATTGCAGCTTGTCATGTTGCCGAGAATACGCAAGCTTCAGGCTACTTCTGAATGTTACAAACGCTGACGCTGGAGATTCCTTCCAAAAATGTGAAATGAACGTCTCCTTACGGAAAACTTCACCATATCAAAGACAGAAGATTGCTTGTTTTTTTTTACTCGTTTATACAGAGCGTCTACACCCTACAAGTTCTTGTGTAGTTGTTACTAATCTGTTAGAAACCATAACATATTAGAATGAGCACATTAATATAAACCTGTGATTTGCCTTGTGGACAGAACTATAGAAAATGAATCAACACCTTCTGATCAATCAGAATCAAGAACTCAAAAGCGGTATAATTGTTTATAGAAACTGTCTGGAATTTACATCGAAACAGTGTATTACTGCATTTGTTTTTGATTTTTGGGTTTTTTCGTGTATGATTTCCGGGTCCCCAAAAACCTCAGTAATGACCTTCACGAGAAAGAGAACATTGTGATTCACAGCTTCAGTTTTCCTCTCTTTTTTTTTTCTGTTGGATTTGATCAAGGTTGCACACACCACCACACTTCCGCCATCACAAATCAGCACTTGAGAGCTAACAAAAAAAATAAATAAATAAATAAAAAAACACTAAGCCGGCGTTTGCCTTTCAAGGTCATTGCGTTTAACATTCGCACTCACCCAATAAAGCATCCAAAGACATTTCAGTCTTTAAAATACATCAGCGGTGGAGTGATGTAAGACCGGAACATCATCAGCATACAGGATCGGCATTAAATGCAAAAATGGAAGTCAGTGGAAGTCAAACCTTTTCCCCCACTATAGAATTGTTTCACTGTAGAAACATTCGAAACGAGCGATAATATTCAATGAAATATCCAATGAAACGTTCCTTAATAAATGAAAACAAGAAAGTAAAAAAATGGACAGAATGGACAGAGGGACATTTTCCACACTCACAAATTTAAGAAATTATATGAAATTATATTATATAATGCATAGTGTCACCTGATAAAGAGTTCAAAGTCTGCTACGTCTTCTTATTCAAAACACTAACACAACAACACAAACAACATTCACTAACATAATGCTAGCTAGCTAGTAGATTAGTTTATAGCAAGGCGTTGTTGAATTCTGGATTCTGATTGGTCAGAAGATGTTATTCATTTTCCATAACAGCAGCTTTGACAGTAGCTTCAGCTGCGAGGTTTGTCATATTAATGCACTCGGACTAATACAGGCTTTTTTTTTATAGCGGACGCTCCACGTAAATTGTTTTTCTTCTTTTTTTAACTGTTGACGAGTGAGGAGGCGTTTAGTTAGCATTTTTGAAAGGAGTCTCCAGTGTCAGTGTAGCAGTCAGTGCTAAACTTAAGCTTTAACTTGAGGTTTATCGACACAAAGGGCTTTGAAATTTTAATTTTTGGTCTGAAAAAGAAAAAAGAAACAAATAGATTGCTGCTTGAGTAATGGCTGTTTATCTGTGGAAATGTCAGTGATACGTGAACTAACGTTTCGCGTACGTTCCGCAACATTCCGTTTGTATTAAACGGACACAAAATGATGACACGCTGTTGTTTAGTTAATAAGATGTGCAATTGTTGAAAAATTGCCGAGGTATAAAAGGCATAAAACACTCCAGGAAATGAAGTTGTTATTGGAAAATAATCCACATGGCACCGGGCCACATCGCAACGCCCTGTCTATGATTATTCTTCTTCCTATAACAGCACGCCCTGTTGTGTAATTTAATGAAGTTGCTCGCTGGAATAATATTATTAAATATGGCCACTTTCCTATGAAGGAGCTTCTGCATGTTAGAGACGGAAAGATCAGCCATGTTTCAGCCACCGTCCAACATCCACTGGGAAAGCAGTGGTGGTAATGTAAAGGAAACTGAACGCAAGGGAAAAGAATGGCTGCTTGGAAAAACAAAAAATACGTTCGTACTTTCAAGTAAGTGGGAAAATAATATATTTTCTTGTAGGAAAATAATCAGTGACGTGTTGGTGGAATGTGCCTGATGCAGAGCAGAGTTTCTGTTACTACCTCAGGGTTGATTGTTTTCCCATAACAGCACGTTTTATTTCTCTTATACGACAACAATTTGCAAAGTGACACTTTTTCATTTGTTTGTAATTACTGTGTTTTATTTAATGCTAAGGAATATCCATGAAAACGAGTTCGTTCTTCATAAACACTCGTTCCATCACCAGCCTTCCTTTTCTCTCTCTCTCTCTCTCTCTCTCACTTGAGTGCTGACACTGGAGGCTCCTTCCATCAATGTTTAAATAGGCGTCAAATAAATACGTTTTCCTTTGTTAAATATCAGCACGTTTTTTTAAATATTCGTCCAGACAAGTCCTTGCGAACGAGTTGTTACCATAGAAACGATAACATATTCGACAGAAAAATTATGATTTGCCTTGCAGAAAGAACTGATTCAACAGTGCTTTGGTATAAATGTGTTTAGTTCTGGTTAACTAAACTAGCTAAACTAAACTACACAATTAACATTGTTATCATTGTTATCAATCTAATCGTAGACAAAATTAATCTGGATTCAAACAAGCAGAAAGGGTTTCGCTTGTCACGTGTTTTGTACGTCCTATATCATGGTATCTGAACGCATGAAGAATGAATCAACCGTGTGTGAACTGTGTGCATGAAGTGCACTCAGGAGACTGTTGATGCTTCTCAGGGGTTTTGCAAACGCCTTTTCTACAGAACCTTGATTTCTGCTTTCATTCGACGCGAGCGGCGACTCACAGCCAGCAGCAGCGTGGGAGGATTTCCTCCTGACTGTTTCAAGGAACCCTCAGCCTACCGAGTCCCCCGCTGCTTCCTGAACCCTCTCACTCCCTTTTCCTCACAAATACACTCGGCACTCACACAGCCGAGGCGCCCGAGACAGCGCCTTCCTGCTGCCGTGCTATAGGTAGCACTTTACAGGAAGCATGATTCCATAATTAGAGGAGCTTAAAGCAGCCTACAAGAAATATTCCTGCTGTTATATCAGGGTGGTTGAAAGCATTCAAATGGCATTATTCATTCAGAATCCGTCCATGAGTCACTCATGCTCTTTTAAAAGCTGCTTAATATTCAAAGACAGTCAATGATGTGCTATATGCTAATGTTATAATATTTGCAGAAAGTTAAAGCAGAGCATCATCATGACCATTTAAACTTTATTTTTATCTGATTTTGCCAAATCAGTTGCTGTTGTTCAATTGAAAGAATTTAGCTTCATATTTATTTCTCGGGAAAACCACGTGAAAATATACAATATCAAGGTATCAGAAACCATACACTTAAACCACAGCATTAAAGGAAAATAATCAATGAAGGGATGTTGTGATGCGGCCCAACGCCAAGAGATGATTATTTTCCCCAAAGTTGATTATTTTCCAATAGCATGTCCCTCTTATACTACAGCAATATGCTTTATGCCTTATACTTTTTTTAATCCATTTATATTTACATGCATTTTTGGCAGGAAAAAAAATCCAAAAATGTAAAATATCTCATTACAGACAGCTAGTCAAGCATCAATCAGTAGACTTTTTTAATCAAAGTGTGGTATAAAAACTGTGGTTTTAAAACATATTTCGATTTCACAGCTTTTTGGGAAAGTTTTAAAACTAGCTGGGTGGACGTCACATTGCTCGGAAAGTGAGCGCTGCGTCATGTGGGTCATTATTTATCATTATTTATCATTATTTATCATTATTTATCTGACCTTTTTAAGGTGCTGGGTTCCTGTCTGCAGCATTATGTCTCATGTTACTCATGATTCTATGGAATAGTCAGTAGTGTGTGACACCACTTAATTAAACTAAACATCAGCAAGTGGAAAAATGCAATAAGAACAAACCCCTTGGCACTTTTCCCCAAAAATCGGTCTAATCTAGTTACTGGACTGAGCAGTATAGCTTCTAAAAATCGCAGCCTCTGGGATGTGAACTCATGACTTGTCCAATAAGCCACCACTTTTACACTGAAAGTTGCGTTTCATAAGGAGTTAATCTCATTATTGGTATTTATGGGGACGTATTTATGGAGACTCTATATCCTTCATGCAAAGATCATCATCCTTGCTGTGCCTCTGTTAATGCATCTTACGAAAAGGAATTCCCAAAATCGAATCAAAATCATTTGTCAGGGCTTCGATACCTTTTCGGTAATTGTATTACGGAATTGGTTTTACATAACACAAAATTGCCTTTATTGATAATTCCGGCTTCAATCTTCCTTTGAAAATTCTTATGAACAACATTTTCCTCCTGCATCTGCTTTCAGCCAATTGTCTGCATCAGTACATTTCCTGAGCCAAATCACTCTAGATGGATTTGTTTATTTATTTTTTTCCCCTTTTTTTTTTTAATTACCTTGAACCTCGGAGGCAGTGCCGTCTACTGGAAATGAATCACAGCTGAGCTCTGTAGAAGGAAGCGCCTCCTACTTCATCCTCACTGGCTGAGGTCAAGCATGCCTTTGAGTGCTCTTGTATAAATAGCAGCGGGCTGCTGTGTTTCAGTCAGAATCCAAACTCTCTCAACAACACACACGTTAGCGAAGCGCACAGCGCACAGCACACAGCTGGGAATCATACATTCAGAGAAAAAAAATGTGCCATGGATTGGAATCACTGCCAGTTACCTGTCTGGAGAGGTAGGGTGCATTTATTTATGCTCTTTTTTTTTTAAATCTCGTGGAGCAGAGATTTGTTAGGATTGCTATAGGAAATAGTTGCAGGTGCAGGTGTAACATTATATGCAGTTTAAAATAGGGCTTTTGAAGGTAAAATAAAGATGGATTTTTTGGAATTTTTCTCAGAGTCAAAGAGCTGAAGGCACGCTTGGGAAGTTTCCTCCTGAAGCAGGAGCTCAATCTCATGGGTCTGTCCAGCAAAAGCGATAAGCTGAAGACGGAGGACACGCTCAAGTGGAGAACATCCTTTCAGAATCTCCTGGCTCACAAAGGTCAGTATGCACCAAATGCGAAGATGTAGCTGACACTGAACCAATACTGGAGGTCCACACAATGCTCCGTATCATTTCGGGGTTATTGTCTAAATAAAATGCTGTTGTTTTGCCTGCAGATGGGTTATGCGCCTTCCGAGCGTTCCTGCTGTCCGAGCACAGTGAGGAAAACATTGTGTTCTACCTCGCCTGTGAGGACTACAAGAACACAAAGACGTCCTCCAAACTGTGCTCCAAAGCCAAGAAAATCTATGAGGAGTTCATTGATGCCGATGCACCAAGAGAGGTAATTATCCATCCGTGTGTGTATTGTATATAAAATATAGTGAAAAGTATTATTATTTTCTTTGCTACTTTTCACTAAGAGTTTCTCCATCTCTCGTACCTCAGGTGAATCTCGATCATGAGACGAAAAGCATCACGAAGAAGAACATGGAGCAGCCAACCGTGTCCTGCTTCAATCTGGCCCAGAGCAAAATCTACACTCTTATGGAGAAAGACTGCTACCCTCGGTTTCTCAAATCTGCGCTCTACATGGAGCTCAGCAGGCAAGCGATGCCCTGAATTCGTCTCCAATGACTTAACAAGCTTGAAGCAGGTCTTCAAACGCACGCGCTCGATCCGAACGGCGTCTCAAGCTCATGCCTGAGGTGGACTTGGGGTTATCGGTCAGTAACAGATACCAGCCTGGAACCTGTCAGGAACTGGTGAGGAACTAGGTGAAGGATATCAAAAGAAGACTCAGGAGGTCAACAATCATGACGCTGAAGAAGGAGAAGAAGAAGAAGAAGAAGAAGAAGAAGAAGAAGAAGAAGCACTGGAATTAAACTATGAGCGCACATTTGCACAAGTCAAGAAGTGATAAAGCATGTGATGTTCTTTTTTTTAAATTGTATTTAACTTTTCTCCTCTGGATAACTGATATTTATTGAAAAAAAGATTTTGTATAAATTTATATTGCTTTTATTTATTAAACTGTATGACGATGTATGTGAGGAATTTGGTTATTTGGTTATTATGAAATCTAATGTCTTGTATCGCACATGTATCTAATCCACAAAAAAAAAAAAACACTTTTTGAACAAACTTCTTAAATGCAGACACAATGACGTCAATTATGACTTTTAATTTGAAAACCGGAAAAACATTGTGGAAAAAAAATTTATAATCTATAAATGCTCATGAGATCATCCTGCTCCTGAATTCATCCTGTGACATACAAAACCCTGAACTATGTGGAAAAGAACCGCATTAAACTACTGTTTAAAAGAGTAGGAGGTTGTTCTTCTGGAAAAAAAAGTCACTTAATACACAATGGAAGATTTACGTCATACCTCGCTGACTCAAACGTAGCATGATCAGCTGCGATCTTCTGAGTGTTCCTAGATTTTTCCATATTCTCTTGCTCAAAGCTATCTGCAGAGATAAAGAACTGTTCCTTATGTAAATTATTCAGCAGCTATCGCTGTGTTAGTATACTCAGCTGCTGATGAAGAGCATCCCCAGCCACCACACCACAGTGCTACCATCACCATGCTTCACCGTGGGAATGGTGTTCTCAGGGTGATGAGCACTGTTGGGTTTGTTCCAAAATGTAAAAAATCTTTAATTCTTTGGTGTCATCAGACCAGAGAACCATTTTCTACACGTTTGATGACGATACTTGCGCATTCACAACTTACATTTTTATATTTTGTAAATAATTTTGCAAACTATATTTACACGCTATACAGTATTTTCCCACAGCTTCATTATCATATGTTATTTTGTGTCAATTCATGACGTATCATCCCAAATCCCAAAGTCAAATCCCAATTCAGTTCCAAATTCGAACACTATAAAAGGTTGAAAGGATGTGTTCTTGATTGATTACTGCAGCTGAATAGCTAGTGTTTTGTGACCATAGCTAGTGTTTTTGTGACATTGCCTTCACTACTTGTTTACAGAAAGGAGGCAGCTGACTCACTTCATAAGGTGCCGGACAGCCACCGATATATTTTCTCGTTTTTCCATACATCCCGATCACAGGAAAGCTTTTATCGTTAAACCTCATCCTGTGCGTCATTAGGAATACGGCTCCGAAACCACAGGCGCAGACGAGTAAACTGCAACCACCTGAGAGATAAAGAGTCATTTGTAAAACACCCTGTGTGTGTGTGGTTTTTTTTTCTCTGCACCACTGAGCGGAGGTAGATCTCCATGACGACAGCCGACCACGCTCGGCATGGCTTTTGTTCTTCTCGACGCTCAGACAGGGCCTCAGATCTACAGTGAGTCAGACGTTCCTCCATCACCTCCGTGCTCTGATCAGGTGGTCAGTTTGGGGGTTGCAGCGTGTCTATTGCGAATTGATGATGGAAGAAAGCTTTCTAAAACAATGATGTGTTTGCTTTCAATTCTATGGATTACTTTATGTATTTCAAATTACATACATAAAACACAATGCTGCATTTTTATGGTGCCCCCTGGTGGCTTGGGGACCATATACATCATATACATATACATTCCTGAACAAAATCTTATACTAATACTAATCTAATACTAGGGAAAATATCACAAGTATTCACACTTCGCACTGGTGGATCATAACCTGGTTGTAAGAACTTCTTCAAAATAACAAAAGAAGAAACAAGAGCAAGAGACAAAAAATAGAGAGTAGGCAATTTTTGCTGAAAACTGCATTTAAACTCAAACAGGCTGTTCATCAGCTGATCAAAAGNGTCCTTCAGACAGTCACACTGTCATGATCTCCTGATGGCAAAAGCAAAAAGGCTTTCTGTTTTTGAACGTGGTAGGAGTGTTGAGCCGCACGAGCAAGGGCTCTCGCAACGTGACATTATCAGTCCGGACAATTTAGTCCTCTTTTTATATTTTACCCACGAATTGTCAGGGACACCACAACCCACCTACTCTGCTTTACAGGGCATCTTTGTGTTCAGCGCCACTTTGGGTGTTAGGTAACACAGTGAGCCTCAAATGGACAATTAGAGCTCTTCTTCAAGGACAGACTGACATCACACTGGCACACAGGAATAAATTACCGGTCATTTTAGCCACTTTATTGCTTTAAATAATTGATTTATTTAAGACTTCCTGGAAAGCATTCCTGGAAAAGAAGCCTCCGTTCTCCTTTCTTCTTTATATTTCTTATATGATAAATCTTTTCTTTTTCTCACTCTCATAATCATTCTTGCTCTCTCTGTTTGTCTCACTAATCATCCCCTTCTCCCAAATTATCTTTTATTACTATTTCTTTCATTTCATTATCATTTTCTCACTTTCTCTCTTTCTATATATATCCACACATTATTATAGATATTATAGTTTGCTTAAAAACATTAATAATTTAGTCATTTAGAAGGCTGGTCATGTACATGACTAAAGCTATGCAGTTTAAGAAAAATTAATCCGAAGTAAAATGTCATGTAAATAACCAAGAGTTAGCATTAGTGAGAACTGGACTTGCTGCCTTGCCAGTTTATGTTAGCTCCTGGAATAGATGCTAATCTAACCTGGCATTAGCAAAGAACAAATGAGATAACTTAGTTAAAAATAGCCAGTTAATGTTAGCAAATTAGCAAAACATGCCTTTCAAATTAGCTGTGAGAGCAAATTCTACTGATATATCGTGTAAAGTCTAAGGCTAGATGAGCGAAGACGAGACCTTTGATACTTGTAATGGACACAAATACAATTATAAATATCCCAAATTAATACTTAAGTACTTGAGTACATCTCTCTGTGAACATCCGGTTGATGTTTATTTCATAATGATTTCAGTCATGATGACGTTTCCGTGCTCATCCAAGGAACTTTCCAGATAAGTGCTAATACTTATGGAAAGTGGAGCATCGTCTCGCTATCTACTGTATGTTTTTCTCTCTATCTCTTCTTTCTGTCGTCGCTAGTCACTCTTTCTCTCTTCTCTTTATCTGTTTTCTTTCTGTCTCACTTTCTGAGTCATTGATTCTCTCTCTCTCTTTCTCTCTCTCTCTCTCTCTCTCTCTCTCTCTCTCTCTCTCTCTTATAATCACTCTCTCTGTCTGTTTCTCTACATGTCTTTTTCGTTCTGACTCCCAGTCATTTCTAACGTTCTCACCAGGTCCCCTCCATTTTCCATCTCTTCCACAATCTCTCTGGCTATCGCTGTACAGAATGTTCTTATCAGTTATTTTCTGTCATTCTGTCCTAAACTTTCTGTTTTTGTTTCCCCTTTTATCTTTGTGGCTATTTTTTCACCTCCCTTTCCATCTCTCGCTCTAATCATTCACTCTCTGTGCTTTTGTAATTACCTCGCAATGTTCTTTCTCGTTATTGTGCTAGCTTTTGCACCCAGTCCATTTTCGATCCTTGTCTCTCACTTTCTATGTCTCTCTTTTAATAGCTTTCCTTGAATCAGTACTTTTCACTCTCTCCATATACTCCTGGTCAAAGGTCAAATTTATTCATTCATTCATTCATACTCTCTCTCTCTCTCTCTCTCTCTCACTCTCTCTCTCACTCTCTCTATCTATCGATCTCTCACAATTTAATATCTTTGTCCCACATTCACTCTCTCTCTCTCTCTCTCTCTCTCTCACCATCTATCTATCTATCTATCTATCTATCTATCTATCTATCTATCTAATATCTTTCTCCATGTCTCTCACTCACATTCTCTCTCTCTCTCTCTCTCTCGCTATTTAATATCTTTCTCCCACATTCACTCTCTCTCTCTCTCTCTCTCTCTCTCTTGCTCTCTCTCTCTCTCTCTCTCTAGTTCAAGTTCAAAGTGTGCTTTATCGGCTTGACTTTTTTTAACAATGTTGCCAAAGCAAAATAATATTAAAAAAATTATATAGACAAACAATAACAACGAATAAAAGGCAAAGAATAAAATAAAACACTACTGAATAACAATATCGAATAAAATAAACACTAAAGATGAAGAGACAGTAATTGAAGTAAAGAGATGTTTTATAGAAAGATATTGAAACAGTATTGAATTAATTCATATAAATTACACAGATTTATAAAATATTATAATAGATGGTATTAGGATTGGATTAGATTACAGGTTATTTGTTTTACATTTTTTATCTCTCTCTCTCTCTCTCTCTCTCTCTCTCTCTCTCTCTCTCTTTATCTCACTCAAAAAATGACTTGAAAGCCCATCAAAGTGCCCCCTTAATTGGAGGCTACTTGGAAGTGAAAAGCGGTACAGTGAAACACCTCGTCTATTAAAGAGCACTATAATAAAGGCACAAAGAGAAGGTGCAGTGTGTTCTTAGGTGGCCTTTCCTGCCTAGCTTGCGAAACGTGAACTCATGGAGCAACCTATCAGCCATGCTGTTGACTGTGTGTGTATTTATAACTGGGTCTGGTCTGATGACGCAAATTTGGACCACAGTGTGTCACAAGGCATGCGAGGGGTCATGGCAGATTCAACAAAACCAGCAGGACTATGTGCACAAGTTTATCTCAAAAAAAAAAAATAATAATAACAATAATAATTCCATGAGGAAGTGACTGTTAGCTCCTCAGTCATTACTGAATAATTGATAGTTTAAGTGGGTAATTCCTGTTACTAAATGGTATTATTACATATTATTCAAAAAGTATTAAAAGTTTTTCTGCTGCAAATAAACAGGAATATAAAAATTAAGCTGGATTGCACTGCCAAAACCTGGCCTGAAAACTGTACGATTTGTTATTTGGAGCTTAATTTTGTATCTGTAGCTTTTTTAAAAAAATAATAATAATTGCTGTTATATACCTTCTTTGTAACCATTTGACACAACTGACATCCCTCACTGTTATTTTGCAGTGAGCTGTAACGTTATCTGACGTGACCGGATCATATTTTGAAGCTGCGACAGTAATTGATCGAGCTATTGATCTTTACTTCAGCCTCTACTGATGTGCTGTTGGATAAAGTGCTCATGATGGATGCTTTAATCATAAATGACTCATCGTCTGGCTTGTTAAACTACCGAAAGCCACTATGGTGTGACAGAACTGACTCACCAGGAGATTGTGACACAATATTACCAGATATGCTTTTTCCTTTTCTGACGATCACGATCATATATGTGGGACAAATCATGTATGTTTTGCTTTGGCATGTATTTTCAATCACAAGGAAAGTTCTAGTGTTTTAAAGTCTGGAGAGCAGGACCATGGAGGACATTTTGGACAGCCATTATCTGATAACTGATAAGACACTGAACTGATTAGGCTTAGGTCTGTGTCACTGCAGCATGTAACTATCCAACAGCTTGATCAAAGCATAACATTCACCGCGTGAAATCGCTTTTAGCTAGCGAATCACTTTTAGACGTCTTTAGGAAGACTGATGCTTTTTTTTTTTTTAACCAGGTGTATGTTATAAGCAGAAAAAAAAACATCTTGTTTTGGCTGTTTGGCAGAATTCAGGCACAGCAAGGCATCTGACGAGGGTCTAATAAAGAAAATACAATACAAGTGGGATATCCTATATGACCAAAAGTATGTGGACACCTGACCCATATGTGGATCTTCTCCCAAATGTTGCCACAAAGTTGGAAGCACACGATTGTCTAGAACGTCTTTGTATGCTGTAACATTACAATTTCCCTTCACTGGAACTAAGAGGCCCAAACCTTGGAGTGGAAGAACTCGAGTGTCCTGCACAGAGCCCTGAACTTACTCAACCCCACTGAACACCTTTTGGGATGAACTGGAACACCGACTGCACCTCAGACCTCCTCGACACCCCAACATCAGCACCTGACCTCACTAATGCTCTTGTAGCTGAATGAACACACATCCACACAGCCACACTCCAACATCTAGTGGAAAGACTTCGCAGAAGAGTGGAACTCAGTGGAGCAGCAGAGGGAATAATTCTGGAAAGGGATGTTCAAAAAGCAAATATGGGTGTCCACAAACTTTTGGCTGTAATGCGTACAACAGTATAATAGATTTCTTTAAATCTTTACAAGGGCTGTTTAAAAGCTAAAAGCCAAGCTGTCCATTTTTGGAGTGGCGTGGAACCTGAAGTGGTCCTCTGCTGTTGTAGCCCATCCACCTCAAGGTTCAGCATGTTGTGTGTTCTGAGATACTTTTCTGCTCACCACGGTTGTAAAGAGTGCTTTGTGAGTTAGCGTAGTCTTCCTGTACAGTTTAGAGTATGCTCTGTTATGCTGTGGGGGCATTTATTTCTTTATTTTTGCTGGAATAGGGTCTACGCAAGGGTCACAAATCGATAATGATTTATTTATCTGTTTGTTTGTTTGTTTGTTTGTTTGTTTGCTAGACGTCTCTGATTTTCATTATGGTGAAGGAGTAGTGGGTTGTCCAGTGACGTCACTGGTTCAAGCAGGGAAAAAAAAAAACCCTAAAATTACCCAGCAATGGATGCTCTTGACTCCCAGAAATGAACCATTAGCACTAGCTCCACCACTAGATGTCAGCTTTTCATAACAAATCCCATCCAGTCCCTCCAGGCTTCCTAAACATCACGAGGCGAGGAGAGGCTGCAACCATAAAACAGCTGGACGCAGTGAGCGGATGCACGACTGGCAGCTGCAGAGGATTTCGCTCTTCTGTTCATCAGGTGAGGCAGGCTGGTGTGATTCTTTTATATATATATATATAAATATATTGCTATTATTTAAGAGATAACTAGAGATCTGTTGGAGTGGAATGATGATCAGGGTTATTCTGATTGATCTGATCTTGACACACACGTCAGCCACCGGAGGCTTCCTGTGAAGGCTCGTCTTCGACTCTGTATCACTTACGATAACACGCACGATGCCCGAGAAGACAAAATATAACCTGGTGGATGACAGTGATGACAGCTTCCAGTGTGGCATTGCGTTCCAGGTGAAGGTGCGTGTGACGGGATAGAAGTGTCACTGATGAGGCTGTGTGATGTGCTGAATGTGTGTGTGTGTGTGTGTGTGTGTGTGTGTGAGAGAGAGAGCAGGTCGTATATTAGATGTGACGTTAAATTATGTACCCATGTCCACCTTCTCCTCCATCCCCTCTAGTTTATTGGCACTTTGGACATCGTGCGTCCCCAAAGCAGGCTGGACATCCTGGCAGCCATGAGAAGGGTCCGCGTAAGTGGCTTTCATTTTCATCCAATGTTTTATTAATTACTTAAGTAATGAATTCTTTCTTTTTACTGAAAATCCGTTCAACTGCCAATCGATTACAAGAAATTATTGTTCATCGTATAATCTATAACAGAATAATTTCGATGATTTTTTTTCAGGATTTATAACATCAGTTTTGTCTTTTCTATAAAAGTGCATTTACTTATAAAATATTTTTTAATTTCATTATATTTATTAAATTATTATATATTCTAAAACTTAGTAATATGCATTTTATTCAATTGTATTCAATTATTTCAATTTTTTTTCTTTTTTCTTTTCTTAACATTAATTAATATAATATAGTAATATGCGGAATAAATTATTATCACCTTAGTCTAAATAATATAAAGAATAAAATGATAGTTTATATATATCAGAGTATAATATATTTTAAAATACATCAGTAATATGATATATATAATATTTGGTGAAGATATTGTACATTACATTTTTTTAAGGACGACTTGTATAACAATAATGAAGGTAACTTTAAATAATATTGCTGTCTATATCTGTCATGTATTGATTGAAGAAATGAAGGTCGGGAGGATGTGGAGAGAATTCTGATGGAAGAATATCATTAGTTTTTTTTTTAGTACACCATCTCAGAAAAGATATCAGGGGAAAGCTGCAGGCTGCTGGAGATTATGTGGGGCGAATGAAGCCGACCTTGGGAATGTCAGATATTGGCTCCTTATGGAGATTAAAAGGAATTTGGAGGCTGTTTTTGGGGTCACAGTAACTTATAATTGTGAATTAATATATTTGAGTAATATTTCATTTGATGGGTGGTGGCTGACGGCTGACGGCTGATGGCTGATGGCTAACTGGGGGCAGTCGTGGCCTAATGGTCTGAGAGTTGGACTTGTAACCTGAAGGTGAACCTGAAGGTGGTGGGTTCG
>CM074948.1:24993931-25009125 GCA_037577455.1 Pangasius macronema | reverse complement strand
GTACTCTTCACTGTACGACTTAAACGCGTCTTATTCTGTCACGTACTCTTCACTGTACGACTTAAACGTGTCTTATTCTGTCACGTACTCTTAACTGTACGACTTAAACTTGTCTTATTCGGTAACGTACGACTTAAACTTGTCTTATTCGGTAACGTACGACTTAAACGTGTCTTATTCGGTAACGTACGACTTAAACGTGTCTTATACAGTAACGTACGACTTAAACGTGTCTTATTCTGTCACGTACTCTTCACTGTACGACTTGAACGTGTCTTATTCTGTCACGTACTCTTAACTGTACAACTTAAACTTGTCTTATTCGGTAACGTACGACTTAAACTTGTCTTATTCGGTAACGTACGACTTAAACGTGTCTTATTCGGTAACGTACGACTTAAACGTGTCTTATACAGTAACGTACGACTTAAACGTGTCTTATTCTGTCACGTACTCTTCACTGTACGACTTGAACGTGTCTTATTCTGTCACGTACTCTTAACTGTACAACTTAAACTTGTCTTATTCGGTAACGTACGACTTAAACTTGTCTTATTCGGTAACGTACGACTTAAACGTGTCTTATTCGGTAACGTACGACTTAAACGCGTCTTATTCGGTAACGTACGACTTAAACGTGTCTTATTCTGTAATGTACTCTTCACTGTACGACTTGAACGTGTCTTATTCGGTAACGTACGACTTAAACGTGTCTTATTCTGTAACGTACGACTTAAACGTGTCTTATTCGGTAACGTACGACTTAAACGTGTCTTATACAGTAACGTACGACTTAAACCTGTCTTATACAGTAACGTACGACTTAAACGTGTCTTATACAGTAACGTACGACTTAAACGTGTCTTATTCTGTAACGTACTCTTCGCTGTACGACTTAAACGTGATTGAATTCAATACTGAATGGTTCCTTAAGAATATACAGCCAGGTGTATTGTACATTTAATGGCGTACAGTACAATACACCTGGGGTGTGACTGCACCGTGTACATCTCGGCTGCGTTGTAAACTTGCGAAGATGTTAAACAGGAGAAGTGAGCTCTAGATATCTGTGTATCAGTCTGCAACTTCGGTGCTTGGACCCCTAATGTAAGGGAAAAAAAACAACTGTAAGTGACTTATCAGGAGAGAAAATGTAATACAACGATGCGACAGCACTGTACGGCTTCTCTGGCTTCCTGACACACAGTCTGCCTCTTATTACTTTCTTTTACTCGTTTAATTTGGGGGGAAAAAACACAAAAAGTGGCCTCGCGAAGTATTTCTCAATTATAAAGTAGGATCTGGTAAACGTTAAATAACAATAGATGTATAGAAACAAAAAATTAAACAATTTTATATATCAGATTAAGGCAGGCTCCTTTTTTTGGTGATATTTTTTGTTACAGAAATTATATAATATACGTAAATCTTTATGTTTCCACCTACAAACGATGGGGGTGCACAAACTTTTGCACTGCAGCGGTTCTTTCCAGAGCTTGTTTTTTTTTTTTTATTTCTGTTAAAATGATTTTCCTGTTGGCGCATTGATTCTCTTGTCTCTCGAGAACCGGTACCACCGTGGTTCCCGAACCGCTCACGCTACGTTTTTATCGCCATGACAACCATTCAGCTTGTCGTTATCGTGATCGTTTGCAACAAACCGAGGATGTGAAACGCAAGAAACAGTTTTACTCTGCGCTTAAAATGGTTGTTTGTCGTTTTCTTTCTCCCCCAAAAAGATTATCTGGTTTTCCAGAAGATCACGCCATGATCAAGAAGATGGATAAGAAGCGCTCCTCCTCTCCTGGGGTTGAAATCTGTCTAGCACACACGTGCATGACTAATGATTAATCCGACGTGTAGATTAACCTGATCTACCCTTCCTAGGGCACTAGGCCAGCGTGTTTCCTCTTCACCACAGCAAATCTTTGTGCTCAAGTCTTTCTGAAATCTGAAATCCTATCACCCTGACTCCATCGCCGTACATTTTAAATGCCGGTCCAGAACCGAAGACGGTCCAGAACCGCAACGCGCCAGCCTCCGTGTTTTCCCGATGTTTCGACTTCTCTAAAACCTTAGATCAGATCGTGCCGAGTGTTCACGGTGACATCCTCGTCTGTCGTGTTGCTTCAGCTTCCTGAACCTTTCACCAACATGTTGACACAGGCTTTCAAAAAAAAAAACTCCATGCAAAGCGACACTGAAGTATTTTTGCACGTGTGTGTTGTTCCGAGGCGCTTGCACAGTAATCGGAGGCGGGTCCTGGCTCAGTCGCGGCAGCTTTAGCGCGCTCGGACACCTTCAGGTTTAACGGCCTACGGGTAATGAGATTACCGCCCTCTCTAAACCTGCTGACCCGTTAGTCATCTCTCTCCCAGAGGAAAGCAGGTAGCAGGGGTGTGACTGCGTAGCGGTGAAGTAGGTGTAATTTGAAGAATATTGTTATACCGTGAAGGTAGAGATGTAGCATCCTTAGTAATATGAGAGTTTTACAATTAACGCAGAGAACAAATCATTCCTAACCAATCCTCACCTGGCTAGAGAAAGATCCAGAACACTTATTAGATGTTTGGAAACCTAATTATCTAGGGTAAAAAAAGAGCTAGTTATAGGGAAACTAATAACGGTGTATTAGTAATGAAATGACCCACTGAAATAGTCACTAACTTTGCCGAGTGACTAAAACGACTAGTCACTAATTTGACAAAGTAACAAAAATGATCACTAAATAGTGACTAACTTATTAAAACGAGTCTAATGAAATGCGCTTTAGCCGAGTTTCATGACTGACTGAGCGCCTGCTTTGCAGTGAGATATTAATAAAAGTATTAATATCAGGTACTGACTATTAAATTCCCAGCTCCTAAACAAACCAGGACTAAATGTGTGGAACGAACGAACGAGGCGAGCGAGTCATCGCTGTGTGTGTGCGCCGTCTCGCTCAGACCTTTCCAGTGACGTTCCTTTTCCCGTAGCTGTGAGTCACTCTCGGCAGAAGAGCTAAAACTTTACCACCACTAACGATTTAACCGTCCGTTAATATATCGCTGGTTTCTTTTTAACTTAAGGAGACACGGCGCTCTAGCCACGTTTTACTTCTTACACTTTTTTTTTTTTTACTGATTAAATAGTAAATAGCAAATATTTTTGCATTCGGAGTACAAATCAGTTTTGCAATTCAGAAGGGAGACGTCGTTCGGCGTAATGCTACCGCCACCGCGCTTCTACGCCGATCCTATCCTCGCCGAGAAGAGTACCCGTGACGCGACGCTCCCATAAACATTTTCACCCAAAATAACGAGCCGGATGTCTTTACAGGGCTTCTGCTGAATGGGGTAGCTTTTATCTCAGGAGCACAAACGGCGACCAGAGATGCCATCTGAGAAACGCCGTGTCGAATAAAACGACACACAGCTGTCACCTGTAGCAAACTCTTATATAAAAGCTTACACTAATAAACATGTTGTGAGTGCAGGGCAAAACGAAGAAACATGTGGGCGAACATCACAAACAGCAACAAGAAACCTGCATTCCCATGTTCCCGCTGACCTTCCCTGCACTTGTAACTAAGGTGTCGGCTTACAGAGTTCCCCAGCCAAGCAGGAAAATCGGAAAGCACACACACACACACACTAATTAAAGATGTATATAAATAAAATGGACTTGGCATCAGCAGAACCCTGTTTTCTGTCAACAGGCCAAATCTGACCTATGGGCAGATCATAATTTTTATTCGATTTAATTCACACGACATATAATTAGCGAAACCTTTATACCACAGCGCTGCTGAGTTCTCCATTCCGATTGGTCGGCAGTTCTGACGCTAGTTCCGGCTACGAGGCAAACCACAGGTTTAGATGTATGATAACACACTCGTCACGGCTTGCGCGGGGAATCGTATGACGGGCGCTCCAAATTAAAAAAAAAAATAAAAAAACGCTATAATCATTGCTATGGTAAGGAGAAGTTTATTTAACAATTATGGAAGGAGTCTCCAGTGTCAGAGGTAACGTCTCTGAAACAGGACAAGTCTTAAGTAGAGAGAGATTTCAGCGTCTTGTTATTGAGAGGAAAACTTACTATTACAAAACACTGAAACTGGAGACTCCTTCCATGCATGTTAAACAAACACGTCCTTAAACAAACACGTCCTTAAACAAACACGTCCCTTGCCACAGCAGTGATTTATTTATATATATGTCTTTTGTTTGTTTGTTTGTTTGTAGATTATTTTGTTCCTGTGAATTATTTCGAGTAGTTGCTATAGAAACGATAATGCAACGAAAGCAAACAGGTTTTCGGATTTCTCTTAATCGAATCCCCATCATGACTTTGTGTTCTCTCTTGGTAAATCTCCACACCTCTGCTGCTTTTTGTCGAGACGTCAATAACTTCCTCGGAACAAGCGTCGGTGCGGAGAGCAGCCGATTCGGCAGCATTCCGACGCCGCTATCGATTATGGATAATCAGGTCAACATATCGCTTTTCCACTCATCCCTCACATCCTCCTCACAGTAAGAGTCAACCCCTGACCGAGACCCGTGGCGCTGAAGATACGGGGATAAGAAAGCAAACAGTGCAGGAAGGAGCCGATGAGAAAATCGAGCGCGTCAGCACGCTGTCTCCGGCTGAGGTGGTGAGAGATATGTAGGTGCACAGGTTTAGTCTGCAGTTGTCTGATCTGTGATCGGATTTGGGGTCTGATGTGGCGCTCTAGTTGCACTTTAGCATGTGGTTGGATATGCTATTGACCACTGACAATAAATTCACGCCCTACTAATGTCCTGGATGTTTAACATTAGCTTTAAAAACATGACCTATGTGCTAGTTAGGCGCGCGATAAAAACGAACTTTCCGATCAGTTTGTGTTTAGATCGAAAAACGCAGTGAAATAATTAAATTTTTTTGATGTAGCAGTAACAATAATAACAGTAATATTCGGATTCCTACAGAAAATATTCACTAACTCGCTTCACATGACTGTAGCTATGTCCTGGCGCTGTCGAATTCTCGATTCTGATTGGTTAGGTGTTGATTCCTTAATAAAAATATGAATGCTCTTGTCCTAATATGTTACTATAGTAACAGGCCCCATTTTTTGGATTATAAAAAAACGTGTCGTCATTTAACAAACATATAATTGTACAATAAAAAAAAAGCTAAAGTGAGATAAATGAGAGTCTCAATGTCGGTGCTTTGTAACAGTGAAAATTACAAAATAGACACGTGAAAGTCGTCTTTACGCTTTTCAGTTTCTCGGGAACGTGACAAACGTGACATTAAGACAAAAAAAAAGTAACATCAAGATGGAAACAGAGAGGCTGGCGAAGAAACAACACATTACCATATTAAATGTAACAATAAATGGCTAAAAAGTTTGGCTAAAAAGGTCTTTAATTCAAAAAACGTTGTCATGCCCTGTTATAGGAAAACAATCATCTTCGAAATTGCACAGCATCAGATTGCTCCATCGTTGATTGTTTTCCTATAACAGCATGACCCCACTGTTTTATACCTTACAAAATTAACAGCTAGGATAGCTAGCTAGCTAATTAGCAGGGATATTTCTTGACAGTTTTTTTTTAGTTGATATCTTTGTTTTGGCTCAATTGCTAATTCTAAATGTCAAGTTATTTATTTTTCCGTCATAACTAACTAGCGTGAAGTTTCCCAAGCTAACTAACAGTGTTTCACAACTGGCCGTAAAACTGTGTGGTTTCATGATCACTTCTGGTTTTATTCTGGATGTGACATCATCACAGGTTTGTTTCTCACACAGACAGATTGTGCAATTCCGTACGTCACATCTGCTGTGCCGAAATGTTTTCCAAAGGAGGATCGAACGCTCACATTCATTTATAGGTCTTATTTATCGTTATTTCATTTCTGTATTATTTAGTTAAGTCGTGTTTCTTTACTCGCCTTTCGGTCTAAGGGGCTTGGGTACGTACAGGCGCTAGTCAGTGATTTTTGAGCTGTATTGTGGGGGGAAAGACCGCAAAGGGAAATATTCACTAGTCCTGGTCCTGAATGTTGACCAGAAAAAGCCCAAAGTCCCTGTATTTAATCGACTTATATATTAGCTAATGCTTTACGCATTGATTCTGTTAACTGGCATTATCTAACACCTCAACAAACATAAACGTAAGCAATAACCAAATACACGTAACCAAAACTTGCGTATAGAGATTTTTTTTTTTTTTTTTTAAATAGTAATCCACATGCGATATAATCAACACTTGCATTAACCGAAGTTATTTTATTTAATAACTTAATCGAAGCCCGCGATGATCGGACATGTTTTTTTTTTGTTTGTTTGTTTTAAACTCTCAAAATGTAAATTAGAGGTATTTAGTTAACGGTTAAACAAAAACGTCAGTTAATACATCTGTAAACTGATTTTGTTCCTACGTAAGTAATGTCACGTAAGGTTTATTTTTAACGTTTATGGTTTGTTAATGTTACGTGTTTTATTTGAACTTTCCAAGTTTTAATTTACATTTACAGCAACAAGCATATTTATATTCACAGCCTATTTCTGTCGTTAATGACCTGAAACTAGGTTTAACTAAGTTAGCTAATGTTTGAATAGCTAATTTAAAGTTTTGAATGTTATGAAGGTTAAAAGAAAAAAAACTTGTTAAACAAACAGTTTAACAAGAACAATTTTTACTGTTAATATTCGTAAAATTGTGAGAATCTGCTCGTGTAGTATTTTCGTTGTTGAACTCGCCTCCTTCCTAGCTAACCTGCTAGCTGTGTAGCAACAAAGTCCATTTTTAGTGTCATTTATATTATTCCACATATATATTTTTTTTTTAGATATTGGGATTTTTTCTCAATACACATTTCTGAGATAGTCGATTAGTCTACCGAACTATCACACAATTACCCCGTGAGGGCAGTCGCTTGCTGCGGTGTACAGGTTTGTTTCTTTTGTAGAAAGCCATCTAAGGTAGCTTTAATTTTCTTCGGACTGCATACATATGATTTAGAAAAGAAACGTCAGACAAATGGGTGGCATTACTCGTTTAAACTCAAATACGAACGCCATTGAAAGTTAGACGTCCAAACCATATTTTTGTTAGTGATTCTAGTATCTTGCGTGCTAACTGTGCCTGTACATAGCTAGCAAGTTTACTAGCTTACTAGCTTACCATCTTACCAAGGCGAGTCCGACTCCGCTTCCAATCCGACGTGCTTTCTTTCCGAATGCTCGAGCATGACGGACGTTTCCCGTGCCACGCAAGGTCCGCCTTCCAGATGTTACACGTATCCCATTTTTTTTAAACGTTTTGTAGTCGCGTCCTGTTCGCAGCTACTCGACGTATCCAACTAATAATCGACGGCTAAATTCGTTGGCAAACAATTTCGTCATCGAATTTTGTTTATTCGTTGCTTCGTTGTTTCAGAGTTGAGTAACTTCTAGACTTCGTAAGACGTCGAATTTATCGTAGAAATGTCTTTTTTAGCTCAGTCTTAAAATGTTACGATGTTAACACTGAGAATATGCGGAACATCGTCGTGAATAAAACGGACACACTGGCCTCTCTAGCCCAGTTCATTAGAGTAACGTTATTATTTAACACGATGTACTTGTTCCAGCTCTTGGGTTATTTTAACGTATCTATTTCGGTGTGGATTTCTGCATGACTGTTATGTCTCAAATGGAAATGCGCTGAAACACTGTTATTATCTTCCATTTCCTCTCCTTGTGTCTAGCTAGACAGTTCCTCTTCTCCTCTCGGTGAATCGAGCTCTCGTGGCTCGGTTCCCGTATTCCTCAGCCCACCTGCTGGTGTGTAACCTGAACGCTGTTTTCTTTTTTTTTTTGTTTTTTTTTTGTCTCTTGCTTCCACAGGCTTTTAAGGAGATGCTGTACTCCGCCCAGGACCAGGCTCCATCGATTGAGGGTAAATATCAAAGTATCAGTATTAAATATCAGTATGAGTTTTACTGAATAACTCTGCACCCCAGCCATGATGAGTTCTCTCTTACCTCGAGCACCTTATCGTTATAATAACATTTGCTTTGACATTAAACCAAAAAAAACAAATACAATAAACGATATGGTAAAGGTTTCTGCGAGAAAAGGTTTGCTTAACACTTACGGAAGGAGTCTCCAGTGTCAGCACGTTGTAACAGTCAGAGGTAACGCTGTAACTTTTTAAGTTTTCATTCATGCAATTATCCAGTCAGCCAATCATGTGGCAGATACAGGTTCCGTTAATGTTCACGCCAGACTTCCGAATGAGGACACAACGTGATCTCCGCGATCTTCCGCAACTGTAGCTCATCCATCCGCTTCAAGGTTTGCATCCTGAGATGCTTTTCTGCTCACCACGGTTGTAAAGAGTGATGATTTGAGTTCAGCCGGATCCGGTCTGGCCATTCTCCTCTGACCTCGCTCATCAGTCGTGACCTAATGGTCTGAGAGTGGGACTTGTAACCTGAAGGTGAACCTGAAGGTGGTGGGTTTGAGTATCGGGTCCGGCAGGGATTGTAGGTGGGGGAGTTAAAATGGCTGCCCACTGCTCCGGGTGTGTGTTCACGGGTGTGTGTGTGTTCACTACTGTGTGTGTGCACTTGGNGATGGGTTAAATGCAGAGCACAAATTCCGAGTATGGCTCACCACACTTGGCCACAAAGTCACTTCACTTCACTTAATCAAACAGGCGTTTCCACCCACAGAACTTCCTGTCACTGGATGTTTTTTGTTTTTCGCGCCATTCTGTGTAGCTATAATGAAGCTAATCAGTGGAGAACATGTAGCGCAAATCAGGACACAGTACACACAGACAACAAATATACGCTAAACAACTGTTTTCTGGTCACAACTTGTATTTTTTCTGTCTTACGTTTCATGCATCGCTTCAAGAGAAAGCAACGGTGAGAGCGTAACTTGTTTCATGGATGTTCAATAACATGAGAAGTAACGCTAAGTGTATGTTTTTAAATAAATAGAGGAAGCAAATAATTGGGAAATCGTTGCGGTATGAGAGGAATAAAACATTTCAGAATGTGCATTTAGAGGAAAATAATCAACCTCCGCCCCGACAAGGGGTTTATTCCTTCACCACCCCAGCAACAAGGAAAGGTAGAATACTCTACTTCTGTTAAATTAAGGCTCAGGATGCATGTGTACTGTACAGACGGGAGAAATGAAAACAGACTTGCTATGAGGGTCTGGCTTAGCTCTGAATTTTAATCGAATTTGAGCGTCGGTTAAGGGAGATGTACATCACTGACGGCTTGGGTTGCTTTCACTGAGAAAACAACAAGCTCCTCCGAAACCTAGAGAGATTTCTCCCGGTTGCTAAGCAGCCCAGAGGAGGGACGTCCCTCTCCTTCTCCCATCAGGAACTCGGCACAGAGCATTGCAGTGTAGTGTACAGCACGAAAGCCTTCGCAGAGATCTTCAGCGTACCAGCAGGACAGAAAGACGTGCAGGTTGTCGGTTCTGACTTAAAATGTGCACAGGATGGAAGAATCGATAGTGACGTGGTTCATCTATTTATGTGTTCAAGGAAGCAGGACTTTTATCAAGCCTTCTGCATGTACACTGTCAACGTTTTGCATTTTAGGACCTCTTTTCACATGAATACAGATACGATCTCGTTTGCCTGGTGCTGTCACGCGGCCAAAAATACAGCAAGCGGCTAAACGGTTACGCGCTCAACATTTTTTAAAATAATTTTTCAACTTCGAACATATTCCTAAAAGTTTTTTTAATTTAATTTCATTATTATTATTATTATTATTATTATTATTATTATTATTATTATCATTATTTTATTATTATTATTTTTTTAAACCTTTAAACCGAATTTCTTTTGGCCTTGTTTTCGATTTTATCCAATGTTATTTTATTTGCATTTAACATATAACACACGTTTAAATCAGCCTCGATTAGTTTGATATAGTTTAAATAGAGTGTGAAGGAAACAAAAAGGAAGAAGAAGTTACGGAGTAATTAAACGGCACGTTCGGCGTATTCTTAACTGCACCGCACGTCCAGTTGCTCTCAGCCTGAGACGCGTCAGTCCCCTTCAAATTACAGCTTACGTCGTGATAAGCGTTTATTTTTAAACTCGCACTCGTGCAAGACATGGCGCAGGATGATGGCTGTTCTTATGAGGTGTTAATTTCTTAATCCCGTTTAGTCTGGGTCGTCTTCTCTGTAGTTATATTTACTTTGTTTAAAAAAAAAGGGGGTAGAAATTAAAAAAAAAACAAAAAACAGGGGAGACATAAAAAAAAAAAAAATCTTCATCCAAAAAAAAAAGAATAATAAAAAAAATACAAAAGCGCCTGGTAACGAAGGTGAGACTTTTATTTTGGTGAAAGTTTACTCTCATTTTAATTTGATTCACTTTGATAAAAATTTGTGACTGTCTCTAGTGAATATAAAGTTGATATAAAAATAAAAATATAAAAATAAAAAATTGAACCCTGATAGACAGTTAACTCTTATTTATTTATTTATTTATTTTTTTTTTTGTTTCTGCGGAAAAACAGGTGAAACATATGTGTTTTACAATTTATCTTTAAAAAAAAAAAAAAAGAGCTCCATACTGTTAAAGACAACAATCTGAAACATGAGGCGAAGTCAACATGAAAATATTTTTGCTGTATCGTGACTCCAGATGTGTTACGACGATCTGGAACATCTGTGACCCGAACACGCTACACGATGCTACCACCACCGTGCTTTGCCGTGAACGGCCGGCGTTCTCAGGGCGACGATCGGTTGTAGGAAGAGGTGCTGTCGTAGGAAAGTAATCAACGACAGGGTGGCATAATGGGGCCGAGTTTAATACTGACACTCCAAGCTAGATTGTTTTCCTCTGAGTGTTTTACTCCTCTGTGAGGATAATCTAAAGTGTCCAGCGATAAGGACGTCACACTGGTTCAGTAATGCGGCGTACGGCGTTACAGATTATCAGCACACACTTTGATTATCGTTCACCTGCCAGCTTTGACCTTCAGCTGTCGGTCTTGTCCTCTACATACCACACATAGCTGATGATTGTTTACGTTTGACATTAATGTCGTGTTTGTCATCATTCACGTCTGAAAGCCCGATTCCAAATGACTCGCTAGGTCAGTATCGCTCTGGGAATTCCTCCTGCTTTGTCTGTGTCCCAGGGAGAATGCGCAGACATGCTCTTGGCAGCAGAGCAGCCGCTCTCGGTGACTTTCAGCCTCGTTTATGGCGTGCTCATTTGCAAAATTTACTCCTGTAAGCTGTAAAGTGTGCACCAGTAATGTTCATGCTATTCCTCAAAGCATCAGTCCAAATATACACACACCACAAGCCTTTGCATCACAAGGGTTTTATTTATTTATTTTTTTCCCCCCTTTGCTGAAGAGCAAAACATGTTGTGCTTAGTCACGTCGACTAAGTGAGGAAAAAAAAAAAAAAAAAAGATGCTACCCTAAGTGGAATATTTTCATGGCTCATTGCAAGCAGCTGTGCTTTACTGTTAGCAAAAGAAAAAAAAAAAAGGAAGGAAGGAAGGAAGGACAGCTCATCATCCAAGGCTATAAATACATAGTTATGCCGTAGCACTCTTGAGTTTGTGATTGGTCAGGAGATGTTTGGTTTTCTATAACAGAAATTTTTTAACGAGACCAAAATGTAACTTTATGAACGTGGCACAAAAGTTTCTATTTGGCAGAAACACAACGACGCAGCCCCGAGAACATCTTCCTCCTCAGTGAAGCATGGTGGTGGCAGCATCCGCTAGACTTCCTCTGAGTATTGCCCTTCTTATCTGCTCACTTACTTTCACAGTTGTTTAAATTTTTTTACTAATGGATTTATTGATGATTTGTGTGATGTTCGAAGGTTGGGATTTATTTATTTTTAATATAACCAAACCCTGATTGATATTTTTCCAGAACTTTCTTTCGCTAGCTCCTTTAGGCTTCATGATGCTGTTTGATTAGATATGTTCTCTGGGGGAGGTCTTAATAATGATCGAAATAATTTTGGCGCATGCATAGTTTGAACACACACGCTCTCTCTCCGACACACACACACACACACACACACACACACACACGCGCGCGCGCTCGCGCACGGTCTCAGGCATCATGCCCAGATTCTTGTCGTGATGCTGTCGCCATTTTTGGTTTGTTTTTCTTTCCTCCATTTGAGCTGCTGGAAAGCCACACTCCCCCTCACGCTGAGCTCAGGCTTCCTCAAAGACGTGGGCTCGAGTCGGTTGTAATTATCTGCAAATAACAGTAATCTGCTTTCTCTGTCTGTTTACGCTCTTTTTTAGGGGTGTTGGTTAAGTGCACTTAATGGTGATTATTGTGGATTTCGAGCACGCTAGCACCTGTAAAGATGAAAGCTGCAGCGTAACGGCGGCTACAGAGGTGACGTTAGCTCGAGAGGACCAATTGTGGCGGTGTCTTGCCAGCCTCAACCCCTCATTTTGAGACTTTTGGGCGCAAAATTACGGCCGTTATTATAACAGCGTCGGCCAGACTGAGGCTGAGATCACGCGCTCAAAATTTCACCCTCAAGATGAGGGGTTTCTCAGTTGGTCTGCCGAGTCTGGTGAACCAAACGTTACCTCATGAGCTTCGTGGGGGGAAAAAGGTTTGCAGCCAAGAGTGGAGCGATACTTAAACAAATAGCGTGATATTATATGATACTATTACTAAAACTCTTGCTAGTACTGGAGCTGCTGGTTGAATACGTCTCATTCAGAAGCTTTTCAGGGTTTGCAGCAAATCCCAAACATTTTCCAGAGTCCTTTGCAGCCTTTGCTGTCCAGCTGTGTGAGAAAGCAGTTGCTCCAGGCCCACGGCACTAGGGTAATCGAGCTGTGTGTGTGTATATGTGTGTGTTACCTCCGGGGCTTCAACACACCCGAGTCCAGACAAACTGACCCATTTGCAGGCTTCACACAGAGGGTTACCCAAACCTGTGGCTCAGTTCCCATGCTCCTCTGTTCCTAACGCTGGGAGAAACATCACAAGCTGTGTTTGATTTGGACTAGGGCCACATTTCAAAGCTTCGACAAAGTCTTGTGTAATCCTGAGTGAATCTTTTGTCTAGAAGAATATCCCAGAACACTGCTTCACCTCCAGCTACTACTTCTGCATCTCTGTTTATTTTCTGTTTCTCAGATTCAGCCTACTGGGGCTACAGTTACTCAATATTGAATCTGTGATCATTTATAAAGATTAGTTAAAAACAAATGTTTCAACTGGCACTCGAGTAATAATGGCAAGTCCAGATTTGCGGATGTTTTTGGAGCTGTTAGCCAGGAACTTGGGTCATTCGAAAACCATGTAATGATCGTACTAATAGAAAAGTATACACTGAGGAGGCTTCATATCTCCAAGCATCTTCGACCTTCCAGGAAGGGGCTTGATGCTGGAAAAAACCTTGACACTTAAATTTGGAAGAAAATAAAACCCAGGTCTTAACATTACCACAATGTTTCAGCAGTACGTAAGCTCAATACACTATATGGCCAAAGGTTTGTGGACACCTGACCACCACGTGTGGACCTTCCAAACTGTTGCCACAAGGTTGAAAGCACACAATTGTACAGAACGTCTTTGTATGCTGTAGCTTTACAGTTTCACTTCACTGGAACTAAGAGGCCCAAACCAGTTCCAGCATGACGAAGTGCACAAAGCGAGCTCCATGAAGACATGGTGGGTGAAGGTTGGAGTGGAAGAACTCGAGTGTCCTGCACAGAGCCCTGAACTTACTCAACCCCACTGAACACCTTTGGGNATTATAACAAAATAGCGAAAGGGGACTCCATCTGGAATGAGATGTTCAGCAAGCACATATGGGTGTGATGGTCAGATGTTCACATACTTTTGGTCATATAGTGTATGAGTAATTGCCTATATTATATTATTAGTTATATATATAAATTTTTATCACATGGCCAATAATTCTGGCGTCATCTGTACCATTTGTGACCAGATTAGAACCTGATGATTTTAATTTGCCGCTGAAATAAAATGATCATCTTTTTGCTATGAACATAATTATGGAACTTTAATAACTTCATAAAATGTATTTTGATTCATGGCCTTTTTGCTTCAAATATAATTTCTGACACTTAACATTCATGATTTTTTTTTCTTGCCTTTTTTTGCTTTGAACATACAGTAATTATTACATTTTTAGCATTCATCAATTTTTTGCTTTGGCTTTTTGCACCAAATGTAATTAAACTTTAAAAAAAATAAAAAAAATCTTTCTTTTTATACTTAATGATGAAACTTTAATAACATTCATAAACTGTCGTCTAATTACTTTTTGTTTCTTTTCTTTATTGTATTGTGAATTTGTTTTGTATTTTATGCTCTTGGGGTAAGGGGGTTGATGCGAAAAAGGCAAAAAAAAAAAACAAAAAACTGTTTAGTCTTTTAAGGTGAGTCGTAAATAACTAATGCTGAAATAATTAAAAGTCTTGAACAATGACGTAATCGAAGACTCGGTGTTGAGTATAAGTGCTGTGAAAATCCAAAAATTTATTAAGACAAAAACAAATTTATTGTGTGTTTTTTTTGTCGTTGTTTGAAAGCTGTTGCTGAAGCGGACCTGGATCGATTCGTTGTCTGCCCTCATTGCAAAACCACCCAGTCACGCAAGCAGTCACTCTTAGTTAACCTCTTAGCACGCCTGCTATCACCTTACCTGGCCTCAGGTCGATTATTTCTCCCTCGGCTTGTTTACCCAGGCTGTTTACGCACGCTCCTTATCAGCGATAACGAGCATTACTGATAAGAGCGCGTTGATAAGTTGGCATGTCGCACCGAGCGGCCGCACACTTCGCTCTGCAGTTCAGTGTTCCCGAGTCTTATCTGGGAAGGAGAAATGATTGGTCTACATGATGAGTAGCTTAAAAGAACAGTTATCAGTTAAACATTAAATTTACTCAGCTTTCTGCTTATCGCAGATGTACTCAGTCATACTTCGTCATCTTGTCTAAACTTCGGGTCTAATCCGTCACACGTGCACCTGGATTTCATTTGTATATTTATAGAATAAAGAAGTAGACTTAATTTTGCGAAACTTTTATGAAAATCCGCTAGCTTACCGCTAGCTTACACGCTACATGGGGGCAGTCGTGGCCTAATGGCCTGAGAGTGGGACTTGTAACCTGAAGGTGAACCTGAAGGTGGTGGGTTCGAGTCTCGGGTCCGGC
>CM074948.1:24961083-24976860 GCA_037577455.1 Pangasius macronema | reverse complement strand
TTTACTTAGCATGGAAATATGACTCTACTGGCTTGCTTATTATCTGGTTGGATAATATATTGAGCTAGCTATCGAGTAAGGTTAGATTGCTAATTAGAAAGATAGCTGAGTGGTAATTAGCTAGCTACAATAGATATTGGCTTTTAATTTGCTAGCTATCAAATGAAAGCTAGAGATGTAGAGAGGTGTGTACACGAGTTCGGGCGCTAGTAAGGACCCTGGCTCACTACACAATGGGACCCTGATGATTCAGTTTCCAGTGACCCGACGACGTACTTGTGTTGTAAAACATCACCACTTGCATTTATCAACAACAGTCAGGACTGATGTCTTTGTCTTAGCTTAATCACACGCGTTTCTGTCATGGTACTTCAAGCAGGATCATAGGCTAGCTAGCGTTTTTTTTATTTTTTATTATTAAACACTTAAAAGTCATTATACTCAAACAAACCGTATATAGAACGTCAAATAACGTTTAAAGTCACTAACGTAAATAATCATCTGAGTGCTACAACAACGATAACAAGCTATTTACTTTTGTAGACGAAGTTGGCTACAAGTTCGTGCACTTTTTTATTTATTTTTTTTAAAGCTCGATTTCTGCCATTTTTTTTTTAGAGGATTCAGAAAATATGACATCATTTCCAGTAAGGAAACATAGTGAGCATCGATGCTCCCTGGTTTTTGCAGTGCATTGTGGGATTTTTTTAGGGCGCAAACATTACAGTGCACTGAAAGGATTTTGCGATTTATCCACCATTTTGAAAATGAAATTTTGCCACAACCCGTAGAGCTAAAATGGCTGCAACGCAATGCCTTCTGGGTAAATTCTTCTCATATTATCTCCACTATATTAGCTCAGAGACAGCTGAGAGATGGAACGTCCTTTAAAATGGCGCTGGAGGTGAGACCAAGTGGAAAAGACGAGGGGAAGTCAACAAGGGTGAGTTCAAAACGGGATTGGAACTACTTGGAATTTACTTTTAAATTAAAAGGTCTAAAAGTAAAAGTAAGGGAAAATGCATAGTAATGTAGCAAAAAATAAAATAAAATAAAGCACAGAAAATGCTCTAGAGGACCAGAAATCAAACTTGTCTACATGAGACAGGACAACTGTAATTTTATTACAATATGCACACACATCCGAGTTCACACAAACGAAAGGTTAAACATTTTTTTGTGAATAACTGCGAGAAGGCACAATGTAGTGATGAAGCTCCAGTTTGTAACGACCCCACAGAGTGAACGTGTCTCATTTGAGGTCTAGCAGCATGGAGGCGGGTCGTTCCAGGTACGAGCGCCACAGGTTGGAGAAGCGGGACATGGTGGCACCATCGATGATGCGATGATCAGCCGACCAGCTCACGCTCATCACGTGGGCTTTGACCAGCTCGCCACCGGCGCCGAACCTCGGCAGGATCTGAAATGGAAAGGGGGAAATGGCCAAGAGAACAAATGAGGGAAGAGGAGAGTGCGAAAAAGGAGAAAATATAAAGAGAGGAAGAGAAAGAGAAACATCATCAAAACATGTTTTTAAAAAATAAACATGGAATATTTTCTTTAGAAAACACAGATGCTGCCTTTTATTTTATTTGTATTTATTTTATATTAATTTCAGTTGATTTTTTTGGAGGCAGCATAATAGCTGGCAGCTTCTATTTTCATTTTAATTATTTATATTTATATTAATATTAATTGCTGAAATATTTAATCATTTATTCTTTATTATTTAAGTCTTCTTGTGCATTTTTTTTATGTAAATGCAAACTTGTCTTTCATCTGATGTTATTTTATTATTAATTATAATGCATTAATTGTAATGCTGTGATAAATTAATACAGCGGAGGCGATATTCTCCGTTCTTTTAATTAAAATGTGCTGAAACGCGGAGGCTCACCTGGATCTTTCCCAACGCTCCGATGGCCACCTCCGGAGGCAGGATCACCGGCTTGGTGTAAGTCCCTCCGATCTGAAAATCACAAACAATTAAACCACAGACACCAGAGCACTCGGTCCTAAATCATCACTAATCACTAATCGCACTGCTCGGGAATGATCTGCGTAGATGACTAGGACACACTGAGGTTCCTCTGTGCTCAGCTGATGCAGCATTTTATACTGATTTACATTTCACACCTGCATTTGTCTCGTGCGAGTCGAAACGTCAGCACCCTTCTCTGATTTCTGATACTTTTTTGTTATAAAACTGTCGCAACACTTATCGATACCAATCCTGATGCCGAAATGAGTAACCTACTACTAGCATCAATCATTTGACATTATAGCTAGCTTTCTTTATATCATTTTAAATTATAGCTAGCTTTCTTTATATCATTTTACATTATAGCTAGCTTTCTTTATATCATTTTACATTATAGCTAGCTTTCTTTATATCATTTTACATTATAGCTAGCTTTCTTTATATCATTTTACATTATAGCTAGCTTTTTTTTTATATCATTTGACATTATCGCTAGCTTTCTTTATATCATTTTACATTGTAGCTAGCTTTCTTTATATCATTTTACATTATAGCTAGCTTTCTTTATATCATTTGACATTATAGCTAGCTTTCTTTATATCATTTTACATTGTAGCTAGCTTTTTTTTTAATATCATTTGACATTATAGCTAGCTTTCTTTATATCATTTTACATTGTAGCTAGCTTTTTTTTTTATATCATTTGACATTATAGCTAGCTTTCTTTATGTATCGCTTTTTTTTTTTAACTCATTAGCTAGCTAGTTACCTTGTGCTGAGAAGTGTTGTTTGATGAGTTTTATCAGGTTACTTGCATTGTAGAAAAATGCTGTAGTTTCTCCTCCTGATATTTTCAGAGCACAGGTTGCAGTGTGCTTTGTTTTGCTATCATGAATCGTTAATCGGAAAATCGCAGTCATTTCGTGTCGTCTGTTCGTTAACACGACAACAAACACTAGGCTTACGTCTCACAGTACGACTTGCTATCAGAGCATTTTTCAAGGGAATGTAATTAAGAGCATTGTATCGAATACATCCTTACGTCTCTTAAATATTTTTGATCACATAATTGAGCTTTTTTTTTTCTCTCTCTGTAACCAGGTCACAGATGATCTGATACACTGTGAGATTACAATCTCAGTCATGACTGATCCTTTCCTCACGGCTGAATCAGGCAGCGCTGACTCAGCTCTCTGCGAGCTTTTCAAGGTCATCTAAACCCAGTGTGCGTCTTATCACAAAAGCTCCCTGGCCGGCTGAGCTCAGCATGGTGGCTGAACACACTCCGGTTTCCTTTTTAGCCATTAAGAATGATCCCGATTGTTGACTGAGATTAATCGAATACAGATTTTATGCATGCATGCATGTTAAAATAAATAAGACCGGATTACTGTGAGGTACATTAGACTCACCAGACTACAAAACTCAACTTGTTTTCAGGATGTAGCGCCATCTTTTGGCTACTAACCCTATTACCTGATTAAAGGGCCAAATTACTGTCTTTGTGCTGTAAACCAGTGCACAAATTATTTAAAAAATTAATCAAGGAAGACAAAATTAATCTTTATATTTATGTTATAAAACAGTAATAGTGTTCAAAGTATATTTTGGGTATTTTTTTTATTTCTTTCTTTTTCATTTTGGTCAAATAAATCTACTTCAATTAAAGGGTTGATTTCTCTCAAATTTTAATGTGATTTTACGCTAATTAGCCAAGGGTGCCAATAATTCTGGAGTAGACTGTAAAACATGTACCTTAAAATATGCTACAATTTTTTTGTTACTTTTTAAAGAGGCAAAAAAACCATAGATGACTATTATTATGATTTATTATTAATAATAATATAATTAATTATTATTGAAAGTTATTATAAAGAATTAATATTATTAATAATAATAATTCTACAGGTGATATTTGGGTTGTAAGGTCACATCGTAAATTCATCCCAGATCTATTTAGGACTAATTACCGCCTTGATTTTTTTTAATAAGGTTTCAATTTCCTAGATAGAAATCTCATTTACTTGTCTAATCAAACTGGAAGCTTTTCTCTAACCCCAGACCCACTGAGACTCCTCCGTTCGAGCGTCTGTAAGCTCACCGTGCCGATGTTGGAGAGGGTGAACGTGCCCCCCGTCAGGTCGGCCGTGCCCAACTGCCCGCCCGAGCCCAGCTCCTGCAGTCGGTTCAGCTCAGTTGCGATTTCAAACACGCTCAGAACTTGCACGTCTTTCACCTTGGGCACCAGCAGACCCTGCAGAGTGTCCATGGCAACGCCGATGTTATGGGCTGCCTGCAAACAAGAACAGAAAAATTGGGATGGAATTCATTCCAAGAAATTGTATTTTTGTGGCAGAAGACTCAGGAATTATGGAGTTATCTGAGCTCACCTTGTAAGTGATGTTCTGACAGCCTTCATCGACTGAGGCGTTGAGGATGGGGAACTGCAGCAGGCTGAGAGACGCAGCCTAAAAACAGCAGTGTTTTTAACATGAACAAATCTCAAGATCTCTCAGCAAAATGACTCACTGAACCAGATATGTTCACATGGATACAGGACACATTTGTTCCATCCATCCATCCATCCATCCACCAATCTACCAATCCATCCTTCATCAATACACCCTTTCTACTGAGCCATCAATCTGTCCACTTTTCTATCCAATCACAAATCAAAATGCCCAACTACCAATTCATCCAGCTATCCATCCATCTACCAATCCATCCATCCATCCATCCATCCAGTCACCCATGAATCTTCCAAGCCACCAGTCGTTCCGTCTACCTGTCCAATAGGGGTGTCACAGTTCAAATCCAAAGAAAGAATACTCTGTTATTTGGTAACTTCAAACTACCTGCATTATTATGCTACATGCATTTCAAACTCTGTATCTGACTATGTGTACAGCTCAGAACAGTGGGTCACTCTATTCTGTTCTAAACTACTATCTTCATGTTCTTCTGCAAGAAGATACGTTTGTTAACATTGTCACAAGGTGAGATCTGCTTGCACTAACAATGCCTCCTGCAGTGTAGAAAACTCTCTCACTTGGCACTGGTGTTGTATTGCTCCAATTCGTCTTCCACCATGCATGTGGATCCGTGTCTACATCAGTGCAACCTTCTGCTTTGTATAACGTGACCTCCTCTTCTATAATCTTGCTAAAAGTCTTTGCATTCTCAGCTGCTGTAAATGTAAAAGCTACGTCCAGGCAAGACACAGAATTAAACCTTGGACCAAGGGATGAGGCTCTGTGGAAATTCTCCCGAAGGTTAGGATCTGTGTATCTGGTTACCGAGAACTGTTACACCCCTACTATCCAACTACCCATACACCTACCTGTCCATTCAACAACCAATCGCCCATCAATCCACCCAGCCACCCTACACAGATCCTAACCGTCATTTCCAAGTTCTTCACATCTTTTATGGTTGGACTGTCATCATCTGCAGGTGCCATGGACTGTAGTATCACTGTAGGACCATTGACACCGAGGGAGATGTTTCAGTGCTCAAGTGGGTTGTAATTGTCTTGAGGGGTTTAAGCAGATGAATCATCGGACAATGCTGCAATGTCCTTGACATTCTTCTTAATATTTCTGTCCATCAGGGCAGAGTAGATGGCAGGCTGCTGCTCCAGATATCACTCCAATATGTCATAAGATTATCCGTTTATCCATTTATCTACTTATCTATCTCAGATTTTCAGTATGATTGTATGCATATCTACAATCAATCTATCCATCCATTCATTATCTAAGTAGCCATCCATCCATCCATCCATTCACTAGTCTATCCATCCAATCACACCATCCATAATTTACCAGCCAATTTATACATCCATCTCCTAATGCACCAATCAATCCATCTATCCATCAGTCACTGATCTATCCATATACAAATCTATCCATCCATTCCCATGTATTTGAGGTTTTAGTCAGAACCAGCAGCTAGGCTGAAGAAGACACTCGTGCATTCAGTCATACCTTAATGAAGAAGGGCATGTAGCTAAGTTTGACTCCCTGAGATTCAGCCAGGCCTTTCAGTTCTGAGCGTAATCGCACCAGCTCAGTGAGGTCCACCTCATCACAGTAACCGAAGTGAGGGATCTTCAAGGCAGCCGTCATTGTCTTCACCATGGCCTTCTGGAAACCTGTGGATACAAAGACACAGGCAGTGTTAGTCAGATTACCTCTGAGTGCCAGTATCACCTTAAACGCACTGCTGAATTCCTCATATGACTTAAAACACACATCAAAGGACACGATGAGGTGATGGCAATAAGGGGATTAGCCAACATCTTGGTAACTGAAGGGGTCAATAGCTAAAGCAGGTGAGGTCACCATTGAGTGGCTCTGTCCTGTCCTTCCCAGTAAAGACAGTAGGTATAGGACTTGGGGCTGGTTTCTCGGCCTTGGCAGGAACAGCTGGTGCTGAAGGCACCTCCACGTCGTCGTAAGGAAGGATAGCACCTGTCTGCTTGGCCAAGAAGTTGAGGATGTCCTCCTTTAGGATACGACTGTCCTTCCCTGTCCCCACCACCTCACTCAGCTTAACCTGACAAATAAGTTAACAAGCAAGTAAAAACTGAAGCAACATTCTGAATAGCTTTTCTTTTAGATTGTTTCAAAGTCTTTGGGGTACAGATGACAGACCGGCTGTCAGAAAGCTGTGTTAGGTGTGTTAACAGGAAGTGGCTCCTAACGCTGAATCATCTGCAGTAACAAATATTTTTATATGACATGTTTATACTCCTTCATCTACCTCTACCTCTAAGTTAGTTTATACCTACATTGTTCTCCATGGCAAGACGTCGCACTGCAGGTGTAGCCAGAGTTTTATGTCCTTTAATCTCTTGGTGTGTGTGTTCATGAGATACTGCAGGTGTCTCAACAACGTCCTCCTCATGACCGCCATCTGGAGGACGCAGAAGGTAACGTCACCCACTGAGCAACACTGAGGTAATGTCATTGAGGCACTGCATTCTGGGACTGATCTGAAATATTGGCATTTATTTACTGTCCGAACTGAGCACCTTGTGGCCCGTCTGTCTCGATGTCTACAAGAGGCGATCCGACGAAGGCGATTGCGTCCACGTCGTAGTGAAGCTTCCTTATGATTCCATCGTATCGGCTTGTAATAGTGACGGAGGCTTTGTCGCTTTGCACCTCGCAGATGCTGTCAAACTGCGAAACCTTATCCCCCTCCTTCACATACCTTAGTATAAAGACAGCATTGAAGTCAAAAAACGGTTTAAGCAGTGGAACTGATGTTCAGTCGTAACCTAACAGGAGCGTTAATTGGGTTCTATTTTAAAAACAGCAAAAAGACATTTCCAGAGGAAGCTGGCGATACAGAGATCTACAGAGATAAGATGATAAGTGACCACAGGTAGGATGAGTCATGGAAAAAAGTTAACCATATGTAAATAAATGAAGCGATGTGGTGAGTGATGGAGCGATAAGCCCAACAAAAAGTATTAACTCCTCTACTACATGTACAAAGACAGAGAAAAAAAAGCACCATGTATAATAGCTTTAGATTATAATATACATCAGGGCTGATGGTTTTAATCATGTAGATACACACCACTCTTTGACCGTCACCTCCATGATACCCTCGCCGATGTCCGACAACTTGAATTGAAGAACTTGTCCAGAAGCCACTAAAAGTAGGAGATATAAAAATGAACCATCAGCTATCTCCACACCAGCATTCCTTCTCAGCTTAGCTTTTCTAGACTCAATTTAAATTCCTTTACAGGAGTTGAAAGTACTACTATACATATATATACCACTGCTTAGTCTGAATCCTCTCCATTGCTGTGAGCTGAAAGCTGGAGGGTGATGGAGGACACGATCAGGTCCAGCTGTCCAGAGCCTGGGACACGGTCTGCAGCGGCGGGACGACAACTGGGGCTTCCACAGAAACAGACAGATAGATACATAACATTCCTTTTGTCATATATCAGCCCTTATTCTTCTTAGCTTTTTGTCATAATGTTCATTTTTGCACACTACAATGGAATTCACACCTAAACACGAGGTATGTGTATGCGTTTTATTCAACAGTGATCCAAGCTAATGAATAAAAACTGGTTCTCTCCTGTCTTCCCAGCTACAGTCCTATTAGAGACGCTGATTCTAGCCATCTAGATTCCATGCCAGAGCGAAATGCAAATCACACCAGTGGGGAAAAAAAAAGTGAAATGCAATACACACAGGATATTGCTTTTAATTAATAACATGCAGAAAACGTTACATACTGAAAAGCAACACTGCATACTTAATTGCATTGCTGTTACATCATTTTTTTTTAAAGAAGGACACTGGATTTGTGTCAGAAACGTTATTCCTGTTGCATTGCATTTTACTTTCATCAGTGTGTTGCACTCCTGCCACACTGAAATGCAATCACTGAACTAGAGGGGGCGTGGCTGTCATTGGAGAAGGGGAGTTTATTACTGGCTCACTGTTTGTTCATTCCTACTTTATGGTGTCCAGATTATTCTAAACTACTCTTACAGCTTTCCAGATTAACCCTGTAGCAGACATTCAACTTTAATAAGATACTTTTTCACTACTGTAAATTTTATCCATATTTTACTGTATCGATTCTACTCATTTTCAGAATCGACTCCCTATTCGACTCTTTTTCTAAATCGACTCCCTGGTATTTTTTATTAGAAGCTTAACAACATACCAAAATTTTATGCATGCAGAGAGTGGAAACTACTCATGTGCGTCTATTATATCTGTTACTACGCAACAAAATCCGAGATAGTAGTTATTTAATGACCAAAACCTCTCAGAAAACGACTCTGAGTCGTTCATATGAACTGTTAACCCATGTTGCAAATTAATGTCATGGAGAAAGGGGCGATCTGTGTACATGCAGTTATTTCGACTGTTTTAACTGAAGTTTCGAGTAAAGTTTTACGTGCATAACGATTCTGGAAAACTCTGCACAACATGTGTTGAACTAATTTTACCAGATGTCTCAGGGTCCTGAAGCAGCGCCGCATTGTCGTCACCGCCGCCATCTTAGAGTTCCACTAAGATGCTCTAACAAGCAAGACGTCCTACTCGTCATTAAAGACACCCTTTACATTTATCTACCTTAATTTAAATTAGTTTATAATAATAATAAACAATCTATTTTTGAAACATGAAATCATTAAATTATTTGCAGTAAATAATACCAGCAATTTATTTATTTAAAAAAAAAATTAGTCGTTTACAGGAAACCCGGAAAACTATACCTAAGTGAACCATCTTGGAAAAATAAAAGCTCTGTGGCATTCCCGCTCTGCGCTGACGACACGTCCACGCCGCCTCAAGCCAGCCAATCAGATTGCTTATTTTTTTCTTGCGCTTAAAAAAGCGGAAGTGCCAAATTCGTACTTTTACGTGTATCGTAAAAGCAAACTACTGAACAAACTACTGTGATAAAATAAATAATTATAAAATAATACTCGATATATATATATTTTTTATTATAATTTTTTATACGTATTTGTTGTTTGCATTTTATCGTAATGTGTCTTGCGCCACCCTGTGGTCAAAAATAAAACTGCGTGAGGTTTTTTGTCATAGGGATATTGAGTATTTAAATACAAAACACTCTTATTACCCAAAAAATATATCTAATAAGTAAAAAAAAAATACAACAATAATGATAATAATAATAATACATCATAGATAAGGTTTAAAATATCAATCTATTAAAGGTATATCAGAAACGAAATTTCAATCCTCTGTGTGTCCTGTACATATAGCAGAACTGACAATAAAGTTGACTTTGACTTTGTATAAAATAACTAGAATTCACATCCTAGAAATGTGGGTGATAAACTTTTCTTTCTTTTTTTCAACAGTTAATAAATATTTTTTATATAGTTTATTTATATAGTTTATTTATTTCACATAAAAAAGCATTTTTTTGGTTAAAAAAATAAACACATAAAATAAACACAAAAAGAAAATCTGAAAATGTAAAAGGTTCAAGGGGGTTGAATTAAAAAAGAAAGAAAGAAAGAAAGAAAGAAAGAAAGAAAGAAAGAAAGAAAGACACTACTTGACTCTATTTATTATTATATATTATGTATATTATATATCTAAACCCTTTTTGTTTTTATGAAAATCCTTTTTTTATATTAGAGGTATGAAACTGGTGAATACTGGGGATTAAATAATTTCCTTTGTGTGTGTGTGTGTGTGTGTGTGTGTGTGTGTGTGTGTGTGTGTGTGCGCGTTTGGACAAAAACGGACTAATAATTAGAGGGACACAAAATAGAAGATTAAATACCAATTCAAATCACATGATTACATGAGCTGGTTTCATTATTAAAAACAAAAAAAATGATTATTAGACATGTTACACTAACCAATCCTATCAAGATGGCTGAATAGATAACAAGCTTTACTTCTCACATGGGGGATGCAATGGAGGCTGAATGACTAGCCATGATTCAGCTCTCTGTGTGTGTGTGTGTGTGTGTGTGTGTGTGTGTGTGTGTGTGTGTGTTTACAGTCAAGTACAAAACCAAATCTACTAAAGTCTAGGTCTACTACTGCATAGAAATGTGTAAAAATAAATAAATAAATAAATAAATAAAAAGAATTAATAATAATAATAACATTGACATTGTGAGATTATAACAGGACTCTTTAGGGTATATTTTAGTTTTTTTTCCCCTATATCATTTCTCCCGTAACATAAATAAACACACTCTCTGGATTTTCTCATAAACACACCCTCTGGATATTGTCCCCACACCATCCTAATAACCTCTCCTGTAACCTTATTAGAGACCTTGCCTTGCTATCAGACACCATTCTCCATTTGGACCCTGATCTTTACACCGTGTCATCGTCTCGAATGTTACTGTTTTGCTGTCTCACAGCACCTGATCCGTAACACAGCGTCTTGGACGAAACAGAATGACGAAATATTGTTCATACTGTTGGCAGGTACCATAAAGGAACCAAGAATAGGTTTGGACCTGATAAGTCCAAGATCAAGCCTCGAAACGTGTGACGTCCTCACGTATAAGAAGCAAGTGTAACGGAACGCTGCATCAGGACAAGAGCTGGGTTTTTTTTGGAAGCCGAAGAGTAGAGTAACCCGAGTCTGTAACACGAGTGGCTCTTGCTCTTGTTCCATGGCATGTTCTCAGGTGAGCGCTTTCCTATAGTTGTTTTTTTTTGTCAGTGGACAAATCTTGTTCTGTGTTCCACTTGGATAACTCAAGGTGATGATGAGCTTCCTGAACGATTCTTTACTTCTCAAAAGAGAATGTACTTTGGTGAGGAGCACCTGAGGAATTTTTAAGAGTTTGGCCTCATCTGCATCTTATTACTGACTTCAATGAAGGCATGTCCCATTTGCCAGTCTGGGGGGGACACTGGCGGGTCAAACGGAGGCCTCCTGCCATGGTGCCCCCAGCTGCCTGGATCACACACATTGCAGGTAAGTCTAGGGTTTTAAATTTTGGGCTTGGGGAATAATCTTGAACACATTTCACCACCCATCCTAGGGGCATCATCAGTTCTTAAATGGTTGCAAGATTATACCATACATCCAACAGTTACCTTTATGGTTACACAAATTATAAGCAATCAATGTAAGAATAATTTTCGCTTGCACACAGTGAACGACTCTAAAGAAGATGGAAATGTCAAATGTTGCCAATTGGGTGTGTTCGAGGATTGGGAACGAACGTGAATTTGCAAGAAAGTGTGCTGATCACATTAGTGCCAAAGCACTAAAGAACGTCATTGATATGTACCTTATTAGGCCAGGGTGTGTTCCTCGCTTACGGTTCTGTATGTTCCAAGTTCAGGGTACTGTATGATCCAAACTCAGGGCACTGTATGATCCAAACTCAGGGCACTGTATGTTCAAATCTCAGGGCAATGTATGTTCAAATCTCAGGGTACTGTTTGTTCATGTCTCAGGGTACTGTATGTTACACACTCAGGGTACTGTATATTACCCACTCAGCGAACTGTATTTTCTACACTCAGGGTGCTGTATATTTCAAGCTCAGCACAGTTAGATGTTTCCACAAAACCTGGTCATGAAATGATGAGTTGAATGTGAAGCGTCAGGGCTGTTGGAACTCACCGAACTGCTCTGCCAGTCCACACACTTCTTATGTCGGTGATGTCCAGAATGTGGCATTAGTCTTCAGTCAAATGTAATAAAATAAACTGGAACTAGAAAATTGTCAGTAGAAATAGTTCTCTATGCAAACAACGATAATCTCAAGACTCTCAAGACAACCGGCAGAGTTTAACTTCAAGTTTGTGTGGCTCTAGTTCTAAATTTATCACTGAACAAACAGAAACACTCGTCATGTTCAACACAGTGAAATACATAGAAACATAGAAATACGGCTAGTCAAAGTTGGCAAAGGGATGCTATCAGTGGTAACATATTGTTGACATCATATTGTTGACAAAGATGAGATGGAAAATCTTTCCATTGCAAACTAAGGTGAAAATAAAGCTGGTGTTTTGTGGTAAACACCCGCTTAGTAAGGTTTACAGGAAATAATCTTGTCCTGAGCTTGTGTATTTCTTGTTTTCTTCTTGTTTTAGTGTAGTTCAGTTGATTTGGACACCTTTGGTTACTGAAATGTGTATACATAACATGGAAAAAAAAATATGGCAGTGTCCTGAAAGTGATATTACAAAATCACCATGGAAACATGTATGGCTTAATGGCTAAATAATAAATAATAAACTGTCTCTGATATAACTGATATGAAAAAATTATTCATATATCGTTTAAAAGGTATATTTCAGCCATAAGTTTGATGTATAGCCCATTAGCTCTGTGTGAAAAGAGCTAAAGAAGCTTTAGCTTAAATCGTTAGCCGTCATGTTCCGCCTCAGTAATCTGGAAAAATCCTCCTTGTGCCTTTTTTTTTGTGACTCGAACGCTGATTGGTCAGAGACGGTAAAAGCCCATCCTTCCATGGCAACGCTTCTTCGCGCGACCCAGGAACAAGGGGCACGCGGTTGCCAAGCGACGGCGTTTTTTTTTTTGCATACTAGCGTACTAAAGAGTATTTGACCATAGTGCGCTAACGTACGGGTTTGGCGTACTACCGAGTGCAGTAGTATGTAGGGTTTAACACAGCTTCAGCCACGTCCTTTTAAAGTTCAGGGAAGTTTAATACGTCGCGTGGGAGAAAGAAAAAAAAAACTTTGTTAGGAAATAATTTCGTTTTGGAGTGTAAACACTTTTCCAGGTGGAATGTAAACTTCTGGACTCGACATGGAACTGTTTTTGAGGGACCTGGAAATCCAAGTTTTCAGTGTTTATATATTTATATCGTAGATATTGAATGCAATGGCGCATGAAAACGGCATTTCCGGAGCCACGGAGTTGATTAAAGGTATTTTTGTCCATATAATATTTAAAAAAAAAAAAAAGGAAAAAAAAGTGATATTTAGTGTTTGTTTGAGTGGTAAAAATTGACGCCTCGTGCGTCAATTACGTGTATGCGTCATGAATTAGGGGTCCAAGCACTTAATGCTGTTTGTTTGTTTGTTTGTTTGTTTGTTTTTGTTTGTTTGCAGATCGATTATACTTTGCAACTCTCCGTGGAAAACCGAAAAGTACACCGAATGTGCACTACTTCTGCACTGACGATGAGTTTGTCTATGAAAAGTGAGTAACTGGCGCTTTTGACAATTTAGTACTAAGAGTTAAGAAGAAAATAGAAAACATGTCGAAAATAAAGTGTTTGATTCCTCTTATACCACAGCAGTTTTCCAATAACATATTGTACTTTTTAATCCTTTTAGTGTTACATGTATGCAGTGTTGTGGAGCACCTGTGAAACAAGTTCCTGTTATCACTTTGTTTATAGCAGCTATAAACACTCGTAATGCCTTGCTTTCATGTTTCTCTTGAAGTTAATTGTCATGTTGCCAAGAAACCACAAAGCCGTCTATCCTGAAGACTTTCCTCTTACAGCTTTACCTCTGATGGTTACAAAGTGCTGACGCTGGAGACTCCTTCTATAAATGTTAATAAACATCTCCTTACTGAAAACTCACCCATGTCAACAGTTGCATACATTTTTAAATCCATGTATAAGATGTTAATATAGAAACAACAACCTATCAGAACAAGTGTGTTAACATAAACCTGTGCTGTTATATGTTATGTAGTAGCACTGATGTGTAAATATACAGTATGTTTTGTGTTTTTCTGTTTCAGCTTCTACGCAGACTTCGGCCCTCTCAATTTGGCCATGCTGTATCGATACTGCTGTAAACTGAACAAAAAACTCAAGGTAAGACGACAAGCTACAGCAGAAACTCGCAGCTCGTCAGTTCTGGGCTGGTGACTGGAGGCTTGAGGGTTCAAATCCAAAGTCAGCCAAAGAGCCGCTGTTTGTCCCTTAAACGTGGTCCTGAACCTTCAACTGTTTGCATGAATTGAATCCTCACTTGTTAGGCACTTTGGACCAGTGAATACATTTAAAATGCGCAGGATGTGACACAGTGAGACTTCACTAATCTCATCTGTCACGATTACATGGCCTGACTTCCTTCACTGGGCATTTCTATTTTAGTCAGAAAGCTCAGTGTCAGGGCAAACAGCCTGTGTCCCACAGAAATCCTTACACTGCAAGAAGTATTTGCCTTTTTCCGATTTCTTCTATTATTGCATATTTGTCTCACTGAATGCTTTCAGATCTTCAGACAATCTTTAATAGTGCATAAAGGGAATCTGAGTAAACACATTTTAAAAAATCATTTATTAACACATTTTCTAATTTTCTTTTTTTTTTTTTATTTAAGGAACAAGTTATTTACCACCCATGTGAAACAAGTAACCACACCCTTAAACTTAAAAACGTTGTATTTGTTTTTTATACACTGGTTCATGCAATGAGTAAGCGGGTATGCTGGTGTTTTTCTTCTTCATTTGGCTCTGCCTACTGTGTGTCTCTGTATAGACATCAGCAATGGGAAAACGTTCAAAGAAACTGTATGGATACTGTGTCAGTCTTACTCAATAAAAGTATGGAGGCAAAAATCTACAAAAGTCTGAAAAATAATTAGATCATGTTAATAACCCTTTTGATATGGATGCTAAGACAAATTCGCAAGAGAAAAAAAACAAAACTTACCTAGCCAGCAAATTTAACAAGCTAATTTACAAAACATAACTAGCTAGTCACTTTTACAAAGTAATTTACAAAATGTAACTAGCTAGCTAATTTAACAAACTAATTTACAAAACATAACTAGCTAGGTAATTTAACAAACTAATTTACAAAATGTAACTAGCTAGCTAATTTAACAAACTAATTTACAAAACATAACTAGCTAGTCACTTTTACAAAGTAATTTACAAAATGTAACTAGCTAGCTAATTTAACAAACTAATTTACAAAACGTAACTAGCTAGCTAATTTAACAAACTAATTTACAAAATGTAACTAGCTAGCTAATTTAACAAACTAATTTACAAAACGTAACTAGCTAGCTAATTTAACAAACTAATTTACAAAATGTAACTAGCTAGCTAATTTAACAAACTAATTTACAAAACGTAACTAGCTAGCTAATTTAACAAACTAATTTACAAAATGTAACTAGCTAGCTAATTTAACAAACTAATTTACAAAACGTAACTAGCTAGCTAATTTAACAAACTAATTTACAAAATGTAACTAGCTAGCTAATTTAACAAACTAATTTACAAAATGTAACTATCTGAAAAATTTACAAAATGTAACTAGCTAGCTAATTTAACAAACTAATTTA
>CM074948.1:24948729-24960983 GCA_037577455.1 Pangasius macronema | reverse complement strand
AATTTAACAAACTAATTTACAAAACATAACTAGCTAGCTAATTTAACAAACTAATTTACAAAACATAACTAGCTAGCCACTTTTACAAACTAATTTACAAAACGTAACTAGCTAGCTGATTTAACAAACTAATTTACAAAACATAACTAGCTAGCCACTTTTACAAAGTAATTTACAAAACATAACTAGCTAGCTAATTTAACAAACTAATTCACAAAACATAACTAGCTAGCTAATTTAACAAACTAATTTACAAAACGTAACTAGCTAGCTAATTTAACAAACTAATTTACAAAACGTAACTAGCTAGCTAATTTAGCAAACTAATTTACAAAATGTAACTATCTGAAAAATTTACAAAATGTAACTAGCTAGCTAATTTAACAAACTAATTTACAAAATGTAAGTAGCTAGCTAATTGATCAACCAACTTTACAAAACATAACTAGCTAGCAAATTTAACAAAATAATTTACAAAACCTAGCTACCTAGCAAATTTTACAAAGAAATCTGCAAAATGTAGCTGGCTAGCTAGCTAATTTAACAAACTAATATCCCAAACTTAAAGATAAAGAAAGATTTGAAGGCAAATTTAATAGGGGAGGAAAATGAGACATCTCATCCTGTATCAATCGGTAATGCCAGCATCTTACTAAGAAAAAAAACATAGTAAAATATATTGTGGCAACACTCTGAGGTGCAAATACTTTTGAAAATGTGCTTGATTGAGAGTACAAATATTCCAAAATAGTAGTAAATACAATTACTCAAGTAGTTTCCACCCCTATAGACATTTTATACTTATGTTATTATTATATATTTTTAACAGAATTCTTATGAGTTAATATTATTATTATGCATTAAAATTATGATTTTACTTCTGTTGTCTCATGAAGTTGTTTACAGACGAAATAACACATTAAGAGAAGGTTTGACGTTAAAACTGTCATTCAGAAAAACTTAAGAAATTAAGAATAACTAATGAGAAAACTTAAAAGGTGTTTGACCCATTTGTGTGTGTTTGTGTGTGAGAGAGAGAGCGAGAAAGAGTGAGTTTTTTTCTTATATTAATTATACACATACTCTTTCTCTGTAAAATGAACCAGCTTGAATTTGCTTGTTCATTTTCCTGGAAAAACTCGACTCGATCTCTCTGGCCTCTAAGTGCTCTTCTGAAAATATAACACCAGGAACGTCCAAGCGCTTTAAATTTGGATTCGGACATCAGAATTAACGTTAGTAGTAGAGCTAAAGTTAATGTGCATTTATTTTAGACCTTTTTTTTAGTATTTCGCCAACGAGTGTGAGGGACTCGTGTAAACAGCAACAGGAATGCAACCAAGGGTAAATCCAAGGGGAAGTCGATAAGGGCATCAAAACAATAACGGCCTGCGTCCCTGACCACTCGAGAACCGCTTCCTGGACCGATGGAGTCTCTTTCTCTCTGTGTAATCCAGACACCTTACATTGTCCGTGAGTGCTGAATCCGAGAGGAGCAGGCGGTTTTGGCAGGAAGTAAAAACTTACATCTGGAGCTGACAGAAGATAAACAGTGGAGTCATGTACAGTGTGAGATTAGATTAGAGGGCTGGGGTCTGAGGTGACGTTAAGAGCAAGATTGGACTAAGCATAAATTCTTTACACACCAGCTGACATTAATTAGCTCACAGGTACGATAAGCTAGTTAGGCATTAGTACAGATTAGTAACATTACCTGACTCGTTATCCTCCCGTAACAATGTCTCTGTATCATGTCATGTTTGTGCCCTCGACAAAAAGTCTGTGGCTGTTTATTGTGGTGTTTACTGGCGAAAGACGCAGTTCGGCGGTCAGTGTTTCAGCCTCACATTTCCTTGTCTCTGGGGCGGTCCATCTTTTGTACATTTCACCTTGAAATGATGAATATATATGTATATACAGTGTACCTTAAAAAGCAGTGTAAGGACCACTGTGGTCCACTGTGGCTGTGCCTATAAAGCTTTCCTCAAAAAGCATCTTATCGAGACACGCCAGAGACGAGGAAAAGTACAGTTAGGTATCTTGTATTTCTGAGAGTGTGTCCCTCTTTCTAGATTGTCTGCAGTTTGCCCAAGATAATTTATTCAGCTAGTTAAAATAGTGGTATTTCTATCCAAAACAACAAAGTGAGACTGATTCCAATACAAGTACAAGGCTGTTAAAGAAGTGATTGTGTTGATAGTGACTAAACAGTAGGACTGTTGAGCTGCAAATCATCAAGTCATGTATGTATGTAATCATAAAGACTGTCCTGTGCTCATCTCAGGACGTTTATTAACAATATGTCATACCGAACATCTTTTCACCACACTTAACATTGTTTGACTTTACAGTCTACAGTTGTAATAACTTTTATAATTGCACTATCCAGTGTCACTCAGAAGAGGATGAGTTCCCTTTCGAGTCTCAATGACTTCTCAGGGAGTTTTTCCTTGTCACTCTCACCTCTGGCTTTTTCATCAGGGAGTCAAATCTACACCTGGATTGCAGTAAAGCTGCTCTGAGATGATGTCTGTTGATAACGATGCTATACAATGTTACGGAGTAAACATGTCGTCACTGTCACTTCATGACAATAAACTCCCGTCAGTCACACTGACATGCAAAAAGCCTTCATTTCCATCCGTGCCAAGTTCCGAGAACATGAGATAGAAACAAACAAAGAGAACGTAAAACCATTAAGTACTACATTTACAATCGCACACAGCTAGGCTCACGATGAAATATTTAAACGGCCCGGTGTAATACGAGAATCTGGTTTCGAGCCAGTAGTCATTAGCTAAGTAACAGCTTTTTGTACTATGTTCTGTATATTGCGTTATGATTGTCCAATTTGCTTTAAATGCTAGAAAGAATGAGCCTTTACATACAGACATCATATCCTTTTTAAAGCGGCAGAAATAGAAACAATTTCATTTTAAACGAACGTTACACATCTATTTATTTAATATCGTTTAATCTAAACACTTTGGTTACAACCGTTTATTATCAAAAATCTTTACCGAGTAAGATTTCTTCCTGATCGTCTATTGCACAGAGAAGCTCTTAAAATATGAAACACGTTTTATTTTCTCTTTATATACCACAGCGCTGTTAAATTCTCTAATCTCATTGGTCAAAGGGTGTTGATTCATTTTCTATAACAACAGCTCCAACAGTAGATCAGGCTGCTCGTCATCGTGACACATTATTATATATTATTATTTAAGCCTAATAATAATTGTTGATACTGTGAAGTTTTCTCTGAGGAGATGTTTAGTTTGTATTTTTGGAAGGAGTCATCGGTGTTGTAGCTTTAAGTTTTCCACCATGGGAACGTTGTCGTTTTTTTTTAACATGACAAGCTTCATATTTTTTTGCGTTTTTTTTCTTTCTAATATTAACTTCAAGAGAGAAAACTTGTTTTACAGACATACCGCAACATTAAATGTAACTATAAACGGATAACAGTATTACCAACTTTGTTGGTAATAAATAAATGTTTAGTTGCTGTGGTATAAGAGGAATAAAACTCATCAGGATGTGTTGTTATGGGAAAATAATCATCTTGGTGCAGTAAATGTGCATTACAGTTCATAATTATTCTGTGTGTCCGTCCAGTCTTTCACTCTTTCCAGGAAGCGCATCATTCATTACACCAGTTACGACCAGCACAAGAGAGCCAACGCCGCCTTCCTGATCGGCGCCTACGCTGTGGGTCTCGCTCAACATCTTCTTCCTTTTTAGTCTAAAAATTCTGCGTATGGTTTTACATTCGAGGATGACGGTATCGTCTTATCTTCCACTCCAGGTAATATACTTAAAGAGAACTCCAGAGGAAGTCTACCGAGCCCTGATATCTGGGACTAATGTGTCCTACCTGCCCTTCAGGTAAGACTCCAGTTTTAGGTATTCACTCCAATTTGAGATCGCAAATTCAAGCACAGAGAGAACACCAGGCTCACTTCCTGTGTTGTCACTAATAAGCGATTGTCTTGGTATTCCTTCAGAGACGCTGGCTTTGGGAACTGCACCTACAACCTCACCATCTTAGACTGTTTACAAGGAATCCGTAAGGTTAGTGTGCAACAGAAGCCATTTTATTTTGCCTCATTTATTTGCCCATCGTGTACTTCTAGAAGCTCTATAGCCTGAGCTCTAATCATAATCCTTTAGTCCAATTATCTGCCCTTCGAACACTGTCACAGGAAGTGGGCTTGACATGATCCAGGACAGAAGGTTTACATAACCGTCTTCTACAAAGCAAAGAACCTACCTCTGAGACAAGGACATTGGTCGATGGATCTTTTCCTAGTATTTTTTTTACCATTATATACATGAATTTGACAAGCTGTGTGATGTTCAAGGTTAGAAAGATGATAATGATTTTTTTCTCAGAAATATTTCTGCATGATGTTGGTTTCAAAATTAATTAACCCTCCTCCAAGCACAACATTTTTTTAATTCTTTGGTCTGCGCATGTGGACAGGCCTCTTCAATTTACCCCAGAGGTTCAAATCTGGACTGAGATGTTTTTTCACAAAACATTGACTTTGTATCCTGCAACCATGATGGTTTGGAAATGTGTTTGTCATTATGTTGTTGTCTTAACCAAGTCTTAACCACCTGGCAGAGTAAATCATGTTTAACAGCCGTAAAGCAGAGAAGAATAAGCATAAAACATATGAAAGCGATTTTTTAAGGTCTACAGCTTTATATTTATACCCCAGTGAAACAGGAAAGAGTGGCGCAACAATAAAGTTCCTAGAGACTGGAATGAATTAATGAATTGACGAATCAGTCAACGAATCAATGAGTCAGTTGATGAATTATTCAAAGGATGTGAATCGGATTTTTAGCATTCACGTTAAAGATCTGCCCGAGTGCCTCTTAAGAGAAAATATTTGTGCTTATGAGGATGATTTTTTTACAGGATAAGTAAGAGGTTTCTCCTTGTTTTTGGTTGAAAAATTGAATCAATATGTGAAATGTTTATGTCCCATGATTCCACCAATAGTATGTGAGAAGTAGAAGGGACATGCTCTAAAATGAAAACATTGCACACAGTAACTACTTTAATATTGGACATAAGTACTGAGTTTGTTAGTCCATAAGCAGTTTAGTCCATACGTGTCATTTTTGTCATTTTAAATGTTGTCTTCAAATGAAAGTTTAAAACTGTTCTAGGGATATGTGGTTCTTTTTATAATACTCACGATGCACAGATTTGTTAAGAAATGGACAGTTATTAACCGTGAAGTTCGTTAACGATTAATCTCTTCTCTCAAGGCCCTGCAGCACGGGTTCTTCGACTTTGAGACGTTTGACGTTGAGGAGTACGAGCACTATGAGGTGACGTATGAGGGATGAGAGATAACATGCTTCCTCCGAGACAGCTTTTCAAACTACTCACACAATGTCAAAGTGGAGCTAAACATGCGCTGAGGAGAGCACTAACTGCCCTAATCTGTTCATGTGAACAGACAGATGCTATAACTGTTCAGCTGATGATTCTTTCAATAACTAAGGAGTGTTTAGTGATACAACTGATCAAGGCTTGTTCTTCTTTTTCTTTATTAAGCGTGTAGAAAATGGTGACTTTAACTGGATTGTGCCAGGAAAGCTGCTGGCCTTCAGTGGGCCTCATCCCAAGAGCAAAATCGAAAATGGTGAGTGAGAACATCAGGGTGTGTATTTGATTGGGTTTCACAGCATGCCATGCTCGATTCTGATTGGTAAATCAAGGCATTTGTACGTTTATATATATATGATTATGTTGTTTTTATGATTATTTTTGTGTCTTCGGGCTGTGGAATGAATGAAACTCATTACAATTCCCTCAGGATTCCCTCTCCACGCCCCAGAAGCGTACTTCCCCTACTTCCGCCAGCACAATATCAGCGACGTGGTCCGGCTCAACAAGAAGATGTACGAGGGATGCCGTTTTACAGACGCCGGCTTCGCTCATCACGATCTGTTCTTCGTGGACGGCGGCACGCCGAGCGACATCATCATCCGCCGCTTCCTGCACATCTGCGAAACTGCCGAGGGCGCCGTCGCCGTCCACTGTAAAGGTGAGAGGCAGTGATGTGAGAACTTACACCTTTAATAGCATCTAGGTAAAAGCCTGCAGACTGATGGATAGGTAGCAGAATCCGGTCTTCCTCATATACTTACGAAAAGTGGATGAGTCTGAGGATAAGCAGAGATAGCGACCATGATGGATATGCGTAGGATTTTATAAACTAAAGCATAAAAATGCTTTTTGTAAGAAGACTTTTCTTTAACATTTTTATGGAAGAGCTATAATGGGAACTAACTTGTTTTTTTGCGGATGTTATACAACATTAAATGTGACTGTGAACTAATAAATCGCCTTTGGGGTGATGATGATAACTCTTTACATCGGACCGCATCACACTACCCTGTCACTGATTATTTTCCTATAACTGCACACCCCCAAGTGTTTTATTCCTCACTTAGTTCACAGAGCCGTGAGAAAGTTATTTTTATTGACAGCTGCTGAAGTGTGACGTAAACTTGTCCACATATAACCAAAAAGGTTTTGACATAAATACACTGTTTATTCAATTTATTTCCATAATTAGCTCCTTACGCACATTTTTCCTAGCACATTGTTTCAGTATTGTTTGTGAACATTTCATATTTTCTGATTTACTTATCCAGTAGATTTATCATGCTTATTATTGTTGTTGTTGTTGTTGTTTATTCTGTCCTGCTAGTTATATGGGCTTAATATACAATAAGCGCTGTGCTTATTCTTTTATTCTGGGTACTATTTTTATTTGCATATTTGAACCCAATATTTCTCTCAAAATTGTTTCATTGTGTGTGTGTGTGTGTGTGTGTGTAGCTGGCCTGGGCAGGACAGGCACCCTGATTGGCTGCTACCTCATGAAGCATTACCGCTTCACGGCTGCAGAGGCCATCGCTTGGATTCGCATCTGCAGGCCCGGCTCTGTCATCGGCCCCCAGCAGAACTTTCTGGAAGAGTGAGTGGACCAATCTGCAGAGATGAATTATTTATTCGATCACAAGCATCTACAGGGTAGAAAACAGCATGAAAATGTGGTTATGTCCTAAATCTTCTCGAGTTCAGTTCGAGCCAGGCATAACAGCAATTAAAGGCAGCGACATACTGAAAAACCATGATAGGAACATGAACATGAACAAAAGCACATGGACATGCGTATAATTTGAGGTGCAAGTAAATGAAAACCTTTTCAACGGCTCTGTTTGAATTAAGAGACGAGAAGGTGCGGAGAATATCTAAATCTAATGGAAGCCATTTGAGTTTTAAGTTTAAGTTTGCTCATGAGTCAGTGTATTTTCTGTTCAGGTTTCCTTACACACACATTTAATATTCAGATCGAAATGGATAGAAATACAGTCTGTAAAGAAATCTCTTTATAGAAAACAGCACAGCATGTGGATGGATGGGGATTTGTACCGGTCCAAGCAGCCCAGGCCGCGGCAGTACCCGGAGAGAGACCTGGCTCACCTCATCTCCAGCCTGGACGACGTTTCGCTCAGCAGCACCAGCCTGAACGCCCAGAGCATCGATGAGGTGCCCAAGTTTACAGGACATCTGAAACGATTAGCTTTTTAAAAGCTGCTCTAATTTCTAACCTTCCGTTCTTTTCTTTCTTTCTTTCTTTCTTAACTTTGTCCATCACAGAATGACCACGTGGACAATAATATGGGCTTAACTCAGGGAGACAGACTGCGCGCATTAAAGTGTCGACGTCCTCTCAGGTCTCCGTCCACTCTCAGGTATGACACCAGCTAAACATCAAGCTAAAGAATATCTCGTCTCCAGAATTATTGGCACCCTTGGTAAGCAAAAAGGTTCTGGAAAAAAATCTCTTTTGTGGTTAATTAGCTTAATCTCAAACTAAAATATGAGAGAACTGTAAGTGAAGTAAAACCTTTAACAGAATCCAATGTGTCACAATTATTGGCGCCCCTGCAGTTAGTACTTCTTTTGCTTGAAAATGCTTGATATAGTTTGGAGAAGGCGGAGCAAGGAATCCGAGATATTCCTCAATCTTCCAATTTTCAGTTTTCCTCTACCACACCAACTTGTAGCAACTGTCACACCCTTAAATACTCGACTTGTGCCCATATCACCATATCATACGCTGGCATAGATATTGTTGGAGTGATAGACATGTCTTTTACTAAATAATCAGTAACTTTGCTATTTTTGTTATTTCAGTGGGTTACGTCTGATACCTGGCACCATTTCTCTCTCAAAGTCTTCCAAAGCTCCTCCTCCTTTCTCTGGCGGCCCTGTAACGAGGAGACAGGCTCGAAGCCCCTCGTCCGCTGGAAACATGAAGAGGTGCGTTCACGCAAACCCATCAGAATTGGGACGTGTTTATCATATTCGCAATATATCCGGAAATGCACATGTCACATTAACATTCTGAAGGGGGGTTAAAGGTCATGGACACACTTGAATGCACACTGGCTAAGCTAAGTGTTTATAACAATTACAGCTTTAAACCCGGCTTGGCCCGCTCTCTCGGCAACCTTTACTGCCTGGACGACTTCGTAGACGAGGAAGGCGACACGTCCGCAACCTCCTACCCCTCCCCTCCTCCTGCACCATTCTCTCCATCTTCACACCTCCCCTCTGGCCCTCCTCCACCCCGCTTCGGTTTTGGATACCCCATCCCGAATTTCCAACAGGAAGTTAACAACAACCTCAACAATCCTCCTGCTCCTGCGCTCAGGCCTGCGATGAGAGGAGCCTTCAGGCCAAACCCCAGACTTCCTGTTCCGGGCGTGCTCACAGGCCGCCATCTTAGTCGCTCTATTCCTGTGAGTGGATTCTCCGACTTCTCTTCCAAAACCTGGTCTGCTTTGTTTTTCTGGCTTTCCTTGATTCTAGACACATTTCCTTCCCTTTCTGTCTGGATCTCAAGGTTTTGTTTTGTTTTGAACTCCTTTTAGACAAATCAGGATTTGTCCTACTTTCTTCTCATCCTACTTGACTCTGTCCTTCTTGCTCATACTATTCTTGCTCCTGATTTGTCTCTATTTCTTCCACACATTAAAGCCTGTTCTTCTGCTTCTGCTAATCAAATACTGGCATTCGTCTTCTTCTACTTACACAGAATTCTTTACTGTGTGAATGTGTCTCTTTTTCTATCAATCTAAATCAGGATTTGTGTCTAATTCTATTTTTTAAATTGAAATTATTAACCTGGAAACGACTGATTTGCTCGTAGACCCCAGCAAATCTTCTTCTTCTTCTTCTTTGAGGTTTCTTCCTTTCTGCCTTGTTTCTGCCTCAGAGAAATTCCATCCTGTTGAACATTTTTAAACACTCTTATTTTTCCCTTGTCTAATTTAAGTATGTCTTTTGTTTTTTTTTTCCCCCTCAGTCCAAGATATTTCTTCCTTCTGGCTTTATTTATTTATATCCTGTATTCTTTCTTAACAAATCCAGAATCCTTCCTGGTTTTTCATTTAATTTTAACATCTTTTGTGTCTTTTAAGAAATGTTTTCCTTGCTTCTTATCTTTAACACTACAACAGTTTAATTTAACCTAATACTTAAACTAATACTCTGAATTTTATTCAGTCCGAGTTTTAATTCAGTTACGCTATATTTTACTTTTATATTTTCTGTTATTCTCTGTCTGTTCACAGTCCCTTCAGTCCGAATATGTTAAGTACTAACGCCGCAGTGATGTGCCGACTCGTCGACTGGAAGAAAATCTCTTCAGCAAGCTACTAAATGTCTCACGTTAGGTTCAGCAGGCATGATGGAGACGCGCTAAGGCAAACAAATAAATCAGTGGTTCATTGGTTTTCATTTCAAAACCTCATGAAGTTAAAAACTTTATATGCATTTCTTTTCATTTTACGCTTTTTTTTTTTTAGTCTTAGAATACATTTAATATATTTGATGCTTTCTTACGCTCAAGCTTGAGTTTTTGTTTTTCTGACTGAAGACTCCTGAGTTTTTTTTACACAGACCTCACGATTAATCAAATGCTGAGGAAGTAGGATTTATGTTTTTTCTTTTTATTCCTGATATTTTTATGTATGTAAACACAGATATATAAAAGCTAGAAATATCCGACAATGAACCTAAACCACGTTTCTACTTGAAAACTGAAGAGTCCTACTGCTTTCTAGTTTTTCTATTGAGCCACTTTATCTTCTTCTTCCAGTTCAGTTTATTGTACATAATGTTCCGCACTATATGAGGGCTGCCATGTTTAGATCATGTGACCACAGCGGTGGTCGAAGAAGGAAATTTGTTCAGTCACTGGCTGCTGTTCTCCTACTAGTAACATAGAGAAGTATGTCATTATATAAAAGAGGAAATCATCCCAGAGTCTCGCAGACGCACGTTATCAACTTTATCTTTGGCGTATTTCTACAATCTCGATCACGTCTACTCACGTCTGGTCTGAGTGGGAGTGTGTAAATTTCAGCGTAAACCATTTTAACAACCTGCTCAATTTCTAGTTAGTCAAAATCGATATTGGTAGTAATAATGATAGCACATCACTGTTTGGAATGTCGAATCTGACCAGTCCGAAAGATATTTCGGATTAATCTTTAGAGAGAGTAGTGCCAGCTAGTTTGATCATTCACAGAGACTTGTACAGTGGGCGAATTCAGGAAACATTCGGGACGTTTTCCACCATTGGAAAGTCTTCAAGACAGAAGACTTTTACGGTTTCTCTGTAACATGACAAGCTACTTTTTTTTTTTCTTTTTTTTTTTAAATCTTATTAACTTCAAGAGAGAGGAAAAAAGGAGCTGGTGACAGAACGCCTGTGTATAACTGCTAAAACGTGTGAGAACAGGAATGAATTTGTTCCACAACATTAAATGTAACTGTAAATGGTTAAAAAGCATGAGGTGTCTTGCCTTTTGTCATCGTTGACAAACTGCTGTGGTGTAAGAGGAATAAAACACTTCAGGATGCGCTGTTATTCCTTACTTAAAGTAGGTGTAGTGTATATACCGTGGTATAAACAGTAATAATAAATTTATAATAAAAACAATAATCGTAATCAAACACACACAAGGAGCTTGTATGAAGGTCTGCAGTGAGAAATGCGGCTCGGTTTCACAAAAACAAGATTCTGTCTTTTCTTTCTGCCCAAAAAATGGGGTTTAGGCTAAATAAAACTCCAATGAGCTGTAAGATGGCAGTTTTTGTTTGTGTGTGTGTGTGTGTGTGTGTGGACGCACGCCTGCATGACACCCGACTCTCACACATTTTGTTACGACACTGTAAATTCATTCTGATTTGTACAACACATTTTTGTACAGATACTGAACTCTTGTATTGATTGCTAAAAGCGATTGGAATTAAACGTAAATCTGATTAACGAATAAAACTTGTCATCATATGAACTTCAAAACAGTGTTACTATGGGAACAGTGAAAGTAGCGTGCTAATTCGTGCAGAGGAGTCACAGGAAGCAGCATTTAGAATTATTCTCTTTACCAAAGATGCCAGTAATTCTGGACTGTCAGTGTGTGTGTGTGTGTGTGTGTATGTGTGTGTGTGTGTATGTGTGTGTGTGTGTGTGTATGTGTGTGTGTGATGATTGTTCTTGAAAGCTGCAGCAGGTTCAGAGCTCATAAAGTTTAGACAGGAGTGTGTGTGTGTGTGTGTGTGTGTGTGTGTGTGTGTGTGTGTGTGTGTGTGTCCTGTTTATAAGGTGTCTGTAAGTAAAAGCTTGTTCACAGGATCTTTAATGCTCTTTGCAGTGACATCATCTTGGATTTTGCACATTCAGGTACAAATAGGCGAAAGAGCATATTCATTAAGGCAAAATGACCTTTTATTTATTTATTTATTTATTTACAATGTTTGCGGGTGTCAATCAGATGAGTAATATGACTCCATTAGACTGAGTTCATTTCAATACAGTATGGAGTAATTCAACATGTGAGCTAATTCTGAAAGAAAGAAAGAAAGAAAGAAAGAAAGAAAGAAAGAAAGAAAGAAAGAAAGAAAGAAAGATTTAATTTTGCAATGCAATCATTCATATAAATCATTCATATTTGTCATTTTTAGGTCTGTAATATTCCTGTAAATATTATCAGGGACACCTGAGTAACACTGTGATTCATAAAAGTGATTCACAATGAATCAGTGAGTCAGTTTTAATTCAGATGTCTGTGCCGTGATCCTTTCATTTGCTTTGCAGAATAAATTCATGTATAATATATAAGACACTTCCCTTATCTTATAG
>CM074948.1:24938167-24948629 GCA_037577455.1 Pangasius macronema | reverse complement strand
CTCGAGATTTAATTACTGCTCGGGAAGCCAAGAGCCACTTTCTTCTCTGGACAGGATACAGGAACTTTTGGCAGCAGGAAACAAACTGCAACTTGGTTTTTTTTTTCTGTAGAAGCTTCCCGGTTTTTGGTACCTGACTGGATAACACCTACTTTAGAAAACCCAGAAGAATTTTAGAACTTTTGGCACCCTTCGAACAAAAGGAGGACAGATTAATTTACAGTAAAATGTTTTGTCACATAAAGTAACAGAAACGGTCAAAGTGTGTGTGTGTGTCTCGGAAAAGAATCAGTTGAAGTGTTTGCGTTTCTGGAAAGTGCGTCCATGTTTTTGCCTCTATATTTGCCATAAACATAGAAAGATATTTGTTAATGGCAGTAAATATAATCAGAAACCAAAAGTACTTCTGTCGGAATTTTTAATAGGTGTTTTATTACTGACTGTTGGTCAGAAAAAGTCAGAAAAAATGTACAACTGGAAACTAATATAGAACAAAAAAAATCCGGTTTGTTTTCCGGTGCCAAAGCTTCCTTGTATCTTGTGAGGAGGAGAACGTGCATCTCAGCTTCCTGAGCAGTAATTAAATTTAGAGTCCGGTGCATCCTCTTGCTAGCCTTTATGTTCCGTTAGGATGAAAATGACCCAAATTAAACGTGTACCAAAAGTGGAACAAAACTACGACTAATTCTTCTGAGATTCTGATGCTTTATAATTAACACAGTTGGTTCAACCTTTCTAAAGAACATGACGTTCCTGTCATTTGGACCTGGGAGTTACAAGCTGAATTAAAAACTGTGTAATTGACTGACACCAAGAGGTCATTCCCTTCCTCTCTGGTTTTCACTCCCATCTGCACGCACGCACGCACACACGCTTCATTCTGTGCATCTATTTCCATTAGTATGGAAATGAATTAAGGATAAGGCTTGTGATCGTACGTGTGACATTTACATTGTTGTGTGCAGATGAGTTCCAGGCTTTCGTGATCCGATTGTCGACACACGCGGCCCTGAATTTGTCATCAGTGTGGCGCGCGTGGAGGAGCGATGCGGCACTGCTAAAGCGCTACAGGAAGTTGGAGAACGACGCCGTTTTCCTCCTCAATAAAGCGCAAGAAAGCGCCGCTAAACTCTTCAGCCTCAGCCGGAGGTGCCGCTCGCAGCCCAAAATAATCCTGCCAAGGGAAAGGTAAAAAAGAAAAATAAAAACTAGACCTGTTTCAGTACAGATATTACTGCACCTCTGTCCAGTTCCACTCACTGTCTCCTCGTCGCCATTTTGAGAAAACCTACCCGAGCTTGTGAGGCATTGTGAAATTTTATTAAGACAGGATCAATAAAACACGTAACATTTCATTTGCTATGATCAGAATGGGATTACTTTTTCCATTACGTTCCCCTAGCTAGCTTACAAATTGGAAGGAAAGCTAATAAAAGTATAAGTCATTCTCAAGCAACCGTGAGTGCACTTAGATGCATCAAATAATCAGATAAGTGTCATTTTCCCCGCATTAATTTCAAGACTGAGTGTACCCGAGTCAGTTAATAATGACCTGAGCCGGGACCCGAAGGGGCTAAAGCAGCCAAAACTCCACTCAAGTAAAAGTACTTTAATAAAAAAATAATGAGTAAAAGTAATCACCCAAACTGCGACCTTTGTAAGTGTGAGCCAATCATTTTATGTCTACACACAGAGCGATCATTAGCAGTAGAGCTAATATGTGTCTGCCTAGCTCAGCCGTTTGTCACGTTCTTAAGCAAAGAACAAAAAGATCGTAATTTTAGCGTAAACGTAATGTTTTATCTGCCATCTCTGACTTCACGCTGGGAGATTTTAAATTCAAACCCAAATGACTTCTGACCAATCAGATTTGAGAATTTAACAACACTGTGGTTCTTGTTGATTGCTTGATTGGACCACAGATTTATTTTCTCACTGGTTATGTCCGAATGCTAACATTTAGTTTTTCTGATTTCTTAAAAAAACAAAACAACAACAAACAGCTGTGTGCTGAGCGTCATGCTGATGATGATCTGGTTTCTAGCGTCTTTCCGACATGTCCTTGTGAAAAATGGCATCTCTCCTCTCAGCCTCTGTTATGTCCTCGGTAATGAACGCTATCGGGTAACGAGCGGAATTTAGCGAGGGTGTGTTTAAAGCTTCGTGCGAACGGAGGGTCAGCGTTTACGGGCTTCTGGTTGTCGTCAGCATCCGTAATTGCGCTTGTTTAGCTGTTTGCTTTGCAATTATGCAAAATAAGACGTGAAAGTTTTTAAACATCAGCACCGACATCCAAATAGTCTCCTAAAGGCAGGGCATTAACCTCGACGCCAATTAGCCATCTTATGAAGCTTAATGGATGGGACAGAAAATTTGGTTAGCATGCAGTTATGAAAAGGAGCCATTATAATCATTAGAAGTACATGATTATGATTTTAAAGTGCAGCTCCTTTAGCTGTGTGCAGAGGGCTTCACGGGCAAAGCTTTAACCCTTTAACTGCCACTCGTTAAAATAGCTGATGAAAAACATATTTAACTATAAATACATATTACTGGAGCACCAAATATCAATGTCTAGCATTTTTATTTCATAACTTGACCCTTTTTTTAAAAAAAAAAAAAAAAAGAAATTATAGACCTCGTACGGTTGAGATGTCAGTTTATGGTAAATTCACAGATTGCTATATTTCTTGACATTTTTTGTGCAACACAATCATTTGAATCTCTCTTTAAAACCTTAAAACACTTTATTGCTTCTTTACACTCCATCAACATGTTTTTTGGTTGTAAATGTCCCATCAGTTACGATGGCTAGCTACAAAAATCTGTATATATCGACATATTCTCCGTCATGGCATTTCTGCCTTAAAATCTTTGTTGTTTTATACATTTAAACTATTTTGATTCTATGAACAAAAGTGTAAAAAAAAAATTCCAGGTATCATGAGTTCATTTTGAATACACATTTCATATCGAACATATCAATAGCTGCGATTTTTGCTAACATATCTATGTTACATATCATATATGTGCATAATATGTGCATATGCTGACATATAGTGTAATAGGATAATATTTTAGTGTCTTGGTAATATAATCTAATTTCATTTCCACTTTTTCCACTCGAACATCTTCCTACCAAACTGACTACTATGCTAACATCTGCCCTGCCTGATGGTCATTTCTACCCTTTACCGACATATCGGATTTAAAATATTTTTGATATTTAATATCTTGTTCCTATTCTTTAAGGTCTCTTAAATGTGGTTTATCCCTTACCGACCAAATTCCTGCTTTATGCCCTAATCTTTTAAATTTAAATTTAAAAAAAAAAAAATCTCTCTAAATACCGTATTCACGCATCAATTCACGAATTATTTTTAAACTGTCACGACTCGAACGCTGACGTGTTTAACACGATAATCTAATGTTGATTTTGTAGAGGAAAACTAACAGCAAGAATGTTCATCGGTAATGTTCGTGTTCATCAACGGTTCGTTCTTGTGCTTTGAATTTATGACGAGATGTTTAAAAATGAGATAGAAATATTCAAAACAGACAAAAGTAGTCCAATTCCCCAGGAAATCTGAAAGAAAAAAAAAAAAAAAAATAGCACCGCAACTTTAAAAGTTATTATACCACACTGCTGCTGAAATCTCAAATCTGATTGGTCAGACGGTGTTGATTAATTTTCTATAACAGCAGCTCCGACTTATAGTTCCGGTTGTAATTCAGATCACAGGTTTACATTAATACAAGAGTGTAGTTTTAACATGGACGCAAGGGACGCGTCCCCACCAATGTTCAGCGATTACTAAATTGTCCCCACTAATAATTTTATACCCTCCAAAAAACAGATTCTCATTGGGTGCAACAGGAAGGGTTAAATTCGGTTCCTTTCTGGNATGCAATGTGATTGGCTGTGCCTTACCTTGCTGTCACGTGACAATACGTTTGGTTGGCAGCGCGACGAGACAGCGTGGCAGACTGAGACAGTAGCCTAGATACCGAAGAGATGGCAGCCAAAAGAAAGAAGGTCGATATAAGGAGCCATTTTGTAAAGAAACCTATATTTTGTAAGTCACTTATAGTCAAGTCCGCTAATGAAATTTAATCAACTTAATAACTTAATAACGTTAATGACATCGTTGGGTTTTGGCGCACACCATAGAGTATAACAGGCTAATCGTCTGCACGATTCTAATTGACATGCATAGGCTATCCCATTTTGACACGTGACCGAACCAACAAATAGCTCAGACAGCGATGGAGAGACAGGGTCACAGCGCGGTTAGAATCTTAGGTCCCCACCAATGCCAAGAGCAAATCTACGCCATTGCATTAATACGATGTTTATAAAAATGATTTTATGGGGACGTTTTCTGTCAGAAGCTGTTTATGTAACATTTATGGAAGGAGTCTCCAGTGTCAGTGCTTTGTAATGGGGGAAATCGGGAAAGTTTCTTCGCATTATCTTCACAGTATATCTTGCTTTCGGCTACATCAAGCCACCCCAGTAATCGCTGATTATTTTCCTATAACAGCGCACCACAGAGGGTTGTATTTCTTACTTCAAGACTGTTGCTGGAAGAAGTCAACAATATACTCTCACAAGTTTCAAAAAATGTCAATGTCAGTTAAACGGTTTCTTCTCGATAAAGCATGTGAATTTCGGCTACATTTATTAAAAAGCCGGAGACTAGCAGTGAGACCTGGAAGTCCATCCTGTGAGACAAACATGTTTCTAACTGCGATACAGTTACAGTTTAATCGCAATGCATAAATAAAACTAGAAAAACGGATGTTAATTTAATATCAAGCCCAACATCCTGCCTGCAAACAAGAACTATAATGGTACATGTTTGTTTAAAAAGTCTAAGTCTTTAATAGTCCATAAAATAAATATGTGCTCGGTGGATCTGTGGATTTTTTATTTTCTTGGCTTTAAAAAAGTTTGCAAATTGTTGTTCTCGGACAAACGTGCTCTTTTCTTTGTATATGAAATACGGTTCTTGATAGTAAACTCAGGCCTCTGGACCCTACTGTGCATTTCAGCACTAATGACCGTAATGTGTTATTCCACCTCATACTGCAACCTTTAAAGCTATTAGTAGGCACTCGTGGGCTTTTTAAAATTGTGCTTTTAAAGGCAGAATTTTGCCTTTAATGCAAAGCTATTATCACTGTTCTTGAAGGCAAATAGTTCACTTGCCATCTATTAGAGTAATTTGTTACTGCATTGTGTTTCAGGCTGCAATTTACTCACATGCAGTTATATAGTTGCTTATTGCTGGTTTCTCATTCGACTCCCCCACTTTGTTCTTGTTTTTGCTTCCAGGCATCTCAGTTACTGGCTGCAACGCACCCTTTCCCTTGTGTACTGCGGTGAAGCCGAGAGTCCGGGAATCTACTCGGAGGTGACGCGCAGCTGCGTGTGCCCGGGTGGCCACCTGTCCTGCCAAGGTTTGATCCCCTGCTCAGTGGGCACTGGAGGCCGTTGTGCATCATGCTCTCTGGAAAATCGAACACGCTGCTCAAGCTGCAACAGCGGCTTCGCGCTGAGTCAAGGATCGTGCCGTCCTGCTGCTCCAAGCCCCACCAAACAGTACCTCGGAACCGAGTCGGAAATGCATGACTCGGAACTGCGTGATCTCCTGGAGCAGCGCGACGGCCACCTAGCCGTATCCGCCGTCTTCGTGAGCAGCGATGTCAAACTCAAGACCTGGTTTGAACCTTCATGGAGAAAAAGGATGCTCCTGACTCTAAAGAGCAATAAATCCAAGTCAAGTCGAGTGCACATGCTGCTAGGAATTTCGGCGCAAATTTGCATGACGAAGAACTCGACCCTGGAGCCGACGCTCTCCGTGTCAGTGAACCCGTTTGGTGGGAGTCACTCAGAGAGCTGGACGATGCCAATGAACCATAAAGGGTACCCTGACTGGGAGAAAACGAGGTTAGACACCCCTGTAGACTGCTACAACTGGACTTTGACGTTGGGAAACCGCTGGAAGAGCTTCTTTGAAACAGTCCATTTCTACCTGAGGAGCCGAATCCAGAGCGACGGCGCCCAAGGGAATGAGACGGCCGATGCGGAAGTGGCGAACAGAAACGCCTCGCAGAATGTCGGCTACATGAAAATTAACAGCATTCAGCTGTTTGGATACAGCGTGCACTTTGACCCGGAAGCCATTCGAGATCTGATCCTGCAGCTGGACTATCCGTATACGCAAGGATCCCAGGACTCGGCGCTGCAGGAGTTGATGGAGATTCGATACCGGGTCAATCGATTATCTCCTGCTGGCCCGACGCCTCTGGACCTTTTCTCGTGTCTCCTTCGACACCGACTCAAACTCTCAACTTCAGAAGTGTTGCGAATTCTTGCAGCGCTGCAGGCTTTCGGCGCCAAACATCGACACTACACGGAGTACGAAGCGGTCAAACTTTGTAGCTAACAAGTAACATTCGGATCAGATTTATTGATCTGTTTTGATGAAATGTTGACAGTCTGAAGTTTTCGTTATTTTATTATGACAGAACTGGTTTTGGTGTTTGATATAGACGGTTTTACTCTTCATAGAGATATTTGTATTTGATGTCTGATGTAGATCAAACGAAACGCAAATGTTTTACCTGCAACACAAATGTGTTTTCCTGAAAACAATCCCAGCAATGTTGCGAGATTTGACGTAAATAAAATGGGTAAAAATCCTATCTTTAAGTGCCTTAAATGGTGTGTAGCAACTCCAGCAAGCTCCAGACACTGCGCTCATTGGTACGCAAGGCTGCTTTATTTTCCACTGTTCTCTGTAATCAAGAATACAGTCACATAAACAGCTTGAAATAATTTACTTAATTATTCCATTTCTACTGCACAGCAGGCCACAGCTGTAGAATTGTACACCTCATGATTACTCTTTAAACATTCTCGTTGTGCTCTTATAATATTTTGGATATAATTTTCAGTGGAGTGTGAATCATTCAGAGCACAACATTTTTAACAAGCAATCTCTCTGCATTTGGTAAATAACTGTCGCTGTTGATTGTTGAGTTTTAATCTGACGTGCGTATCGGATGATGCATGATTTTTTTTTTAACTTGATGCAAGATCTCACAGGTTTCACGTAAACACAACACTTGGAGGTGCTCTGTCACACTTTAACAAATAGCCGTCAAGCTTCATGGCCACATGTGGTCTTTTTCTCATCCTGTTTTCTCTCTGTCTCTCTCTGTAGAAGACAGATCCCATTCCCCTTGCATAAGAATGATCTCTCGGCTGGATTCAGAGTAGGGTTAAGCGCACATGGTGAGGAGTTGATACAGAAATCGCACACGTTAGTATTCAGGGAGTTTGGAGTTTGCCTAAAATTGAGGTGTGTCTTGAATCCATTTCTTCTTGCATGATATCGGCTCATGCGAGGATTAGCGTTAAATCCAGCGCCGTTGTCTGACAGGCTGATGAATAAAATATATTGAAGAATGAAGTGTGCACAATGATTTCATTTAACAGGAATAGTTACACAAATGTTTCGAATTTGGGGATTCGTCAGTTGTGTAGCCATTTCAAATCACGCTTCCCTTTTTAAATGTTGTGAGGCACCTCAGGAAAACCTAAATGTGTTGTTATTTAACAAAGAAAGAAGTATATTTGTTGATATAGTGAAGTTTTCTGTTAGGAGATGTTTATGTACAGTAACGTTTATGGAAGGAGTCTCCAGTGTCGGCGCTTTTAATAGTTAGTGAGGTTTTCCCCCACAGGAAAGTCCTCAGGACAGAGTTTGTTATTGTTGTTGTTGTTGTTGTTTACTTAACATCACAAGAGGGCCTGGTAAAGGAGCAACTTAAAGCTTATAGCTGCTATAACATAAGCGATAACAGGAGCTAACCTGTTTAGCAGATGTTCCATAGCATAGCTGTTTGTTAATAAATGAAAATTTGCGATCCCTGGCAAATCGCTGTGATATAATCAATTCTTATAGCAGCTACGCTCGATAATTCTGTATTTTAATTGACAAATTTATAGCATAGGATATTCCCAATAAAATGCATTTGGAGCTAAATGTGTGCAGACTTCATTCTTCATTAGATTTAAAAATGATTTAAACACTTGTTAATATTGTCAGCTTGATGTCACCATACAGTATGATGTCACACGAACATTTTCTCATCAGGGCTAGAAATACATTTCAAAAATTACGGAAAGCCGCTCCATTTCACACGAAGGACAACAGAGGAGGCGGGCAGAATCTTAATCAGAGACGTTGCTTATCACGAGGACGCAGTTATAGAATGAGATAAGCCAAACCTTGCAACAGTAACCGTGTTGAATACTTTCACAGAATCAGAATGATCTTGTTGAACTTATCAAGTCCATTCCCAAATATGGATATATTTTCTCGCCACTCTCTACAAACACCAATCTCATTCAGTATTCACTCTGTACTGCTCGTGCTGTTTTGTTTACAGCTGCTGCTTTCTGTCACTTTTTAGGTCCACTTAATCACTCAGCAAGCCTTGTGCTTAATCTCGCGACGTCTCTGAGCGCTGCAGTATGCGGAATCGCCTCTCGCCTCTCGCCTCTCGTTCAAATCTTTTGGCCTGTTGTGTGTACAGTTGCCGTTGTTTATCCAAAAGGTAATTGAACTGCACACAGGGTCCACAAGATCAACTGGCCTAATAAACTAGCTAACTTTTTGCATGAGCAGGGGTGCCAATATTTACGGTTTGTCCATAGCATTTATTGATTTTTGACCTCTGCTATGGTAATGGAGGAAAAGCCAATTCACTGAAGGGGAAAGGAAGTGGGACGGCCTTCTGGTAGTGGTAACTTTTGTCTTGTAAGTCAATAAAAAACAAGTTTGCGGGACTGTGGTCTGATTGGTTATTGTTATTAAATAACCCTTGCTGTTTATTTACTGTTACTTGGTGCACATATGCTAGTTTATTTATCATCAAAATAGATAAACGTAGGTTATTTATCGTAAACATTTTTGTGTTGTTTTTCTTGTTAGCAAAGTTGGCACCTCTGCATCAGACATGTTTACTGTTGCGTTTTGTATTCATTGCTATTTCCATGTCATATTGTGAAACCGGGTGTTACTTTCAGATCTGTTTATTCTCAAACTGCAAACGAAATATAACTTCTTCTGGGCTGAAGAAAAATATTATCAACTATATAACACTTATAACTATAACTCATGTACCTTGATGATGAATGTGTATCTAATTCTTTGTAAGTTCATTCAAATCTTGCTTTAAAATCGAAAAATGCCATATAAATGCCACCTCCATGCAGCATTAAAGTTCATTTCTTGTCAAAAAAACAGAATATTACACAGTCGCCTGCATACGTTTTCATCCCCTTGAACTTTTCCATGTTTTATAGCGTTACAATCTGAAACTGAAATCAAATCAACATAAAACATCCCGTAATATTGAAGTGGTGGAAAATGGAGAGAGTGCGAAATTATTTACCAATTAAAAAAAAAAAAAAAAAAAAAAAAAAAAATTTATGATTGCATAAGTATTTACCCCCATTGCTTTGAAACCCCTAAATTATTTCTGGTGCAGTACCTGTTTCTTGGAAGGTTCCAAGTTTGCAAACAGCATCCTGAAGAACAAAGATCCATAAATACAAGTCCAGGACAAATGGCGCTACCACCACCATGCTTCACAACAGGGATGACATTCTGATAATGATGATCAGTGTTATGTTTTTTTTCCCACGCAAAATGTAGTGATTTGTACCAAGACAAAAAAGTTAAATGTTGGACCAGAGAAGCTTTTTCCATGTTTGTGCAAAACTCTAAATGTGAGTTCATGTGACTTGCCTCTCTTTCATATAACCCAGCTTTGTGGAGTGTTCAGGTTATGGTTGTTCTGTGAATGTCCTCTGACTCATGCCCTCCTCCATACCGGGTCACTGGGTTTTGGTAGACAGCCTCCACTAGTTGCATTTAATTTTTTAAAAAACATGGATTTAATGGATTTTTAATGGATTGGAGAATAACAGAGCATACTTTAAAAATTAAAGTTTTAAAAAATCTGCTTATTAATTACATAATTAACTCTAGTTCAGTATGTGCATAAGTAGGCAGTGTAAAAGTAAATTTTTTCCCCCTTTATTTATTTATTTATTTATTTATTTTTCGGTAGAGAGGTTGGCATTTGCGTTGAAACTTTTGTAGGGAACATAATGGGCATTGCGAGGCAATAGTAGAGTTGAATGACTTATTTAAAAAAAATAATAATTCATTCGAAAACGATGGCTTACAATCGACTAGCTTCTTAGTTTTCAGTACTGATTTTAAATATTTTTTAAATATCCGCTCACTTTCAGGTTTGTCATGGACTCCGAAGTTAGAGCGTAGCTCTCCTCCTTGAGTTTTAGAACTTCTTCTTCTTCTTTTGGCTTTTCCCTTCAGGGGTCTCCACAGCGAATCATCACTCTCCACCTATCCCTATC
>CM074948.1:24910629-24938067 GCA_037577455.1 Pangasius macronema | reverse complement strand
CAGAGCTCATAAAGTTTAGACAGGAGTGTGTGTGTGTGTGTGTGTGTGTGTGTGTGTGTGTGTGTGTGTGTGTGTGTGTGTGTGTTTGCACATTCAGGTACAAATAGGCGAAAGAGCATATTCATTAAGGCAAAATGACCTTTTATTTATTTATTTACAGTGTTTGCGGGTGTCAATCAGATGAGTAAAATGACTCCATTAGACTGAATTAATTTCAATACAGTATGGAGTAATTCAACATGTGAGCTAATTCTGTAAGAAAGAAAGAAAGAAAATTGTTAATGCATTTAATTTTGCAATGCAGTCATTCATAGAAATGTGCAATTTGTCATTTTTAGGTCTGTAATATTCCTGTAAATATTATCAAGGACACCTGAGTTACACTGTGATTCATAAAAGTGATTCACAATGAATCAGTGAGTCAGTTTTAATTCAGATATCTGTGCCGTGATCCTTTCATTTGCTTTGCAGAATAAATTCATGTATAATATATAAGACACTTCCCTTATCTTATAGGTAATCAACTCAGCGAGTGATTTATTACAGTTTAAGCAGGATATGGAGTAGCTTTTACACGGAGAGAAAGTGTGAAATCGTCTGAATTTGCACATCAATAACAAAGCAATTTGTTAAATAAGAATAAATAGAAGTAAGAGAAAGGTAAAATATTAAAAAAAAACAAAAAACAATATAATATACAGATGTACAAGGCATGTTGTGTGCATAATGAGAACTAAATACTGAATACTGGATTTAATTAATTATGAATGAGTGATTATATTTGGCACAAACTGTATAAGATTACTCGATTGTACACAACACGAAAACTTCAGAAATAAAAGTTCATAAATAAAAAACAGATTGATATGAACTTTACATAAACGTTTACTAAACGTTACATAACTCATTACAATTTATTATTATTATTATTATTATTATTATTATTATTATACTTTTTAAGCAAAGTAAGGATTTACGGCTGCCGACATATAAATATACTGTCGCAAAAAAGCCGCTTTACGACACCTCTGGCTGCTTATTGGACACATATTCCTCTGCATAAAGCGTTTTTTGTCTGAAGGAAGCCGCTTTTTCTTTCTCCAATGCAGCATTTCCCAGATGTTGAGCTTTCCAATAGACTGAAAATCCCAATCCTAGGTTTAGGTGAGTACAAGTTGTGCACTTAGTGTTATATCTGAGTTGTTTACTATTTTTAAATGTGCATGAATGGAAAGTGTGATGCGCGTATATACGGGATTTTACGGTAACCAGCAGTCACTTGGAAGGAAAGCGCTACTTTGTTTAGGATCAGTGTTTTCCAGTGCAGTTATTTAGCCATAACATGCCTAATTAGGTCATGACCTCATTCAAAAACGATGTTAATGATGTTAAATTAATGCACGAGCCACGAAATACAGAAACTATAAGGAATAGTTCAGCCTAAAATATGATATGAACATAATTTTCCTTTAAAATGTCAGGTCTGGTGTCCAAAGTTCACTTCAGAGACATAGTTTGGCTCAGAGTATAACACCATGTACACACTCAGGTTCATAAATATCTGAACATTGACATTGACATTATTATTTTTTTTTTAGCTAAAAATTAATTTAGGAGTTTTAAATAGTGCAGAATATCAGCTTTAGTTTGAGGGTATTTACATCAAAATCAGGTAAACTGTGTAGCACTTTTCATTAAGGGACCAAAAGTGATCGGACAGATTGGTTTTCAGCTGTTCCATGGCCAGGTGTGTGTTATTCCCTCATTATTTCACTTACAAGTAAGCATATAAAAGGTCTAGAGTTGATTTCAGGTGTAGTATATGCATATGCATCACTATTAACTCTCAATATTAAATCCAGAGCACTGTCAGTGTCACTGAAGCAAGCCATGATTAGGCTGACAAAAAAAAAATCCAAACAAGCCCATCAGAGAGACTGCAGAACCATCAGGTGTGGTCAAATGAAAAGTTAAAAATGAAAGAATGCATTGGTGAGCTCAGGAACACCACAAGGTGTTTCAAATCACTGACACTGGAGACTCCTTACAGAAAGATTCACCATATCAAATGTTACTATAGAAACTCATAGAAAATGAATCAAACCTTTCTGACCAATCAGAGTCGAGAATTCAACAGCAATGTGCTGTAATGATAAATGCTCTATTAGTAATGTCTGGCTTGTTTTTACTTCTTTAATGGCTTCTGTCCAGGAACATCGCACGACGGTGGCTACTCCCACGATGCGGTCGTCTACGCGCTCCGGCAGTGCGGCATCAGGCACATAGACACGGCTAAAAGATACGGCTGTGAAGAGGCCTTGTGTAAGTCAATCGTGGAGAGCCGAGTCCCACGTGAAGACCTGTGGATCACCACCAAGCTGTGGCCAGGGGATTATGGGTATCAGAGAGCCAAGGAGGCCTGTCGGGCCTCGTGTGCCAGACTCGGGGTTGAGTATTTAGGTACGAGTCGTTCCTTTTGGCTGGTAACTTATTTGAGACGCTGCAATCTGCTGGTGCTGTAATGTAAAGATCTTTCCTACAGATCTGTACCTAATGCACTGGCCTGACTGCGCCGTTCCGGGCCGCTCCAACCGGGACGTCCGAGCTGACACGTGGAGAGCTCTGGAGGAGATGTACGATGAAGGTGGAGGTGTCTGTCTTACTACGTGTCTAGTATTTCGTTGTGGATTTTTCAGATAATGAATGAAAAACGTTAATCAGGACTAAGGGTCACGGTGGCGTGTGGTGGCTTTCAGTTTCTTTGCTGATGCGAGGAGATCCTCAGATGTTTCTCTCTTTTCACAGGATTGTGCCGTTCCATCGGCGTGAGCAACTTCCTGATCCCACATCTCGAGGAACTGAAAGAGGACAGTGGCGTGATGCCTCACGTTAACCAGGTTGGGATGAAGGACAGGAAGCTGGCTCTTTAACTCCAGTGTCTATGGAATGATCAGAAGCACAAAGTGCTCCATGTTTTGCAGGTGGAGTTTCATCCGTTTCAGCAGCCGTGGCAGCTGGTGGAGTTTTGCCGCAGCGAGGGCGTGGCGTTTGAGGGCTACTGCCCTCTAGCTAAGGGTCAAGCGCTCCATCATCCACTCATCATGGAACTGGCGCAGAAGTACGGACGCAGTGTTTCACAGATCTGCATCCGCTGGAGCATACAGGTACAACACTGAAGTGAAAGTCCAAATCTTATTTTTACATCTGTATATATATATGTGTGTGTGTGTGTGTGTGAGATCAGCAGTTTCTGAAACACTCAAACCAGCCCATCTGGTACCAATAACCTTAAAGTCACAGAGCTCACACTTTCTCCTCATTCTGATATTCTGATGATTTAGATAACTGCATGAATGAACAGGTGTTCCTAATAAAGTGGAAGGTTCGTTGTTATTTGACTTGTCTTGAGCCAGTCCGTGACACAACTTTCCTTTGGGGTCAATACAATTGATCTTTTATTGTATTTTGAATTATAATAAGGAATTATTTTTCGAACTATTACTTGGCGTGAAAATTTAAAAACGGTGTTCGCACTTAAGAGAGGAAAAAGACATCGAGTGTGTTAAAGTTTTTCTACGATAACAGGTTGTTGTCTTGTTACAGGACACACCCATAACTCATTTTGGAGTTCATTTTGTATATCATTTTGTAAAAATAAAAGTAGATTTTCACTTTTTTTATACAAAAATCCATGAGGATTAACTGAGCTGTAACTGGTCAACGATTATGTTTCTTTTTGTTTGGCAGAATCGGATCATCACCATCCCAAAGTCCACCAAACCTGAGAGGATTCTGGAAAACTGCCAAGTAAGTTCTCAGTTCTTCAGTTCTGGAGGAGTTTGTTTTAGCTCAAAAAACCCTAGTGAGTTTTGTCTGTCTGTGGAAACCTCCTCAAGCTTCTATGCTTTAAAAAAAAAAAAAAGTAACCATCCAAAGAACCCTTGAGGAGCCATTTTGTTCTCCAAGTGCAGCTTCTAGCACATCTTCAGTGGCTGCAGCTTCTCATAAATTGGGTTATTGTACCACAAATTAAAGCATGGCAATGGAAATTGTTGCACTTGCCAAAAGTCACTGTTCCCAAAGTCATTGTCGTTGTCTTCCTCACCCTCGTTGACTTCCTGTAAGCCGTCGTTCCAACAGCATTAGCTCAAGTAATGTTTGTTAGATGAGCCTTTTTGTACACAAGAGGAATTGATTCAATGCCATTACAGACTTCAGGAGAAGGATGTACTCAGAATTCATTGCGATTTGAAGAGATTGTAGCAATTCACTTTGCTGTGTAGCGACTGACGTAGTGTAACATACTTTATTTCGCTAGCTATTGACAAGCCAGCTAGCTATAACACCTAACACTTGTCATCTAGCTAATAGGCCAACTAGCTCTTTTCCTAGAAACTTGTGTACTTTTGCTACATCCACGATAACGGTAGCTACTTAGCAAGCCATTATGAGCATAAATAACAAAGACAACAATCGTTTGTTCTTTTGTTCGTGTTTAAAACCCGCACACACTTCCGAGTCGTGATGGGAAGTCAGCAAGGGTGTAGTAAAAACAACGTTGGGTTGTCGTTTTTTTCTCAGACTGCCTCTGCATGCACAGGTGTTTGGGTTCCAGCTGGAAGACGCTGACATGGCTGCCATGCACGCGTTGCATGATGGGAGGCACGTGAGCTGGGACCCAACCCACGTGGAGTGAGCACGCTGGTGTGTGTGTTTGTTTAATCTGTATTTCAATTTGAGCACATTGAGCACATTTGTACTCTTTTTGTGTAGCTACAGCAACAGTTCCATATGCGACTACCTTCTGTTTCATACGTCCTAACTGCCCGAGGTGGCGTCTAACACGTCCATTCCAATCGTTTCTCACGGGACCGAGTCAATTTAATGAGTCAGTTCATCAGGTGATGAGCAGCCCTTCCAAGAGCACAGATGAGAAGCTGTGGAGTTCATTCCTGAGCACACGGCTGTAGTTGAGAGTCAGAGGGTTAAACAGAACTGACATTTGTAAGAGATGAGAAATTCTTGATTCGTCAGTATTTCTTTAGTAACACTCATCGTTTTGCCTCGTTTGTTTGCAGGTCTTTGGGTTCACGCTGGCCGAAGAGGACATGGAGAGTATCGGGCGATTACACACGGACAAAAAGCTTATTCGTCTCAGCTACCCGCTCTGGAACGGATAACGAGGACGGGGCAGCGGGTTCGGCATCGTCAATATGTGAATTTTTAGATACACCCTACACCTCCTGCGCACATCACACAGGACGGATCCATGGACATGGCCCAAATTCTGATTTCCCTGATTTCTGCTAAACAAGACAAATGAACCAGGTCATGTTGCTGGCTTGGAAATGGGCAAGATGAGAAGATTTACAGATTTAAAAAAAAAAAAAAGTTACATCTAGAGTGTGAACCAGTTTGGTTCATCCTTTTTTGGGGAAACCCCATGGAGGAATTTTCTAGAAGCCTACAACTTTTTTTTTTTTTTTACTTCAAAAGTTTAGCTCACAAACTGGTGGAACTCCTGAGGAACCACCAGCGTGATTAAGGAATCTTCTCTGTAAGCCTTCAGACGGTGGATCTTCAACTCAGGTGGCCATGTGTGAGGTGTTGAGTCTATTTTATGCCCCAGATGTTGAAGAAATTAAATACACCTAAGCTACTTTTGGACAAACGTCAATAACAGCTATAGCTATACAAGAGCAAGCACAAGATCATTCATATTTAATGACGAATTTCAAATGCTGTATTTTATACTGAAATAAATCCACACAGACTGAAGTGTCAATATTGTTTAATTCATCCTCTCATTTATAATCACTGTCGTACACAAGTTTTTTTTTTTGTTGTTTTTTTGTTTTTTTTTTTAAATAGCACAGGTTTTTTTTTTTCCTTCTCCACACTTCCAGTTTCACCTCTCAAACAAAAACAAAGAGCAGATTGTATTATACAAAAAATGCAAACCAATTTTCACACAGTGAATTTGTTTTACAAAGTCTTAAAATGGCGTAATAATGGCTACATCCACATTGGAGTAAGATGGTTCTAAACATTCCTTAATGGAGTATAATCTAAAGTTTATATATAAAACCTTTCCTTGTTTGAAATCAAGCCTGTACCTTAATTTAAGAGGTTTTTTTTTTCTTTTCGTTTTTAAACAAGACGACTCAGAAGTAATCATAAAAAAAAAGCCAGTACGTTTTTTTTTTTGTTTGTTTTCCCAAAAAAGTTAGGAATAAAAAGAAAAAAAAAATTATATAGACACAGCCATAACAGTGTTAAGGTTCAAAAACGAGTTAATTCACCTTTTATCGTTTAAACGAGTGCTACAGGTCCGCTCAAAACAGACACGATCCGCATAGAGAAATGAATATCATCCATTAGGAACAGGCCTGCTCGCAAAGATCGCCACATTTACGCTGTGACTCCTCTGCTCCAGGAAAGAAAAACATCATGCACAAAACTTTTCTTATATAAATGAGTCTTATGCGACTTATATTTAGTGGATGAACACAGAGGGTTGACATGATTTCATCGTAAAACGCACACAAAGAAAAGAAAGAAAAAAAAAGGATCCAAAGCGAGTTATGAACTCAGTGAGATCACTGATTATTAAAATGTACAAAAAAAAAATAGGAAAAAAAAAAAAAGAAACATCCTCAAACCATCCATTACTGATTAATCTTAAATACTTCTCGCACGTTCCCAAATAATCTAAATAAAATTAGCACCCTAGCTATGCGCCACTCAGGGGAACATCATGCGGGAGGGGAAAGAGAGAGAGAGAGAAAAAAAAATTCCTCACACTTGTATGCTGCAACATCTAACACGTTAATCTGCGCTAACAGCACACGCGAGAGAATCCCAAACGCTTCGTTCGCTTTCATTTTGGCGAATATTACATGGGGAAAAAAAAGAAAGTTCGCCACAGTAGAAAACACTGGCTTCCTTCCACACACAGGAGAAAAAAAAATCATCACGTTTGTTCAGTCAGGCGACGAATCGAAACAATTTCGTTTCAGTAAATTTCTTCAAGGATTATTTTTTTACGCTAAAGATCACAAGATGCTCGTTTTCCATTTTCTCATCCATCTTTCCTAGACATCAAGCATCTCTCCTGCACTGTTAGCCAACGGTAGCTTGAAGGAGGTTGTCGAAAGAGCTTTGTTCTGATTGGTCACCGAACAACGGAGAAAACAGTTTATAAATCCTGTGTGTCTTTCTGAACATTCACGCAGAAGGATTCGGATTCGGTCTGCTTATTTAAATACGAGCACTGCTAAAGCTTACAAATCCAAGACTGTTTTTAAAAAAAAAAAAAAAAAAAAAAAATCAGCTATAGGCTTCTTTAAAGGTTTGTACTTCCAGGACATTTTGGTCCGATTTTGAACATAGGCTCAGTGTTTGTGACCACGATGTATCAGCAGGATGCAGCTATTCTGGATTCAGAACAGAACTTCAGAACTTCTACAGCTCGAGAGAAAACCACAACTTTCTCCTAATTTGACATTTTGGCCAATTCCCACCCACTCGCTAGTTCTGTAACATGACGGCCACCAGCCTGGAAGTTTGCAGGCTGGCATTTAGAGTAAAGCGCTATCTACCCTCTTCTGCATACAGGAGCTTAAACCAGCCCATGATTGGCTAACGTCACTGCGAGTGTCCATAACACCGTCGCTCACGCCCAGTTTTTCCTCTCCTGGACTGACGGGATTCGGACTTGTGCTCTCCCAACGATACAGCAAATGCTCTTCTGTTGCTTCACTCAGAAGTATATATATATATTTTTTTCAATATTTTTGACCCTTTGTTACAGCGATATGGGAGACAACTGAAAACTTATGGAACATCAGTGGAAAAGGCAAATCACAGAAGGGGAAAGGACACAGGATGTAAAAGACATGCGTTTAGAAGTTAATTTCGCTTCCTTCGAATCCCTGCCTGTTAAGATTTGTCTTATTAGCATTGATGGCACCTGCGTCGACGTACAACACGTGAGCGATTCTTGGACTGCGGCAAAGGTTTCGACCGTGCGAACAGCACAAGTGGACCTTAAATCAAGGACAAAAGAAATTGGCATCATTTCAAAAAAAAAAACCCAAACGTTTCTATAATGCAGAGAGTGACCATTACGTCAAAGAAGACCGCCTTTCTGTCTGGAAGCAAGCCGATTATTTTAGAGATTTTTTCCACGTCTAGGACGACTATTTGCAAGCGGATGCTTGTCTAGCACAAGAAACACACGAAACCCTCGAAACTCCATTTACAAAATGTCCGCTCTGTCTCTGCACGGCTACGCGGCTCAAGTCCAATCTTGACGATTGCTTGGAAAAGGCTGCATGCTCTTCTCGAGCAAAATCATCATAAGAATAATAATAAAAAAAACAAACAAAAAAAACTACCATGACCGTAAATCATTAATATCATAGTAATCACGACAACTAGAGCACAAAGTAATCAAGACAAAAAGTTTACACTTTAAGAGGTTGCACCCAAAATTGGAGCTTAATATCATAGTCGGTCTCAAGAGACTAGAAGGAAATGTTGCACGTGAAGAATGTCATCACTATAGGAAGACTTCAGAGCTTGTCCGTGTCTTGATCCGTTTTCAGGGGCATCCTTATCTCGTTTTTTTTTTTTGTTTGAATATTCAGCTGAATATTGTTATGTGCAAAAACACACAATTACACCGAAGCGAGGTGACGAGCTCGAGTAAACGTTGCTGCGGCAAATCGATTCGAGACAAACCGGCGAGGTTGTGAGGGACTCGATTACAAGCCTGATCTTGCTTCATCTAAACGCACGTCTGGGAGAAAAAAAAGTCTCGGGAGCTTTGATGCGTCCGAGCGTCATTTCCTCATTGATGTGCAGCAGCTAACCTGAATACGCAAACGTGACCAGAAAACCCACGTAAGCAACTTCACAGAAGTCAGGGAGAATTGACGGGAATTTGTGAACGAGGCTGCGATCCACGTGACGCGCGCACATGCACACGCACACGCGGCGCTGGGAGTCAAAAAGCGGAACGTTTCGCCCGGACAAGCGGCGCTGCGACTCCGGCGAACACGAGGATCAAAAAAAAAAAAAGACGTTCTTCCTCGAATAAAAAAGTACACGCTCATAGAAAAACATGGAAGAAAGTGCTTGTGTGTTGTTTTTTTTTAAAGACATTTGCAAGCATTCTATAAAACAGAATGCTCTAGACACCCGACTTAGAAATTCTGAACAGTTCTATAGCCAAAACCATAAATTAAATGAAATCGTACGATTGATTCCGTTTTATCTCGAACCCTCGTGTTCGCCGAAGCTGCAGCTCCGACCTGAATTTTTAAATTTTTTCCTTCCCTAATCGATTCGCCACCGTGTCGGTTACACCTTGTGGGGAAAGCTGCAGTGACGCTCCATACAAAATGGACAGATAAAAGGCTTTCCGTGCTACTCTTGTGTCTGGTCCGTCACATCGTATTCAAGGCTGCACAGATTTCTGGGAGTTTTTCAGATTAGCGGTTGGAAGATGCTACAGAGTCGGCTCGCTTTTCTTTTCCTACGCCGCAGATTTGTCGCGTTAATTTTAAAACAAAAAACAAACAAACTAACAAAAAAAAAAAAAAGCAGAAAAGAAAAAAAAATCAGGATAAATCAGATGCCCTGGTTTCCAGGCGATGAGAAGTCGTTTAAAACAAAAACAAAAGCTCATTCACAGAACAAAAAGGAAAAAAAGATTCATAATCACGGCAGATACTGCTCATTTCTTTTTCTAAAATAAAACAAGTGTTTTGTGCATGCATGTAACAGCATGCAGGCGTATGTGTGTGTGTGTGCACGCATGAATGTGTGTGTGTGTGTGTGTGTGTGTGTGTGTGTCCCTCATACTGGCGCATTTCTTTTCAAATCAGTTAACACGTTTTAACGCTTTTGAATGTAAATGACCAAATCTCAAGTAGAGCCCTGTGTGTGTGTGTGTGTGTGTGTGTGTGTGTGTGTGGTGTTACGGCCGCTCTTAAGAATGAACGACACCGTTCTTTTGGAGCTCTGATCCGCTTCCCGCTTGGTCTCCGGAGCAAAGGGCGAGCGAAGACGTCTTACTGGTCAAAGACAACACGGCGCCCCCGACGCTGCCGGCCGGCACGATGCTGCTTACGCCGTTCGACACGTCGCTGGAAGCGGAAAGGGACACGACGCGTTACAGTAAATATCCTCCATGCACTTCAGCACAACCATGACACAACAACGTCCTAACTAGCATTAATTCAGTTCGGTTCATCAGTGCTTTACTGGCATGAACGTTCTAAATCACGTGACTCGTTCGGTATAACAGATGCGTTTGTTATGTTTGTGGTGTGGGAGGAGACGTGGCTTTCGAAGACGTTTTTTTCTGTTCTTTAAGCCCTTCTCTCGCAGATGCCGTCTTATGGTTATTGGGCTGCAGTCAGCATCAGTAAGGGCCNGGTCGAGGATCGGCCTGTGTCTTCACGGACAGTCCGTCGGATCCTCCGGCTCAGTGCAGGTGAAATTCTTTTGGGTCGACCACTTGATTTTTTTTGTCCCATAACTCTCAGGATCTTTTGAGAAATTTAAAATGACTGTCTTACTGCGTCCAACCTCGGCAGCAATGGCACGTTGCGAGGGGGACGCACTGGGGGACGGACCGCGAGCGCCTTCAGGATCGATCGCCTTAATGATCATTCATCCACACATTTTTTTTTTTTTTTTTTAAATGTGGCTCGCACATGTAACCATCACCAATCTTAAAGGAGATCTGGTCATAGTATTCTGACTATTATGGCTATCTTGTATTTTTATTTATTAGCTCTAGCACACGGTCATAAAGGAGATCAATTCTAGTGTGTGTTACTCACCCCAGTGCTAAAGAGAGCTCCTCCAGTTGGGCTTTATGGTCACTCTGGCCATTTTCAGTGGCCTTTAGTTTGTACTGGACTTCCTGTGCCGCCTGGTTCTCCTGCAACAAGAGGCAAAGTGTTCTGTATCTCTTTCTCTCTCTCTCACACACACACACGCAGCATTTTTAAAACTGAGTGAATTAAAAATGATAACGGAAAAAAAGAAACCTAACACTAACGCATGCTTGCGGTTTTTTAGAGACGTATTTACGTCTGCGTTCTTTGACTACAGCCAGCCACTTCCTGTTGATGCTGCTGTAGCGTCGGACAGCAGTCTGAGCTGGAATGATCTACCGCGTACATGTAGAACAGAAACACGGGCTCACCAGAGCAATCTCACGCGTCCTCTTCCCAATTTCCCTCTCGACGTGGTGAAGCTCGAGGCTGAGCTGCTCGCTGGACACGGCGCCCCCTACAGGCCATTTGGGAGCTGGAGGCTGAGCGTTCAGAGCGCTGGCCTCTCGCTGCAGCAGCATGGAGTTACTCGCAGCCTACACACACACACACACACACACACACACACACACACACACACACACACACAAATGTGGAGCTTGAGAGCTGGCGTAGGAGTTCACATTTTCACTCAATCGATAGACAATTTTATTTTATGGTATTTAAAAAAATAAAATAAAATCCAGATTGTTTGGCTCATCATGGTGGCCAGTCTGCCTAAACATGTCTAAAACTTTGCTAGACAAGTGCGATTTCCTCATGTGTCACCTCCATGCTGCGGATCTGCGTCTGCTGACTGATCTGCTGGTTGACTTGCTGGAGCTCCATCTTCAGCTGCTCGCGGTCGGGGGTGGACACAGGCAGCCTGGAGGACATCAGATGGACACAGGACAGTGATGACATGAGACGAAACACTAGTAAATGCAGGTCATGCTTACTGGCTGGGTCACATACCGCTCGCTGAAGTGGCCCGGAGAGGCGATACTCTGGTGCTGAGGGTAAGACGCACTGCCCCAGCTGCCAGCATGGTTTCCGTATGCGTAGTCAGCTACGAAAGAAAACACGGAGTCCATTTTTACTTATGAATAATCACCAGTTTAACAGCTTATCAATGTAAAAATCACGCTACCTGCCATGGTGATGTGTTTGGAGCCAGAGGCCTGCGAGGACGCCATGGCCTGCACAGGGCCCGTGGTCTGGTAGCCCGTTTTAGACGTGCGGGAAATGGCACCGAATGGCGACACTGTGGGCAGAGGGCCGAACGGAATGATGGGATCATCGTCTTTGGCTTCTGCTGAGCGCCGCTGTCCGTCCAGAGGCGGCTCCCTCAGACCCTTTCCCTCCATGTTCTGTAAAAGATAATAAAAAAAATATTTACGACGACAGACACCTGTTTAGCAAGGACAGTTATTGAGCATAGAAAATGATGTACCATCATTTCCACTGCTCCAGCGGCCACGCCGTCTTTCGGTTTGGGATCTTTGGAGCCGATGTATGAGCCGATGGTGTCGCATGACCATGGTGAGTACTGCCCGGCGTAGTCGGGTTCTCGGGCGCCAAAAGCTTTGGAGCCGTCCTCTATGTACTGCAAGATGAAAACAAAAGTTGTAGATTTAAAGATTCACAACTTTAATATCAGATCAGTTAGCAAGAGACACACAATATCCAAAAAAATATATTGTGACATAATGTATCACTGTATCAACATTATATCACATTGCCCAGGCCTACTGAGCACGAAAGCTGACCCAGTGAATAATAATAATAATAATAATAATAATAATAATAATAATAATAATATTAACAGAAGCATATTTTTGCAGATTCTGTACAAAGTACAAATCTACAAGTACTTGTGTCTGGGGTGGAAAAAAAAAACAAAACTCACTACTAACAATTTAGCAGCATTGCTTTAGGTCTAACTGCATTTTTTAAAAGCCTGAGTAATTAGACTGTGTTTAAAAATCCCATAAATTCGCGCCATGCCTGTGCCTCCTGAGGGTAGTCGTTGGGGAAGGTGTGAGAGGGCAGAGTCGGGGAGGCAGCGAATGGTGGAGGAGAAATGACTTTTCTCTCCTCTAGCTGGTTCAGCAGCTCCTTGCGCCGGCGGTGCAGGTAGTCCAGGCTGGGCTGAGAGCGGCCATACGGGTCCTACAGGGCACAGCGGGCACAAACTTTGATGTTAGAAGCTTAACGCACAAGTTTACAAATGTTCACCGTCTGTAATTTAAAAACAGACTCACCCTGCTATGGGACCTGATTTGGCCAAGGTGTGGTGCAGGGGGGTAGTACCCCTCCGGAGGATATCTCTCTCGGGACGCTGCCTCGGGGTGGTAGAGGGAGGCGGGCGCCCCTGGAGTCGGCGGGACATCCAAGGACACAGGGCTCATGCGCACCAGCTCGTCTCGGGGTGGGCCGAAGGGCTGAGGGGGTGGCGGCGGGGGCGGCGCTGCGTACGGGCTATGCCGGCGGGCATCATAGTGAGAGGGAGGCGGGTAAGGGTGGGCACTGACGCCTGAGAAAGGCGGGCCCGTGGGGTGGGGAGGCGGGTACTGGCGGTCAGGGCCATAAGCAGGGTACGGGTCCTGGTACGGGGCATCGCCCGAGGGCAGAGGGTTACGGATGTAGCGGGGCGGCACATACTGCGTCGGCTGGTAGGGGTATGGGGTACCTGGAAGAAATAAATTAAAGCGTGCACTTATCATCAGTCATCACATTCAAAATACTAAAAGACTACGTTTAGCTGCGTGGACTTTACGTTAATCTTGACTTTTACATTTTAGCGCCACTAAACTCACCAGCAGAGTACTGGCCATCATACTGCGCTCCCGATGGCGCTCTGGCCTCCGGATAGAAAAGCTCGGGCTGCTGTTGTGGGTAGAGCGGCGGGGCACCGCGCGGCACTCCGGGAATCTGCTTGGGCATGGGCAGGTGCTCGGCCCTCGGGTGGGCAACTGCGTGGGGGGGCAGGGGCAGGCCAGTCTTATCCAATCTGCACAAGGTTTAAAACAAGGCACGAGTCAACCAAAACTGAGCAAATGAAATAAATAAATAAATAAAAATTAGTATGCTAATCTGTAATATGAATCGTGTTTAAATGCGGTGAGTAGAGCTTGCTTAAGAAAGTCGTACGAGTCGGGGGGAGATCCAGGAGCGCTCAGGCTGTCCAGTTTGGGCTTGCGCATGAGCTCATAGGGTGAAGGTTCGTGTCCACGTGCTAAAAGCTGCGGCGGCGGCGGCGGACATGGCGCCACGATGCCGTTGGTAAGGGGGGAGGGCTTACGGGTCACGCCCTCTAGAGGAACGCCTTCATCGGGCAGCAGGGAGGGACCGCAAGGCAGTCTCGGAGCCAGGCGCTTGTTCATTTTACGGTACCTGAGGACACGATACAGATGTTTTAATTCTGCAAGTTATATATAAAAAAAAAATAAAAAGAGCATCCAACACTATTAGAAAAGAAAATCAAAAAGATAAGGAAATAGCGTTCTATTCTGTTATAGTTTTATTTTAATCACCAAAATTTCCAAGTATAAAAATTTTATGATATTTAGGTGTTCAAATTTGCTCATGAGGAAATTCAGAACTGAAATAAAAGTACAAGGCTGGAAAGATTTATGGAAATTTCTATTCACTGATTCGTTTAAAAGAACAAATCAAAACTGATTCGTTTAAAAGAACAAGTAAAAGGTAATGAATCATTAGCGAAGATGCGTTTCTTTTTAAAATAAGCTCCGGTTTTGTAGCAAATGCAGTCGTGTGTGTAGCACGTGGACAGATACTGACTTCTCCAGCTCCTCCTGCGAGTGGGCGAAGGTGCAGCTGGCACCGCGGGGGCAGCCTCCTTTCTGCTTCATGTCACGGCACATGTAGGTTTTGTACTTGCTGTGCTGCGGCGGCTGCTGCTGCTCCGTGCCCTTCTTGCTGTGGTTCTGGATGAAGTCCACTAGTCCGTGCACCACCGTCTTCACCGCTACCAGGCCCTTCTCCAGCTGCTCCCACGTTGGAGGAGGAGCATCTGAGCCCAAAGGACAGCAAAAGAACAATGTCAGGGCTCAGGAAATTCCCCAACATCCACGTATATTATGTGCTACGTGAATACTGAATGTGACAGCGCATTAGCATGCCTAGACTTAGCCTGAGGATGAAAGCGTAATGATTTTTTTTTTGTACAGGCGCCAGACACTTAGGCAACGGGGTGTGACCCACAGAGTTCTCCAAACAAAATAAAAACTCTCTAAACATCAACAGCGCACATTTTCCTTTCCTGTTTGTACTTTTTAAAAAGATAAAAATTGTGATAAAAAGATAAAAAATGAGATGTCTTGGCTACGTATTATTATTCTCAGAATTATAAACATTTACACCCCCCCCCTCCCTAACCATCTCCGCGGGTCAATTACATATCTCTCAGTCACGTGACATGACTCGTACGTTTTCACGTCACAGCATGTCAGTCTGCCGTGTTTACTCTCTCACACCACCACCACCACCACACCTGTGTGGATGTTTCTGATCCAGCTCCTGATAAGAAAATCTAGCTTCAAGTGTTTGACAAATGGAGTGTTTACCCGGCCGTTAAGAATAGCAAGCGCTAAGGGGAACGATTCCGGTAAACAAGGACAAAAGTGTTTCCTTAAAGGAAAGGAGAGCGTTTGAGAAACTTGCGGTATAGTACTTTGCGTGTCTGATTATAACGGCACGGTTTTAATGAGGATGAAGTTAAAAACCGGCTACAGAAACTTCAGGAGTATTTATGAAAATGCTAAATTCTTTCCTGATTTGCAGGAAAAAAAAATCGGAGTGTTTATACTAACAGCACATTCTAACAATCAGCGTTACCCCGGCGTTAGAGTGTATACCTGGACTCGGGTCGATGTTGGCCAGCAGCTCTAGGTGAGGTCTGAGCCGGTTCAGGTTGGCCGGGTCTCCTGTCCTCTGTAGCGCTATAGTCAGCTCCTGCACGCTCTGCGCAAACGACGCAGGTGTCTGCAACTACGATGCAAACAAAGCAGAATCGTTTGAGAAAAAGGTAAAGGGTATAGCTAGATAACAGACAGCTTCTTTTTTTTTTTTTTAAACCCTTCACCAACGAAGGATTAGAAACGATATAAAACCTTGTCGATGATGGATTGCATGTGGGACTTGTGCGACTGGTCTCCGTACAGCAGGGAGGACCACTGGTCAGGGGCGATGCGCAGACCTCCCTCCATGGCGATCTGGACAATCTGAGAGTCGTGCTCCCTCCGCAGAGCCTCGTACGTCCGAAACTCCTCCTTCAGCTGCATCAGGGACGAGTCCTCGTCTCTCTTGGTCACCTGTGGAATCGTAAACAGAGGGCTCAAGAAGGATATTCCCTCTCTCTCTCTTTTTTTTTTTTGTTTTGACATGAAAGGTTAGTCATGTGTGTTATATAACCACAATTACTATTACTACAACTTACTTAATAGAGAATAATGTATTTAAAATGCACAACATGCTAATTAACACACGCTTTAATTCACACCTAGAGGCAATTTAGCACGGCCAATCCATATCAGGAAGAGAGAGGAAACCAGGGAACATGGAGAGAACACGCGAAACAACACAAAGTCGGCAGCTCAGGATCTCACTGCGCCGCCAAGATGTACTTACTTTAAAGCAAGAGGCGCGGTAGAGCAGCTGAACCACGTGTCCAATGCTGGTTTTGGAGGCCTGCGGGAATCTGGGCTCCAGACGCTGCACCACAAACAGCACCAGCACCTTCCTGGACAGAGCAGATCCGTCCTCCAGAGCCAGCAGCACCAGCTTCAGGGCCTCCTCCTGCATGGCTGTGGATTGGGACAAGACCAGTATGTCAGAATAACAGTAGACACTTTCCTACAAACAAAAGGTTTCGCTTTGAGGTACCCGGTCCTAGGAACTGGCAGCCCCTGGCGCGGACGGCGGCCCACAGGTTGGAGGAGAGCTGCTGGGGGTTCTGGTGCTGCAGGATGAGCTCTGTGACGGTGCGCTCTCCCAGCGAGCGAGCGGCACGCATGGCACGTACCCGGCCCTCTTCCTCCACCAGCTGGCAGTGCACCAGGGTCACCAGTTTCCTCTGCATGGGTCTGCTGAGCATGCTCTGTGCTGCGTTACTCAACCCCACGCCTGGAAAAAAAATACATGAATCCGTCAGGGTGAGTGGCTTAGCTGGAGCTGGAGGTTCTGTAGTGAACAGAATGCTGGCGAACCACATTTAGTGGGACATTATTCACAAAACAAAGCCGTCACTCAGCTGTAGTTTCAGGATAAAGCCTATCAGCATATCGTGTGGATTTATACTCCAATTAAACTTTAAATTTTTTAAAAGTGAACAATCAATTAAACAGTCATAATGTTTCAGTGAGTCTAAAGTCATTCCATGACATTAAAACTCAGATGACGTGACATTAAAGGAAGTGAGTACTCTACAAATCTCTCCACACCCTTCCGCTCCTAACAGCAGTAATAAAATTTTATTTTACCTCTCGCACTGCTGAGAGGTTTGAGGTAGAGGGCGAGCTCCTCCACACACTGCCGCGCCTCATCGTAATGCTTGGTGTCTTCCGGACAGGTAATGAGTGCCACGGGCTGCGGTTTGGGCACCTGAGGAAGAGATCACAATCACTGTACAACAGCTGTAACTTCTCTCTCCTACACGCTTCCACGCCGGGACGTGACAGCAGATTCGATTGGAAAAAAAAAAAAAAGGCTTCACAGTGAATCCAAATAGAAAACGTTTGTCGAATATGAAGCCGCATTTTTAAGACGTGAAGCAAAACCTGAGCTGGATTTCGTACTGTTGTGACATTTTGAAATATGTCCTGAAAACAAGGGTTTAAGGGAAACTACACCGGACATGATTTTATTTTAATTACTACGATTACCATTACTAACAATAATAATACTTTAATGTATCTCTAAGGAGTTTGTTATATTTGCTAGAAATATCATCATCATCATCGTCGTCGTCATCTCACCTGGTCCTACTTACAGATACTGATATTGTATATACACACCCACACACACGTGTGTATTTGATGTTTTATTTTTTAAATTAAATATCTGCTTGGATTATTGGGTAAACCTGTCACTGTAGTGACGCCAATAACCATCATCTGTAGATACTGATATGATTATGATATCATCGTGTGCTATTATTTAGAAGAAGATTGCTTTATTCCTTTGATCGACCTGGATGAGGGTCTTGAGGTGAGTGAGAACACGGCGATCCCATCCAGGACCAGAACGCCGGGTGGGTGCAAGCGTGTCTGAGCGAGCACTAGTGAGGAAGTGAATCGAATCGACTGCAGGAAGTGAAGCGAACGCGCCGAGCCTTTTGGGTTGCTGGATTTCTCTGCAGACGTGAGCTCCTAAACTGTGTTCTTCAAACTAGTTATTTACATAATTAACTGATGATTTATTTATGACTGGCTGAGAGTTCACCATGCTATGAAAACCTGGGGAACAAATTCGTCTATTTGGACTGGATTCATTTATCAGAGACGTCCGTCTGTGACATTTTTTTCCTCCACTCTCGTTTCCGAACAGCATTAAAATGACCAAAGGAGGAGCGAGTTTCTTCAACCTTTGTTGGTTGTATTTTCTACGAACCCGCTTGTCTGCTTTACGTGGTCATACGAGTCACAGCACGGTGTCTAAGCGTTCGAATAGGCGCCGGAGAAGAGAAGAGAGAGACGCTGCTTTCTCAGGTAGCGCGTGCAGTCGTGGTTTTATCTCCCGGACCAAGTATACGGTCGAGTGCGTCTTCTAATGCATCTGTTGTTTGTTCGAGAAGCTTTTAATGTACGTATGCACGTGGTACGAGACTAAACACGGCATATAGCGGCAGTCTGATGTCACACCTGTAAAACAGCCCAGATATTACCCCCGTGTACACACAATCCTGTCCAAATAGGGCTTACGAAAGAGCTTTTCAGCCCTAACGCCATCCAGGAACGATTTTTTTCCCTGCTTTTTGGTTTGTTTAATTTTAATTCCGCTCTGACCTGCGCCCCGACGAGCTGCAGCAGGGCCGAGTTGACGGGCAGCTGCTCGATGTCCGTGTTGATGGCCGTCTGGTCGAAGGGGCAGGCCTTGCGGTGCAGCTTGTTCAGGCACATCTTGCAGACGGTGTGGCCGCAGCCGAGGCTGATGGGCCGCCGCACCGTCTCCTCGAACGTCTGCGTGCAGATGGGACACAACAGGAACTCGGTCCATTGCGGCGCTTGGACGGGCATCGTCGCCGGACGGTCTACATGTACGAGCCAAGGCGTGACCGTGTGCGTCTCATTAAACAAAAACAACCACAAAAAGAAGATTCCACTGGAATCAGAAGGAGCTCGTAAATAACAACGTCCACGCGTCCGGGTGGCTCATCACATAGTGCGGGACCTGAAACCTGCAAACAAAACACACACACACACACACACACACACACACACACACACACACAAGCAGAGACAGGTTTAAACAATGATGATGACTGATTATTATTTTTATTATTATTAATCTTAACACTGGGATCATTCCACCAAAATTAATCAAAATGGTGACAAAGGAACAAACCAGATCTAGAAATGCATCCAAAACAAAACGTGGCGATATATATAATCGACAAATAACGACATTATGACATGGATTTATATGCAAAAATGAGATAATTGTGTTATTTTGACTATAGTTATTGTTAGTACTGCTAGTTAGGTAGGTAATCAGTTGTCTAGTTTGGCTCGTGCGCTTGCTAAGTCATCTGTCAGTACCAATGCTTTAGAGCTTTTAACCAAAAATAAATAAATAAATAAAACACCCTAATTTAACATTAACTTTCTGAAGCCTGTCTTTAACCAAAGAAGTTAAAAAAGGACAAATTATAAACGTCATATTTATCCAAATGTCTAAATAATTTGCAATACTGACACAGCTGGCTACCAGCTAAAACCGGCTAGCTTGCTAGCTAGCATTGTTTGCTGTATTTTTAAAACACTAGCTCGATTAGCTTCACAGCTAATCTACACTCAAATTCTAACCACAATTTCACATTTAAGCCCATAAAAAGACGTGGCATTTAATTATGCACTGGGTAAAAATAAACAACAAACAAAACAACAACCAAAAACAACCGCTGAGGTAAGTGAATGCCATCGAGCTAGCTAGCTAACTAAATTTAGCACGATAGGCTATTATGTAACACGGGGATTATTAAGAAATATCACTAAAACCATGTTGTTTAAAAACTGAAATTCATAATTGTATCAAAGGATTGGTGAAAACTTGTGGAAAAAAAATATTTCTTGGTCATTTCGGCTAAGATTTATTTTTTATTTTTTGTTTATTTTTTGGCTAAACCAAAGGATGTAACTGTTAGCTAAGCTACACAGAGCCTGCAAGGAGAGCAATCTTAAAATAATAAAATAACAAAAGCGTTTAAAAAAAAGTGTAACTGTGTTTGTTGTTTATTTAAATGAGCCAATTCTTCACCGAGATTTATCCTTTAATCTGCGTCAAAGCGAATAAACATGCAGCTGAGAAATCTAGTTTGTGCGCTCAGCACTGCAAAGCAAGCTAGGGCTGTATCCCAAACAGAGCGCCACTTGATAAGTAGTGCGCTCAGGAGGGTGCGCGCGCCATCATCACACCCTATAAGCAAGTGCTGGTTATGTAGGGGGCACGGGTTAATTTGGGATCGAGCCTAAAAGAGATGCTATCGCAAGTTAGCAAATCGCCGGTCCACACCCAAACACAGACATAGTGGGTCGCAAAGGGGGAAAAAAAACATTGCAATGGATTAAAAGGTTAAAAAATATAAAATAAAATAAAGTACACACTTACTCATGCTTCATGAGTCCAGACGCCTTCATCTTCTCTCTAATAAAAAACACTGGCTTATTCTGTTGGTCGCCATGTCGTGTGTTTGTGTGTGTGTGTGTGTGTGTGCGCGAAAGAGGAACTCCAGAAGAACTTCGCTGACTGGTTTACACACACACACACACACACACACACACACACACACACACACACACACACACACACACACACACACACACACACATCTGCTGGTCATGCCTGGTACTGCACTCTACATTACTACTAATAATATATTTTATTATTATTATTTTTAGATTTTTTTTAAACAGTTATTAGTCAGTAAGTTTGTAATTGTACGTTTTTTTCGTCTTATTAAGAGATTCATGAGAGAAAGCAAAGAAAGTTTATAGCTGCTGTAACATAAGCGATAACAGGAACTTCATCTCACAGTCGTAAATGGAAAAAAAAAGTACAGTGTGTTGTTTATTAATAAGTTGACAGATGGAATTGCTGGCATATGTGTGCGGTACAAGGGGAATAAATCACTTCAGTCGTGCAGTTTCTGGAAATGAATCAACTTCAGGATGGTAACCGTGGCGACCGCTTTACGTCGGGACTCAACACAATACCCTGTCGTTGATTATTTTCCAATAACAGCTCAGCCACCAAGTGTTATATTTTAAGAGAACAGCCTGTCAAATGCAAAAGTTTGCGCACCCTTCTATGATTCTTCATTAGGCTATCGTCTTCAGTAAGCAGGGCTGCGGTGCATCCACATTATTGCATTATTGCATAGTTATTGCCGTTCATGTTTAAAAACTGTTTCTGTGTCCGTTGGTTCTGGATTTTATTGTCCTGAACCACCTTCCAGAGGGCAACAGTTCAAAAAGGTGATGACCAGGATGTGTGATGTCCTTGAGGATGCTGCCAGCTCTTTTGAGGCCGTGATCGTGTTAGTGTTTGCGCAGTGGAGATAACTCTTTGGAGTGCTTTCTTCTGAGCTGCTGAGCAGCTGGAGAACCAAGCAGTAACACAGTAGCTCAGTACACTTTCAATAGAGCACTGGTAGAAGGTCACCAGTAATCTGTCATCCAAGTTGTTCTTCTTCAGTAACCTCAGAAAATGGAGACGCTGCTGTGTTCTCTTCACCAGTGCCGTGGTGTTAGTGTTCCAGGAGAGGTCATCATCCACATACACAGCCAGGAGCCTGAAGTTCGAAACCCTCTCCACACAGACTCCATTTATGTATATGGGGTGTGGTTACAGGTTTTCTTCCTGTAACTTATCAGTGATAAACACTTTAGTTTTTGAAGTGTTCAGCACCAGATTGTTCTTTGTACACCGTGCCGGTATCCTCTGGGCCTCATCTCAACCAGAGTTGTATCATCAGCAAACGTTATAATAGCATTACTGGGATGTGTGGTGGTGCAGTCATAGGAATAGAGAGTATTATAATACGCTCTGCTTGACTATCCACTGCAGTAGATATAATGGTGTTTTTTTTTACCTTTTATTTTTTATTCATCTATAGAACATTTATTGGAGCTTGACGTAAGTCTCAGGTCACATGGACTCACACTCTGAGCAGCACCATCCTCCAAAAGGCCTCTAAATTAATACCTACTGTTAGATTTAAATGAAATCATGAGTGGGATGCACCGACTTACGCAATAAATCCTGCAGTCAGTGTCCAAGGCATTAAAGCAGGCTTTTATTTCCCATTTTGTTCTAATCCGTCTGATTTCTGCGGGGATTAGCAGACCAATCATGAATATTGTGCAAGAGTAGTCATATTTGAAGATAAGGAGGGGTTTATTATACCAGTACGGGTGGATGTGGCCAGGAATGAGACATGTATTGGATCTCTTGGATATGCATAGGATGTATGTACAGAGAGACCGGACAAAATGATGCTTTAACTCCATGAAATATGGTGGAGGAGCTGCAAATGTAAATCGGCAAGTGCACAAAGGTAAATAATTCTGTTCTGATGATGTTATGCATATCTGAAAATTTGAGGTTATGAACATTCATTGTAAAGTTTACTTATGCCTTTGTTGAAGTGCAGTTTTTCAATTTCAAGAAAGTACATTCTTCATAAACAAGATAACAGGAATAGCCTGATATATATATGTTTCATAAACATTTATGCAAGGTTATATGAGAGGTTATAGGCACAGATTATATAGCAAATTTGGAAGGAGTCTCCAGTGTTTGCACTTTGAAACAGTCAGTTTTTTTTCCGTCGTGGGAAGGACAGAGGTGTTTTGCACTTTGTGGTTTCTTGGTGACATTTCAAGCTGGGTTTTTTTTGTTGTTATATTAACTTCAAAAAAGAAGCTTGTGAGGGAACAGCTATTCATAGCTACGTGTTAGAAATATATGGAATAAATAATATGGAATAAAATACATACTGAAATTATCCATGGCTCATCCATGGCTCTATGAGTGATTTAGAGTGCTTGTGAAATCTCTAAAGTAACTCCTGCTGCAAGGTTCGTAATTTAGCAATATGAAACCATTCTTATTTTGTAAGCACATTATAGAATGTAGTATGTGAAAAGAGGAATCTCTGAACTTTTTTGCTTTGTAGTGTCTGCCACTGCTAATGAAAGAAGCAGGAGGAAAAGAAGGCCTCCCTGATCAAGCACTACAAAGCAGTGTCATGGAGGCGAATGCTCAAATAAAAAATGCTGGCACACAGATGTTACTTCATATGGATCAATCTCCCTCAGGCTCAGCTGTATCTGCCTTACAGTCAAAATTCAAGGAAATATCACAGAGACGGTCCAAAGGGAAAGAAACACACAATGTTCCACTTGAAGGTCCGTCAGAACCTTTGCACAAGAAATCAGATAAGGAGCAATCATCTTTCAGCATCCCAGAAGTCAAGATATTCAAGTCAAGCAGCAGTGTTAATGACGTTTCTGAACTACAAACCCTCACAGCTTCAAGTCACCTAAAGGTAAACAAATGGGAAAAGGAAGGAGACTCCATTCCCAGTCTTGACTGTGGCCTACCTCTTCCTAGGTCTTACCTCTTAAAGTGTTGTTCACCTATACCACCGTGGCAAGACAGTTTCGGTTGTAGAAGAGCAAGGTATTGGACACAGTCGAAAGGTTTTTGGAGAGTGGCCCGACCAGAGACCCTTGCTTCCAAAATTGAGGTCGATTCTTTACCAATAGCCATGAAGAATGTGGTACAAGCCAGCGAGGAAGAGCAGAAGCTTACAGTCGGAGGTAATGTGGTTCACAAAGAATTGCAGGGATTGGATAGCTTGGAGAGCACTTTCCAAAGATGTTTCCAAAAGGAACAAAGTCCACCAGATGAACCCAGGAGAGAAGATATTTCTGATATTCTAAGTTGTCGAGAAGGATACAAAGTGGAGGTGGCTGAGACAGAGAAACCCCAAACCACCAAAACCATTTCAGTCATGCTTGCAGAAGGACAGTATCAGCCTCCACTGATAAACAAAGGTGAGATCTTTTAGTTCTTTGTGTACAGAACTTGGTGGTCAGTTGTATTGTTTTATGCAAGAATGTCTTAGTAATTTATGGCATCCCAATGACAGCACACACTGCTGCAGGATAGTGTTTATGATCTGTGAACAGATGGCTCCATTCCTTTATGAGATTACAGATGTTGGGGGCTGGGAGCGAGAGGACTATGGATAATAACGTTTTAATACTATGTGATGAAACCTGAGGCTGAAATCTGCTGTCCTGGTTCTCAGAAGTGTTGTGTAACTGCAGAAAGACAATGGCAGAGTTTGCAATGTTTAGCGCAACCTTTTCCGAAGCATAAAAGTCTTGTAACAGTAGTTATTGTCATTTTTATTATCAGGACGTGTTTTGTATGTCCAAATAGTGTCGTCCTGTTAGTCCGTTCGACAGGGTCGCCCAGATCAAGTGGTGACCCAGGGGATCCACTGATGTGTGGAATAGGCCTATTTGATTGTAATATAAGCAGTGAAGCTAAAATTGTGTCTCTATTCTAACTGGCTATGATAAGGTTTTACTATAGGTTTTCAGTTTTTTCAAATTTGTTTTTATTACTCGTACCTGGTATCATCTTGCAAATGCTTCAAAGAGTAATCCCAGAGTCCCCAGGTAGGTAGGGATGGGGAACCTGTCCAGCTCCTGGGCTCACCCTGACCCCCCAAAGGATGGACAGTGCCTCACTACGAAGAGTTGCATGTATGTCACACCAACGGTGGGGTAGGTGTTTGAAGTGGAAATTGTTAAGAACATTTAAACCAGTTAAGAACGGATCTGAATCACCTACCGTTAGGTAAGGACTATCTCCTTCTTCACACTATAGTTTTGCTAGATCAGGGGAAGGGCAAGCCTGTGACAAGTCTCCATAGCAGCATATCAAACCTTGATGCAGGCACCACTGTAGTATCCTGTTACACAGAGAGGAGAATGGGTATCACCTCTCCCAGCAACATTACACCTCTACACCTGCAGAAGGCCCCCTCCTCAGAATCACTTCCTGCTCATAGGTCTTGCTGTTACCTTTGTATCGTGTACATTCTGAGCCTTTGTGTTCTGCTTAATATTCTGGTATCTGACCCTTGCCTTGATCTTTCGACTTCTCTTTGGATTTGCCCTTTAGATATATTTGATATAATGTTTGACCTGAGGCTGATTTTACTCTGGTGCTTTTAAGCCCTTCTTTTACCAACATAAATCACTTGTCAAACGTAAATATATGACACACAATACACTTCGCTGTCTCAGTTCAGTTTAAGGTAANCTCTCTCTCTAGTGTTGGGCCATAAATAGTCTAGCATAAATCACACAAAGGTGTAGACACTCACTTGTTACTTGCTCGTTCTCCGCAACTCCTTCACAGCCAGTGGTTCAACCCCATTGTTTGCCACAACACTATGACTCTTAAAGGAAAATCTTTGGCAGTCCTGGAGCATTTGTGTTTTGGGGAGTCGGTTGTCAAATGTGGCCAATATAATTACTTTTATGACATCTAGCTAACATATAACACAGACTCAGTCCTCACACACTCATTCACACACTCATTCACACCTAGGAGCAAATTAGAGTTGTTGCTACTCCACTTATGTTTTTGAATGTTTTTGAGAGGTGGGAGGAAGCTGCAGTACATAGAGGAAACCTAGGTAGATATGGAGACCTATGTGGAGAACACGTGAAACTCTGCTGAAGTCTTTTTAGTGATTTGAGCAATTAAGTTTAAGTGTTTTAAATGCATCTTGCATCCTGATACTTAGAATGTGTAAACAATGTCTATATATATGTATTGCTTGTTTCATAGATTGTAGCAATAATGTTAGCAATATGCCCAGTAATACATTCATTACTCAGACACTAGAGGATCAGAGGATCATTTGAATTATAGCATGGAATAAACTTCTTTTTCTAGAAAACTAGGTGTATCATTCTGTGTTTTAGAGCACAATTTGCTTCATAGTGAAATGATTAGATGTCTTTGTGTCTTTTCGTCTCCTTGTATAGGTTTACCTCCATCTTATAAAGAGGCTGACTGGGACACAGCAGTCGTCTTTGGATCTGAGTTTAGCTTTAGGTAAAGAAAAAACTTTCTTATAGATATTCAAATGCATGATTTGATTAATCTCTTTTTTCCCCCCATGCACTGATCTGGGGGTGTGGTCTCTGCCTATATGTACGCTTTGTACTCCAACCCATAATCTGCTCCACAGTTGTGCTCTTCCTGTGAGAACACTGATGCTAGAAATGTGGATGTCAAACATTAACTAGCTAATTAATGACGCTAATGATTTAACTAGCTAGCACATTTTATACAGAAAACGTGAAAGGATAAAGAGAGTAAAAACCAAAATGTCAGGAAGGGTTTTTTTTTTCTAGCAATAGTATTCTTTCAACAGTGAGCATGTTTATGTTCACCTTCCAATGTTGAAATCTTCATTTGAATGCACTAACTGCTAGAAATATGGATGCCAAACATAAGCAAGCTAATTATTTAATGATATACTAGCAGTAATTTTATTGATGTTTTGGAAATTTCTGTTAAAAATGTTTAAGGTTTAATGAAGGTTCCTCAGTTCTAAAGTTTTAAAGGTGTTATAACGGTGTCTTTTTTTCCATGCACTGTTTAAAATTGTTGGTTTTTGGCATGTGGTTTTAAATTTGTACTAAATTTAATGGGTTTGTCAGCAGTATAGCAGTTATTACTTGACATTTAAATATTAACATTGTATATGGTAATGTATCAATGACAATAAGATTTATTTGGCCACAGTTATAACAGGTTTACCTTCTTACCTGTTTATACAGATCTGACTTGACTCTAAGCCCACGTCATGAGCAGGCAAAGCGTTTGCTGGAGAGAGCCAGATTAAAGGCTCGCTCTCAAAACCAAAATAGTGACCATGGAACTCAAGCCACTCAGAGAGAACTCCCGTAAGTGACCATGTCTTTTGACCTGCCCTTTCCTTCCTTTTATTTACTAGTCCTGAAAAGAGTCACAGTATCCACCTGTTTCATAATGCAAATGATGAATTTGTGCAAAAGAAACCTGAATGGTAGTACATGCAATTAGAACTAAAAGTCCAACTTCTCATATAAACAATTACTCTCATAAACATTTTGCAGTAAAAGTGTTAGTGCAGCTTCAAATTCTTCACACAAGTTCAAAGTGAAAAGTATAAACTCGTAAATTCACTTAAAGTGAAGTGAAGTGACTTCGTGGCCAAGTGTGGTGACCCATACTCGGAATTTGTGCTCTGCGTTTAACCCATCCAAGTGCACACACACAGTAGTGA
>CM074948.1:24897730-24910575 GCA_037577455.1 Pangasius macronema | reverse complement strand
CACCTACAATCCCTGCCGGACCCGAGACTCGAACCCACGACCTTCAGGTTCACCTTCGGGTTACAAGTCCAACTCGCTGACCATTAGGCCACGACTTTCACCAAGGAACCAAGGAACATGCGAAAACATTTGATATACATTTAATGATAATAACTCTGAGCATACAAACTAGCTGAATTGACTCCTTGAAGCTGTCTAAGACTTAAATGTCACTTTATGTACGATTGCAGTGTTTGGAAGAAGTAGATTTTTCTTTTGCAATGTAGTAAATAAAAGTCAATAGTGTTAGGTGAATCTTTTTGAGTTCATGTCTATAAATTTTGGTTCCGTATTGATATCATTGGTTCATTAATATGAAATAAAGAGGGGTATTACAGTGTAAATGTTCAAGTTTCAAGTATATTGTCATGTGCATAAGAGTGCTTTAAGTAAAAGTTTAGGAAATTTTGGCATGCGGATAAAGAGAACATGCAATAAAGACTTATGGAAACAGAAATATTGATACACTTTAACACAAACTTTTCTTCTAAAATTCATTTTAACTCTGTTCTTGTGGTTATATTCTATTCACAGTGTTTTGATAGGCACACTTTTCTGCTTAGTTTCTCATATTAAAATCCAATCAGTTTTGCCATATCAAGCCAGTGCTGGGACTTGAAACCCCAACCTTCTGAACAGTAGCCTGGTGATCAACCATTGATTAACCATTGATTAACCAATGAACCTCCACACACTGACTCAATCAGTAAGGTTCTTGTGTCAATAAAGAATCATATGATCTTGTTTGAGAAATACTTTAGACAAAACCATCGAGAGCCCACAACTGATTCTCCGGTTTCTCTTTTGCAACTTTAGGGAGTTGTTACCAATGCGTAATCCACCACCGCAGATCATCACAACTACTCATGAACAGCAAGTACCTCTGCCTGTTCAGCTGCTGGATGTCCGAGGCAGGAACAGTAAGCGTGGTGCTCACTTGCAGAGGCAAAGTCAATTATTCAGTCATGTCCACTTCGAGGATGAGTCAAAGAAAGAGGCAGAGCATCACTACCCAGATAAAGTTTGTAAGCGTGGGCTGGTGTTGATGGACAGTTCACTATCCAGCCAGCAACCAAAGGCACAGCTTCCTCTCACAGTCTCACTAGGGAGCAAAGGTTTAGGATCAAGCCAGGGTAGTGTAGGAATCCCATTGGCCATTCTGACTAATCAAGGAGATCCCTCGTTGGATACTATATTGTGTAAGGATGAGCCTAGGAAATGCGAGGCCTGTGGGAGCATCCTGACACCCAGTCATCCTAAAGAATCTAGGCAAAATGCAGAGGGACAGGGAAACTCAGGTAATCATTGGGTCACTTCTAGTCAACCAAGTCATCAAATCAGTCAACCAAATCTTTTAGAAGGTACCATGTTGATTGGAAGCTCCAGCCTCGATGAGAATGTCGAGGCTGCAGGTGCAAGTGATGCTGGAGAGAGATTATCAGCTTTCGGCAAGCTCCGCAGGAGAAGTCGCAAAGGGGAAAACAGAGCTGAGGCGAGTCATGGACCTTATGCTCGTGGTCAAGATCTCTTAGCACAACGACGGAATTCTAGGACCAGATCCAGTCTGGAGGAAGTGGCTGGGCCTCGTTCCAAACCTGCACGAGGTGTTACTTTTGCTACTGATTCCTTTATACCAGCAGCTACAAGTTCCAGAAACTATAGGAATTCTGCTGGGATACAGCTGCCCATCAAGTCAGCTTTGAAGTCTGGGTCCAAGAGCAGGCCAATAGAGCAACACGGGGTGAAGATCCTGCCTTCAGCTCAGGAGGTGGAGAGAAGTCCTCACCATGCTGTGGCTACCCCTCAGGACATTGGTGCACCTTCTCTGGTTTCCCAAGTCTCCTCAGAATTTACTCCTTGTAGCAAACCATCCTCTCTCAGGTACTCCTCACCTGCGGTAACTCCAGGAGAGCCAGTGGATGGTAAGCATTTTCACAAGTGTTTCACTGTTGTTCATGTCCTTATTCCTCCTAGTTTTGGGTTCTTAACATATTTGTGACATGTTCCCATTGATTTCATGGCTCGAAGAATTATACCATTGAGCTTATATTTTTAATATCTTTCACTGTTTATTCACTAGCCCATTCGCCATGTGAGGATCCCACCTGTGCTGCATCTTGTCCACCAGAATGTTGGCCGATTGTCCGAGGTGCCCGGTACAGTTTCTGACTACTGAACTCTCGTCTTGAAGACTCTAGTCTTGTGGCATTTCGACTTAATGTCACCCTACAAAATGTAGCTGCGTCACGGTACGTTCTTTTATCCTGCTTGAAAATAACACCAAGACCAAATCTGAATCCAACAATACTCATCATGGTTATCATTAGTAACCCACATTATTTTTGTGTGTAGGAGAACATTGGAGCGGGAAGGTCGGCCCAAGCTTTCCCTACGCCGTTTTTTCTCAGCCATGGGTCTGAACAGCATGGGAAAGATGGTGAAGGGCAGCCGGTCCAGCAGCATGGAGCATCTGTCACTCTCCACAGCCAGAGCTTCTCCAAGTCCCACTCACAAAGTCCAACCTCTGTTGCAGAGAACGCCCTCTCTTCAGGCCCTCAATACTGTTAGTATAACTACTGATCTATACTGGAAATCTTCTTGGGATCTCAAACACTAAGCAGGGCTTGATGTTTAATAGCATTGTTTTTCATTTATTTCCACCAGGAGTCTCCTCTTGCTCAGCTGCGTAAAGCTTCTTCTGTACAGAGCCTGCAGTCTCCAAACTTCTTTATACTCGCGGGCTGATAAGAACCTCTCGAAGTAAACGGAGAATTAGACCCTGGGTCCAAACATCCCTTACTTAATGTGTTAAGAATGCAAAAGCTGTGATATAGTATTATACCACATTATTGTTGAATTCTGGATTCTTATCGGTTGATTGATTTTTAAGTGTTGATTGATTTTGTTTATACCACAGCATTGTTGAATTCTTGAATCTAACAGCATGGCCCTTATATTAGTTCTAGTGGTAATTTAAATCACTCATTCACAGGGACTTGTATGGTAGACTTTCCAGATAAGGCTAAAATTATAGATGATTAAAACAGTTGAAAGCTTGTTTTTTTCACAGTTATGCTTATCTCTGTTTTTTTCTCCCTAGAAATACAATTTTTCCCTTACCTTTTGAATCTACGAAGAGTTCAAAGTCCAGGTTACCCGGCTTAATAGGTGACTTTCCCTGATGGATCTTTGTTGCTAGAGCTCACTAGACCAGTCAATGGACCTTTTGGATTTGTCATCTCTAGAGGAAAAGGACGACCAGACTCAGGTACTGCTCTTCTGCATTAGTAAGAGTTCCCATCATAAGGTATGAACAAATAAAACAGACCTAGTTTATTTTTAATTCCACTGATCCCGCTGAAATGGACCTGTTACTCTCTCTTCATAGGAATATATGTGGAGCAAGTGGGAGGCAGTGCCACAGACAACATCTACACCAGCCTTTTGGGAGTAGGAGATGAAATCCTGGAGGTAAACGGAGAAAAGGTGATTGGACTGAGCCTCGATCAGGTGACCTGTCTGATGACCCACGAGAGTACAGCTACTGTCCGGATCATTCCACATCGCTGGATCCAGCACTGAACTGCCCAACCACGCAAAAGCCAATACTAGGAAATTGGCCCAGCTACAATTATTGAATTAGTACATTAGAAAACCCGAATGGATGGAATGTGCATCAAGTCCCTGTTTATGCTGTTACTATAGAAACAATACCTACTGTCGTAGCCATGCTGTTATAGAAAATGAATCAACACCTTCTGACCAATCAGATCTGAGAATTCAACAGTGCTGTTGTATAAAGATGATATAGCTAACTTTTCATTTATTTCACCTTAATTCACTGACGTAGGCTTGAAATACACATATATACCTCAGCCACCAAGCTTAAGCTCATATGAACACTCAATATTAATTACCATTACTGTTATGAGGGTATTTGATTTAGTCTTTGTGAGCTTTTTTTTTTCTGAATAGCTGACATTCTAGCAGAACACTAACTAGATGTAAATGATTCATTTGTTTGTGTCTGTACTATTTTACCTCAGCAATGCTGCTCATCCCGTATCAATAAGCTGAATATGAAAACATGTATCATCTTTCACTGTGAATGAAATCAATAAAGTTATATAGAAGTGTCCTGCTGCATGTGGAATAAAACATGATGTGGAAAATAATCAACCATGGCGTGGTGTTCTTTGTTAAATAACAATAAATTTAAAAAAAAAATCTGTTTATTACAGGCATGGATTATGTGCTGGAATTACAGTTGGAGCGACTGGCAGAGCTGCTGTTATAGAAAATGAATCAGTACCTTCTGACCAATCAGAATCAAGAGTTCAACAGCGCTGTGTTTATTTACCTGAACGATTAAACGTTCTCGTAACGAGATGATTCATTTTGTCGATTTATATTTACAAATAAGGAGGAAAGATCTAGTGATATGAATTGTCCTGCTTATTAATACATTCAGATTCAATGAAAATTAAGTTAAAATAAATAAATCAACAGTATAAACCTTTGTTAGATGCTTTTTGTTATCATTTATGGTTCATTCTTTTTAAATTTAGACTACAAAATTCTCCTAGGAAGTGATTTTTAGATATTTTACATATTTTGTGACATGTGTTTAATTAGAAAATGAAAAAGAAAGTTTGCTTAATTATGTATTAATTAATCTATTTAATAAAAGTTCTGCAAATAAGAATAAGAATGAGTGTGTTCAGATTGTGGCCATCTCCATTCACCATCCTGGAGCCAAGCAGGTCCTTCAGCCTTATATTGACTGCCACATTCTTTCTGTCCCCCGTGAGAGACCGGAGTAACACCGTACTGGCCATGCTGCTCCTACAGGCATCTATTCTGCTTTGGTTTGGAGTCTTTAGGTTCGATTTCTCCGATGCACTCTCGGACCTGGAACCGATTCGGACTGAGTCAGCTCTGCTCAAACCGAAGGTGATGATCGCCATTCTGGCTCGCAATTCTGAACACAGCCTTCCTTTTTACCTGGGCTGCATCGAACGCTTGGACTACCCAAAGGACAGGATTGCAATCTGGTAATCGCTTCTTCTTTGGTGAATCCCAAATGTTTGTTTTTTTTTAAATCTTATTTACTGTTCCTTTCTTTTCTTTTCCAGTGGTGCAGTTGTGAATTTGAAGGACTGAAGGAATTAAAAGCAGAATAGTGAAAGGACAACAGATTTGATTCTAGTGCATGTATGCAAGTGTAGCATAAAATGGATAAAAATTACATAAGCTAAACAATATATCTCATCCTGAGAATTTGTGCCAATGCATACACACAAACACACAGCATTTTATAAAATTCTATGACAAATTCGGCTCGTCTTTCTTTATACGCGTCTTCCATTTTAGGAATTTGGCCCTAATCGGCACCCGGGTCTGAAATATGCTGCGCTGGAACAGTAAACAGTGCTGAGGAGCAGCGAGGAGACTCGCAGCGTAGTGATAAAATGCAGAGAGAGACTACGACTGATTCCCTCCACGTTAATGCTACAGATCATGATATCAATTCTATCACGTGTAGAAAACGACGAGGACGACGTGAAACAACACCTCAGTCACAGTGCGAGTTTACGTTGAATAGATAGAAATTATTAAAGAAATCAGCTTTACAAATATTCAATTTACAGAATATCTCAATTTAGCCAAAGTGCACATTTAACGTCGACTGAAGACCCTCTGTCTTTCGAGTTCTATGCTCTCTCTCTTTCTTCTTCTTTATCGCTAAAATTCTGTTAATTCTACACTCTCTGGAGGTCTGTTAATTCTATTCTCTCTTTCTATTATTCTGTTAATTCTTTCCTTTCTGGAGTTCTGTTAATTCTCTGCTCTCTTTCTATCATTCTGATAATTCTATTATTCTGTTAAGTCTACACTCTCTGGAAGTCTGTTAACTCCATGCTCTCTCTTTATTGTTCTGTTAATTCTACATGCTCTGGAGGTCTGTTATTTCCATGCTCTCTTTTTCTTTTATTCTCTTCATTCAATTCTCTCTGAAATTCTGTTAATTCTATGCTCTCTCTTTCTATCGTTCTGGTAATTCTTCTAAACCTAAGCTCTCTCTCTCTTTCTCTGGAATGTCTAAGCTTTCTATAATTCTTTCAATTATATGCTCTCTTTATCTACCTCATTCTATCCCCTTTCTCCTTCTAGAAATACATCTTTTCTATGCTGTCCCTTTCTGCAGAATTCTGTTAATTCTATTCACCCTTTCTTTCTATACTTTTGGGAATTCTGCCAAATTTATGCTCTCTCTCTCTCTCTTTAGAATTTTGCTAATTCTGTTTTCTCTTTCTATAGTTTTGTTACGTATGTTTTTATAGAGTTTTGTTCTCTCTTTTCTAGAATTCCATCAAATCTCTGGTCTCTCTCTCTCTCTAGATTTCTGTTAATTCTATTCCCTCACTTTCTACAATTCTGTTAATTCTATATGTTTTCAAGAACTCTGTTAATCCTATTCTCTCTTTTTTTCTAAAACTCTTTCTCTCTCTCTCTCTCTCTCTCTCTCTCTCTCTCTCTCTGTGCTGTCATGTGGCAGGTATTTCTACATATGTAGAGTTATGCTTAAAATAGCAGACACACCTGGTGAAAATGAGAGAAAACAAAGGGTGAAGAGTAGTTTTAAAATAAATTTTAGTTCATTTCTGAATAGAACTGACTCTGAATAGAATTATGAGTAGAAATGAATCATTGCACTGCCGCTGAACTGTTCTCTTTGGGTTGTTATCTTTGTAAATGTGAAGTAAGCAGATACTGTAACATACTGAAACCAGTCATTCTGCGTTTGTCTGGTTATCAGAGCGTGAATATATTTCACTCCTATCCTCTATAGTCTCAGTAATAATATGGTTAAAGAAATCTTACTGTCATCAGCAGTCATGTAGATACTTTCTGTTTTTTTTTTTTAAATGCAAACTTGACTTAGTAAATACTTTACACACAAATGGTTAATCTGCTGGACCTTCGCTGCAGGGCTGCAGCAGACCACAGCATTGATAACACGACGGCCATGCTGCAGGAGTGGGTGTCTGGAGTGGAGGGACTATACCATTCCGTACGATTCCGGACCACGGAGCATGGGAAGAGGTAGAAGTTCGGGTCTAAATAATCCATTTTAATCATCTGTGCAATAATATACCATAATAAGCATAAACATGAAGCATCCAATCCAAGCTATGGACTTGATCAAGGGCATGGGAAGTACAAATACTTCAGCAAAAAAAAAAAAAAAAAAGTATTTTGGTTGTTAATCACTTTATATGGATAATAAGAATTATTTTTATTATAGTTCCTATGCTGATGAGCTTGGTCCCAAGCACTGGCCAGCCTCCAGATTCAACCATGTGATGCAGCTGAGGCAGGCTGCTCTCCGATCGGCCCGCGCTCAATGGGCTGACTACATCTTGGTAAGTTATATGTTCTCAGCTTTGACCATTTTTATCACATTCGCAACAATCGTGTGGCTTTCTGAACCTAGAAGACACATTTATTTAGCGATTTTGGAAGGAGTCTCCAGTGTCAGTGCTTTGTAACAGTCAGAGGGAAAGCTGTGACTTTTCTGACATGGCAATATCTTCAGGATGGAAGGCTTTGCATTTTCATAGTGGCACGACAAATAGGGAATGAACTTGTTTAATAGATGTTCCACACCATTAAATGTAACTATAGCTAATGTAATGGGGAAAAAAATTTTAGTTTGGCAAATTGCTGGAAAATACTTTGGAAAATAATCAACTTCAAGGTGGTACCAGTAAATCTGCACGTTCTGCAATGGGTTTATTCTTGACATGTTGGTCTCTGCACGTACCCATAGCACTCATGTCGTACTGAACTTATCCTTCTAGTTTGCTGACGGCGATAACTTGCTGACAAACCCGAAGGTCCTGAGCCTGCTGATAGCCGAGAACCGCACACTGGTGGCCCCCATGCTGGAATCCAGAACGCTCTACTCCAACTTCTGGTGTGGTATGACCGCACAGGTACACTATATCTTCAGCATCGTCTGTGTTTTTCGGGTTTTCGTTGTCTTTTATTAGCGTAAGTTGTGAATTTGCCTCCAGCTTTACTGACACCACAGCGGCAATCCCAATTTACTTATTTATTAACACGTCCCTGCGTCAAATAGTGCTTTACATATATACAGCTTTGTTCACTGGTGTTTGTTAAAGAGTGTGAATGTTAGCTATGTAGCAGGGTATAGAAGGATGCAAAATGTAACGGTAGTGTAGTGGTTTAGCTGATCATCACTGTATTTTTAACTTTTTTTTTTTTTTTTTAAATTCCACAGGGGTATTATAAGAGAACGGATTCATACATTCCCATTCGAAACTGGAAGCGGGTTGGGTGCCAAGCCGTGCCCATGATTCACTCCACCTTGCTGATGGATTTACGCCGCCGCGCCAGCCTTGCATTGGCCTTCTACCCGCTCCACCAGCTCTACCCATGGATCTTGGATGATATCCTGGCCTTCTCCTTTTCAGCGAGACAGGCAGGTGAGCGCTGACTTCCAGTACATAGCTACAGTACTCAATATTCAAATTTATTTCCTAATTTTGTGATGCAAGACAAGTTGCTGTAACCTCTCCAAAGTTAATAACAAACCTCAAAACACAACATCCACATGTTGTTCTGATTGTTACAAAGCGCTGACATTGGAGACTCCTTCCATGAATGTTAAATAAACTAAACTAAAATAAACTAAATGAATACAAGTCTGACGGAATTGTTAAAGCTGTTGAAGCTGTCAAACAACACCTTCTGACCAATCAGAATTAAGAATCCAGTACTGCCGTATAATCTTGAATAATTTCCTGAGTCAAATTTCGCATTTTTAAACTTTAAACAGTTAAATGAGTCATTTTCTCATGAGACATTCCCTTTTCTGCACACTGACTGATATTAGACCAATTCTGCCCCTGTTCCCTTGCTTCCCTGCAGGAGTACAGATGTTTGTGTGTAACAGAGAGCATTATGGGTATTTGCCTGTGCCACTGCGGACCCAGCAGACCCTGGAGGATGAGGCGGAGAGCTTCACCCACACTCTCACAGAGGCCATGCGTGAGTCACACAATGGCTGGGGCACATCGAGTTTGCAGTGCTTTACATACACAGTCCAGGGCAAATGTTTTCACCCCCTCTGTTGTTTTTTTAATTCGAGAAAAAGTAAGAGGTTTTTACAATTTATCTTCAAAATATAGAAAACGATCTTTAAAATTGGACTATGATGTTTTGACATGAGCGCAGACCTGAAAATTACAACGGAGAGGATCCAAAGAATTTAGAGGCAGTTAAAAGGCAACACTTGAGCATAAAAAGCTACATAACACCCACATAAGCCACACAGGAGCCTAAATCCAGTGTAGTGTTTGAAATCGGAGTGAAGAGAAGGAAAAGGAGGCCGTCTCGTCTTGTTCACACGGTGCTTCGTGCAGGCTTCTTTCCGTACACACAGCTTTCACATCCCTGTGTAAACTTGCACCTCTTTCCTTTTCTTCTCTGTCTCTCAGACGAACCTGTCATGCTATTATGAAACTCATGAAACATGAATCTCACAGCGGCATTCGGGATACCGCTGCAGTTTATGAATACTGTATGAAATATATTTTATGACATTGATTTCTTCTCTGTGCTCTGTAGTTGATTTCGCCCTGGAGCCTTCACGCTATTTGCACACGCCATCCAGAAACAAAGACAGAATGGCATTCGACGAGGTACATCTGATATCACTTTATAGCTTTACAGCATTATGTGTTATCTGCTAATACGCAGTGAAAGATAGATGGCTGTAATATATAAGGAATAAAACATGACAGGGGATAACTGTTATTGTCCTATAACAGCATCCTGAAGTGTTTTATTCCTCTTACACCACAGAAATTTGCCAAAAATTACATCTTTGTTTAATTAAAGAATGATTTTTATCCATTTATAGTTACTTTATTACATTAATACATTAATCTATCCATGGGGGTCACAGTCCAGTGACTTCTGTGCCAGTCCCAAGCCCGGATAAATAGAGAGGGTTGCGTCAGGAAGGGCNCCCGGGTTAACAACGACCGCCATCGGCGCCGTTGACCTACAGGGTGCCGGTGGAAATTGGGCTACTGTTGGTCGAAGTTACTTTTAATCTTACATTCAGTGGAATGTCTGTCAAGCAAGTTAATTTCAGTTATCACTTACGTTATAGAAGCTTTAAGCAGTTGACCCCTTTTTTCAGCCTCTCTCTTAAATAAGATTTTTAAAAAAAGTCTTTCCAATGGTGGAAAACTTACTGTGGGTTACAAAGCACTGCGACTGGAGACTCCTTCCATAAATGTTATATAAACGTCTCCTTAGAGGAAACTTCACCATATCAACGATTAAGTTTTTCTTTTTTTCTTTTTTTTCTTTTTTTTTTTTTAATAACAACATGTTTGTTATTATTCTCTGTTTGAGATTTGTCTGTTGAACTGATGTCATAGACAATTAATTCAAAACCTTCTGACCAGACAGAGTTGAGAATTCAGTGGATCTGTGGTATAACTGATGTAAATATTTAAGAATTACTACTGTCACCGAACCCTACTAACTATATAGTGTAGTACTTTGATAGATTTTTTTTTAAAAAAATTAAAAATTGTATCCATGTTTGAACGCATAGTGGAAAAATATCCATTACGATAAAAGCTATTTCTTGTGGACTTAGTTTTTTGGACCCTTCTCTACTTTTCTTGCAAATATTAATACAGAGTTTTCCTCCCTCTTTTTTTTTTTGTCAGATCTACATCATTAATCTAATGCGGCGCATGGACCGCAGGGAGCGTATGTTGCGCACTTTGGATGTTTTGGGGCTTGAAGTCACACTGGCTGATGCAGTGGATGGCAAGTACGAGATTAAAAATCGCTGAAAATCATACACACGTAAATATAATTTGCTTTCTTGAAAATGAAAGAAAAAAACCCTCTTTATTTTTCAGAGCTCTGAACTCATCGCAGCTCCAGGTTTTAGGGATTGAGATGCTGCCCAGCTACCAAGACCCCTACTCTGGCAGAGTGCTCACTAAAGGAGAGATCGGCTGCTTTCTCAGCCATTACAACATCTGGAAGCAGGTAAGAGCACCACATGTTCGATACTAATGAATGTTTGCACATGAATAGAGCAGCGGTCGCTCAGAGGCTAAGAGATAAAATCGCAGAACGGCCATAAAGACGCTGTTAGGCCCTTGAAATAAATGTAGACATAAATGCAGAGCCAAACTCAGGGCTACTGTACTTCAGAATATATCCCCTGCACTTCTGTGCTTTAATCAGCTCACATTACAGCCAATCAGATGTCAGCTTTTGCCTGTATGCTTTTTTTGTGCAAAAGAAATTCTGTAAAGAAAAAAAGCTTCTGAATATTATAAAATTTTTATAAAATTCATATTTAGCATGACCCCATTTTGCATAACATTTGATGTTTTTTGAAAATCTAAGCCGTAGTATTGACACACTAATAAAATATATAAGACAAAATTTCTATTTAAATATCTACTTGCCTATTTATCTCTTTTTTTTTGCACAGTACTATACTTTCATCTATTTACTGCACAAAATTACAGTACGTTATGTATCCAAAAACTGGAGTGGAAGCCATTTTCAGCCTGGAATCAGCTTTATTTTTTTTATCCTAGTTTTATAAAATCCTTTGCAGTATTATTTAGCCAAAATGGTGTCATTTGAGGTAAATAGTGTATGTAATGATTTTTGCCATTTGTGAGTGGTTATCTTCACAGCTCCAGTGAAAAACTATTAAAACTAACTTGTTTTGCATACGTTCCACAACATTGAATGTAACTATAAATGGATAAAATGGATAATGTGTTGTTGTTTTTTTAATTAATTAAGAAAATGTAATTGTTCACAAATCAACTTTGGGCTGATAAAGGTAACTCCGCTTAACATCAGACCACGTCACACCACGTTGTCCTTGATTATTTTCCTATAACAGCACAACCATTGTGTTTCATGTATTACTACTGGATGATCCTGATAAAGTGTAGACAGATTAAGAGGAAAAAGATTTCCTCACATTTCCAGGATTTCTCCCATTCCACAGATTCACACTGACAGACATTTTGTCTCCCTCAGGTGGTAGAACGTAAGCAGCGGCAGGTCCTCGTGCTAGAGGACGACATTCGCTTTGAACCGAAATTCAAGAGCCGTCTGAACGCAATCATGGAGGACATTCGGCAGAAACAACTTCAGTGGGACTTGATGTACGTAGAGTTTGATGTCAAGAAGTGCATTTGCCTAAGTTTTGGATATAACACAGGTTCCTGTCTGGCTTTAGGAAAAGCACATGGCAAGCCAGCTGAGAAACAACAAAGCGACCAGAACCTGATTAGAAGAAAGGGTTGCTGAAGCAGACCCGCAATTTGTGACAGGCTGAGATTATGAAAAGTGGTTCTACAGTTACTGTATACACTAATCATCCTAATAACCCTCAATTTCCCCCCCTCTCCCAGATACGTGGGCCGTAAGCGGTTGCAGGTGAAGAATCCTGAACGCTGGGTGCAGGGGATAAAGAACCTGGTATACCCTGATTATTCTTATTGGACTCTGGGATACATACTCTCTCTTCAGGGTGCTAAGAAACTGCTGGAGGCGAAACCTTTGGAGAAAATGCTGCCAGTAGATGAGTTCCTGCCCGTTATGTTCAACAAGCACCCTAAGTATGTTTATAGTTTATTAGATTTCACACCGTCATCACAATTTCAGTAACCTTGTATGAAAGAACATACTGTATGAAAGCAAAACATCCTTTT
>CM074948.1:24863366-24889378 GCA_037577455.1 Pangasius macronema | reverse complement strand
CTCAGTGCTTTCACCTGTGTGTGTGTGTGTGTGTGTGTGTGTGTGTGTGTAAGCTCAGTGCTTTCACCTGTGTGTGTGTGTGTGTGTGTGTAAGCTCAGTGCTTTCACCTGTGTGTGTGTGTGTGTGTGTGTGTGTAAGCTCAGTGCTTTCACCTGTGTGTGTGTGTGTGTGTAAGCTCAGTGCTTTCACCTGTGTGTGTGTGTGTGTGTGTGTGTGTGTGTGTAAGCTCAGTGCTTTCACCTGTGTGTGTGTGTGTGTGTGTGTGTGTGTGTGTGTAAGCTCAGTGCTTTCACCTGTGTGTGTATATTAGTTCGGTGCTCTCACCTAAGTGTGTGTGTGTGTGTGTGTGTGTGTGTGTGTGTGTGTGTGTGTGTGTGTGTGTGTTAGTTAGTTAGTTAGTTCAGTGCTCTCACCTGTGTGTGTCCTGATGTGCGCCTTTAGGTGAGATGATTTGCCGTACACTCGGTCGCATCCGTCGAAAGTGCAGGGGTGGCGCTTAGAGGGCGAGCGCGGCGCCGCCCCTCCTCCTCCTCCCGCCTCTGCCCACATCTGCTGGGGGGCGTTGCGGTTTGTCTGTCCCGGAACCGGGGTACCGGTGGGGGTCATGGTCGGGGTCGCGGTGCCTGAGTCGCACAGCGTGGCATAGCCGCTCTCGCCGCACGAGCTCGACGAAGACGACGAGCTGCTGCTGCTCTCCGAGTGAGCGGACATGGGCCGGAAAGCGGCGTGCGTGTCCGCGAGGACGACGTCGGCCTCCTCGCCCGCGCCCTCCAGCCTAAGGGTCTCGCGCACCTCCCTGTCCTCGCTCGAGCCCTCCGCCTCGCCGTGAGGCAGGGCCCTGGCCCGGTGAAGCACGGGACCGCTCGAGATCGACACCAGACACTCGGCGGCGAGATAATCGGAGTCGGCGAACACGGACATGGTCTCGCGCGCGTCGTATTTCCACGCCGAAACAACAAAAGCGCAAGGGGCGCGCGGACGATGTCTCGGTTCCCACCCCGGTCCTTTGACGAAATAATAATAATAATTTAAAAAAAAACCTCGACTCCGGCGCTCTGCCCCTTAAACGCAGTCCATCATTTTTTCTGAACGCGGAGAAGCAAAATTTCACATCCAACTTGGTAAAAGAAACGCAGGAAACTCGGTAAAACAAGCGCGTGCGCGTATCCCTTATGCCCCAACGTGGTGTCCTACATTACCCTCTCGTTGTTTCATTGTGCGTGTGTGCGGTAAAGCCGGTGGAAGTGCAAGCCACACCCCCCACACACACTCACACACGGAGACGCATACATACTCACACACAGCGGAGAAGGAAACTAGAGACACGTGACGTTAAGAGTGACGCAACCGAGGGCGTGAGCGAAACGAGACAACAGGGTGGGTGTGTCTGAGGCGCAAAGCAGATGCCATGCGGCCTAGTGCTGCCTCATGAGTCAGCGCCTTAATATGAGGCTTTTTTTTTTTGCATTTTTAGTTCAGAAAGTCATTTTTCCTGCGTCTCAGTACTGTTCTGAACACTCTTACGTCTCCCTGGGAAAGCCCCTTAACGTCTTCCTGACTCTTCTCAGCATTTATTTGACTTTTTTTTTCAAAGATAATGTTCTATAAGCTATATAGTGTGGACATCAAGAGCAAAATGTACCCATAATGCATCGAGACCTGACACTGTCCATAAATTTTAGCCCGAACCAATAATACTGTAGATCAGAAGTTCTATATTTTTAAAGTATCTGAACGGATAAATACATCAGCTGCCTCGGTTTGTCTAGTTTCTGTACTAATGTGACTAATCCAATCACGTGCGCTTTTGTAAACTAATCAGCTGAAGGAAGCTCTTCAGACCAGAGACTAGCTACAGAGCCGTTAGATCAGAAATGGAAGAATGGTCACAGATGGTCGGGTCTGATTAGTGAAGTGGTTTGTACGAGAAAAAGGAGTCGATGAAGAAAACACTGTTTAGAGACAAAAGAGTATGTGTCTATTCTGTTAAGTTCTGTTCAGAGTCAGCGGCGCTAGTCAAAAGCGCTACTAAGACACAAAACAGAACCACTTCAGATTATAGCCATGAACGAATCACGAATGAATAAGCATTAAAAGATAACTGCTGTCACCATTCGCTCGTGTTAGTTGATTCTCCGGACTTCTATAAGTAAGGAATTTTATGTAGTTGGACTTTTACAAATTTGTTCTATTCAAATTTTAGCCAATCACAAACTTTTTGCTACTTTAGTGAAGAGCATTCGTCTTCATCTTCATCTAGCATAAGTGCTTCAACCTGGTCAGCGTCGTGGTGGATCTGGAGCTTGTCAGGAATACACCCTGGAGTTGGGAGGAAACCGGAGAACAAGGAGGAAACCCACATGGATACTGGAAGAACTAAAGCAATCCTTGGTGCCATTACATCCAGTTCACTCTCTCTTTTTTTTTTTTTTTTTTTTTGCTCAATAGTTAGCTTAGCCATCCCACCCAGACCCCCCCCCCCACCACCACCACCACCCCTGCAGATTTTCTCCCTAATTTAGTCTTGGTCTATTCCCACTCACCAGTTAGGTCTCCCCTATCATATAACAGCTACTAATTTGGGAGAGTGAAAGGGACATGCTTCCTCTGAGACAAGTAAAGCCAGCCAACACCATCTTTTCAAACTGCTGCTCTTGCTGCCTCACATGGCAGCGTAACACACTCGGAGGAAAGCGCTATCCACCCTCTTCAACATACGTGACATCACAGATGCCCATGTGTCACAGAAAGGCCAACTTTGCTGTCTTGGACTCCCAGGGGATGGCTGTGGCATCGTCGGGATTCGAACCCGCCATCTTTGGACGTAATCAAATAAGCTATATGGCTGTTTATATCTTTTTTTTTTAATTAGCAGTAATAATCACACATATACCACTACTCAGGTAACATTGTGTGATTAAAACCAGGCACAAGGACTTGACCAGTGTACATGTGGACCTAATACAGACTAGAAGCCACACCATAGTGTGGAAAACCACTTTTGTAGAAATAGCTAGCAATGTCAATGGCTGTCTACTGTCAAAAATGTAAACATCCTCCATTAAAAATGCAGCTGTGGACCAGAGATTCCTGATTAAATACCCAAAAACTATTTATATGCATGGCAAGCTATTTCTTTTGTACGTATTAGTGTTGAAGTATTAACGTAATGCCTCCGAATCTCAAGTGTTTTGTACACTTTTCTGGCCACAAGCTTCAGAATCTGATACACCGGTTTCCAACAAGAAGACAAACATTCGACGAACATAATGAAACACTCCTATTTTTGAGCTAGACATAGCTCAACATCTATATGAATGAATCAACACCTTCTGACCAATGGGATTTGAGAATGGAAAAAAACAACAACAAATTAGTGTCTCAACAGACAGCATTTTATGCTAACAACAGGCACCGGCTCCACTTACTTACTCCTGAAGTATCTGTATTCATTCCAGACTCACCCAAGCATAAGAAGAAATACCTGTTCCTATTTCGCTTTAAATGCCTCACTCACGCTCTGGTTGCACAAACGTCACCGCTTTTCTTTGTCAGATACATGTCCTCAATTATGTAATTAGGTAATCTGTCTCAGTCCTTTTTGTTCACGTTCTTTCTTCATTTCAAAATAGTTTTGCGAAGATCATAAGCTCGTTCGAATTTCATGCTGGTTCGTATTAATTTACATCAAAGCGCTGTTGAATTCTCAAACCTGATTGGTCAGAAGGTGTGGCTTCACTTTCTGTAAATATGCAGGGTAGGGTTCTCGATTGGCCATTAGGTTCATAAGTATTTGGACAGCGACACAATTTTCATAATTTTGCCTCATTACATCAATGGATTTGCAATGAAGCAATCAAGATGGGACTGAAGTGTAGAATTCCAGCTCTAATTCAAGGGGTTTAACAAAAATATTGCATTAACTGTTTAGGAATTAAAGCCATTTTTCTTACATATTCCCCCCCCCCCCCATTTTCACAGGCTCAAAAGTAAATGGACAAACTAACATAATCCTAATCATAATACATAATATTAGGATTATTTTTAATACTTGGATGCAAATCCCTTGGAGTCGATGACTGCCTGAAGTCTGGAGCCCATGGGCATCACCGGATGCTGAGTTTCCTCCCTGGAGATGCTTTGCCAGGCTTTCAGTTGCTGCTTGTTTGTGGGTCTTTCTGCCTTCAGTTTTGTCTTCAATTAGTGGAAAGCAGCTCACTTGGGTTGAGGTCAGGTGACTGACTCGGCCATTTAAGAACATTTCATTTCTTGGGTTGCTGGTGGTGTTGTTGGGTTGGTGATGTACAGAGGCAAAATTACGAAAATTGTGTCGCTGTCCAAATACTTATGGAACTGACTGTAAGTCAGTTTCATGACACAGGGTTTAAGTTTAATACAGTTGCATTGTCTTCTCGCTCCTTATCAGGATACGATGATCCGTCACGCTTTTGTCTGCAATTTTTAGAAACATTTACCACATTACACCATCACCAACTTCCTCCCATAATGCTCTCTGCCTCCTCTAAGACCTTTTTTTGGAAATAACCTTCTTTGATAATAACTTGTTTTGGGATATAATGATTCAGAAGTGCATATTATGTGGGAAAGCTCAAGAGGGTATAATTAGTCCACTATGATGGAACTCAACAGCGTTATTTTATATACAGATTCAGTTTTATGAGACAAAGCTGCAATTATGCATATTCTGGATATTATGGCTCTCCAAATCGACATACAACTCAGTCATTGTTTATAAGGTTGCGATGAGAAGATAGTGAGTGTAGTCAATCAGAAACTTGACCTGTGATCCAAAAATATCAAAAACATACAATAAATAAAAATACACATTGGCCATAACTCAGTTCACACAATGAAGGGAATACGTCAACAGGACTGAAGTTTATATCCACAATATTGAAGATAACATTGATTAAAACCTGGTTAAAAGTAGACTGAAAATTGTCACATAAAGTTTAATTTAAGGATTTGCTAAGCCCTGACTTAAAGTAAAGAAAATTTTATAAACCCATGGAAAATTAATCTGACATGAAGTCGTGCACTTCATGCATGTTTGAGACTGCCTCCTATTGTATTATATTGGTAGGAGAATGTTGGACATGGAGCTGCCAGGCAGGAGGTGAAGAGGAAGGCCAAAGAGGAGGTATATGNTAGGGATAGGTGGAGAGTGATGATTCGCTGTGGAGACCCCTGAAGGGAAAAGCCCAAAGAAGAAGAAGAAGAAACAAGTTACTGTATAGTACCAAGAACTTAGCTAAAGTCCATCATGCTGAATCGTTTGTGCACTTTTAAGACACACACCATCAAAAATTCAAAGTATATTTTCTAATATGTTTGGTTGTAGTTTGTCCTGTGTTTTCTCTGGAGTGAAAACATTTCAGAAATCGAAACATTTCTGGACCGTTTTGTGAAATCAGAAACATGTCCAGTGTTAAAAATCCTTTCGAGTGAATAGGTTTTTATCTTTAACAAACGTGGATGTGCTTCAATTCCATAACTAATCCCTTTTGTTGTGTCCTTTAATGTATCATAGCTATCCATTCAGAACAAAAATGGTACTAAACTGTAACATTCCTTGTTGTGGAGCTATGAACGTGTATGTAGTGTACCTTTAAAGTTTTACTTTATGTTTATGGCTCAATTATGTATTGTAAATCATTTTAAAGTACATTCTATCCATATTTCCAAGTGAAAGATGGATATTAAAGGTACAATACATAAGGGTACCAATGCTAGTGACAAGAAAAGGTACAATTTTAATACGCTTTTTTTTTTTAGCTCAACAGCAGTAATTAGATAAGTGTATTTATGGCAAATTTCAAAAGAGGTCTGTACATTTTAGAATATTGATCCAACATTTACATGTGTGCAGGTTGCTAAATTAAGCCATGATAAATAACTTTTTAGAGAAGCTTCGCATGGTCCTTCAATTGGAAAACTTTATTTTTATGTTCTTTATTTTATTGATTTAAGCATCCAAACAGAAATGGTCAGTCACTTTGAGAACGTTCTCCCAAAACAGGCCATTAGTGTTGGATCAGGTCAAAGGTCAGGTCTGTCCCAGAACCTCCAGTCGTTCTCCTTCAGCAGGAACAGATTCGGTGCTCAATGGTGAGCCGGGTAGCTAAATCTACAGACTTCCTCAGTTTTTGTGGAATTCCACTGGCTCTCACAGCCACTTTCCAGATCCAAAACATGGGCTTGAAGCTTTGAAACCACAAAAGCAGATGGTCCTACATTAACGTCCTGGGATGTCCTGGGATGTCCTGGGATTAGCTTCTCAAATGAGTGTTCAGGAGGGAAGAGTTCCTTGTTATTCGAAAGATCGCTAGTGACTGTCTTGCTCATTGAGGGCCACATTTTCTGAGCTCGGCGTTCCAATCTTCTTCCTCCTCCATAAAAGTGGTACGAAAGTTGTATGCCATAGTAGAGCGCAGTGACTGCCCAATGTATGTATTTATGTATGTAGTGCAGTTCAATTAATAGCCAGTATGTGGCAGTGTGTGAGCACTAAAAGCACTATAAATACAACTTATGCAGCTCACCTCTAACCACTTGCACACAGTACATGTCATTAAATACTATTATTTGTTTCAAATGATACCTGCATTGTTGCTTTGGAGTAAAATCTGAATACCAAGTTACATGGATTTGAAAGAACGCCATCATGTGCCCTGTCACAAGACAACTGATGTTTGACTTTTAGGTAAAAGGATTGTCTTTATTTGCACTAACCCTATTTAAATTACATTTCCACTTAATTTCCTGTTTATTGTCTTTATTTTGTGTGAATATAATTCTACTTATCCCTTTGAGAAACGATCCAAATTTCTGTGAATTGTTTAATAGCTAGAACTTTTAATACCATTTCAACATGCTTCATTTCAAATGTCATTCCAAGAAAAGAAAAGAATAAAGGTCCAGTACTTTAGAAATTGAACCAAACACATCCCTGTTCAATGCCTGGAACTTAGGGCAGTGTGACGGAAAATGTTACCATTAAGTATAATCTCGGACTAAATTACCTTGTGACTAGTCATACTTTGTTCTTGAATACTAATCAAAGACCTTACAGCCTTCTTTCAATCTGCATTAAAGTTTTGGGAGGGAAAAAAACCCCACTGCTTGTACCACATGCTTTGCACTCATGAGTCATCAAAGCCTCTTTTCACAAGGAACACAAGAAACTTGACGATCAAACTGAAAACCATTTTATCTAAAACCCGTACTGTGACTCATTTTGCACACCTGCATGTGGTCTGGTTTATTTGGTGGAACCTGCTCAGTCAGGCCTCCTGCTGGGGAACCTTTCTTCTTATTAGTCCATTCCCTGACACACTCACCACTCACGAGGACTCTTCTGTTCCTTGGAGGCATCAGTGCAAGGCATTTCTTCAATTCCGGCTCCAGTTGGATTCCAAGGTCATGCCTTTGTCACGTCTTTTGATGTTTTGGGATCTCTTTATATTGCTCCTGATCAGTATTTTTAGTGGTAAGTGAGCATTCATTTTTTTGATGTGTCAATTTTATAATGTGTATGGGCATTTGTAATGAATTAACACACAGATGTCTAATGCATGCATGTTGTGTAGTGGAAAACGATGCAACAATTTGTTTTTTATAAGGAATAAAACACTTGAGAGTATGCTGTTATAGGAAAGTATGGAGGATGGAGTGATTATTTTCCAAGAACAGCATGTCCAGAAGTGTTTTATTTCTCTCATACCACAGCAACTCATCAACAGTTCATCAGTTTTTAATTTATTAAACAATGATGCATTGTACCTTTTGTCTGTTTGTAGTTACATTTAATGTCTACGAGACAAGTTAGTTCCTCTTATCATTTATGTTACAGCTGCTATAAACAGTTGTTCCCTTCCCAGCCTCTTTTTAACGCTCTCTTGAAGTAAATAAGACAAAAAAAAGTCATGTTTCCGAGAAACTGGAAAAGCGCAAGCTCCTTTGTCAGCATGGTGGAAAACTTAGCCTACTAACTGTTACAAAGCGCGGACACTGGAGACTCCTTCCAAAATGTAAAATAAACCTTTCTTTAAAGAAACTTCACCATATCAATGGCTACCCGTTTTTCTTTATTGGCAATGACAAACGACAACAATTTGTTTATTTTTAGGCTTGGATTATGCAGAGCATTCTTCATGTGTGTACTATAGAAATGACTACACTTTAAAAGGAACTGTTTAATATAAACCTGTGATCTGAAATACAGCCAGCACTACAGTCAGAGCTGCTGTTTTATTCAATTAATCAACACTTTCAGACAGATTTCAACAGCGCTGTGGTAATTCATAATAATTCCTTCCTTCATTCCTTGTTTTCAACCTAGGCGATGGCCATAAAATGCATCAGGGACAACTTTGCAAGTCCACTTGCTCAGGTGAGACAAAATATTCAGGAAAAAAAAAGAAAAAGAATATTCATAACAGACTATTTGTGCCCATTTGTGCGTTTTTGTGGTTCGGTTTCAGTGTCATGGAATATGCAGAAGGGCCAGAGACATACTTATAGGTACAGCACCACGATCACCAGCTCCATGAAAGGACCCACACCAGGAGGAAGTCAGCTAGCTTTCGACTGTGTGGTCGACATCGACACACTTCCAGGGTGTCCAGACATGCTTTTACGCGTATGTATGAAGGATTTTTAGTAAAATAGTTTCCTCTATTGCCTTAATTTCTCTGATTGCAACCTTGTATTTAACGTTCTTAATAATCATGAACTGAAATATTGTAAGTGAGATTTTATCTGATTATTATCTGAATTTTGAGCAATTGTTGACCAATTTGTATTTATGTAATTACAATTAATTAATGCTTGACTAAAGGGAAAATATCAATAGCCAAAGTAAAAGGTATGTATCTATTCAGAGTCGATTATGAATAAGTAATATCTAATAAACTTGGCAAATACAGCTGGTCAGGAATTTAACTTTCTGTGTGTTTTCCCATGAGAAAGCTGCAACAACAAAACACACAATAAAACCTTCCTTTCAACCTTCCTTTCATATATATATATACTTAAGTCTAGTGTATGATTTGTATTGTATGATCTGACATCTCTAGCAATTCTGAAATGCCTTTTCCCCTAAATTCTGTGTAAATTTTCAATTGAAAATGTAACTAATATGGAATAAAAACACATGGGCGTGTGCTGTTATAGGAAAGTAATGAACGATGGATGTGATGTGAACGTGAAGTGAAGTTACTGTTACCACCCTGAAGTTTATAATTACATGTAACAAACAAGTTAGTTCTTGTTATCACTTACGTTATGGCAGCTACGTGTCAACAGTCAACAAAAAAAATAAGCTTGACAGAATAAGCTTGTTACTGAAAGAAACGCAACATCCTGAAGTCTTTCCTGTTTCAGAAAACCTAGAAAAAAAAAGTTTTTCATCTGACTGTTACAGTGCTGAGACTGGAGACTCCTTCCAAAATAAATGCAAAATCAACAAATACACACATTCTTAAGCAGTTTATACTGTATGAAACATCCACCAATGCATCCACCAATGATAACGTTATAGAATTAGTGCATTAGTATGAACTTGAGATTTGACTTGCAGTCGAAATGGAACTACTGTCCCAACTGCTGATATAGAAAAGTAATCAACTAAATTAAATCTGACCAATCAGAATCAAGCTCTTTCATAAAACGTAACTAGTCCTACTGTTTCATTCGTAGTATGTTGCATATTTATCTCTTATCCATGCACTGTTTTTAAATTTGGACTGAAGCTTAGTTGGTTCACTAGAGATTTGTGTGAAATTAAACGTCTTTTTATTTTTGGTTTCTCTGTTCTCTTAATTATCTGTAGCTGAGGAATCCACAAATCAAGCAAAGCTCACCGAAAAAGGACAATTCTGTGCTACGCTTGAAAAACATAAGGTAAATCAGACTCAGTGTCTTTATTTATTACATTTTCTTTCATTTCTATGTTATTCTTATACCATGTGCAACATATTTTTGTAACTCATTTATTTTCCTTCTTGCCTGACACTACAACACTTCTTCACGCAGCTGTAACTCTTTATTATTGTTGACACAGTGGTATAAATTGCGACTGCACTACCATATGAACCCCTTATTGTCAATATACAACTGTGGATCAGTTTGTGTATACTCCAAATAGCTTCTCAGTTTCACCGCAGTCATTTCATCCAGAACGAGATGCTAACGGTCCATCTGGTGTTTTGGTTTTGGTAGAGAGGCGCTGGAGAAAAAGCCCCTGCGGTTCCTGCTTCAGAGGGGAAAGGTCACCGCCTTGTGCCCACAGGGAACCGAGCAGGTGTGGGCTCTCAACATCAAGAGAGCCATACTGAGCATGCTCCAGACCTCCCACTCCGGACGGGTCAGAGAGATTGTGAAAGAGGTGAGGACCTTCTCAACGAGTACTCGTATTGTTAAAAATAATAATAAAACAGGATTTTGAAGCTTTGCTTCATTATAGTGTATTCATAAATTGGTTGTAGATCATCTGTAGGCAGTTGCACCAGTAGAATGTACGCTCTAGTCTGTGGGATCCAGGTCTGAACATATTTCTTGTTTACATTGGATTGTGTTTCTGATTCTGGCTGGTGATGGTGAAATATGTCAGTCTGATCTGATCTCTTTATGTGCTACCAGTTACAACTTAATTCAAAGCTTATTTTAACTCCTAACGAACAACTTCAACTTTAGACCCTGAATTAGAGTAGAATGTACATTGAACTAGTGCTATACTTGGTCTTGGTAGTCCGTTTCAGATAAAACACTTTGATTTGAAAACTTTCTATGGTTCAAACCATGTAAAATTTATTAACTATCTCATCTTCACAGACTGATATATATGGGACATGTACCAGTTCCTATGAGCTGAAGGGCACTTCACTAGTGAAGACACGGCATCTGCAGCAGTGCCTCCAAGACAGGGTGAATGATTTTTGGCAGAATTCTGTCCCTCTAAAAGAAGACAGGGTAGGTCCTTTCGGTGATGTGTTAAATATCGAAATATTGTATTCTCAGCACTCACACCAATCAGAGTTTGGCTTCGAAAATGATTATGATTGCACTATTCTCTTATCAGACAGTAAATGCCAGCCTCAAATGTACCCAGCATTATGGCGCAACCATGATGGACAAGGTGAACTGCACTGAGACGGTGGTACTTGTGCCCTTGTCAGGGTCACTAGATATGGCCCAGACCAGCACCGTCTCAACCCTGACTCTTTTGAGAACCCTGGATGGGGTACAAATAGATTCAGGTAGAGTAAGAAGTCAAAAACGGGTTAATATGACAAAAATTTGTCATACGCTTGACGACATGTAGAGAAAAACTGAAAATTTTCCAATTTCTATTAGGGGTGCATGACGAAAGATACTTGACTGATTTGGAATTTGACATGGCAGCTGTGAACCCAAGCCAAAGAGGATCACGCTCAGTTCAGGAGGTTTCAAGCACAGTGAGGAGGCTTTGCGCTCATTCAGCAGACGAGCAACAGGTCAGGCTCCATTTTATTCCTCAGCATTTAACTTACTCTTACATGATGTTTTAATGTGCTTTCACATAGTCAGCATTTAGTCCATTTGAATTGTGTTTTACTGTTCTGTGCATGTTTTTTGGGGCAGAACACAGCAATCGCGCCTAGATGCGGACCAAAACAGCTGAAGTGGTCTGGGTCTGCTTTCAAGTATTTGATTGCAGTGAGAAAGTGGTTTGACTGAATAAACTCAACTGCAGGAACTGAACCAAAATTAGCCGCTATATTTTGGGTCCAAGCCAAAGGACTGAGCTGTAGTACTGCTGCAGAAATGTCATGTATTTTGGACATTTGGGATAAAAAAGAAAACATGCTGGACATGATGCACAAAATGTTTTAGACTAGATGTTTATATAATTATCTAATTTATTGAGCGTTAGTGATTTTCACGATAGCTACACAGTTGTTTACTTTTTTCAATCCCTGTATTTCTGACCAATGCATGAAAGAGTTTTACAAGTACATTTTCAGCCATAAAACCCTCAACCAATATTGTTTTGCTTTTTGGTTCAGTTAAATATGTGCACTGTGAAATTAAACCAAACTAAATAACAAATAAACAAAAAGCCTAATTTTTTCTCTGATTAGACTTTGCAAATAGACTAATAAGTGCAAAAGTGCCCATAATGTTTTTCTTCTCTTTTTTGTGCCTCAGCAATCAAATCTGTTTCTGAGTCTAGCCCTCCAGTTGAGAACTTTGACACTCCAGCAGCTGAATGATGTATGGCAAGAGGTCTCCTTTAAATGCCTTGATGACTGGTCAGCCTTTCACAAAATTCTTACTATGAAGTACTTAGGAATCTGTCAGCTGATTAAACAAAGACAATACCTGAAACTCATTTCATTATAGGCAGCCTTTGCTAGAGGCACTACCAGCGTGTGGCTCTGAACCATGCATCCAGTTCACAACAAACCTAATCCTCAACAAGGAGATTGGTCAGGATCATATCATCTCGTTCCTTAGTACCGTCACATTTGCTTCGCATCCCACGCCATCAATGATCAGCCATATCAGTGTGAGTTCTCGTGCTGCTAAAGAAGAAATTGCACTCGTTATCCAATATTACTTCATTTACCATCGATTTCCATTTCCTTCCTCAGGCTCTGTTGAAATTTCCTCTGATTCGTCCAAAGACTATACTTGCTGTTTCCTCACTTGTCCACCGCCTCTGCCAGAGGGAACGGACTCCATGTAGTCAGATCCCTGAGGTCCAACAGCTTGTGCAGGTTCTGAAGGAGGATCTGGGACAGAGCTGTGGACAGCAAGAACCCTTACCAGTTACAGAGGTACAGTCATAAGAATGCTATATGCTGTGAGAAGTATGCCATTGAATTAAATGATACCAGTGTTCATCTTTCTCCTTCAGCTGCTACATGTTTTGAAAGCAGTGGAGAACACAGGTCTGACTGAATTCATTCCTCAATTGAAAATTTGTATTCACAACCAATCGGCACCTGTAGAGCTTCGATTAGCTGCTGTACAAGCCTTCAGACACATCCCCTGCCATAGAAAGGTATGTATCTCTACAGACCTTGCTTTGAACAGGCCTAGGTTTTGTTGCCTAGCTGTTTTCTCCCACCTTGGTCATTTTGCCAATTCCCAACCACAAGCTACCAAAGGTGAAGGATGAAGGCTACATGTTTCCTCAACATAAGAAGCCACTGAATTTTTTTTTCGTATTGCTGCTCATCACAGTGCTACATCACAGTGCAGCTAAACACACTAGATGGAAGGTGCTAACTGCCCTCTTCTGCATACATGAGCTCATAGACAGCCACAATTGTCTTTTTTATTGATTTCCCAAAAATCTATAAAAAACAAAATAATTGAAGCTGAGTTTGTCAAGCTGGTACACCATTTTGGTCAGGTAGTAAGTGATTCTTCAGTTTCCTTGTTACTTGAATAAATTGATATTACATGTTTAATACATGTTTAAGATTATCTGATTGTCTTACCTGATACAATACCGAATTAGTAGCATTTATTCAGGAACTGTATCCATTTACCAGCACTTGCCAGCTAGCCAAGATGGTCTAACAGCTTGACCAGCTCAGCCTGTGTTTTGGCATAGCTGTTCAGACTGAGCTGTTGAATTCAGCAACTTTCTATACAGTGACAGAGGCAAAGATGTTGTTTGTCTCACTTTAGAGAGGAGTTCTTGCTTGGGCATACCAGCAACCTCAAGAGGATGTGGAGATTAGGATTGCTGCATATCAGCAGCTCATGTACTGTCCTGACCAGGAGGTGTTCAGGATCATAAAAGACACCTTAAGCAATGAGACTTCTACCCAAGGTATGAGTGGACATGTGATTCAACTAAAATTTGTGAAGGTCCAGCTACATAAACCAAGTTTCAGCAACTAGCATGAATGAATGAATGCTTAACCATTAGTGATTTGTTCATGGCTATAAATAAGACACATGTACATTTGAAGTGGTTATTTTTTTGTTTCGCACTGGCGCTTTGTTGCCAGTTTTGTCTTGTGTCATGAATTCCATCTAAAAGATGCATATGTTTGGATTCCTGCTTTAGTTGGGTCTTTTGTCTGGAGCCACCTCTTCAACATCCAGAAAACAGAAGACCCTCTGAAGAGAGAGCTAATGGAGTCATTGCCACATGACATCTTCAGTAAAGATTTTGAGGCTGAACCGTGGAAGTATTCGTCACACATGGACTTTACAACGGATACTGGTATATTATGGTCCACTCTGTAGGTTATATATGTATAGTTTTTGCAGGTAAATTACCATGTGTTGTGTTGTGACATTAATCTTTACTGGCTTGTACTCCTTTATGTGTTTGAAAGGAGTGGCCATCCTCAATGTTGAGGGGGCTTTGGTTTTCTCCCCAAAGTCCTTTCTGCCACGTTCTGCAATGGCCAATCTGACAGCTTACATCTTGGGCAGATCATTTAATATTTTGGAGGTATCAAAATTAATTATATATATATATATATATATATATACTTTTAAATAATTTATCGCATCTTTGTACTGATGGAATGCATTGTGAAACTCATATGTTGTGCTCAGGTTTCTTTCAGGATGGAAAATGCAGAACCTTTTCTCTGGAGCATGTTTGAAGGTCAGCATGCTTCCACTAATAAAAGTACTGAAGATCAAACACTATCTACATCACATGGGAAGAAAAAGCAGAAAAGAAATGAGAGCGGGTGGTCTAGCCAACAAGAAAGCGCAACTCAGAATGAAGACTGCAAGTTCAACTCAATCTTGAGTCCTCTCAAAGCTAAGGTGAGGGATAAGTGTGTGGTGATTTGTTGATTGTTTTTAGCCACACATCAGGAATGACTAGGTTTTTGGTTTAAGTTCACAGGAAAGAGGAAAAGCCACAATGAGTTTCAGTGTTGGATTAACGTGAAGCTGTTTGGTAATGACCTCACCTTCATGACCTGTGATGAACTGCTTGGCAAATTGAGAGAGCTATCACTTAGTGTAGCTGGCTTCACTGTGAAGCTTCTGAAGGTGAGAAAAGGCTTTTCCAAGCTTAGATAATTTCATTTCAACAATGAATTTTGATGAGAACCTTCTGCATCTTAGGGTCAGGAGGTAAAAGTAAACCAAAGGGCAATTGTGCTGGCAGAAGAACTGGTCTTACCATCACTTTCAGGGTTGCCAATCAAGCTGAACATCAACATGTCCTCTTTCTACTCACTCTGGATGAAGGGTAGTGCTAACTTTAAGGACTGGTCTCAGTTCTCCTTGGCTGGCTATGTTAAACCAAAGTAAGCACTTTCTAGTTTTTCTAGTTTCTAGATGTATTTCCAAAGTTGTCCAAGAGTTGGGATGACAAGCCTATTCCTCTTTTTTGTCCCTTCAACCAGGACATTTGTTGGCATCTCAGCAAGAATGGGAGTAGATGGAGCTTTTGGTCGAGTTGGGCTGGAGTGGGTCTCCCAAGTCAGAACATCCACCAGCTTGGACGGAGGCATATATGTGCACAATGGACAAAGTCTGAAGATGGTTCTTAACACACCTGACGATGTTATGGATATTTTGTCCTTTAGGTCTGAAATTGTCTAGCAGAAGAATGTAAAAAAAATGGATAATCTATAGTAGACCACTAATGCCTTTCTTGAAACAGTTTCAGAATATATTGCATAAGTGGAGAAAGTAGAGAGGAGCTTACACCAAGGAACCTCAAAGAGAAGACTACCTGTTCTCCCAAAACATGTACTCATAACAATTATACAAAATCAGTTACAATAGATTACCTTTTCCTAAAATGAAATACAGTAAATTAGTTGTTTCCACTTGGTCCAGGGTCAAAGATGCTTGGATGGCAATTATGCACTGATGTCACTTACCCCGTTCTGCTGATGGGAAAAGGTTTTCCCCCTCCTGGTCCAATGATCTTTAGTTTGAGGCTCCAAAAACTGGACAGAGTCCTTCCAAAGTACCTTTTAGAAGCAGCTTATGCCTTTGTTCCACAGGTAGGCTTTTCAGCATATCTTTATTGCTGAAGATTCAATTAAATATTTCTTCTCTATTTGTACTTGTAATTGCCCTTGTAATTGCCTTTGTTTTTTTTTTTATTTCTCAGCAAAACTCCTGGATCCCACGTGAAGCCAACCTCCTGATCTTCCTTGGAACCCCACAATCCACTATCTCCCGAGATATATCTTTGGACTTCAGTCTCAGTCCTCAGAGGCTAATTCTGAAAATTGTTCACCCTCTGAAAACCATTCTCATTCAAGGTTACTCATAGATGTGTAAATTAAGGACATAACAGTTTAAACTGTGTATATGTTATTGTTTCTGCATTATCTGCATAGATTCTTATGCACCATGGTTCTACCAGTATCCTATCACTTCTCATCTTGTGTTCTTGTCCACAGGGCAATTTGATGAACAGAGGTCAGATGGTCAGAGGTCAGGAAGAGCTGAAATACTAATAGATGACAAGTACCATTATTACTTAAAGGTAATAAAATTTGATGTTCAAAGCAGGACAATGTACAGCATATCATTAGAGTAAAACTTTTATATGTAATATATTGTATATGTNTACTTCAGGGACTGATAGAGACTCTGAGTCTTTCATCAGAAAAGAAAACACAATACCAGCTGGAGGCCAAGTTTGCAGCAGATGGGCATCCAGTCATACTCTCTGTTAATGTCACACATGGGCTCAGCAGGAAGATCAACGTCTCTGCTAAGTTGAGAAATGTCTTCATTAAGGATGCCTCCTTTTCAGGCAAGACCTTTATTTTTGGCCATCATTAGATGTATCATGTTAAGCACACATACACATGAGTATACCCTTAGAAAACAAGGTTCCAGCTAGCACTATAATGGATAGTTTGGTTTGGGACTCCAAGGAAACCCCTTAAAGTCTCTATGCAGAACCCTACAGAGACAGCTTAACCTTAGAAAATGACCTAAGAAAAAAAAAGACTAGAAGCTAGTGTACCATTGGAGACTCAAAGAGAGAGATAGAATCCACTTTCATGAGGTTTCTTGAAAGGGTTTTCTGACAAATCAACGAAGTTGGTCAGGCGATCGTAGTTCCGATGATGAGCATCGAAGATGATATCAAAGCAATGGCAAAGGTCATAGGAACAGAAGGCAGTCAGGAAGAATAACATTCAGAACTTATTCAACACTGAATGATTGGCAAGATTTTGCAGTAACGCAGAAGAATGCATGAGTATGTACACATGACCCAGGACATACAATAAATGAAGGAACTAAATTTGTACTCAGGAGATGGTGAACCTTGGGTAGCATTCAGAGTTGCTGTGACAGCTAGAACTCTTAACTGTCTAAGGAACCATTGAAGAGCCCTTTGTAAGAGTAATGTAACTAAGCCATCAAGTTTTAATTCCAATATATTCTTAAGCAAAGCATATAGTGGATCAAAAGTTCTATCTGACTTCATCCACAGTGCAGGTGGAGCGGAGGCAGGACGACGGCAAGAGGCAGTATTCAATGGATGCAGGGCTCCTGTTGCCTTACTTACTTAGCACCAGGATCTTTGGACTACTTGAACACAGGGGGCTGGAATGGACCTCTGGCTTAAAGATCAGATATGGGGTGCAAGGTCAGAGAACCTAATCTTTCAACATTGCTTCTTAAAACAAGTAGAGAGAAGATGATCAACTGATTTTATGTTTTCTCTAGAGGACTCAGAAAATATGAAAGAGTGCCACATGTCTCAAAACCTGAGATATGAGGTCAAGCCAGTTGAGAAGCACTATGGGACGACAGTAGAGCATGAGCTCCAGTGTTCCCACATTGCTTTCATCAACCACAGGGTAACACTATTGTATCTTAAGGTTATATCACAAGCTGAATATGAATGGTCACATTGTCATTGTGTTGTTCTGAATTACAGATTCTGATCCAACATGAAAGGAGCCCTGTTCATATCCAGTCTTCACTTGACCTGAGCTATGGCAATCACTGGAACCAGGGTAGCAACAAACAAAGAGTCCTCTTGAGTCAGTCCCTCAGGAACCAGTCTGGACAGAATCTCAAAAGTTATGCTCTGGAGGTGAAGCCTTTTCATATCTGGCATATTTTGTTGTACTGTACAGCTCCAAGGTCCCTGAATTAATCCTGAGCTCAGGATGTCTGTGTGGAGTTTCTGTACCTGTTCTCCTAGTGTCCACTTGGGTTTCCTCCAGGCTTTGTTTTTCCCCCTTTCAAAAACCACGCCAGTAGGTGAAATTGGCTATGCTAAATTGCCCCTTGGTTTGAATGAATGTGTAAGCCTATTCCAGTGTATATGAGAGAGGCTCCGGATTCACTACAACCATGACCAGAATAAGTTAATATTTTATTGTCACATGTTCATATTAAAGTGATTTCTCTTTTTAGAATTTGTATGCCCAATGTCTTCAGTTCTGTGACATGGCTGAGTAAGCTGGCTAAGTTGAAATCTTCATATTTCAGTTTAGCTTACGAATCCCAGACAAAGGACTGAATTGCAGGAGTCAGTTCCTGTACTCCCACCAGAAAAGAAGGCAGTCTGAGATGAGCACCCATCTGAAGGTCAATTATAATGACCAGATTCCCCTAGTGGCTGGGCTTCATTGGAAAGATTTGTCTGCAAAAGCTTCATTACGGAAATGGGAAGGTACTTGTCCATTATAGAAGTTAAAGAGTTCCAGATTCATGGTACCCATATATCAAGATTTTCTTCTTCACTTCTTCTAACTGCAGGGTCCTTAAACATGGACACACCTTGGTTGTATGTCTACATGGCTCACAAGTTAGCTCAACTCCAGCATGGCACAACCCAACTCACTTCTGAAATTACAACCCGCAAGTTGATTACCATTCGCAACTTGATGCTGGATGTCCTCTACAGAGAAAGGGGCAGAGACAGAGAGGGACACTTATACTTATTCACACCAACAGTCAACTATATAAAGGTAATCATGGTCATCTTAGTATGTATTACAATATTCTGCATCTTATTGAACACAGATTGTTAGGAATACAGATAGTCCCAGGACACATTTACTTGTGTGTGTTTGCTTTGGTCCAGGTTGGTGGCTATATCATAGCGGGGAAACGTAGAGTTAACACCTCGTGTTCCATTAGCACAGCTTGGACGCCAAACTTAAGAGGTTTGATTTCACTGGGGAACGGAAAAGAGTTGAAGACTCTGGATATGAGCACCAGCTATGGCAAGCAGGACTTCAACATCTCCGCAAGCCTCAACATTGTGGATAAGGTATAGGACCTATTCAAACTACAAAAAAGGGGATCTGAGGTACTACACCTTTTTTTTTTTTTTTTTTTGAGTAATAGCATTTATGTTTGGTCATTTTTATTTCAGAAGCTGAAGAAGAAATTCTTGATGATGACTATGACTCTGTCAGACCTAAACAATTCTTATCTTGAGCTTGATATTGGAGGTAGAGTGGAAGAAATGAGGAAGGACATGAACTTATATCAAAAACGATGGGTTCTGCACTTCAGGTATTCTCTTTTTTATGGTTTCATGGCTTGAATATTTACTTCTGATGATGAGATTATACTGTTAAGGCAATAAACAAATTGGAGTGTTGCAATAATGGAGATGTTACTGCTTAAATTTAGATCCAAACTGCTACTTTTGTCTGTATTCCTTTCTACAGGCAGCCATTTAAGTTCCTCCCACGAAGTCTACACCTCCAGAAGACATTCACCATTGATCTGTATAAGGGAATGTACATTCTCGAGTCAAAGCTGCTGCTCAGTGACAACAGGAAAGCTATTCATGTGCTGACTCTTGGATTTCAACCCCAGCAATTTCAACCATATGTATGTCCTTGCTATCCATCCTTTCAGATTTGTGGGTTTTGCAGGAATATTTTCTCTTAAGACAATATCTGCAGTATCTTAAAAAGCATTTTTCACATTATTATAAGATCATTTTGTAATAATCATACAAATCTTTAGAATTATTGGCTGAAAATCTTGTTGAAGTTGGTCCTTGAAGACACTGTTCTTGGTCTTAGGTGTGTTCCTCCCTGATTAATTCTTTTAACTTGGAAAATGTCCCACAAGACTTGGAGATTTGCATTAGTATCCACAAAAACCAGGTAGGCCAAAGAACTAAACATCATTCCATATCAAGAAAGCAAGAATAGTTCAAGAACATCTCGGCTACAAAGAATTAGATACCAACTTTATGCATCATAAAATAATGACATTTTATGAAAACATGAATTTATGAATTTATCTAATATAAATTTGTCTAATATAAGTTTATGTCTGTCTGAATAATTTGTAAATATTTTATTAATTTCAATCTTGAAATTGATTTATTCTGTTGGCAAATCAAAGCAAAGCAAGTTAATTCCTGGAGTAATTCCTGAATTCGTAGAGAAGTATTACATAATATTGCCTAAACTCAATATATTTTTTGCACTGTGTTACTTATGAAATTGTTTGAATATAATCTAACATTGTTTTTAGACTATGCAAGTGTTGCAGGCGAGGATGCTGATCGCTAAAAAGGAGAAGGCGCTGGTTCTCGGTCAGGTCCAACTTTATGAAGGTGAAGGTTCTTCTCAGAAAGGTGTTACAGTCAAAGTCAACCTCACTCAGTTGCTACAGGTAAAACAATATAACATATCTTCTTCTTTATTACATGCCTTTAAGCTAATATTTATTATACTTATTATTATAAATGTTAACTAGTTAACATTTTATTGTTAGCTACTAGTGTGTATATAATATAAATAAATTGTGTAAATAAATTGTTGTCCCTAACTTTGAGTTTGTATTTTATAGATTAAAGCCAGTGAGAATCAGTTGTCCAGTTTGATCCTATCTCTATATTAAAGTTCTTCACATAATTTCTTACTTCACACAATTGTAGCATGACGACATTAAGGGCATTCTAATGACTTACTAATGACTAATGACTAAATTTCTGAAATTTTAAATGAATAATTTACTTTCTATCTATAATCTGGATAACAAGGTTGTACTTTCAAAATGGCCTCGCCAGTCAACATCACAATATCGTCATAAGTTAAGAAAAAAGAATGAGTTCTTCTTAGTAATTTTCTTCTTCCCATGTTCTTCAGGAATTTCGGATGATGCAACTTCCTGTTGAACATGTGACTTGTGGAATATTCCAGCATTTAATAGGCATGACTGTGCTCTGTTAACAGAGTTGAGTGAATGTTGTAGGGCACTAATATGTACATTTTTCATAACCTATAATAGATGATGGAAAGGAATGTTCATGAAATATTAAATGTATTCACGAATTAATGAAAAAAATGCTTTTTGAAGTATTTTAATGATTATACTGTAGGTATAATCAAGGTGACCTGTAGCTACAGTATATTGGACGGGGGCAGGCAAATGCTGTTGATAACTTTTTAATAATGTTATTAAAGTTGTGAAGGAGTATCTACAGTATGTTTGCTTTATATGCATGTTTGTAAGTATAATATCAGTGGAACGCAAATGGCAGCCCAATCATAGAATCACCTTGCTGACGTCTGCTATTTCCATTACAGATGAAAATTCCTTCATTGGTAACTTTTGACGGTGACGTGATAAGAAGCTACAGGACGAGTAAAGAATTTAAATACGTCGCCAAAGGAAATTTGGTCATCGAAGATAAGGACTATGATGTAAAAACCTACGCATTACTAGTTAAAAATGCTAACAGTGTCATTTTCAATCATATATAATGATATCAATATATAGAGAGTCATACATAGGTGAATATGTGATGCCTTTCATTATCTTAATGACACAATAAATGTCTTATGGTAATGTTAATGAAAATTTGTTTTCAGGCATATTTTACATTAGAGAAGACTCCTTCTGGAAATATCAGCAGTTCTGTATATCTGCGGTCTGATGGCAAAATAAATGCTATGCTAGATGTTTCTCTAGCTAATGCCATACGAAAGGGCATTCACACACTCAACTTCAACCTCAGCTTTCAGCAAATTTTATTTCCACCGGTCATAGCAGACCTCCACCTTCATCTCAGGGCAAACTCTTCTTCAGACAGGTAATTTATTGTACAATTCGGCTTGACGAATTGATTTCTTGATACTAGTCCTTGCACCGTTTAACACTATATTTGCTTTTCTCTCAGTTGCTTTGTTTTGTGTGCACTGAGAAAGAGTGATGAGATGTTTCAGGCTCGGCTGAGCACAGTTCTAGCGCAAAACCCTGGACTCCGGTTGTCTCTTGTAGGGGACTTGAATGTCTCACTGTCTGGCGTTTCAGTCCTGCCGCGTGTCTCCAGCTTAGCAGGGTTGCTGGATCAGGCGAAGGGTCTGACTGAGGGTAGGCCACAACACTCAATAAATGTAACTGAAAATGGATAAACAGTATGATGTACCATTCTTTGATTATTGGGAAAAAGTGGAATTCGAGGAATAAAACACTTGTTGTTACAGTCAAATCATCAGCGTTGGAGTGCTAATGCGTCACACCACTCCATCATTGATTATTTTCCTATGACAGCCTATGATCATTCCTCAAGCATTTTATACCTTACATAATCCAGATCACTGCTGCTTTGTGCTTGTGTTCTCCAGGACACCTGACCTTAACAGCAGACCATGCTGTATATCGCGTGGAGATGAGACACGAGAACTCTCGGTTTAAAGAGGAAATGAACGGGTCTGAAAGTGTCTGGATTTGTGTCCTGGCTCAGGAGCAGTCACTCTGCATGAACATTAGCAGGACCTTTATACAACATGGCCAGAATGCTCTCCATGCTCAACTCGCTCACTCATTTCCTTGGCTGCTCGCAGCAGGTACACTCACATCCATCTTTTTTGCTATTTTATATTCAGATGTTGAATATGAAATGTCACTCTTACACTCTTACACACCGGTATTAAATGTGTAGCATATTTTGTACGCTTCCATTGGTTCAGGACTCCCATTTACCACCAGTGCAGTGGTGGATGTGAAGCGGAGTGAAAGTGGTCTGTCTGCTGAGCTTGCACTTCATGCTGGAACCCAAGAGCTGAAGCTCACACTGCAGAGAAGACTGCACAACTCTACAGAAATTGCTGGGCACATACTGGTTAGTGCTCCTTTCAGTATCTCACCACAATTTCAGTGGTATTTTTTGATAATGTGGTTCATTTTTTTCTGTTGGTTCAGTTGGTTCATGGTGGTATTGACTGTCTATATTTAACATCAACATCCCTCATATATTAAGGGATTAACAAGCGTAACTTTAGTGGCTCTTTGCTAGACCTTTGTGCTCTGAGTCAGTTGGTTCCATTGTTATTTGAAGGAAATGCCTCTGATTCCATGCTCATCTCCTACAAAGAAGACAAACTGAATGGTCATACGGCTTGTTTTAACAGGTGAACTGCATGGGGAGGATCGGCCTGGACCACCTGCTGAGCTACTGCTACTCAGAGGCGCTGGATCAGTCGCTGCGAGTATGGGCGGTTTCTCTGGCTAGTTGAAGCGCAGATCTGAAGACCGTGTGTGTACTGCTATAATATATTAACCCATTCTTTATGCACATAGATGGAGATACAGGCTAATCTGTTAGATTCCATCCACATTCTGCCAGAAAACCAAGGAACCTTGTCATTGCTACTCAAGATCCTGGGACACCACCTAACGTCCAGGTTCAGTATAACAATCTCATGGTGCAAAATATCCAAATTTGTCATCACTGAATATACTTACTATTGTCTTTTCTTTAATCTTAGCACTGGCCTGATGGTTAATGTTCACCACAACATCTCTTCTCTACAACCTTATGTCCCGTTTGGGTTTGACACCAAATCACAGGTATGGCAAAACCTGGAATCTCCGATTTTTACTAAAAGTTTGAATGTGTCAAACTTGACAACGCCCAAAACTAACAAGGCCTGCAGAGGGCCAAGTCTTTCAAATAAGCAAAATAACATGCCGTTTTGTGTGCGTGCCTTAATGAATATGCAATTTGGGTAGAAACTTGTCATAGATTCGCCCTCTCAGCATGCTTTGTGCAGTTGATGTGCTTTTGTTTATATTCCCAAGTGCCTTTGTTTTTGTCTCCCAGTCTCCATTCTTGTCCTGTCATTGGTTCGCTACCTAAATGTGTTCACCTGTTCTGTGTTTGGTCCTTGAATAGTTTATCTATTTATAATCCTACTTGTGAAGTTTTATCAGGCATTCATGTCATTAAGGCTAAGTCGTGATTCCATTGTGCCTTAGTTTCTAATTCACTGTGTAGTATTTCCTGGTTCTTGACTCTCTGCCTGTGCCCTGTCCCAATTTGGATTTCTGACAATGTTTCATGGATAATAAATTTTCACGCTTCATTCACCACATGTTACAAAATCTTTAAGTGCAGCACCTATACAAGTTTGCATGCCCACTAACTGCATTCACAATTTGTCAGATTTCCGTATGCAAATTACTGTAGCATTCTTTATGTGGTGTCTTTGTAAATCAGTGCCTTAGCGTGTTCTGACATGTATCTATCCAGGCCACTGATATCATGCTTTTGCCTTCATACAGCTAAATCGATCATCTTCTTCAATTAAGGCAGCAGCAGAGTTAGCAATAGACAATCATGTGATGCGTTTTAAAGGACAGGCTTCACAGACAAAGCTTGGATTCAAGCAGGTGTTCGAGCTTTACCACTCTTTACCTCAGGTACAAATGAAATTTTCGAGCATTAATGTTGTATTCATTAATGTTATATTTAATAACAGCTATTATGTAATCCTAACAAAGATTTGGAAGTGTTTTATTCTTCTTATACCACAGCAATTTGCCAATGATTACATTTTCTCATTTATTAAAGAATGATCTCTTTCTTGATTACTTTATTTCTATTTCTGTACAGCTGATGTCAGTGCCCAGAAGTCTTTTAGTAAAGACAGGGTATGCTGGGCGCAACGGATCACACGTCCTCACACACCACACACAGTGGATGGAGGAAAACTCACCTGCACCTACAGGGTTACAACAATGGAACTCGAGACAGATAGGTACCAGTGCTATTATTAACTAAGGAATAAAACACTGCTGTTATAGAAAAGTAATCAATGGCAGGGTGGTGTGATGTGACCTGATGCAGAGCGGAGTTGCTTATTTTCCAATAACAGCACATCCTGAAGTGTTTTATTCCTCTTATACCATAGCAGTTTCTACAACAGAAGGCTTAGAGGTTAATTTTTTGGTCCAAAAATTTTTTCTGTAATAAATGTCATTTTTCTCAGATGAGTTTGGGCCTGACTCTCGGGGGTGGGAGCTGGAAGTGAGGCTTGAGAATGAAACTCAGAGCAAACGGGGCAACGTTCTCATTGACTGGGATCTGACTGGAGCGCAGGAGCAGGTAGGAAGTGGACTGAGATGACTTATGTCTCTTCTCAGGCGTGACCTGATATTTTCTGAAATATGCATTTCGGCTTCCCTAAATTCTTTTCGCAGTGAACACAAGCACAGCTCACAGTTGTATATCAAATTTACTGTGTGTGTGTGTGTGTGTGTGTGTGTGTGTGTTCAGATACGAGCTACAGGTTCTTGGAACTCTGCAGGCAGGCAGACCGAGGCCAAGCTCGAGCTCAAGCAACCTTTTACATCCACTCTCTCCCACTTACACCTGCAAGTGCTCTCACATAACCATGCACAACAACAAGGACATGACAGGAACAATCAGGTACACACACACACACACACATACACACACACACACACACACATATCCTGCTCAGGTTGGTATTCACAGAAACACTGGATGAGTAATGTATCATTCTCAATAGGTCCATCTGTCCTGGGACCGTGGGACACCCATGAATGTCTCTGTGACTGTTAGTAACCGGAGCCACGAGGACGTCAGCATGACGCAGGCTTGTGTTTTTGTGTCACCTGGACAGGTAAATCATGCTTCCTTTTGCAACACCATAACAATAAAACGTTAATACAGATCAGTTTTTAGTCTTACTGTCCACCAGAGGGCACTGATTTAGTGTATTAGGTGCGTCTTCATGCATGAGCA
>CM074948.1:24839147-24862153 GCA_037577455.1 Pangasius macronema | reverse complement strand
GGTGCAAGTGTTGAGGATGCAGAAGATAGGGATAGGTGGAGAGTGATGATTCGCTGTGGCCACCCCTGAAGGGAAATTCTAGTTACAAGTCATGTTGTGGAACATCCACAAGTTTGTTCTTGTTATCATTTATATTATAGCAGATATAAATAGTCATTTATATGAACACTCACCAGCCTCTTCTCTCTCTCTCTTCTCTCTCTCTCTCTCTCTCTCTCTCTCTCTCTCTCGTTAAGTTAATAAGACAAAACAGCTTTTCTTGTTGCATAGAAACTACAAAGGGAAACCTTCAAGTTACAGCTTTACCTCTGACTATTCCACAGCACTGACAATGGAGACTCCTTCCATATATAAACATCTCCTCACAGAAAACGTAACCATATCAACAGTTACAAGTTTTTAATCCGTTTATACGACAACACAAGTCCCTGTGCAAGTTCTTACTATAGAAATGAGAATGTATTAGAGAGAAAGAGAGAGCATTAATATAAATTAACCAACACTGTGGAAAATTACCTGACCAATCTGTTTCGACTAAAACATTTTGTTGATACTACTGATACTACTTTAAACCTCAGACTTCCGTAGCAACAACAGTTTCAGTAAAATTAAAAAGCAACATTGATCCCATTTACTATGGACTAGATGCTGCAGGATTTTCACAAACCCGAAATGCCCTTAGATGGAAATTTTTTTGACCAATAAATAAATAAATAATGGAAGGATTGTTTTTTTTTTTTTTGGGATCATGAGCAATGTTTCTGACCAACAAGAATTATGTTCGGATTATTTTAAGCCTGTAGGCTATTTTAACCCTGAAATATGTCTAGGATGATTTCTGTGGAAAATAAACAGGGATTTGACCAAAATATTTTTTTAGTGACTGCAGATTTTGTAACAATGAATTTCAGATGCGGTCAGTTCTCCCTCTTGTGGAGGCCCACGGCTGCGTCTCGATGGCACAGGAGGGGAAACTTTCCTTCTCCCAAAGCGCAGAACTCAAGTGGGGTGACAAGAGAATTAAGCAAAGCATGAAATATCAGGTAATTGCAGCAGCAAATAGAAAATTTGACTAATAATAACAATATAACAAGAATAAGAATATAATATCTTTAATCTGCAGGTGATTCCTCAGTTATTCATCTTATTATTCATTAATTGCAATGAAACCAACTGAAATCTGAATAATGGATGTCCAACTATTACCAAAGTTATTACATTATGTACTGAGTTATGGTTATATGTACGTATAGTTTATAGTTAAAGGAGTATCTGGCTACAAAGCGTTTGAGTTTTAAGAGAATAGCCCCACAAAAAAGATCAGACGAAATAAATACCACGTACAGTTCACATCTGGAAAGGGAAATGTCACTGTCACATTCCTGTGGTGTTAATGTGAATGTTAAGGTGGTGATGATCTGATGATTTGAATCGTCCACCACATCCTTCTCATGTCCAGGAACTTTCAAAAAGCTCTCTGGTTGGCTCTTGCTATACTGAAACTTCCAGAATTCACCTATGATGAAACACTTTATGTGCTAAATCACACGAGCCTGAAAATCTGGTTGCCTCTGCCAGGAGGTTAAGACTTAGATCGATTTTCCAACAGACAAACAAACCCCAAACAAACATCCAGATCAACCTGCCTCTGGAATCTCACAAAATACTCACGTAAACACAAATAGAAATATAAAAGAACTTGAAATGCTCTACAGGAAGTAGGGTCCAAGATCATTTACAGAAAGAGGCTCTGTCTCTCCAAGGTAGGCTTCATCATTTAGTAACATATGGGTACCAATGTTATCAATGGGGTGGAATGATTAAATAAATAAATGACTATACAATGTCCCGAAGTGTTTCTTTTCAAAGTATCACCCCTTGTATGTTTGCTAATTTCCACGAAAGGTGCCAATACTTATGGATAAGACTTTAACATCCTAACACAGTGTTGTCTATTTGTAGTAAGTGTTTCTGGGGCAACTGGTTTGCTGCTAGTAGACAAATTGATGGCCTGGATGATGGAAAAGCGTCATTAACGTTGGTGTGTGTGTATTTTCATGCTCTATTAAACAGAAAGCTGACAGAGGAATGCACACTGTCCAGATGGAAACTTCAGCCCAGAACATCTCCCCTGGCCCATGTTCTTCTCATACACTCCTGGCTCAGATACACTCTAACCTCAAAGATGTCCTGGAACACCATTGCCTTCTGGGGCTCTGTCCTCCACAACCAGTGAGTACACACGCGTCTTTATTGTATTAACTCTGTGTGTGTGTGTGTGTGTGTGTGTGTGTGTGTGTGTGTGTGTGTGTGTGTGTGTGCATGGTATGAATATGAATGTCCATAAAGGCCTGGCACTTACCGGGGCCATAATAACTTACAGCACATCTGTATTTCTCTCACAGTTTATCTGAACACAATGTTATTTCCACGATGGCTGTGTGTGTTTAGACCAGGCTGCCCTCATTTGCATAATAAATAAACACTTATGACAATTTTCCAACACTATTTTTTTTCCATTAATGAACAACACGTCATAATTTATCACTTACAGCTTTGTAGCAGCTATAAACAGATGTTCCCTCACAGCCTTTCTTTTCTCTCTCTCTTGAAGTTAATAACAAAAAAAAAACCTGCAGCTTATCATGTTCATCTCTGTCCAGAAGACTTTCCCATGTCAGGAAACTTCAAGTTACACATTCAAGTTCGTCTCCTGACAAAAAAAACTTCACCATGTCAACGATTACAGATGTTTTTTAATCCGTTTATGTGAAGCATCAACCATAAAAATCGTTAGCTGGAAACAATAATATATTATTAAATAACAGTCCGATCTGCTGTTATACAAAATTAATCAACACCGTCTGGCCAATCAGAATCCAGAATTCCTTCAAGTCACTTCACAGCTTAAGAACTGCTTCATTTTCTTCCCAATCCATACCTTTCTTTACAAGGCATGGTTGTATTTTTTTCCACAGGCTCTGTCTTGGTCTGGTTCTCACCGAGTGAACTCGGGGAAGGACTTGCTGTACAGCCGCACTAGTGTGTCACTTTCTGGTCAGGCCCAGCAGAGCGCATTTGTTTTTGCGCTCAGGAACACCAGCAGCGCCCAACGCAGCCACTACTCCCTGCTCACTGAGGTCCTCTTACCACCATTTGAATACCATAAAAACGGTTTGAATTACAACTGGCAATACAGTCAAAGCTGCTGTTATCAACACTTTTGACCAATCAGATTCGAGATATCAATAGCGCTGTCGTATAAAATGTATTATTGCTATTATATTTGAATTCTGGAGGTTTGGAAAGATCGTGAGGATGAGTTGTGTGTTGCAGTGGAAGATGGGAAACTGGAGCGTTAAATTGGGAGGAAGTGTACTCTCCGCAAGCAGGAATTCAGCGCTGCAGGTTCAGGCGAAACTCGACCATAGTGAGCTCGTCTGGCTGCAGACTACACTGGGAAAACGGTGTTTACAAGCTGCTGCTGGATATGACAGTGGTCAGAATTAAAAGCCTCTTTTTTCATTCTTTATGAGCTGATTATGCAAGCATAGAGCCCTCTTCAATCTCCATCTTCTCTCAGACTCATCTGATGACCTCCGGATGACCCTCTGCTTGGAGGGAAACCACTGGTTAACCTTTAAGACCCAAAGAGGAGGCAATGGCATTGAGAACGAGACATTAGCACTGATCTCCATGGGAGTGGTCGACCGCGGCCTCGTCTTTCGCGCAAAGGGTTGTGAGGCGTGCTTAGCAGCAACAGAGGTGAGGTGAAAAGTAGATATATGTCCATAAGGTAATATATCTGCCACATTCCACGATTCCTCTGAGCTGATGATTTCCTATCTCGGCAGGCACGGCTGCAGCAGTTAGCCACGCACATGAAGAGGAAGCTGCTGCAGAGGGTCCAAAGGCTGCACCATCTTCTTCTGGAGTTCAGGAGACAGGTTAGAGCAGGATGGAGTCTCGAACACTTTTATTGGTTATGTGATGATTACAACCCACATTTTGTGCTCACTTATGGAAATAGATGCATATCCTTGGGGATTTTCCTAATGGCAGGGGTATGTTCACATTTGTTAGTGTCAATAAGAGATGGAGGAGAAAGGGCACAAGTACATAAAATGGCGTGATATTTATTAGGGGCAATCCACGAATCATTGTCACTGTCCAAGTAAACAGGTAGACAGTGGTACACGGGAATCCATATTCAGCTGTGGATCCAAACAAATGAACATGGAAACAAGAAACAGGCACAAACCTTAACGAGATGAACAGCATGGTAAGACTTTGTGAGGAGAGAGAGAGAGAGAGAAAGACAAACAACAGGCTATAAATAACTAAACTAATCAAAATGAAACACATAACAGCTGAACATACTAGGGAAGTCAACCAATGATAAGACAGGACAGAAACCAAAACAAAAGCATATAGCCATAATTTTAACAAAAGCACATAAACAAAAAAAAACAAAACAAAAGAGTGCAGTGATTGTTACACTGGGAAACACGTCATGGGCTTGAGAGCCAAAATTCGTGACACATGCTGCGGTAATCATGAAGGCATTTATTCATAATACGCTCATACCGAACAACAGTGTTTACTCTTCTACACCTGTACTGTAATGATTTTTAATCGCACCATCTAAAGATCCTTTTTGAATCTGGTTCCTCTTGAGGTTTCTCCTCATGTCGTTTCAGGGAGTTTCTTTCATTCCTCTGTCACCTCTGGTTTGCTCATCAGGGATCTAAATCCACATTTAGATATCTCTGTGACAATGGTAATTGTTAAAAGTGCTATACAAATATATTTTGTATTGAGTTAAAAAAAAAAAATCCTTGTCCAGGCTGGAGGAAATGAGCCCCTGCAGGAGCTGAGCCACTCAATCCTGCGGGTGACCCGCCGAGCCGAAAACCTGCTGCTGCAGAAAGCACTGATGCCGTGGGACCTCTGGGTGTCTGGGTCCATCCGTCACACCCTTACACACAGCCTGCCCCAAACACTCCAGATTCTACAGCACATGTCTCAACTCGTCCAGCAAGAGCTCAAAAGTGAGTGGGGCCTTGTTAGGCCAAGAGACAAGTAGAGTTGATAATGAATAGATGCAGCTGACATAGGAATGGCTGATCACTACCGATATGTTCATACGGAGTTTTCCACTTCTTCAAACGTTCTTGTAGAAAGCATAGAACATCAAACGACTGGGATATCTCTGATTCCTGATTGAGCTGGAGAAAATCCAAGCTATTTAATGCCATGAATACTATAAATTCTAGATTAGGCCTACCACGAGCAAGTTGCATTTCCACCCATTTAAGTTAACAATCAGTTAAATTATTATTTATGAGCAGATAGTTATTTACTAGGTAACAACTAAAACGATGGAGCATTTAATTATTTTCCCACCCCATAGTGTTTCATTCCTCATATACCACAGCGATTCGCCAATGCTTACAATTTTTTCTATTTTATTTTATTAATGAATGGTACGTCATACTATCTATCCATTTGTAGTTACATGCAATGTCGTGAAATGTCTGTGAATGTTAATGTTAACACTTAAATTGTAACAGCTATAAACAGTCATTCCCATACCAGCTGCGCTTCTCTTAAATAAACGTAAAACTTCACTATTCAGTGCAATTTTATATTATGCTCCAAATGTCTGAGTCATCCACAAGAATAGTTGTATTTATATGAGTTCTAAATCATGTATTCTTAAATACCAGTAAATGTGTACACATTTTGTAATCTAACACGTGTACGCCCAGAGCCGCTGGCCACGCTGGCCGGAGCGTACCATGACGTTACAGGAGATCGTCTGGACATGATGTGGCATGGCTTACTGGGCCTGTGGAGCCGAGACCTGGAGCAGATGCTGCCTGCAGTTCTACATAATCACCACCTGAGGACGCCATCCATAACTGCTCTCCGCACTGCCATCACCGCTCTTGACCTGGTGAGATGAGGACAGTTCATGTAAATCCTGGCTTCTCCAGTTCTACACTGCACACTGTGTGTGTTCCCTGCATTCAGTTTGACCCTGGGGTTAAAGATCATTCAGTGTTATGGCCCCAGAACTTTAGATATTTCTACTTCTATATATCTTTACCTGCAAATTTTTTTAAGCCTAGCTTAAAACCTACCTTTTCACTCATTACCATCATTTGTTAGTTGCATGTTTTTGTATGATATTTGTTTTTTTTTTTCAAAAGCACTATACAATATAATGATGTATTACTTATTCCTCATTTGACTGCTTGAGCGCTCAAATTCCAGTCTAACTTAGCGCCATGCTGTTACATTTCTTAGAGTAAAAAGTGTGAATAAAGCTTTCCGTTGGCACATTTTTCAGGTCATGCAGCACACAGTCCAGTGGGCTGAGTCCAGATTGGCCATGATGTTAGTAGGATTTAGAAGACAACTTGCTTTCATGTACAAGTACTCTGAAAGGTGGGATTGAAAAATGGGTGTTAAATGGATTGTACCTGTTGTGAAATGCATGAACTACAGATTAAATATGAATGCTGTACTGATTTTCTTAGGATGACATGAAAACAACATTTTGATGTACTTTCAAATGCTACTAATTTTCATGTGTAGAGTAATTTCATTGACTCATACCTGTCATTGAAAATATATTGTAATATATCTGCTAGATACTTTATAAGCAGTGTTAATAGTTGCTTAGGTCCCCCGAGCCACCAGGGGGCACCATGAGAATACAGGATTGCAGGAAATAAAAACAAAATACAGTATATATTTAAGGAATGGTGAGCCCATGGTTGTAACCCTTTGTTCACACTAGTAAAAAAATTTGAACGCAACATTAATTTTCTATGTACATGATCAACAGGGAGCCCCAATTTCAGCAACAGCAGCAAGCAACAAAATGACATTTGAATTGATATTTTCTTAATTCTGTGCAAAGTACATATGTCAAAACCACAAATACAAATGATTTCTCAGACCAATCCTATGACATGTGTTGTCCAACATTTCTTCAGTTCCCCACTTTACTAACTTTAGTTCCTACTTGCAATTAGTTCCCATTTAAGCTTCCGCAACACACCTACAAAGCTTGCTAGTGTTAGTTGCCATGGTTCGGGATTTAACAAGCAAGAGACTTTACACCAAAAGATGAAACACATTTTCTGTCTTGTGATCACACTGTGTTTTTGTTGCAGGGACGCGGAAGTGACAGTGAGTCTTCCTTTACTGCGTTATCCATGGACAAAGCGGTCAGTGGTCGGCATAGCAGAAGTCGTGGTGGAGGAGTTCCTCATGAAGCCTCTTCTCTCACTGAACTCAGCAAGTATCACAGCTGAGCTCTACAGGCTTAAGAGGAAACTGATGGACAGTCCTTTTAATCGTGAGTCTCGGGATTTCATTTCATGATTTATAGCAGTATAAATATAACACCTGAAAAACAGAATAGCCAATATATCTTACTATCATCTCAATTATAATTCACAAAACCCATGGTTGGGGATCCTCCAGATGGCAGATGTGTATGTACAGTGGAGAGTGTAAGAATTCCATTAAAAAATACAAGGACAGTACTGCGAAACTCTTTTATTTGCATATCCTTGCTTGGGGTCATAGCGCAGGGTCAGCCATGGGGCAGAGAGGGTTTAGGGCCAAGCTCAGGGCCCCAACAGTGGCAGCTTGGAGATGCTAGGACTTGAACTCAACCTTCTGCTCAGTATCCCAGAGCCTTAACCACTGAGTGACCACAGAACACTTATCACTTTTGTCATCTCTGGTGGTCACATTACTACTCAAAGGCCATCATCTGAAACCATACAGTTCTATACTTTTTCTTACTACTTACTACTTTCTTACATTGTGACTGGATTCCACATCATGCAACCTGTCCATCTGCCTGAGTGTTCTCTTCTTTCCTTTCACTGATGTCCTTGTTGTTGAAGTTGCACCAAGCATGACTGCTTCAAGTTCTACCATCTGGTCTGCAGCTGAGAAGGAAATGAGTGGAAGACTGCATTCATTATTGGTCACTATGGGGCCTTGATAATGGCTTTTGAGTGAAACAATGCCCCAGCCGTACTTCAAGACCCCTCATCATGGTGAATTGTAACTTATTCACTTTCAGTACCCGCTTTATCCTGTTCAGGGCCACGGTGGATCCAGGGCCTATCCCAGGACCACTGGGTGTGAGGTGGGAATACACTCCTGATGGGACACCTGTCCATCCATGGCACCATGTACACAAACATTCACACAATTATTGACACATATGTTCAATTTATCTTAGTAATTCCACCTATTGGCACCTATTGAGATGAAACCAGAAAGCCCAGAGCAAACCCACATGAACACAGTGAGAACATGCAAAACTCTTCACAGACAGTAACCCAAGCTCAGACTGAACCGAGAACTCTGGGAACATATCTGCCATGCCTGAGAAGAACTTCATCGCCCCCTTTTAGAACCATTTCTAAGTCAAACCAGATAAACATGAGGTTTACTTCTTGTAGTTTATCATCTCTAAAAGCAATGTCCAGATGCATCCTTGGAAAACTAAATATACCAAACTATCACCTATCCATCTCCATTAAGTGGGTATAACAACTGTATTGTTTTGCCAACTTTCACAGAAAAGTTATCTGTAAATTTAGCAGTTAAGCAGCACCTTTCACTGCCCTGGCTAATAAATCCCACACGCAACATACTCCTGAGGCATAAAAGGCATTCCTTTTAAATTCAAGCAGCATTTCAGTTTGGGCATAATGTATAAGGCCCATCTTAATCCATTGCTTCCTAACAATGTAAAAGAGGATACATGTTTGAAGTTAGGAGAGGTGCTTCCTCAGCGTCATCCCTCTGCCTATTCATCATCTTTCCATTACACAAAGAATCTATTAATAACAATTAACTGCTGGCTATTAAACAGGCCATGGAATAGTAAAGATCTGGCTGGAAGAGGTCCAACATGCTAACAAACCTAAATGACTTAAACCCTGTCTTCAACAAGAATGTACCAGATGCCCTCTCCAAACATTTTAAACCTTCAGAGCCAGAAAAGTAATTTGGCAACACTGTCCCTAGTTCCTAACTTATGAATTCAATTTTGATGGGGCATAGAGGCCATGGACCAATAGGCAGCACAACAGAGAAACTGGTCCCCACTGCCCATGGTCCAATCGTTTAAGAGACAACAGAAATCATCACCATTCTTTTGCTGGATGAAGAATATTCTGAAGAAGATTCAATCAATCTGTCAAATCAAAATTTTATTGGTATAGTGTTTTTCATGCAGGTTTGGACTTCAAAGGGCTTTCCTTTCCTTTCCTTTGACTCTGATCCAATTTCATGGATTTAGAGAACATTCAGCAAGTATATCAGTCAACATCTCTTTTCATCCTGAATCCCATAGCCATACTGAGATAATCAATTAAGGTATGAAAACTATCCTACACTGCATAGCTTTCACAAACCATTCCTCTTTCAACAATCACATCCTATGGGCTGAGAATTCGCAAAGCACTTTATGCTCATCCTTTTGAGTGTCAGCCTTTACTTTTTCATCACCAGTTTCAACATTTATTTATTAGTAAGGACAGATTTGAGGGTCCATGCAGGCTTTTTATCAGACATGTCAACTTCAAGAGCTTTAAGCCAGAAGTAACAGCAGTGGCATGGGAAAAATGGTTGCTCTCTACAGATGGGATCCCACAAACTGGCTCACTTTAAAGTATTTGAGAAGTGTTAAACCAATGGTGCAATGGTGACTTGTAACTGGGTTTAATTTGAGCCCAGGGCCAGATCTAGGAAAAACCCAATTACAGAAGGAGTCAAAGTAATAAAATAATAATTTTTTGTGTGTGTGTCTAGTTGAATCAAGCTTATAAAGGTACAGATTCAAAGAAAAAAATCCCTTGTAGTACTGATCAAGTACTTAACTTCTCACTTAATTTCATAGGACATTTTTGTTGTTGTTTTTTTAATTCACTTTAAATCATTTTTGATTCTCACTCCTATCCAGATCAAGCATTTCTTGTGGCAGATGGATTCGTCGTGTCATTTGATGGACAAGTGTTAAAGATACCACATTCCTGTGACCTTGTCTTAGCTGCTGATGTCACCAAGAACACGTTTGCCATCACTTTAAAATCTGACTCGCCAGAAAAACAGCATTCCCTCATGGTTCGGCTGCAAAACACCACTGTTATGGTTCGTCCAAAAGAGCAGGTATGTACACAATTAACATTTCACATCATTTTACACTGGCATCTTGGAGAATCATTCCTGGATTGTGGACTTTTTGGAGCCTTTGTTTGAAAGATGGGTGAGAAATTAAAGGATACACCAAGTTAGTAAGGCGTTGGGCCACCACAATCCACCAGAACAGCTTCAATGCACCATCGTATAGATGAATCTTAAGCTGTATTAGAGGGATGAACACCCTTCTTCCAAAAGATATTCCCTCAGTTGGTGTTTTGAGCACATTGCCAATCCCAAATCTCCCATAGATGTTCAATTTGGTTGAGATCTGGAAATAGTGAAGGCCATGATGCATGATTTACTTCATTTTCATCCTTGTTAAACCATCCAAGGAGCCCTCTTTCCCTTTGGATGGGGGTGGGGTCACCCTGAAAGAGACCATGCCCCTGGTTCAACATAGGATAAAGGTGATCAGTCAGAAGAACGTTGTATTGATTTGCAACTAGTACACTAGCACAATTTCCCCCACAGCATAACAGAGCCAGTGTTTATTCCTATAATTGGTTGCCCATTTTTATATTATGTCTGTTGTTCTCTTACCAGGTGGATGTGGATTGCCGTAGCATACAGACACCCTTCATTAATCCTGATGTGACTGTGACCAGAGAGCTGAATCTACTCACAGTGTCCAACAGAAGAGGATTATTAGTGTCATGTGACCCCCCTCTAAGCATGTGCAGTGTAACACTAGATGGATGGCTGCATGGTAAGATATCTGTTCTCTGTTTTGTGCCTATTAGATGCGATACTTATACCAGCATGTGTCTAATATTAAAAGATTATTTGGTTATTGGTGCCCTGTTGCTAAATTCAATCTACTGGCTTCCTGTAGCTGGCAGATTAAACACTGATGCTTGACTACAAAAGCATTGCCTATCAAATTCCGCTCTGTACCCTGTTCCCTTTGAGCCACTAGCTTGACTCGACCTGGAAAACAAGGAAGACATGCTTTATTACCATTCTCTATACTGGCCCCCAGCTGGTGGAATGAACTTCCCCTGGCTGTCCGAATATCTGTGTCGCTGTGAAGACCTACCTCTCAACTAAATACTTAACTGAGAACTTGATTTTCAATTTAAAACTTAAAATACTGTAAGTGTAAATATACAACCCAATCTCATGGTCTTCTGTATATCACTTTATCTGAAATTTCACATTTTTAAAGATTTTACCAAATTCTGTCTTGTCAGATGTGTATGTGGGTCTGTGCATGTCTGTCTGTCTACCTGTTTCTGACTCTCTGTCTATCTGTCAGTCTCTGGGTATCTGTCTAGCTCAGGGTATCTGTCGCTGTCTATCTATCTGTCTGTCTATGTCTTTTTCTGTCTCTGGGTATATGTCTCTCACTAGGTGTCTGTCTGTTGTCTCTAGGTGTCTGTTTGTCTCTGTGTGTCACTATGACTCGGGGTGTCCATCTCTGTCTGTCCCTATTTATCTGTCTTTGGGTGTCTATCTGTCTGTCTGCATGTCTGTCTCTGGGTGTCTGTCACTAGGTATCTGTCTGTTTCTGGGTGTCTGTCTGTCTGTCTGTCTGTCTCTGGGTATCTGTCTGATTCTGGTTCTGTCTGTCTCTGTCTTTGTCTGAGTGTCTTGTCTGTCTTTGTCTGGGTGTCCTTCTGTCTCTGCTTGTCTGTGTGTTTGTGTCTTTGACTTTGTCTGTCTGTCTCTGACTGTCTTTGTCTGTATCTCAGCTTCCAGCTATCTGTCTGTCCTTGTTTATCTATGGGTATCTGTCTGTCTCTGTCTGTCTCTGTCTGCGTGTTTTGTCTGACTCTGTCTGTTTGTATCTGGGTATCTGTCTGTCTGTCTCTTTTTGTCTCCATCTGTCTCTGTCTGTTTGAAAGTCTCCATCCCTTTCTGCCTATGTCTGTCAATCTCTCTCTCTGTCTGTTTCTAATTCTGACTTGTTGTTCCCATTAGGGATATCCCGTGGACTTCTAGGAACCAATGATAATGAAGTGGGAAATGATTATTTACTGCCAAATGGCTCACAGGCCTACAGTGTGGACGAGTTCACACAAGGATGGAATGTGAGCTCTTTATCTTTCTGTTTAAGTTTAAACAATTACCTGTTATAATTTTTTTTTTTTTTTACTAAAAGTGGAACATTATTAAAATAATTTATTCCAAATGTTTTTTTGGATACAGACATACCACACACTTTTTATTTAATACTTACTGTAGCTAAATGTTCATATTTCAATTCAATTCAGTTTTATTTGTATAGCGCTTTTAACAATGGACATTTTCACAAAGCAGCTTTACAGAAATAAATGGATTCACAAAAAATNAGTGCAATTGTGCAACCAATAAATTCATCACAGTTTCCGCAAGAAGTCCGGTTGGTTAAAATCTATCCACTGTCCACATATTTATGAGCATTCATGTAAACGTTTTTCTGCAGGTGGGTTCTAACTGTGTGAGTGTGGAATCTGAGTCCTGCGTGAACCAAACGGCAGCAAACCTGTCCTGTTCACTTTTCTTCTCCTCCACTACGTCTCCTCTCAGCTCCTGCTTCAGAGTGGCAAGTAGACACAATCGAATCCATGAGTTCAGTGTTTGCTAAATGCATTATGAAAAAAAAAATAGACAACAATCCTTTTTCAGAATGTATGCATGCACACCATATAACCATACAACTTCTACAAAATATGTTTTTTTAGCACAAGCCATTATTATCTTTTCTGCAAATGTGAGGGAAAAAAACTTTTACAGCCCAAAAAAATCACTCATGAGCAATAAAACATTTTAAAGGTAGTGAATAAGACTTAAACCAGTGCACACATGCTAATAAAAAGAGATCAGTTGCCAATTTGGCAACATGGTTTATTGTTCGGTGCTGTATAAAAGTGTGTTAACTTGTAATATTACCTTTCCTCTCATTTTCAGGTAGAACCTGAGCAGTTCCTTGCCATGTGTGAAAGGAGCCAGTGTGATGCTGCAGATGCTTCCAGAAGCTCTGTGTGCAAGCTGGCATTAGCGTATGTTCAGTTGTGCCACAGAAATTATATTCCTCTGGAGTTACCCATACAGTGTGGTTAGTATTCAACACATGATAATCCTAATAAACATGATTCACCGATGACTGTTTATTTATTTATGTATTTTTTTGCTATCAACTGTTTGCTAAAAAAACGCATTGAACATCACCTATTAAGCACCTGCCAGCTCTTAACTAGAAAACTTTGCAAAAATCAAAAATAGTGACTACACCACCCAAAGATGTGGTTTTCATAATAATATACTGCTTTATAAGCATTTATTTTTAAAGAAAAAAAACAAAAAAAACAACTAATGTAGATTGGCCACTGTTAACACTATAGACTGCCCTTAATAATTCTAAACAATATGTCAACAGTTTAGGGTTATTTATGTTTATTATACTACAATACTGTTGAATTCTTGATTCTAATTGGTACATGTTGTTTGCTTGGCCATTCTTAATTTTTTCAAAATTTTTTGGGTGATTACTTCTATACATTGGCATTGCAAAACCACCATTTTTTAAAAAATATTATTATTTCACTTAGTTTAACCATAGCGGCCATCTTTGTGTTATGGCACGCAACAAAACCTCAGTATCTTGGCTCAGGATGGTCTTAGCTACTTGGAACAAAAATCTCTAGAACACAAGGTACATGAACATATACAAACATTTAGCCCATTCTTGTTCCTTAGACTTAGAACTTAAGTCCCAATGTAATGCTCAAGATTGCTCACAGTTCCACTATTAGGGTCAATTTATAATGGGAAGGGTTTGAGTCTCGTTCTTAATTTATTTGAGGGGGTACGTAGGGAGTAAGTATAGTGTGCATGCAGAACATTTCAGGTTTGAGACTTCTCTTATTTTTTTATGGGGGTGAGAAAGTGCAATTTTTTTTTAAATTCCCCCTCATTTTCAGTTGAATATCTCTGGTGGGGGACCAAATACAAACCCGAAATTTTCACAGAAATAAGTCCTCCATAGTAGGACTCTGCTGTAAATATTTTGAGTTTGAGATTCCACTGGTCACAGAGCTAGGGCTAGTAGAAATCTGAGTAAAAGCCTACTTTATTCATGCATTTTGAGAAATGAACAGATAATATAAACATAAAAAATAATAAAAAATGAACAGTATTTTACAGAAGTTATGTTTATGATTGACATACAATAGCTTATGCTTGTCAGTGAGGTCTAAAATGTTACTACATTTGATGTTGGCAATAGTGAAGCGTGATCTATCACAGGGTTCTTCAAATCTGCAGGGTTTAGCTCCAACCTCCAAACTCACCTGGCTGTAATTTTCTGATAATCCTGAAGACCTTGGTTAGCTTGTTCATGTGTGTTTGATTAGGGAGCTAAACTCTGAAGGACAGTGGACCTTGAGGGCCAGATTTAAAGAACCCTGAACTATCATGTTGTTGATTATTTTACTATAACCATGTTTTTCCTTATATAACTCTGTTGGAATGAATGCTAAATCATTCCAAAACAAAACATGCCTAGCTAGCAAATTTATTTGAATTTTTAATATTTCATTTAATGCAGGAGGCAAAGGAAACATCACATTCTGTATTAATTGTTGGTAGCTTCAACAAAAGAAACTTGTTAATTATTTTTTTTTTCAGATGTAATTAACAAGGAATTTGAAAATACTAATTGAGCATACTGGGCAAGAGTTGTACCTGAGTAATTTTTAAAAAAATATATTTACGTAAAGGACATACTATATATTCCAAAATAGTACATAAATACAGTAAGAAAGTACAATTACTCAAGTAATTTCCAAAGATAATGTACCTAACATTATGCTTTATATGTATATGTATATATATAACCAAAGGACTTTGTGTATTATCCATAACAGAAGTTGTACATCGGTTTCACAAATGCAGCATTCAAATGATGTATGTTAAAGTATCTATAGTATCTACTCAAGCAATATTTAATAATACTTAAGTACAAGTATTATAAAATACTAATTAAATACAAGTAACTGCAAAGTATTTCAACATACATCATTTGAATATTATAATCTGTAAACCAATGTACAGTTTGTATCATTAATAATACATAAAAGTTCTTTGGCCATATGAAATTTTTAGACAGACTCAATGTTTTCAAGTGTTTGGATGGTTTCTTTAAATGGTTGAAGTTCTTTCCATAAGATAATGCTAGAAAAAAATAGCAGGAGTGGTGTTGCCAGTGTATCATCGGCCTTAGTCCAAGGCACATTGAATGATTAATAGATTTATTTGATGTGTTAAAGCTGATAATTTACAGTTGAGGTATATCAAATTTATGACGTGCTAGAGATGTGAATGTATCTATTCCAACTTGTGTGCATATTTTTTCTGTTTTCAGCATAAAAAAAAAGGCGATGCCCTAAAAATGAAGCTGAAGAAGTTGAAGTGGAAGACGTTCTAACTAACATATATTCCTAAGTATAACCACTTTTTAACACCTTGTAAATAAATCATGTTTACAGAATTTCAGACTTCTTTCAACATCTGCAGCACAGTGAATTTTTAAAATACACCGAGACAAATTTCATGACTGAGAATCAATCAGCAAAGAAATTGTCAGGATTAACAAATCTCCAAGTGACCAAAAGCTGTGCACAATTGTATGTGAGCATTGTTTTAACCAGAACCAAAACAAATAAAAAATTTTATATCCCCAATAAAAAAATGGAGCCAGATGTGTCCCCCATTTGTCCAAATCAGCATGCCTTTTCCTTTTCTTTGGACTTGGAAACCACAGCCAGGAAAAACAAGTTGTAAAATGTGAAAGGTACTGAAGAAGATGTATGACGTCCAGTAATTGTCCGTATCAAGGAGAAATATTCATTGAAGATTGAAAATATAAACATGATATTTTTCCAGAAGGTAACATCAATGTGAAAATATCTCGTTGGCAATAAATCTTTTTTTAAAAAAATGCGAGGTTCTTATTATATTATTTATTTATTTTTTGTCCTTGTTTATGAACTTTGTTTACTGGAGCATGGATGTTAACTGGAAAGCTCCATCAAGGCAACAAACATGTTATTTTTTTTTATGTCTCCCAACTATTTTAGCACAAAAAAAGAGCACAGTTAATCCCTAATAAAAAACCACCAAGGAACTCCAGCTGCTTTGTCCTTAATTTAGATGTGTTCCAGTTGTTCGCGATGAGTGTTACAGTCACCATTAAATCTTTTCTCAAGTTTATAGTAGAATAATGTTCTTCTTCTGATATATTACCATTTCAGTATCAAAAGCACATTCACGGGGACTGGGTTTTATTGGGGATATTTCCTAAAATGGCTGAAAAGAAAGAAAAAAAACACAGACCAACATATTGTTCAAGGTCGGGTTCGTAAATCAAGTTGAAGAACTTTAGATATAATACATAATAAAACCTATTTTCAAAGATGATGGTAATGTGTATATGTCGATTTTATGTTTTGTTTCAAAGCAAAGCAAGAACCTATGTCGTCATTTTTATTTTTATTGACCATTCATTCAAAAAACATTAAGAACAGATTAAGTAATGAAGCTATAATTGATGCCTGTATCGATTTAACAAATGACCTCAAGGTTCTTCTGGCATTTTGCTTGAAAATGAGTTAACCAAATAAACTTCTCCTCTGGTGGATACGTCATCTCCTGTGGTGTCTTTTTTGTTGTTGTTGTTTGCTTGCTTTTTGCAAATCTTTGTGTTATATTTGAAAAAAAGATTAAATATGTCCAAACTTGACACTTCTGTACAGTAATCTGGAGGAGAAAGTAACTTTTGGCTCTGAGAGTAAGAGCTGTGATAGTAATAAAAGGAAGTGTAATAAAAACAACAACAAGAAAAAAAAAACAGTGCAGACCATCTTCTGCTGGTTTTACAAGGTGTAAATGTTCTGGCAAGTTTAAAAGCCTCAAGTGCTGTGTAAAAGCTAATAGTGAGGCTAACACCATTACTGAAGTTAGCTAGATACATGCAGTGTGCTTCACTGAGATTCTCTAGACTGTTTTAAGGTTGCCCAAGAAACATGTTATATTTTCGAATTCATTTTTAATATTGTTAAATGTTTTACAACGAAATGTACATTTCAGAGACGACTTTAAATTTGAAAAGGTCAATTTTAGATCTTATAGATTTGAGAAAACTAAAACTGATAGAACAGCCATATATGTTCATAGTATGGCCGTGATAGGCTCAAAATGTCTTCCTTTGTTGTGTTTATTACTATATATTTCTTATTTAGGGAAACAAAGCGATTGCTTAGTGAAAAACAGACAACTTTATAAAAATGAAGAGTAATTGATCTTAGAGAATAATAAGGTCCCATCTGTTTTTCACTGGTCAAAACATTACTGTCTAATTAGAAACAGTCAGCCTTGTTAAGCTGAAAAATTTAGGGGTTTTCTAGCAGGAATATCAAAACCTTAATGTTCCATATATCTCAATATCTGTTCCATATAGATATCTATCTATCTATCTATCTATCTATCTATCTATCTATCTATCTATCTATCTNTATCTATCTATCTGTATATATATGGTTGTTACTCAGATCAAATGTTATAATATTAAGAAATACAGGAAAATACATTCGGGAAATACAAAATGCAGCAATTTTAGTCTGTCTAACAAAAAAAAAAAAAAAAAAGACACCTAGACCAAATGGGATTTCTTCAAAAGTCTCCAAATTGAATATTGATTTAATATTCCCTATTCTAAAGGAACTTTTCGTTTCCCTGAAAGCAATCTGGAGGCATTGCTTACTCAAAGAAAGCTCAACCAGGAATGCTGGAATGTTTATTCGAATTCTTTCATCTAAAAATCTCTGCTGGATTCTTTCTTCAAGGTTATGCCATATGATAAGAAGATCAAAAGGGATTTATTAAAGGAAGGTACTGTGCAGAAAATGTCAGTTAATTCACAATACTTACAATAACTTATATATATAACAGTTTTAAAAGTAAACACTCAACAAAACTGGGTTCAGGTGAGAATTTTATTGGTTGGGCCACCAATCTCGAGGCAACACTGCCCGTTGTCACTGATGCTTCTGAACCACTTCCAAACAAGATTAGCGAGTTAAATAAAGTGGGAAGAAAAACAAAGCTCATGCTATATGCTANATGCTAGATTCTGCAGACAAATAAATTAACCAAATACATTTTTACACAGACTGATTGAATAGTGACTTTGGAGACTATAAAATGTATTGTAAAAAAGTCTGTGGAAGAACATGTCCAAAATTAAAACATCTTAGCATCCCTAAATTTGCAGAAAGAATTGTCCAATGAATGTGAAATAACCTGCCAAGAGGCCTACAGCAACATTAAGAGATTTACAGCAATTTCTGGCAAGTACTGTTTGCTCCTTACATGTGTAATCGCCTGAATTCTTCATATATCTGGGCTACAGGGTAGGTTGGAAAGATGGAAGGCTTATTTAACAAAAAAAAACAAAAAAAAAACCACCCAAGCTCAGCTAAAGTTTGCAAAAAAAAAAAAATACATCCAATCACCAAAGACCATGTAGAATAAAGTGCTATGGTCTGATGAGACCAACGCTGAACTTTTTCAGCATAAAACCAAAATAGCACATCACCAAAAGAACACCATCTCCACGGTGAAGAATGAGGGTGACGGCATCATGCTTTGGGGCTGCTTTTCTTCAGCTGGAACTGGGGCTTTAATCAGGATGGAGAGAATCATGAATAGCTCCAAATACAACTCAGTTTTGGCCCAAAACCTTAAGGCTTCTTCTAAAACATTTAAGATGAAGAAGAATTTCCAGCATGACAATGACCCGAAGCACATTTCCAAATCAACACAGGAATGGTTTCACCAAAACAAGATCACGGTTTTGGAATGGCCCAGCCAGAGTCCAGATCTAAATCCAATGGAAAGCCTGTGGGGTGACCTGAAGAGGGCTGGCTGTGTACAGGAGATGCCCATGCACTTTCACAGAGTTAGAATGCTTTTGCAATGAAGAATAATAAGTCAAATGTCATATGTGCCAAAATGATTGACTCTTACCCAAAAAGATAAGCTAAAGGTGCTTCAACTAAGTATTAGCTTAGGGGTGTGCATATTATGCAGCTTGTACATTTTCTTCATTTTCATTTTTTTAAATTGTTTGTCACTTTAATTTATAGGTTCCAATTTCACAATAAAGGTTGACAAGGTTCTGACACGATTTATCTTGGATTCATTTGGAATAGGTGTAACATCAGCAAGGTTTTGATTAGCTGTTAAGTTCTGATGGGAAAACTTGAAACTGTGCAGGACAAGGGGTCCTCAGGACAAGAGATTAGAATTGGTGCCATGAATACAAAGCCACCATTCTAGCTTGTACATAATGCCAGAAAATATCTGTTTAGCTAATGCTTTTCAGGCACTTTTAATCCGTCACAAGTGTTGCACTGCCTACGTCAATAAAACCAAGATGTGCTGGTGAAGCCAATTTCAATCGTCTTGCTTATGAGTTACTAATCACTGAAGAGAAGCCTTCATATAACCTTCTTAACATTCTTTCTAGACAGAGCGCCAGCTTCTTAGAAGTGATTTTTTTTTCACGCCTTGGCTGCACCTTTGATACTGAAAACATTAGCGAGTGAGCTGCTATCATGAGTATGTTGCATGCTGAGGAACATTATTTTGGGTTAAAAAGCTGCCCAGTTACAACAGGTAAAGCCACACATAGCTGACGTGCACATGATAAAAGATTTGTATTATTAACATATCGTATGACATTTTCATATTTTATGTCTCAAACCTCAAAGCATTGCAGATGAACCTCAGAGTTGACCTACAGATACTACACATATAACTTTTATACTACTATATATACCATTTGCATTTTGGGAAAATAAAAAGGATGCTTTATTATTTCGTTTTCAGTGTGTGTGTGTGTGTGTGTGTGTGTGTGTCCAAGACTGCCCACTTGTCGTGAATGGCTAATGTACAAGTTCATTCATACGAAAACATTCTGGTTTTTGTCCCCAGGTGAAATTTTGCCACAACGTTTGCGTTAAATGCGAGTCATTGTGTCTGCTCGACTGGCCTGATGGGCGTGCGGAATGCATTTGTGATGTGGTAATGGTGTGAGAGCCTTCATTACGCTTCACAGCTAAGTACTTAGTTCTTTCTTGAGCACACGCCGATCCTCCAGCACTGGCAGACCGTGTTGAAGAGTCGGCAATGGCAAAGAGCGCACGGATTGCAGCATGGAGATTGTGCCGAGCATGTCTCCATCAGACGCGAACACTGCCGCCCTGAGCCATGGCTGGCACTGCCCGTCTCAGGTCTGGGCCTCTGCAACACACACGACCCGTTTGTTTAGATTGGAAAAGCTATAAACCAGAACTCGTAGGGTAGAAAACAGGAAAAGAGCATATAAATGTTGGATCCTGATGTTTGGCGTTGTTAAACATTCTGATGCAGTGTAATCATACTGCAAATGATGCAGCAGTACAGAAAGAATGAGCATCACACAATTACAACAGAGTGCCATGTTAACACAACTATACACAGTGAAAAATTACATCGCAGTTCCTCGAACAGAACTACAAGCCAAGCAGATGTAGCTTGTCTGACTGCTTTATTTAAAGGGTAGCCTTGTTATTAGCAGGTTGTCACCACCAGCTAACCTCATCGTTTCTGTGTAAAATAGCTTACCGGCACGTGCTGTCTCTGCGGGGACACAGAGCGTCTCCTACTAAAGATTCCTATCGGCTTATCCTCCTTCACGGTTCCTGATGGAGAATTAAGAGTTGTTCAGATATCTAAATCGAAAAATCTAAAAAATACATTTCAGCACCAGAGATAATGCAACGTTTTTCTGTTTTAGCAGAGCAACCACAAAGACAGGACACTCTTCCAATCAGGTCTACCTCGCTAAATAGAGGGATGGAGAGTTACGTACGAAAAGTTTCACGTTTCATTCTACAACATGCTCGGACCCCTAAAAAAAACATTCATCTCATGTTTTGGCGCTGATAAAATAATATCGGAAAATTTGTTCCTGCCAAATCAGCACAAAGAGATTAGATTTATTTGGTTTGATTTTGATTTGAATGGGGTTTAATGCGCTGTAATGTCACTCTCGGCAGATCTACTGTGTACTGGATATATCCTAATGTCAAAAAAAAAAACACAAGCAATTACTATCAGGGCACACATCAGCACAAACATATATAATTTTTTTGGATCTTTTTAGATGCTTTCGATCTTTAGATGTTTACTTCTAAAACGGCTCTTCAGCCCTAAACTACTCAGATGCCATTCCACTTTATTTGCAAGTCAGTTTAAATAAAAGTGTCTCCCAAATGAATCAAACATAACGAACCAGATATTTTAGAGCTGGCGAAAAGTGCACAACATACAGAACTGCCTCGCTCTGTCTTCTGCCTAGAACATCACCTCCATATGGAAGCAAGCAACCAAATCCCAAATCCTGTTTAGAAAAATATGTCAGGTTCGCGATGAGTACCTGTTTGGGAATTGATTTAATCCAATTCTGACTTTAATCCTTTTTTTTTTGGTATGTGGTCCAGGTGCCTGAGGCACTTGGAAGGGATCTTTCAGATGGAAACTTCATGCTTTTATTTCTCTTTCCGTGGAAACGAGGGTCTTGAGGGCACAGAAACAATTTAGGAGCAAAACACCTCGTTGAACCTGTAACACCTCGTAAAGGTAGAGCTGTAGAGCGACAGTGTGCGTTGCTGGTGCAAGTATGTGAAGATCGAGCAAATCAACAAATTACCCAAATTACATCCAACTATATATATATATAGTACCTTCTGGTTATCAAATACTCAGAAGGTATCAGCTGTGGTGCATTTTTAAATATGATATTAAGACTTAATTATAATTATTTGTATAATTATTTAATTATTTGTAATGCAAGTTACATTGAAATGTCTAACATAAAAATAATAATTTGACATAAATCTATCCAAATGAGCCAAGATTATGGCTATTAAATCTTCTATTCTGCACCAGATGTTTTTATATGTCACATTTCTCCTTTAAAAAAAAAAAAAGAAAGTGAGAAGTATGTTAATGCTCATAACAGCGTGTTTATTAAATTGCAGTGTCCTACCTGGACTTTCAGGGGTGGACGTGTGGTTCGCAACGGTGTTTGAATGGTTTTTGCGCAAATCTCCAGAAGCCACAGTAGACTGAATCAGTGCCAAGAAAAAAGAGATGCAGAGCAAGTATCTGCCAGCCATCCTCATGGAAAACAGAGCCTTGCGATGTCAGATGAATCAACAAGCTCGGGATGGGTGTGAAGTCAGCGGTTGTCCTGCGCTGCCTAAAATCAACACACTGCATCACAACGCGCAATAAGCCTTTATAGCTGCGCGCCCTTATCGGCCACGCCCACCTTCACATCTCACTGCTAGCTAGTGGATTCGACTCTGCTCCATGCGATTCATTTGATTCATTTGATTCATTTGATTCACCACGCTGAGTCTCCGAGTCTTTCCCGTGCACTGGGGGATTACTTACAACGACATTATGATTCACTTCTTTCGAACACACACACAAACACACACACACACACACACACACACACACACACACACATATAATTTAAATATTCATAGTTATGACTATAGAAACCTATATATATATATAAAGAGAGAGAGAGAGAGAGAGAGAGAGAGAGAGAGAGAGAGATTTGGATTTATTTGAATTTATGTAGTCTACTGATTTTATTTTAATAATCCCTATTTGTTTATTTATTTCAACAGAATCATGATAGTCATTATATATATATATATATA
>CM074948.1:24775239-24789907 GCA_037577455.1 Pangasius macronema | reverse complement strand
ATCTGTTGAAGATATGGGTGAAGATGGGTGACAAGTGGTTAGTACAGACTTTCAGACAGGCAGGTGAGACACTGTCTTGGCCTGGGGCTTCCCTGATCTTCTGTTTCTGGAAGAGCCAGCACATGTCCTCTCTACAGATCCTAAGTGCAGGTTGGGTAGCAGGAGGTGTGAATGGTTGTGTAGCAAGAAGGTCAGAGCGGGAGTGGGGGGTGACACTTCCCCTTTCAAATCTGCAGTAGAAACGATTCAGGTCATCAGTCGGTTGCTGATTTCCAACAGATAAAGAGGATGAAGTCTTGTAACAAACAATAATAACTGGGGAGCTCCAATCTGAGGCAGCCAACCGGGGTGCCATCTTTGTTCACTTTTTTTTTTTTTTTAATGTTGCTATTTGACAGACATAAGAGAGGTTCCATTGATTTTCTCGCTTTTAGAGATGTTCGGCAATCAGCAAACTCACTGCCCTGTTTAAATCTACAGCTTTATTATATTGCTCTTATATTGCGCTTATATATCCATATTTTGCTCTTTGGTCAAAATGGAACTTTAAGTGTTAATGGTGATGGTAAACACCCCCAGTGTATCAAACACGGTTGAATTACTTTTTTAAAAAAATCCATTTGTATGCAGTTTATCAAAATGGAGACTCCTTCCCTAAATGTTAAATATATGTCTCCAGATCAACGATTAAACATTTTTCTTTTCTTGGTTAAATAACACGTTTTTAATCTGTTTATTATTAGACTTAGATTATGTGGACCATTCACCATACAAGTGTGATAATGTATTAGAACAAGCGCATTAATATAAACCTGTGATTTGAAGCTGCACTACTGTCAAAGCTGCCATTATAGAAAATTAATCAACACCTTCTGACCAATCAGAAACGAGAATTCAACAGTGCTGTGGTATAATTACAATCAGTCCATGGCAGATCAGATTTTAAAGACATGTGCTATTAATATGCCTCCAGTAAATAATCCTATTCAGGGTGTATTCCTGCCTCGTGTTCCTGGAACAGGCTCTAGACCTGCCACAACCCTTACCAAGATAAAGCCATCCATCCGGACAGCCATCCATGAATGATAATGGTACACTGCCCCCTGCTGGAAGAGAGTGAATGGGAACGCACACACCCACAAGGAACAGACAAGGAAATGGCTCATCTTTTCTCCTCAGAAGCTTAGTGAAATTGAATCAACAACAAAACCCCACCACCACAACAGACTAGAAATTATGCACATCTCTGTCCATTGACCTCATCTTCCATTACATTCTCTCAACCTTAACCTATTGCAACAGGTTCATGCGATTTCTAAAGACTATTTCATGATTATTTCAATGCTTCAGATATCGGAGGTGTTCTAGTCATGAGTGAAATAATATCTTACTTAATAAGTGTAAAAAAAATAATAATAATAATAAAAAATAAGACATGGAAGGAATATTAAGAAACATCCCAAACACTACAAGGCCTGATGACTACAGCTACTATACACAGCCCTCATCTGATTGGCCGATAAGGAGGTAGTTATTTATAACACCACTCTAGGCATTATAAATATAAATACTAAAGCATGTAGCCACAAAAATGAAGTCTAATCATTCATTATCACTAATTAGTATAGTGCCTTGCATAAGTATTCGTCCTCCTTGAACATTTCCACATTTTGTCGCGTCACAACCTGGAATTGAAATGGACTTAATTGGGATTAGATGTCTTGAATCTGCATAAAGCAGACTGGGAGAAAAAAATCTTTAACAAGTACAAAATTGAAAAAAAAAAAATATTGCCATTGCATAAGTATTCACCCTCGTTGCTGTGAAACCCGTATGTTAGTTCTGGTGCAATCAGTTGCAATTAAAGTGTCATATGAACTCCTGAAAGGCACTAGAGATTGTTAGAGAGTATAACTGAACAAACAGTATCATGGAGAGCAAGAAGTTGGGTTTCTACCTTGTGCCATGGTCAAGATTCTCAGACCAGAGAACCTTTTTCTATATCTTTGCTGAGTCTCCAACATGTCTTTAGTCAAACCCCAAGCGTGCATTGATAGAGCTTCTTCTGAAAGTCCCAGATTTGTGTAGTGTACAGGCTATGTTTTTAAAATTCTGGGGGCCTTCCAAATTCTGGGGCCTTCCAGGAACAGGTGTATTTATATTGAGATCACATGACACTGTAATTTCCGAGTGGTGGACTCCAGTCAACCATCTGTGTGATTTCTGATGGCGGCTGGTTGCACCAGAACTAATTTAAGGGTTAAACACCAATGGGGTGAATAAGTTTTCTGAACGTCTAGGAGAATTTGTGTCAAATCTAGGTGTTTCAGTAGAAGAAACAGTAATAGTTGGAGACTTTAATATTAATTGTGATAACGCAAGACTCTCTGTTACTTCAGTAGGGGTCAGTGAGAATATAACGCAAGATTTTTTGCGTAAAGTTGTCTTAGTCATACGATACGCACTGTGCCTGATGTGATGGCGATGTTAATCCTGACACATTTCTACTTGCTGTGGCTCCTTTCACTTCTGCAGTTAACTTTTTACTGCCATGGATACTCCCACACAAACACTCTAAAGATGGTTTGCCAAGCCCTCAAAATATCTTCTGGCAAATTCCAAATGCGAATTTATATGGCTCGCCACTGAAAGAGTGTAATATGATTGTCCTATGGCAATAATTGTCCTGTGAACATCTTCTCTGGTATCAAATATGGATCTCTTCAGCTCTTTCAAAGTATTCCTTGGTTGCTTATCTGACTTATCTGACTTATACCCTCTTTATCCAGTCACTGACGTTTGGTGGATGGCTTCCTCTAGACACTTCACGTTTTGGCTTTCATTCTTCTTGTAAGGGTTTATAATCCCACTGTCTGGTGTCACCCAAGGTAGGTGGGTTTCTGAATCTGGTTCCTCTCAAGGTTTCTTCCTCATACCAGCTCGGGGAGTTTTTCCTTCCACTGTTGCCTCTGGCTTCAACAGAGACGTGACATGATATGGCCACACCTTCTGAGCCCATTGTTTGTTCTTGCTTGTGTTATTCTTAAACATCTCATTAAGCTCTTCTTTCGCTTCTTCAATTATCCACTTAGACCAGACTTTTTTCAGGTGTGTACACCTGAGAATACCAAACCCTGGTTTGTTTATTGCCCATGTGCAGAACCACACACTCCTACACTAAATAGTATATTACCATAGGACATTGTGACATGACTCATATTCCTCCAGTATATTACAAAAGAGACAGTCACTTTTCTCATTGAACAGGATTTATTAATCCATTCATCTGAATTAACATTGCTGCTTCATTCACTGTAGACAAATCATACATTAATTATTTACTGTCAAGCACAGTTACCTTTAATTTCCTCCTCCACAGTTTCCTAATTTCCTCCTACATTGTCAATATATTACAGTACAATATATATCAGTAGTATAATCTTGAAAAAAAAAATGCAAAAGCAATGATTTGATAAAGTGAAAGAGATTACAATAACGCAAGTTTTCTCAAAGAAATAGAAAGAGGAACAAAGGGCTTGAAAATATCCTGAACTTGCTTCTGATGCAGGTCTTCATACCTTCTTAATGCTCGTTATTCTGAAAGTTACATTGTAGTATGTTGAGAAATATGCTGAATACTAAATTTGAGAGAGAGAGAGAGAGAGAGAGAGAGAGAGAGAAATGGAATTAACTCAGAATTTGCATTTATGGAGAACATCTTAGTAAATGATCTAAAAGCAACTTTTTAAAATTTCCTGCCTCATGCAAGACAAGGGTTATGTTTCAGTAATGTTTTATTTTTTTTAAAATGAGTATGTTTTAAAAAGTTCTCTAGCAATTTATTTTCTTCTGCACCTAAACCCAGCTCATTAACAACCACATCATCGTCTGTTTCTAACTGATATTTGTTCAAAATTCACAGTTTCATAATTCATGACACTTAGACTGAATCAAATGTTCAACCTCAAATTTGACCTCGTAATTATTTGCTATAAATCACTTTTAACGATCTCTCACAAATGATCAATATGGTCCAGGTTAACAATACAATATTTAATTAAAATCATAAAAACAAATGATAAAATCCAGTTTTCGACCTAAATTTTAGTTCCTGGTGACTTAGCAATTCGAAACGACAGAACATTTGGAACAATTTAAAATCTTCCTACCTGCTGCAAAATGGAGTTGGCTTGATTTATATCCAGCTCCACGCTAGATCTGACCAAAGCTCGCAGCCCGGCAACCACGGGGTACACTGCAGGAAATACAATTCACTTTCAGTAATTGTGGATTTTTTCAATTTCTCCTAGATAGTGAATATTCTGTTTTGTTTTGTGTGTGTTTTTTTTTTTTGAGAAGTCATATGCTAGTTTTGAAATGTTTTGTCACTTTGCTTTATTAGCTGCTTTGCTAGTGATAGTGAAGCTTATTATAATTGTAAATTGTTAGTAGCTCAGTAAGATAAAAGGATAAAAGGATGTGTCTATGTACAGTGAGACGTTGTTTTGGTGCTGGTTTGAGGATGAGGACTGGCTGTGGTCGCTGGAGGAGGAAACAAGAGCCCTGAGTCACCTGTTACAAAAAGTGCATGAGGTAAAATTGAGATTATTAGTTATACAATTTAAGTATACAAGTTTAGTACATGCAAAGTAATGTATACTTGGACAGAAGCACAGTAAAGCCCATGTTTACTAAAGGATTGCAAATGTAAAAACACATGCAATCTTGATAACATGCTAATTAGCATAGAACTGCATCTGTCACGTGAACGAAATTTTGCGTGTTTGATTTAATGGATGTGCAATTTGAAATGTTTCTAATTAAAAGTTAAAAAAAAAAAAATTAACTTGCAATTTCCTAAACCTGAAATTCACAACGAGAAAATGTGAAATGTGAACATGAATACATCTGGAGGGCATGTATTAAATTTGCGAATGTCTGTATGATACAGTTCACGTGCACAAATTATTTTGGATTGTGGTAAATCAGAGCTGTATATTTATTTTTACTTTTGGATATAGCCTACTAGCATTTTATATACATCAGTTTCTGAATAAAAATCAGTTTATTATTACTTGTTAGGTTTTTATGTGAGGTTTTATGACAATTACGTTCTTATTCAACAGTGCTGTAGTGTAACTGATAATAAATTGCTAATGCACTTATAATACACCAAAGCACCACATATTTTCAGAAGGGATTGCAAAGTATTAGTAGCTGTGAAAGATTCACTACTTTCAGTACTGCACTCACAGTACACCAAAGTACCCGATATTTTCAAACTATTAGTAGGTCTGGAAAATTAAAGATAAAATGGTTACTTGTATGAGGTTTTGTAGTAGGAGTAGGAGTGGGACTTGTAGTAGTGGAACTTGTAGTGTTTACGGCTGACTGAGCTTTGGATGCAAGCATTTTAAAAACAGACAAAAAAAACAGACAAAACTGTTATTTACAAAAATCCAATGAAACACATTATTTGCAAACATCAACTTACAGTTACATTTCATTTAATTTAGACATTACATTCTTCTTTCTTAATTAGTATGTATGTACTTATATGTAGCGTTTCAACATATTTTAATTGCCGGTTTACGCCCTTACACACACAAATTAGCATGCACTATTTGGGATCTTAGTAAATCAGTATAATGCTGATATAAAGTACTAGTTCTTTAAGTACAATAGTTGCTGAGCAGGGGTGAAAAATACTTGAGTAATTACTTCATTACTGTACATAGGCATTTTGTGAATGTATGTATTTTCCACTTTTAATGTGATAGAGCAACTAATAAAATTCAAGTGAAAACAAAAAGAAAACCTGAAAAGGTTTCACCTTAGGGGGAAAAAAATAAGTAGCTTTCCTACCTGGATGCATAAGTATGGATACACCTGGATGCATAAGTATGCACACCCTTTAACTAATACTTTGTTAAACCATCCTTTGCTGGTAATACAGCACTCAGTGATTTTGGTTTGATCTTGATTGGCCACAAGTCACTGCTTCTTCTTCTTCTTCTTCATTTGGCCATTTTATTCCATTCTTCCTTGCAAAAATGCTCCAGATCTAACAATTGTGAATAATTGTCCAAAATATCAATCTTCTGTTTCTGAAGACGTTCTTTTTTTAACTCGGATTTGTGATTTGGGTCGTTATCATGCTAGAAGGTGCAATTTTTGGTCATCTTTAGCTGTGTAATTTTTGTGCCAAAATAGATTGGTATTTGAAGTGAAGTGATTTGTGGCCAAGTGTGGTGACTCATACTCGGAATTTGTGCTCTGCATTTAACCCATCCAAGTGCACACACACAGTANACCTACAATCCCTGCCGGACCCGAGACTCAAACCCACCACCTTCAGGTTCACCTTCGGGTTACAAGTCCGACTCTCTAACCATCTCTATTTTGATTAGATCCCCGGTCCCAGCTGAAGAGAAGCAGCCCCATAGCAGGATGCTGCCACCACCATGCTACACATTATAACACAGTGTGCACACTTAACCAAGTTATTTGTAAGTTTTTTCTTTTACTTTTTATTTCCTAAAATGTTTCTATTTTCCCCCCTAAAATGTTATCTTTCAGTTTTTTAGGTTTTCAGTTGAATGTTGTTTTTTGCTATAATCACATTAAAGGCGGAAAAAAAGATCTGACATGATTTCTCTTGGTTTCATTTTTTTACATCACGACAGGGGTAGTGTAGACTATTTATATATCCAATAATGTCTCGATAGTTTTTACACCCCATTAGTAACCATTAGGGAGGATTTTTATGTAATAATTCATTCATTTTAACAAGCATTTTAAACCATAATGATTGATTCAGTTGATTTGGTTTTCAGGTAAAGTAATAAGTATAGTATATCAAGTATCTACAGTATATTTAAAGTTAAATTGAAAACATGTAATACAATCATTTGTAATGTTAATCATTTAATTTCGAACAGATCCAACAAAGTTCTTTTGAGTTCAATCACACGGACATTCAGTGCTTATTGTTAATAATTTGGTGGCAAACATTAATGATGGGGAAAATATACAGTACATTAATTTAATGATCAAACAATCATGCAGTACTTACTTATACAGTCAATATTAAAGTTCATTATTACAAATATACTGTATATATATATATATTTACAGATTTTCACCGTTGAAGACCTTATGTAATTTATTTACGAAAAATACCAGTAGTGAACAATAACTATTGTGAAACATATTTAAAGGAAAATCACACATATATATAATATAATATAATATAATATAATATAATTCTAACTTTTTTATGATTGCCAGCATATCATCATAAAAATCATATTCAGTTAAAGCCATGCTGGGTTTTTTTGTTGTTGTTTTTTGAGATATTCAGTAGCATCTGATTAGTCTCCACATAAATCTTGATATTAGCCAACAAACTAACGAAGTAAGTCAAATTTATTAAATCTTGATTTAACTCACCAGTTCCTCCAGCTGTAAAAATGACCACGGCAACAAAAAGGCTTAAGAGCACCATGTTTTCTGCCGAGGCTCTTACTCCTGTGGTGTGTGGGAATGAGTGTGTGAGGTGTCTTTAAGTCAGTTTCTCCAATAGCTTGTTAGGAAGCATTCTTATGGGTTTTGTTATCAGGTGTCACACTTGGTGACGTACAAAAGCAGCACTTCCAGTAAATCAACTGCACAAGCTCTGCCCATGTTTAAAGCATTATTCTAAATATAGGAAAGTCTCTAATAACACTCAGACCATCCAGTGTATGAATATATACAAAAAAATCATATATATTATAAAATATATTATATATAAAATTCAATATTTTAACACTTCAATAGTTGTAAGTCAAATCACAGGTTTATATGAATGTGATCATTCTGATATGTTGTATTTCTAGTAACAGCTCATTAATGGGACTTTTGTATGGTGAGGTTTTCTGTGAAGAGATGTTTATTGAATGTTTTTTGGAAGGAGTCTCCAGTGTCAGTGCTTAGTAAGCTTTACGGGCTTAGCATGCTGCAAGTCCTTGGTAACAAGCTGCATTTTTTCTGTCTTATAAACTTCAAGACAGAGAAGATGATGAGGCTGATGAGGGAATGTCGTAACTGCTATAACGTAAGTGTTTGATGGACATTCCATAACATTAAATGTTTAAATACGTTTTAATTATTGTAAGAGTGGCAAACTGCTGTGCTATAAGAGGGACGGAATACATCGGGAGGTGCTTTTATATGAAACTATTCAGCTTTGACGTAGTGAAATGTAAAGAGTTGTCATGGCGAGCAGTAAACACTCAATTACAGATAAAATGAAACCTACATTCTCAGCATTGCAGCAAGACATGCAGCATGATAGAGATGTTTTTAAATGACAGAACATTGATTAATAATCTAATTCAGCACGTCAGATAAGCCTATACAGTTGCACGAGTATACTTCCACATACATGAGTTTGCACACACCCAGGATTGGCTTCTAACCTTATTTAAGTGGAAGGGTCAAATTTTTGAAGACATATATTTTATTTGCAGCACACGTATTCCTGGTAGAGTAAAACAAGACTAGGAGGATCTGCTGATTAAGGAGTCTTGAGATGACTGCTCCTGCTGCTCCTGCTGCTCCTGCTGCTGTCACTGCCAGGAGACTGAGTCCCAAGTCCAAGGCCTAACTCAACCATCTTCACGGAGGGCGAGTGAACTGCTGAGCCTCGGGCGCTGCTGTCGGCTGATGGTCCTGAGGATCTGGAGGATCTGGTCATTATTAGATTAAAAAAAAAAAGTCTGTTTATGTGGAGTGTCCACCATGTGAATTATCTGTTACTACAGAAACAATAATGTACTGCAACAAGCACATTAATATAAAGTTGCCAGGAAAAAGGTTTGAAGGACTACATCCATGTTATTTGAGTCGGAGCACTGGAATGCATTCAGCTACTAAACTGTACACAAAGTGGAGATCTCACTGGTGTGTATGAAGTGTTCGTTTGTTGCAGTGGTTTACCTGAGAGAAACAGAGCTACACGCCGAGCTCAGCTTTGAACTCCTGCTCGACGGGGTAGATGCGGGAGAAGGAAGAGGAAGACCGGCCTAGAACAGAAAACATATCATTTACACACAATTTCCATGCACTGTTCATCTATCTGAGCTCTGTGCGGTTCTTCACCTGCATGAAGGACGTCTGTAAAATCGCCTGGAGGTCAGGATGCTGCTCCATGACTTCCAGGAGCATCTTATTGACTGCCTTCTTGCAGTCTTTCAGTTCTTTCAGCTTGATGTCACGTTCCTCAAAGGTCTCCTCTGTGGTGTTTTTAGTAGAGCGGATCTCCTTTTTCAGCTTGGAGGACTGCAGTGGAAGACATAATGCCAAATTTAATATGGGAGTGGGCTGATTAGTGAAACTTAGCTCGTACAGGATTGTTATTTCAAAGTTGGTCTCTAAGGAAGAGAGAAAAACCAAATGGCAAACACACAGGTCTGTAAATTAGTAACAAGACATTGTTTTTTTTTATTCAGAATAGTTTCACTCTGTTGTGGAATCCTGTTTAATGTGACATTTAAACAGCAATCCAAGATCAAGTTGTTCCATCAAGAACAAACTGTTTCAATTCACTTTGGAGAAGTGAACTCAAGCCCTAAATTACATTGAGCGTAAGATGTTTGACCTGTTTAGTGGCCCTGTCCAGTTTCTCCTGCTGAGAAACAAGCTCTTTATTCAGGGAGACAATGCGGGCATGGAGATCAACGTTTCTTTTTGTTTGAGCAACTTCCTCCTGCTGCAGGCTGTTCAGTGAGCTGCTCATGGCCTGGCAAAGAAAGCAGAAAAGAAACCATTAAGATCTCACAGACCTTAAACTTAAACTTAATCTTAATATGACCTCTGGGGTTAGATGAAGTTTAAAATGTTATCTTTCCATGACTACCATAATATGTGGATTATAAAGTGGGTTTTCTCCTCTATCAGGTGCTACAACTTACAGGAACTTGCATAAACATTCACTCCCTACATTTCAGTGTTACTATCTGGAACTGAAATAGACGATATGTCATGGATCTACACAAAATATCCCATAATACTGAAGTGAAGGGGGGGGAAATGGAATCAATTAAAGTGTCATTAGATCTTAGCATAAATACACCTGTATTTTAATAGTGTGTTAGAGAAGATACCTAAACAGGACATACCAAAAAACAGCATGAAAACTAAAAGAACTATCAAAATAAGTCTAGGGCAAAGTTCTGGAAAAGTATCAATCAGGGTTTGGTATTAAAAAAAAATCAAACATTGAACCAAACATTGAATATCCCATTGAGAGTAATTAAATCCATTATTTAAGAAATAAAAGTCAGAGAACCAACGAAGAAGCCCGGTCTAATGCTCAGAGCATGATGTTTCCAACACCATGTCTCGGCTTTTTTCCCAAAATGTTTGCTACATCTCCAACTTGTTAACTCCAAATGAGATTTCACATGGCTAGCCCAGTTTTGTGAAGTCTCTGGCGTGTAGTCGTCCTGTGAAACCACAATCGTATCCTGTAGCTACCTTATAAATAAATACATCTGGTTCGGTAAAGTGACTTCTTTTTTTTTTCGAAGCAGACGGAATTTTGGAGTGTGTCTTATATTCTGGTAAATGTGGTAATTTGTGTCATTCTGGGTCTCTAGACACAGCAATGATTTACTGATACTAAATCCAAATGTCTAGCAATCAGACCGTGAAGGAACAAACCAAAGATAACCATCTTTTAAATCTTTTAAATATTAAACTATCTAACAAACATGCGGTTCTCTTGTTCTCTTGTTCTGAATAACATTCTTCACAGTCATAAGCATGTTGTTTTACTTTTATTTTCATTGTCATTCCTGACATTTCAAANTTCAAACATGCCTATGTATAGGATAGGAGAGGTTATAATCCTATAACACCCTCTGATGCTCAAACGGACCTCGGTGTTTTCCTGCAGCTCTCTGATTTGGCGTCTCTTGAACTTGACCTTCTCATCTGCCGCTCTTTTCTGTTCCTCTAACTTCAACTTCTCTTGATACTCGGGATCTACAAAGAGAAAAAGCAACTGTTAATAGGGTGTACATAGTCATATACTCAGACCCCGGGCAGATTTATTAAGGAAAAGCAACTGAAGCTGAAATCTGACATTAAAACACTTCCTGGAGCTGGTTTAGTGAGTGATTAATTCCTGTGATAACTGTATCTAACTATCTACAAAAAAACAGGTCTAAAAAAACAGGAAGGCGTGCACATACTGGACTCTGTGACCTTGTTGAAGGATTTGCGATAGGTGCTGTTATGATTATTGAGCATGTGCATGGTGTTTTCCAATGCCTTGTTCTCTTTCTCTGCCTTGCGGATCTTGGCGTCCAAATCGTCACCCTTGCGCTGAAGCTCCTCCTTCTCTTGAGCTGCCTTGAAGACAGAAACACCAATCAAATACAGGATAAGGAATTAAACTTCATTCATCTGCCAGTTCCCATAAAAGGGGCCTAATGTCTCAAAGGTTTTTATTCCACGTATATAACACAGAAATTTTGTACTTTCTATCAATTTCTAGTTACATTTAATGTTGTGGAACGTTCGTGAACAGAGGTAGTTCCTGTTTTACACCTTTACACAGTCGTTCCCAAGAAAAAATGCAGCTTATCATGTTCCCAAGAGAAGCCCAAGGTCATCTGTCCCAAAGACTTTCCCCTGGTGAAAAACAGAAAGCTCTGACACTGGAGACTCCTTCAAAAAGTCGTAAATATGTAAAATAAAAGAAATATCAACAATCCATCCATCTATTCTCTGTACCACTTATCCTACACAGTAGCCTGGAGACTATCCCAGGGGACTTGGGGGAAACACGGGACGGGGTGCCAAGTCATCGCAGGGCATTTCAACAATTACACATTTTAATCTGTTTATGTGGAGTGTCGCCAAACAACTCTCTTTGAATAGAATGAACACGATGATAAACGTGTGGTTTACAGCCATCACTTTTGTCAGAGCTGCGGAGAACTTCAACTCAAACAGCAAGAGTCAATTTACAGCAGGTTAGACAATCCCAGATCTTTACTTTAGAATTTTTATTTTATTTTTCGATGGAACTATTACATTATCCGGACGCTAAAGTCTTCCTCGCCCTCTGGTGCAGCCATGGAAATGGTGATGATCTCGTATTTTTTCTTCATCTTGTCAACTTTGGACAGTCGTTCATGCAACTGGGCCCTGAAAAGAGTCATAAAGCAGTGAATGACTCTCTCACATGGGTCATAGGAGGTGGGACACGGGAGAGTAGCACATAATAAAAATTCAAATCGTCTTCATTGGTGTTTGATTCATTTTAATGTACATTTACGCTAACTCATACTGTGTCCTGAACCTCACATATCTGTGTGGAAGTACTGAAAAAGTGCAGTTATGGCCTTGTAGCTCCAAAGCAAAAATAAAGAAGCCAATGTTCTCTTCCTGCTCATGTCCCACCTGAGCCCTTGCATCTCCTGCTCAGTGATCTTGAGCTGCTTGCTGTGCATTTCCCGATGCACACAGATCTCCTCCTGCCGCTCCTTCATAGCTGTATGCAGCTGTAGCTTCCTCTTCTCCAGAGAGAGGACGCCATCCGCCTTGTCATACAGCAGGGTCGACTCCGCGAAGTGGAGGTCGACGTCCTACAACAAGAGGTGATACGACAGGATTACCTCCCTCTCACAGTTCGTTGGCGGACGTGATGTAGTTCTTGTTCTTGCATAATTGCATTTTTTTATTCTTTTTTAAACAATCTCTACTGATGCTACCAGACTAGCAAGCAAGATCTATAGACAATTGACAGACACTAACGTGTCAGAAACTAGACGTGACCATCTAAAGTAAACAGTATCAAAACAGAAACAAATGCAGTTGGTCATTTACTACTTTAACCAGCGCTGGTTCTGTTGACCAGATGAGAATTAATCATGTTTGCTTTTTGTTTAATAAAAAACCCAACATAACTGTTCAGCAAAAACTTTATCCCAATGCTTAGATAGAAAAGGTTTCTTTGAGAGCAGCATTTAAAAGTGGTTTCTTAAGTAAGTAAGGAAAATGGCCCAGGCTAAGTAATGAATATTAAATTCACTTTACCCAAGACGACCTACACATTCTCCACATTAAAATGGTGAGCGAATAACCCAGACTGTGTATGATCCTGTTTAGAAACAATCACAGATTTAGGTTCCTTGGGGTCCCAAGCAATTGTGATACTGGCCACTGAAGACACTGTTTTAATTTAGACTGATTGAATGTGGTTGTGATTGAGGACCTGTTTCTTGAGACGAAGTTTCTTCAGGTCTTTGTCCAAGGTGTCATCAACGAGGTTCAATTCCTCAATCTTTGTGGTCAGGTCTCTCTCTTCTGCCCCCGTCTTCTCATTCTCTTTCCTCACACAGCGGATATCATTCTGAGAATATAGATTTCTCTATAAATCTATACATTTCTGCAATTCAGTCTGTCTAGACTTTCCTTATTAGTCAATGAATTACACTGGCGATTATAAGCAAGGAAAATTACATGTCAGTTATACAGAACAGCTTTTTCTCTTAACAGATGTTAAGGTCAATACATATCTCATATAGCTCCATTCTTGGAAAATACGATTTTCCCTTGCTACTGCTTTTTACCAGTTTATCTTCACCTGAAGCTTCTTGAGCTGTGCTGCGAGCATAGCAGCTGCCTTCTTCTTTTCCTCCAGCACCTCGCTCAGCTCAGAGACCTGCTTTTCCAGTACCTGTTTCTCTTCCTTGTTCACGTTACCGCTCAGACGAGCCATCCTCCCCTCCAGAAGCTGGATCTGGAAATCCTAGTGAAGAAAGAAGAGCAGCTAGAAGCGTTTAAGAGTACAACACCTGGGATCATGAGGAGATCCAGTGCAGGATTCCTTTTTAAATTTTAAATTCAAGACACTGCAACGTGGCACTAATGATACGTTAACTATGAGTATTTGTTATGGTCTGGATGCCTCGCCTGGTTATTGATGTACTCCTGCTGCTTGAGAGCGTTTTGGTCCAGTTTACTGAGGCGGTTGTCCAGGTTGGACAGAGCTACACGACTGCCTGAGATATCTGCTACGACGTTCTTCTCCTGGGCTCGCAGTGTCTGCAGCTCCTGCTTTTTCTGGAAGAGGAGCTTTTGTTCCCGCTGGAGTTGAGTGTCAATTTCCTGTACACCAACAAACACACTGCTATTAACCAAGGTGAGGAAAACACATGATAGCTCAACTTATACCACCGCACTGTTGAATGCTCGAATATGATTGGTGTTGATTAATTTTCTATAACAGCAGCTTTGACTGGAGTGCTCACTTTGAGATGTTTCTCCTGATCACGGTGCAGCTGCTCCATCTGAGCGGCTCTCTCCTCCACGCTAAGTGCCTCCTCAGTCACGGCCTGCAACTTCTCTAGATCTCGCTACAATATGACGACGTATAGGAGATTAGACGTTCTTTATGTCTCACTCGGCATCTCCGACTTCTGTTAGTCAACTTTTCGCTGTGTTTACTTTCACTATTAACAGAGAAATTAAACCCGCAGTTCTTCTTCTTCTTCTTTGGGCTTTTCCCTTCAGGGGTCTCCACAGTGAATCAACACTCTCCACCTATCCCTATCTTCTACATCCTCAACACTTGCACCCACTAGCTTCATCTCCTCATTTATTACCTCCA
>CM074948.1:24734119-24750175 GCA_037577455.1 Pangasius macronema | reverse complement strand
GCCTGCACTCGCTTCTTCACCTCTTTCCCACACTCTCCATTACTCTGGACTGTTGACCCCAAGCACTTAAACTCCTGGACCTTCTTCACTTCTTCACCCAATTTGTTGGTTTTTAAACATAAAAATAAAAATTGCAATGTGTCCTAAACATTTTACACTTTTCAGACCACGGCATCATGAGATATATATATATATATAAATTGCAATTACAAATGCTGATTAGATGTTAATTTTGTACGGAGCCTTTAAAGTTTAAAAGCCTTTTATTTAAATTATTAAAAAATTTTAACTCCTTTTTAGTTTTAAAGTCACTTTTGTACAAAAGTTTTTTTTTTTTTTAAATATTTTCTATATTAAATGCAACATCACTTTTTAAAACAAAAAGCTGGCAGTTACTTAGCGAAACCTAAATATCTGATGTTCTGTAGCTGTAGATCTCGCACTCTTACTAAACCCTCAACACTGATAATTGAGTAAATTCCTCCGTCCTTCGTAACGAGCCTCTATGAAAAACTCGACATCGCGGTGGGCCTGTCTCTCAAAATGTGTCCAAATAAGGAAAGATAAGACTCGACTCCAGACAAGGAGGAGAAAAAGTGCTAAAACTAAGGGACATCTGCTGGAAAACCTCATTTGAGATGCAAAACGAAGGCGTTTGACTGGACATGGAAGCACAACCATGACCCCCTGAAAGTCAAACAGAATTTGCACAACACTTGACCTTTTAAACTTCAGAAAGTACACTTTAAATCATGAACATGTTTACGAAATTGCGTTGTTTTTGGTAACTATATATATATTACAGAGGACACTTTTGGGGTGATTCTGTCCCACTGATAGTACGTTTACAGATTCGTGTAAATTCAAGTAATTTCATGACGGTAAACAAATGAACATTATTTTTGTTCAGCTCAACCTATAATAACCTAAACCTACACTTTATCTTACAGCATCATCTTATTAATAATCATTATTAATTATTTTTATGATGATATCCTTTCCCATTGGGTCGTCCATTATACGTGTCCCACACATTACAGCTTGAAATTCATTAGAATGGAAGATGAACACGTTGTGTATCACTAAAAAAACGCAACTTTTACTGTTAGTCATTTAAGAGCAAAAAAGAAACCTTGTTAAAAAGAGAGAGAGAGAGAGAGATTGTTGCCTGAGATGAGTTAACACACTTTCTAAATGGTTAAATGCATGTTTTCATAGATTCAGTGTTGAAATTATTATTTTTTAAGTGTTAAAAGGGTTAGATGTAGTTCGTTAGGTTCGTGCCGGTTTTTATTGTTACTCTTGATGAAGCTGTTTTTGAAAGCAAGAAAACTTTTCTAAAGGTTTAAATCCTGGTCTCGTACACTGTGAAGCTCTCCTACACGTTGAAGCTGTTATGCAAGTTATGCAAAACTCGACGTGTGTTTGTAGTGAGTGTATTCTTTCTGTTTGGAAAGTGTACGCAAATGGGAGTGGGGTATGTGGCAACAGGGGCCACAAACAGGCAAAAATAACAAAGCTGAATGGGAATGTTTCGGTAACTCAAATAATCACTCTACAACCGGGGTGAGCAGAAAAGCATCTCAGATCACACGGCAGGCGATTTGGGCTACAGTATGAAGCTGTTCTGAGAGCCAATGGGGATCCTACGTATGGTGTACTTAATAAGTGGCCATGTGTGTGTACAATAGTGAATTAGCCATGGAACAAAGGAGGCTCAATGTTTAAAGTTTATTAATAATATAATATAATGACTTAAGCATACAAATAGGTCATAAGGTGCTATTCTGCATTACTCTGTATTACTCCTACACATGCAACATGATCTGTGGTGTCCTGCAGCACTCGGGCCATGTGATCTGTTGGTTAAAAATAATCTGTTTGGCTAGAAGGACTGAGGGATACAACTGTGCATTCAGTCCTCCGAAAGCCAGCTTCTTCAATGGCTTTCTAACCACTAGATGCTACTCGGATGTCACACGAGAAAACCTGTTCTCAGAGAGTACACACGTCTAAATCGCTGATCAAACACAACCTTTATCACATACGAATCCTGGAGTGACCACACCTTTAACTGAGCACACAGTCGTGCGGGAGATAAGCTCTCAAACGGCATCGCAGCCTTTCAGACTCCATGTGGCATTTGAACGTGATTTCTCTGTAAAGAATTTGTGTGGTGGCCTGGGAAAACCCCTTCCCGTGGTAAAATCTGGACCGTTTCTGAAACAAGCATTTTCCAAGTCTGGGTAAAACATGAAACGGGAGAAAATGCCATTTTTAAACCATTCATTCATAATTCCACTGAAATATGCCCCGTTTACATTTATAACCTAATCAGCATTTGAGCTCGCTTGTGGAAAGCACAAGTAGCCACACGCCATCTTCTAGATTCTAGATCTAGATTAATGCATTGTGTTATTAAATTTTCCATTAAGCGAACAAGTGAAGGGATGCATCAGAGTGGGCAGAAACTGCAGCATCTGCTCTGTGCTCATTACAGCTCACAAAAAAGAAAAAAATATATATTTAAAAGATAAGAGGAAGGCTTGTGGAGTATCTGCAATGAAGTGATTTCCTTCTTCTCAAGAAAAGATTCCCAAGAAAGCTTGAAGCATTAATTTTCCAAAGAACCACTGGAACATATTTTTGTTATAGTGTAAAGCATAATTTCCCAAGCTAGAGGTCATAATGCCATGCTCGTTTTTTTTCACGACCCTGACACACTAGCATAGGAGTTCGGCTAGTTTCTCGCCAACACTGAGTGACTCGGACTCAGTGGAACAACGGCGTGGAAAGCCAAGAAAACGAACACAAGAATATGTCAAAACATTTATTGAAAATGCATATACAAGTAAATCTGGATTTTAAAAAAAATGTAAATATGGAAAACGTGTAAATCCTAAATCACTTAAAATCCGTTTGGGGTCGTTTGCCTAAAAGGTTTGGGAACCAACGGCTTTAATATAAACGTTCTGCAGAGTTGTAGCTTAAGTGAATTCACATTGGGTTTTCCAGATGAATACAAAAACATCTACAGAGGAACCTGTTGATCTGCAGGTTATGGAGGGCAGCACAATACCCCAGCACCCCAATGGACATTTTCATTTACTTCATATACACAGAGATGGAGAAATACATTTTAGAGAGTCCAAACCAAAAATTCGGAACAGCAGTGCATAAGAAGGAAAGGGGGAAGTTGGTGAAGGTGTATTGGTATACCAATTTTCAAACCACCCCTTCCCTGAACTGGTGATGTTTCATGCAAAATCTTATGCAAATTACTCTGAGGTGAAGATGGTTCTCTCTTTTTTTTTGTTACTGCTAAGGCACTGGACGCATATAACTTCTGTACAGCTACAAAAATAGGCTTTCACATACAGCTGCAAAAGAAGATCTGAAAAGGGCTTGTAACGGGAATCTAATTCCAGTAAGATCTGATTTGGTAACGTGGTGGTGTCACTCAGACCCGAGGTCCGTGGCGCTTTTCTGCACCAATATGTGGAATGAATCACCTCTGAGCACGGGTTTTCAGCAGTCACATACTAACCATACCCTATTATATTCACTTCAAACAGAATAGTGCTTCAAACTCAACTTCAACTGATGCCATAGTGAAGCATGAAATTCTGCAGAAATTCTAGCATACATACATGAGGGCTCAAAAGTTTTTCAACACCTGACCATCACACCCGTATGTGCTTTTTGAACATCTCGCTCCAGATTTAGTCGCCTTTTGCTCCACTCTTCTGGGAAGGCTTTGATGTTGGTTGAGGAGGTCTGGGGTGCAGTTGGTGTTCCAGTTCATCCCAAAGGTGTTCAGTGGGGTTGAGGTCAGGGCTCTGTNGCTCTGTGCAGGACACTCGAGTTCTTCCACTCCAACCTTCACACACCATGTCTTCATGGAGCTCGCTTTGTGCACATCGTCATGCTGGAACAGATTTGGGCCTCTTAGCTCCAGTGAAAGGAAATTGTAATTCTACAGCATACAATTGTGTGCGTTCAACTTTGCGGCAGTAGTTTGGGGAAGATCCACATGGGTGTGACGTAAAGAGTCCTGTTCCCAAGAGACTCAAAGATTCTAGAGTATTGTTGGTTTCTCTCAAGGGGTTTAAAAAAAGATGCAACTAGGATGTTTTAGGAAACAAGACAAACACTGCAAGGAATCTGCAAGGAAATAAATAAATGTAATTATGAGTAAGGTATGGAGTTTTTTATTATTTTTCTTTTTTTTAATAGTTTACCAATAATTTCAGCATGCTCTCAAGCCCAGAACATCAAACTGACAAATATACAGATCTCCACCTAGCAGAAAGGCTTTGGTCTAAAATGGAAATGAAGAGGAGGGGAAGAAAGGGATTTCATACAAATCCAGGCCCTATAAAAAGGCTGCTTTACACGGGTAGGTGTTTAATGCGTGTAATACACAAAGGAGTCTGATTTTAGTTATGGTGCAGTAAAGCTTTCCAAAAAGTCCTGTGGAAACCCGCTGCACCTCGGGATCTGTTGCATGTTTCCAGAGTTCATGGAAGTCCTTGACATGTCCATGTGATGTCATCATTTGGTTGTAGATGCAGACGTGGTTAGGAGCCCTACCCTCTCCAGAGAAGAAGACGTGGTCTTGGGGAGAGATCCCTATCGCGTTCGCGCAAATGCCCATGAAGACATCGTCGATATAAAGAGAGGCGTTTAAGGTCAGGGAAGCTTGGTAGACTCTAGAGGCCACGTCTCTGGAGACAACATAACCGGCTCCAGGGGTGTAATCGGGATAGAGAAGCCAGGGGTACATCTCACGAGGCACGTAGTACTTGCTGTCTTTCTTACGAATGGGTGGAGCACCTCGATGCACCCTGCCGACCCAAAAGTCCTTGACGCCGGTCCGGTTGACCTCCTGCAGGTAGCGGATCAGGTTGGGCATGTGGACAAAGATGTCGTCATCTGCAGACATGAGAAAGCGGGCATGGTCGCAATAGGCATGTGTCCAGCCGAGCTGGAGGAGAAGCTTGATAGTGAGGTTGTGAAAGGTATCGAGAAAGTCCTGTTGAATTAGATCCTGGTAATTCTGGTCTTCCCAAAGCAAACTTTGCTGAAGCTTCTTTCTATTTATTGGTTGAGGGTGGATGCCAAGAGCAAACAGCACTCTTACAGTCACGCCTAGATTCCTTTCGATGTAGATCTCGTTGCCCCATGTCGACCGAATGGCCTGCCTCCTTTCATAGTTCTCTGGAGAGCTTTTTACAAGCAGCAAGAGTAGCACGTCTTTGTTGACACATTTCCGCTCATGGTTTATTAAGTAACGGTGGTTGCTGAACTTCTGTGCTTCTTCATGGCTAATCGTTAGGTTAGCACTTATAAAGTCCAAGTTGTTGAGCAGGCGGAAAGAGTAGGACTTGACATGATCTGCTATGTTACTGTCAAGACTTTCCCAGTACACCTTGATCACTGACAACACAAAGCATGTCATCATTAGCTGTCGGAGTTGGCATTTTCTGATCCACCGGAAACATACAAACATTCTGGACCCTTGTACACATCCAGCTGAGGGTCCGAGAGTGGGGGTGAAATAAGCCTTGGCTATGTTTTGTGCCGAAACATTGTTTGTCATAAAGTTCTTTTATAGACCATCCTGAGGCTGAAACCATTTCAAGGAACTTCTGGCAGCATTGTTGTCATGTCTGAAACAGAAGTATAAACGTTTTATTCATTTTCAGAGAATTCCCAATATAGTTATACTATAATACTGTGCAGTCCAAATTAGATTTAGATCACAAATATTCAACAAAAAAAAAGACAAAATTAAAATGGAATTAGTCACTTGTACAAACTCTCACCATTAGTTTAGTCTTGTAGCCCAATTTCTAGCTTTCTCTAGAGAGTCTGGTACACTCAGTCACTAAAAGTGTCCTAAAAATGGCTAATTGTATGACACTGCAGATGACCAATCACAGATCTTCACACAGCAAACGTGTGAGATGTCTCATTTACCAGTTTCAAACAATGCTGTGACGACATGCTGTGAATTTATTTTCAGTCCAATGACATTCACTTGTTCTGAAAAGCTTGCTTCTTTGTTCAACTGTTCAAAAGTTGGAAACTGGAAAACGGAAAAAAGCAAAAGTGCAGAGGCCCAAACAGATTGCAGCCTTCAAGATCCTGAAGCTTGCCGCCAGAAAAGTATACAATACAGCAACAGAGCGTCAGAGGCTGAGACTAACTGTGACAAGACTAGAAGCTACATTGCTTGTTCCCCCAATACAAAGTAATGGCTAGGGGGCACTAAACAACTTTCAAAATCCCATAATTGCTGCATTTTTAAATGCACTAAACAGTGCAGTGTACACAGACTGCTCAAATTAAACACGTTTCATCTAGATGGATCCATACTAAAGAGAGCCTAATACCAAAACTCTCACTAAAGAGGCACAAACTGATTATGAGACTTTACCAAAATGGAGTCTGGGCAACTTTCTGTAGTTGTTGTTCTGTGTTCATTTGTGACCAAATAAGGAGGATAGGAGTTAAAATGAATTCTAGAAAAAAAGATTTTATCCTTAAGAGTTTCCTCTTACACCTTCATATTGTTGCTATTGCTCATTGCTGTTTTGTTGTAAATATTCTTTCACTAAATATGTATTTACAACACCATGTAGCTTGCTATAAAACACATTTTGATGAACAGTTTTTTAATCACCAGTTAAAGCATATAGCACTGACTGTACTTTTTTTTTTTCTTTCTCCAAAATCCCTGTATCAATGTAAAAGCCAACACAGCAAACATGCCACAGGTCGGCAATAATGGAGGGCTTTAAGGTCTCAGAGGCGGTGAAATGTGCTGAGTGTGACGGAAAGCAGAGAAATACTAGAGCAGAATGAACAGCTTCCACCAGGCGCATGGGGGGAAAAACGAGGATGCATCACCCTAAAATTCATCATTTAATGAAGAACAATGAATCTTGCCCCCTGCACAGCTGTATTTCATGTTTTCAGGTTTTTTTTTTTTTTTTTAAATGAACAAGTAAATTGTTGCAAAACTCAGATAAGCTGCTTTCACTACATGAATATGGACAAAAATAACAAGTTAATAACATTAGCAAAGTTCTTATTTCTCTTTTTGTTTACGTAATGGTAATATTTCTCAATTCTAGACCAGAGCAAACTTTTTACAACTCATGGCCTGTTTCACTTCATGTATACAATTATAAGAACTACTACACATCTCATGTGTGTACTTTGCATAAATAGACACATAAAATGATCGGCATGTGAAGGAACACACTGCATTTCTTGCACAGAATCAATAAACAATGAAGTTGCTTTTAAGACTAAAAAAGAAAAACAATCACTTTTCTGCCTAAATATTTTAGGTCTTTTTCTCTTTTACTCACAGAAGTAGTTTCAATCGATCTGCATCCAAATGCAAGTGTGTGAACAGTGTGTTGCAAACATGCTTCTTCTGAAACATGCTTCTTCTGACACCTCAGTTAAGCTCTGGCCATTTTCTCTCCTGAACATTGTATATGCGCTAAAATAAAGACGCAACATAATCAACAAGACTAGAATACCAATACCAAGTAATGCATAGGGGACACTAAACAACTTTCAAAATCCCATAATTACTGTACTTTTAAATGCACTAAAACAATCTCTACAAGGTTTTAGTAGGTCACGTGTTAACGTCAACAACAACTATTCAGGAAATGTCGGAATCTGGGGGTTGAGTTGGAAATGGAAATTGGCCTGATGTTTGTGGACACCTGACCATCACACTCATATGTGCTTATTGAACTGTGGAGATTTGTGTTCATTCAGCTACAAGAGCATTACTGAGATCAGGCGCTGATGTTACAGTAGGTGAGGGGATCTGGGGTGCAGTTGGTGTTCCAGTTCATCCCAAAGGTGTTCAGTGGGGTTGAGGTCAGGGCTCTGTGCAGGACANGCTCGCTTTGTGCACAGGGGCATCGTCATGCTGGAACAGGTTTGGGCCTCTTAGTTCCAGTGAAGGGAAACTGTAATACTACAGCATACAGAGACATCCTAGGCACATGTCATTGTGGAAAACGTTTGGGGAAGGCCCACATATGGGGGTCATGGTCAGGCGTCCACATACTTTAGGCCATACAGTGTACATACAATCACCCCAACCATGTGAAAAATGTATTATGATTTGATGAGACCAAGGTAGACCTTTTTGGACATAATCCTAAAAAATATGTTTGGCGCATAAACACGACAGCTTGTCACCCAAAGAAGACCATATCCATGGTGAAGCATAGTGATGGCAGCATTTCTTCTCTTCAGCTAGGCCTGGAGCTCTATTCAAGTTAGAGGGAATCATGGATAGCTCCAAATACCAATCTATTGTGGCACAAAACCTGCAGGCCTCTGTTACACAGCTGAAGATAAAAAACTTTTCACCTCCCAGCACAATAACGACCCAAAGCACAAATCCAATTCAACAAGGGAATGGCTTCAGAAGAGGAAGATCAATGTTTTGGAATGGCCCACTCAGAGTCCAGATCCAAGTCCTACTCTGAAAACCTGTGGAATCACTTGAAGACGGCTATGCACAGGAGTTCCCCCATCCATTTTTTGCAAGGAAGAGTGGAATAAAATTGCCATATCTAGATGTGTTAAGCTGATAGAAAAACACTGAGTGCTGTATTACAAGCAAAAGATGCTTTAACAAAGTATTAATTAAGGGGTGTGAACGTATGTGCAACCAGGTTATTGTTTTATTTAGTGTTCTTACAATGTTTCTGTCTGTTCTCTTGAATTTCGTTGGTTGCGAGATCACATTAAAGGTGGAAAGAGATCAGATGTTATTTATATTGGTTTCATTTTCTACATCCCAAAAACCTGCAACTACAACAGGGGTGTGTAGACTGTTCATATAGATTTATTTAACAAAATCAAACCTGAATATTTCAAAATCAAAATATACCATAAATCAAAACTACTCAGCTCAGTTAGTTAGCGAACCTGCTAGCTTCACATGGAGGTTAGCGGGATAAACATTTCTAATATATGGACATAAACTGGTGGAAATATAGCGAGTTTATTAAGTGGAATCATGAGCGTTCTCTGAATTAGGTTTATACCGAAGTTTCTCAGAGTAACTTTTTGCATTGTGTTAAATTTGCCTCAAACAAATTATCTACATAATCAAAACAGCCAATCCAAGATGAGTGCATCTCATTTCTTAATCATCAGCTTTTAAATTGCACAGCTACATGCTTGAAGGTCATGTCCATTAGCCAGTCACAATTCAAGAAAATTATGCTTTCTCTTTCAGTGCTTCTTCAGTATAGACTTGATCTCTGAACTTCAAATGGATTCCCCCATCAGGTTACGTAACAGCACTGGCGAGACGGTATCAAATATCAGGAACTAATTCATCTCTAGGGTGACAAACACATGGTTGTAAACATTGGACTCAGACAAATCCACATTAGCGTAATTGTCTGGGTTGCCAGGCCGCACCAGAAACATTAGAGGGCCTGTGTTTTTCCGATAAGCTGGCTCATCCACGACGGTAAAATGATACAAAGCATGAAACGTGAGCCTCAATCACAGGACTGATACAAATGTCCTCTTCTGCGTGTTTAATTTACTGTGAACTCAGGACAATGAGGGATGAGGCGCACGATGTGATAATTATCCAAAATACTAGTGAGAAAATTCCTGAGCAGAATTACGTCTATTAATTAATAATAATGCACATATCTCTTTCAACGTGAAATACGCATGACTAATCTGGCAAAAAACTTCCACAGACTTTACTCACCGGTCTCATTGCTGACGTCGCTTATCCCTCCTCAATAACATTTATCTAGGCCTAAATTTTTTTTTCCGTTTTATTAGAAAACAGGAAACTTCAAAATCAGTATTTCATTCGTACCTGTAGTGCTGAACAATCCGGAGTCTACAGAAGGACTAGTCCTTGTCTACACCTCCAGAAATCTTTCCGAAACAGAAATGCATTATTCTTCCTGTTTTGAAAACATCTCCATCCACACAACAGCAATATCTTTTTTTTCTTTTCTAAAATCTCTCCATTCAAATGAAAACACAAGAATGAATCGCTGACGTGACGAACGAAGAGTATTATGAGTGTTATGTACGTGCAAAATACGTACTGCAACACAGAGACCTTACCACACCGCATCTAAAAAATATAATTATAAAAATATAACTGCTTGAAATATAAATAAGTAAAAAAAAAAAAAAAGTATAAAATGCAAACCAAATGAGATTTAAGTGGGTGGGTTTAGCAGAAAAATTCACTGAACGATGCTTAAAAAATTACTTTCGGCAAAACACTTCCTCTTCCACGCAAGCCACAAGCGAAATCAAGAAAAAACACAAAGTGTGAACTTAGTGGACAGAAGAATTACAGCCGATATATTGGATAAACCATCACAGCACCCACTACACCTAGTAACGACGCGATAAAAACAGCGTAAAAACGCTACGTTTTTTCACAGAAACGCTGAAAACTGAAAGCTTTTACGAATCTCCACTGTGAAAGTTGCCTCCAAAAACCTGTTTTCAGGAACTGTATACGTGTGGACGAAGCCTTAGAGGTACGTCAGTGAACCATGCTCGTCTGAATATCAAGCCACACCCACAGACTCACATCAGTCCGACTAGCAAGTGAAGCTTTGGTTAGTTGTTGTGTTGGATGTTCTTCCAAACTTTTGAAACTTTGCTCTGAAAATTGACAGTTTGTTTTTTAATATTGGGGGCGTGGCTTTTATTGGAAATGCTGGGATGCGTCCTCACACGACACGAGTTGATTATTTTCCTATAACAGTGCGTCCTGAAGTGTTTTATTCCCCTTATATCACAGCAATCTGCCAATGATAGTTTTTGTTTGTTTGTTTTTTAATTAAAGAATGGAAGCCTTATATTGAACCGTTATGTAATTGTTGATATGGTGAAGTCTTCTGTAAGGAGATGTTTATGGAAGGAGTCTCCAGTGCCAGGGCTTTGTAAAAATCATTGCATTTTCCGGGATGTCTTCAGGCCCGAGAACTCTGCGCTGTATACTTTCTCAATTTCTTCAAGATAGAGAAACCACAGGGATGATTAGTTTATTGTTTATTGCTGCTATAAAGTAGGTGATAACAGGAATTAAGTAATGACAGACACTAAAAAAGTGATAATGGTAACTGACTCAGATGTTCCACAGGAGTAACATCCCTACAAATGGATCAAGTGTCAGTTGTAATATTTGGCACTAGATATAATATTAAATGTTTTTTTTTTTTCAAAGACTATAAATTTATACAACTAAAGATTCGAGTCTCAGCTGTCTTCTTATCTCAAATGAAAGATAAGATGGTAATGTAGGCATTTAGATTTTTTTTCCCCGCTTAGGTGTGTCTCATGTCGTCCTGAACCTTCTGACCATCTTCATTCATGTGTTAAATGCAGTAAATATATATATATATACACTAATGATTGAGACTTCAACATCAAACATTAACGTTTTGTTGATTTAAGGCTCTTTTTAGGGAAAGAAAAAAAAAACAAAGAAAAAAAAAACAATAAAAGTCACCTCGAAATCGAACAGAAATCATTATCCTGATGTGTGTTGTTCTCTTGTCGGAATGTTAACAAGTTTTGTTGTTGTTTTTTTGTGTTTGTTTTTAAATTTCAGGTATTTTATTCTTTCTGAATCAGAGCATTCCAACACATGGACAATTTACTTTTAATAAAAGTGGCATTTAGAAAAAAGTCTGATTTTTTTTTTTTAAAAACAACAATTTATGCATATGTTAATAATGTAAATAACCTTATTTCTAGGTATATATTGCCAGGCATTCCTGCTGGGAAAAAAACAATAGAAACCATAACTGAAATTCTAATGGTTGCCACTACAAATACCATTACAAACCATCAGCACCACTACTGGTCCTTAGCAATAGCCATAGAGACCCACAGGGACCATTATAGTTTCCATTAAAACCATTAGAATTCCCATTATAACCGTTAAAACCAATATGATTCCCATTACAACTGTTAAAACCATTACGATTCCCATTACAACCGTTAAAACCATTACGATTTCCATTACAACCATTACAATTCCCATTATAACCATTAAAACCATTACAATTCCTATTATAACCAACACAATCCCCATTAAAACCATTACAAATCCCATTACAACTGTTAAAACCATTAAAATTCCCATTATAACCATTAAAATTCCCCATTATAACCAATACAATTCCCATTATAGCCGTTAAAACCGTTACAATTCCCATGATAACCGTTAAAACCATTTAAAATTCCCATTAAAACCATTACAAATCCCATTGCAATTGTTAAAACCATTACATGAGGGTTTCTATAGTGGTTTTTTTTTGTTCAGCAGGGATGCTACTGGAATGATATACACACTTAAAACTTATTTATATTTAACTTAGTCACTTTAAAGAAAGCTTACTGTGGAATAAATCACTTTACCTGTGGCATTAAAATGATGTTCGAGAGATTTTTTTTGTTTTAACGTAAAATAGTTCCCAGTTTGAACAAAATGAAGTCACGTCAAGTAGCAGATTTCTGTGGAAAAGTCAACAAATATAACCGGAAGACTAATAAATTATAGTTCATTTAAGGTTTTGTGGAATAAAACAGTCAAATCTGTTCAACTGAAGGCGCTGTTTTGGTGCATTTATTAAACTAAATAAACCAAACGGGTTTTTTTTCGTTAAAGTTCCGTTAAAATTCAACTAAAGGCTATTTTTTAGCTGCTGAATTGTTTAAAAAAGATAGATAAATAGCTGTTTATAGTAGCTAAACATATATGTTTAAACTCTCTCTCTCTCACTCACACACACACACACACACATACATACAGAGGACGCTTTATGAGCAGCACTCACCGCCTCTCCTGTTAATTTACTGCAACATGGAGACCTTTTAAAACGGCTTCAGGTGTGCTGTTGTCTGAAACACACTAAAAAACGCTTTTGCAAATATCTCACTTTTACTGGACAGGGTTTTCGGTTGCCTGAGAGGACGAGCAGCAGATTTATTTCCCTCCACGCCTCCCTGCCTCTCGTCTTAGCGGAGTTTGCTTCACTGGATGTTAGCATAGCAACCTAAAACTTCCTCCAGGGGCGGAGGGACGCGAGAGCCGAGCGCCCAAAGCCTCATTTTACTACTCTTTATCAGATCAGGTTCTCTGTTTTTTTAACCACACATTGTGTTTTGTAACAAGTTAGACAGTTTTCACACTGTCTGCGTGACCACACACACTCTACACACGCTAGCCCACACCGGACCCACTCAGGCGATATAAGCCTGCACTCTCACTAGCAGGGAAATGATGAGCTGTTCAAGACTGAGACGACACTTTGAATCGGTTCAATTACATGAACACTGAGCCGACTCCCATACATGAGTTTGTTTGTTTTTCTTTCTTTGTGCAGTTTTCATATTGTTTGCATGGACATACATACACACACAGGACATTAACACTAGCAGGTAGTAATGCTAGTGAATGCTAGCACGAATGAGTCGACTCTTTGAGTCGGTTCGATTATTGAACACTCAGAGTCGACGCGCATACATGAGTTTGCTTGTTTGTTTGTTTGCTACTTTTCTTTCGTTCTTTCTTTGTGCAGCTTTCATAAACACACACACACACACACACACACACACACACACGGGACATGAACACTAGCAGGTAGTGATGTGCTGTTCATGAATGAGTCGACTCTTTGAATCGGTTCAATTACATGAACACTGAGAGCCGACTCCCATACATGAGTATATTTGTTTGTTTGTGTTTTTCTTTGTACGTTTTTCATATTTTTGCATGGACACACACACAGGACATTCACACTAGCAGGTAGTGATGTGTTGCTCTTTGAATCGGTTCTATTGCATGAACACTGAAAGCCAACTTTCACACGAGTTAGTTAGTTAGTTAGTTAGTTAGTTAGTTTCTTGGACTATGCAAACAGTACGAAAACTTTGGACAGTTTTCATACTGTTTGCATAGACACACACACAAATTTGTATATCAGTTAATTGGTTTCTTCTTTCTTTCCTTCTTTGGACAGTTGTGCGCACACACACACACACACACACACACACAATAATCCTGTATTCAGATGTTTTGGTGATGTTTTGTTGTTTTACACTGTCTTTTATTTTCCTTTCTTTGTATTTATTCCTTCCTTCCTTCTCTTCCTTTCTGTCTTTTCTCTCCATTTTAAATCTCTTTCTTTCTTTCTTTCTTTCTTTCGCTTGTTGAAGATGTAGTCAGTGTATTAGCGGATCAGTTTATCAGGATAAACAGAAATGAAGCACAAACAGCAGCACAATAACAAAGCTTACTGTATGTCAATTCATATTTCTAGTGCCTTGCTGGTTTAATAATTATTTAAATAGATTTTATAAAATATGGCACAAATGAATCTTGTATTTCAAAATGAAGTAAGATTTTGGAGTAAGATGTTTTATGAAACGGTTTCAGCTGTAGTTAGGAAAAGAAGAATAATTACTGCTCGAACTGGCTCAGGTTGGTAAAAGAAAAGAGCTCTTTGGGAGCTGAACCAAAGTTATAAAAATGTTTTTAAAAAAGCTGACTTTCTCAACACTACCCTCTTGTGAATTCTAACCAAAACCCACAGAGTCAATTTCACTAAACTCTGGTTATCTCTTATCTGTTTGTTCCTCATTTCTCTTCTCAGTTTTCATCTCCTTCCTTTTTGTGTTCTTAAAGAGGACAAGATATTATTCTCAGTATTCTCAGTATTCTTCTTCTTATCAGTCATTATACAAATCAAATCTTTTGTTTTATCCAGTCGAGGTAATCTGTAACCGAATAGTAACAAATCTGAGTTTGTCATAATTTCAAATCCACCTTGAACGACTTGCATATTAATGACTGAATTAACATGGCATCCAAGATTTATTTCATAAATCAATTATGTTGATCTGTTTCCTATTCTATCAGGTTGTTTAAGCAATTTTTGTCTTCTATTATACACCATTATAACTAGCAATAGTTATATTAATATATTATACTACTATGCTAGCAATAACAATGTCCCTCTGTGATGTTATGTTATGTCAGCAGATCTGTCACAACACTGGCCGTGTGCTTGAAATTTAGATGAAGAGTCGCAGTTTTAGAGATATAGACTTTTTATTTATTCTACACTCCTTCATTTTTAGCAACCAAATGTTCCTCTTTTGATTTGTTTGGTGTCATTTTTCTCACAGGATCTCGGTATTCGGTGTTCGGTATTCTTTGCGGATTCTTCCGTTTGTCCCTGTGAGAGAATCCTTGCTGTTTCCTTATCTAAGAAGATGCTAACTTTCCTATCCAACCCACACTTTCGTTACAATTACCATTAAAGTTCAGCTTTTTACCATTTTTCGGCAGCATCCTTAAATACACAGTGTAGTTGTCTAATGTTAGCTAACATACACAAACATACACTAAAAGATTTTACTTCACACTAGTGAACTCAAAGCATTCTCCATTTACCTTGACAGATATTGAGGGCACTGAAATCAAGGGGAGACAAGAGATTGCTGACAGGAGAAAGGGGAAAGGGGGCGGGGCTTCCAAAGTATCAGTTAATATTGGCGAGTTCAATTTAAAACACTTACCCAATTGTTAATCATTCCAGATTCACATGTCGATTGGCTCATTTGCTGTTTTTTTTATTAAGTGGGATTTTTGAGTGGTAACTCGTGGCAGCGTACTTCTACATTAAAATGCTTCTATGTTAGCCTTTACAATTCCCTGGCTAGTAGAAGAAGTATGATAGGGGAGGGCTGGCTGGTCAGTGGTTATTTGTAGGTAACCAAATTTGGGAGAAAGCCAGCAATTTGTAACTTAAATATAGCCACAAATGGTGATCATAGGGGTCCAAGCACCTTTTTACAACCAATTACAACCAATCTGTGCCAGGTTACATTTAATACTAGAGCCTAGCTAGATGGACATAACTAAGTACTTGGGGTCAACAGTCCAGAGTAATGGTGAGTGTGGGAAAGAGGTAAAGAAGCGAGTGCAGGCAGGTTGGA
>CM074948.1:24697826-24720326 GCA_037577455.1 Pangasius macronema | reverse complement strand
AACTACAACTTCTCTCATTATCAGCGAAATTACAGTAACACGACATTTCCTTGGTATTTATGAGTGAAGAGCAGAAGTCGAATGCAGGATTATAATTCAAATACACGTCCTGTGCTCATTTTCCCCTGGCTGGTCACTGATTGGCTCCGCCCACTCTCCTCTGTGTCGTGGCTATGAAGAAATAAATTAATGTATTTATTTATCACTTTAACTTTTTATATGCTACCAAATTCTACTCGTGGAAAAAAGTATATATTGATTCATTTAATTCACTAAAATGATTCAAATGTTTGGTTTTTTTTTCTTAACAGGTTGCTGTATGTGAAAAACAGCATAATACATGTATTTTTTTTGTTATTAATCATATTTAGGAATTTTTCCATGTTTTAATACTTTACTATCATTTTACACACAAGTAAGTAAGTAAGTAAGTAAGTAAGTAAGTAAGTAGAAGTCGTCAAAGTCACCTAGGCCTCGAATAAGTCCTTTGACCAGACTCTAATAAGTGAGGAATAAACCACTTTGGGCATGCTGTTATGGCAAAACAATCAACGATGGTATCTTGTGTTGTGTGGGCTGCTGCGAAGCAAAGTTACTCTTCCACCCTGAAGTTGATTAGTTTCCTCCACCTGCATGCCCTTGAATTGTTTTATTCCTTTTATAAGACAGCAATTTGCCAATGACGCTTTGTACTTTTTAAAAAAAAATCCATTTAGAGTTACATTCAATGTTGTGGAACATCCACAAAACAAGTTAGTTCACGTTATCACTTACGTTACAGCAGCTATAAACAGTCTCTTAATCTTAGATTATGAATGAGTTGTTACTATAGAAACGCTGACATTAATACTACAAACCTGTGATTTGCCTTGTAGCTGCAACTAGACAGTCTCGACGACAATATCTTTTAATTAGTTGTGGAAGGCTGGTTAGTCTTAGGTCTTAAGTCCTCGCGACACCAATAACTGATCCAATGACCAAAAGGTTGTGAGTTCAAATCCCAGGATGACTTGAGAGCTGCTGACTTTTAACCTTCAACTGCTTTAACCTTTAACCTCCTGTCTCGCTTGTGGGGGAAAAAAAACCAAAAACACCCAAGCAATGAATAAACATAAACAGGAAAGCCATTGACTTATCAGGAAATTACTTTTAAATTACTTTATCAGGAAAAAAAAAAAGAGTAGCAAGAAGAACTAAAGAAGATTTGCACACTTCACAATAGGTACTCGTATTCCGCAGTGCAGTAAATGTGTCTGGAAGTGCTCAGGAAATGAAACATGGCTCTCTGGGTAAAAGATGAGCATGATTTGCAGAAATAGGAGCGCAGCGGGAGGCTGATGTGTGTTGTGGGAACTCTACAATCTCCCACACTTTAGTCCTTATTTTAAATGCGAGTGCAGAAAATGGAGCTCAGCGGGGATCCTTGCGTGTGCTCATGTATTAATGGGCACACACACACACACACACACACACACACACACACACACACACACACACACACAAACAAACTGTGTAAGCCTTTTATAGCCTACATGATGCTGTTTTATATTCTCATTGGCTTAAATTCTAACAACTGGCCATCAATCAACCCTGAAATTATAAACAAAGGAATATATATAAAAAAGTGGTAGAATGTTACAGGAACCTGTAAAACCCCTGAACTGAAAAATGTCTGGATTGATATATTAGTATTTTTTTTTTAATCTCAGGACATGCAGCGTACATGGAAATACCATTTCTGGTGATTTGGTCATTATGCACGCTGGTATAGCAATAAAATACAGTATATAACGTACTGCATAATGACAGCTTTATATATGTTGAGGCCCATATTGTATTTTTTAATAGCTAGATATTATTAAATTAAACTGCTGTTTGTTTCCAACACTTCTTTACTTGGTACTGGTCATAAAATTATGCATTGTGACAATCATAACAACAACAACAACAACAACAATAATAATTAACACTGAATATAATTACTACTATATAAAATACATGGACAGAAATTAGCAAGCTAACTCCAGATGAATGTTTTTGTACATGGTCCTCCAAACCAAACTAAATTGCTTATGTATCTTAACTTTCATAATAATTACACAATACTTAAATATTACTAAAAATATAAGTTTTTTATGTCTTGACAAAAACATTTGGTTGCCTCGGGGAGTCACCACACTACACCGTAACTGGCAAACAGACGTACAGCGTGTCGTAATTTTTTCTTTCGCCATTTAACTGTATATATTGTTATATGTTTAATAATATTTAGTATGTATATAATATTTAATTTCTCTGAACCATTTCAATCATCATTTCATTAATTATCATGTCATTTTGCTTACTGCTGTTTTTAAACCTGTATTCTACCTTTAAATTCAATAAGAAAAACTTATTTTGATTAGAATTGTCGACACTGCCGAACAACTAACGAAATAATGATAAATTTAGTTTTTTACTGCATTTAAAATGTATAAAATATACAATTTAATGTAGTGTTATGATTGCTTTCAATCAGATATCCTGTCAAGTTAGCTTATCTTAGCCAGCTAGGTAGATATAGCAGTCAAAAATGTAAACTTGTAAACAAGGACTTAGAAAATCCTGTCAGGTTAGTGTATATTAGCTAGCTAGCTTTTTTTTCTGAAATCCCCTCAAGTTAGCTTATGTTAGCTAGTAAGCATTATCAAGGAAGTTTATGATATGAACGAATATCTAATCCTGTCAGATGTCCCATCAGTTTAATTTACATTAATTAGCTAGCTAGCAATAGCATGGAAAATTTTAGACTCATATTAAAAGATATTCTGAAATCCTTTCAGAAATCCCCTCAGGTTAGCTTATGTTTGCTAGCTAGCTAGCATCAGCAAGGAAGATATTAGAATTTTAGGAACAACTCCTCTAAGAAATCCCACCATGTTATCTTATGTTTGCTAGCTAGCAAGCATTAGCAGGGAAGATTATAGAGTTCTATGAACAAGATATCTAATCCTGTCAGAAATCCCTTCAGGTTAGCATATTTTAGATAGCAAGCAATAGCAGGGAAGTTTATGATATGAACATGATATCTAATCCTGTCAGAAATCTCCTCAGGTTAGTGTATGTTAGCTAGCTAGCAAGCATTAGCAGTGAAGTTTATAGATTTCTATAAACATGATATCTAACCCTGTCAGAAATCTCCTCAGGTTAGCATATGTTAGCTAAGTAGCTAAAAAAAAACTGTAAATACTGTAAAAAACAAACAAACAAACAAACAAACAAACAAAAAAACACTGTAAAATACACCATAATATCTGAATACTGAAGTCTTCCTTCTTTCTAAGACTTTTTTTCAGACACCACACACTCGACGTTTACTATGCTACAAACGGTTTTAACTAAGAACATCTCCCTATTTGAAAGGATTATGGAACATTTTCTTGGGCAAACCCATATAACGGAAAAACACCTCTCCAAACGTCCAGGAAGGCTTTAACCTACGCTAGCAAACACCAAGTGTAAATGACTATCATTATATAGATGATGTGACAAAGTGCTAGCGGCTGATTCCGATATCTTCCATTTGAGATGTTTAAGGTAAATACAATCGTACACAATCTCACCGACCAGACCTCATCTCTGCGTTAACGCCCTCACTCACTTTTACAGACTTTAAGACCAACTCCAATCTCAGAACAGGGTGTCAGAGAAAATATAAAGGTGATATCTACAGCCCAGTCATTAATGTGCTTGGAGTTAAATATCATGTGATTCAGTACATGGAGACACTTTGACATCTCAGTAGGAAGTGGATTATTGCGCCACCACCACCAACCCTCTTACCTCATCTTTTGATTCTGTACCTTTAAAAAAATTGTAGATATAATCTATTTTTTTTGTTTTAAAGTTATCCTTGAAGTCTAGATCTCCATGCTGTTTTGATGCTCCTGCATGGAATATTCATTTGCCAGAAGAAAATGCTTCCATGGTGCATCTTCACAACCTCCGCCAGCTACAGTGTTTTTCCCCTCAAGGAGAAAATGAGCAGCGTTATTGAGAAAACTCGAGATCTCCTTTCCTATGCACCTTTCAGTTCAGCTTTTTTATCCTGAGGAATGCCTGCTTTGACCGAGACTAAAGGCTTGATTATGATTTGTTGGTGAAGATGGCGATGGTAGTGAAGGACTCATCTATATGATTGCATGATGCTGTAACACAGCCAATGTGTGTGAAAGAGAAGCAGAGTGTGTGTGTGTGTGTGTGTGTGTGTGTGTGTGTTCAGAGATTTCCAGATGCATTAGTGTGTTCAGAAATCTCGCTTCTCAGTAGAATCTTGCTCCTTTAAGTCATTTGATAAATGGCAGTCCTCGCCTCCTTTTCACCACGGGAGGCCTAATGACTTCCCATTAGATTTCTGACTTGTTCGGACGCCGACTCTGATTACATCGCCCCATTTCAGTACAGCAATTCCGATTTCCAAATTGTGCACAGGTACCTTGTGAAGCCTGCTGTTTTACAGACATTTGATACAAAACTCTGAGGTTGTAACCCAAATGCAAAAAAGTATGTTTAAGACTCTAAAACCACTGAAAGCTACTAGAAAGATTCGCCGCTTTTCACATCACACTGAGCCCAAACTGAAGAAAGATCCGGACTAACAATTTTAGTTTTACAGAACGTGAACATTAACCTCAAATCTGATTGGCCAAACTCTGACACCAAATCCGTCCACAATTCAAATTTAAACAGATTTATACCAATGCGCTCGTACGTTATCGTTTCTATAGTAACAATTCATTCTCGTACTGGTCTGCGAGGTGCATTAGATTAAGATTATCATTCGTCTAAAAATTATTGTACAACAATGGATGGTTTCTTCTTTGTCCTAATCGTTGATATGGTGAAGTGTTTTGTAAGGAGATGTTTATTATAGAAGGAGTCTCCAGTCCAAGGTAAAGCTTTATTCCCTTTATGTTTACTTCCATGGATAAGTCTTTTTATATCAAGCTGAATTTTTTTGTCTTGTTAACATGAAATAACTGTTTATAGCTGTTATAACGTAAGTGAGAACAGGAACTAACTTGTTTCGCAGATGGCACACAACGTTAAGTGTAACTGTAAATGCATAAAAAGTATGACGCTCTTTAATAAATTAAAATTGTAAGCAAATTGCTCAGAAAATACTTTCAGGACATTAACGTTAATGGAAAATAATCAACTTCTGGGCGTTAAGGGTACAAACCCCCCCATTACACCATCGTTTAGTTGATGATTTTCCTATAACAGCGCACCGACAGGTGTTTTATCACTTAGATAATGTTTCTTGTCTTCCATAATGCTATATTTTTTTGTTGAGAAGGTTGTGTGAGCAATGTGAAGAGCAGATTTTTTCTCAACCCTGCAGGAACTTTATTTCTAGACTGTTACGGTGTAGGGAAGAATCTTCGAGAAGCCTATAAATGACGCGCAAGACTATTGCAAGAAACCATCGACTCTGTCATCTTTACTACGCGCTGCAAGCACTTTCAGGCGCTGAAACATCAGTTCATCAGCTTCACAGCCAGTGGATGGCGTGCCATATACACGCCATGCTGCCGCTACAGAGACTGCTGAGCCAGCAGACATCCTGGTCTGCCTCTTGATTGTTTTTTTTATTTTTTATAGGCTTTGGGAAACGGTGCTGATGGTGAGCAGGCGGACGCTGTTGTTTATATCGTGTGTTTGACTCTTCAGTAATATAATACACAGTGACTCAACACGAACATGAAAATAAAGAGCGTTAGGAGATGACATGCGTTAAGATTCGACCGGAACTTTGGAAAAATGGAGACAGAGGTTTGGACATAACATGCTTAACGCAGTTGAAAATCAGTTGTTTATGCTTGGAGCTCATTTTTTTGCACTGCATATACTCGAGTCTTTTGAAAGTCCTTTGCGACTTTCAGCGTGCCCCTCCGGATCAGCAGGCGGAAGAGGGGCGATTATCGAGGTTGACTCAGCAAAGAGGGTTATTAACTGCTAGCTTTGGATTGAGAGGATTTATTTAAGCAGACAGACCACATGCTGTGTGTTTTTAAGCTGTTTGGCCTTCTGTTGAACCGACGGATGCGTCCAATCAAGGAAGAAAGGAAAGACAGAGGAAAGAAAGAGATGAAATATGACAAGGCTTCTGAAACTTGTACACTGAGGGATTGAGGGATCCACAACAGACTTGCATATAAACAATGTCATTTATTTATTTATTTATTTTGGAAAAGAGTTTTTCCGGTTGGAATAAAATATGAAACGCTGGTTGTAGATCAGATTAGCAAAACCACTTTTTTCCCAGCTAACGATTTTAGGTTAAACAAACTTGTGTTTCTAAGAATGATCAATCTGTCAAGCTTTCTGGGAGTTGCGACATTTTCGCATCACTTTTATCAACATTTTCTATGACATAAGTACATGATCCATGTATTACTATCATGACATCCAGCTTTCCCAGCGTACAAACACACAGCTTACACTAAAAGTACTGCACTTCTAATTCTTATGCTGCACTGAAATTAGATGGGAATAACCATAATTATCGCCTTCTGACTAGGAAAAGGCATTATGGCATATAATTCCCAAGGTGGAATTTTGGGAGCTATCAGGACATCCCTGATTTGTTTGACCAAACCAGGAAGTGAGGTAACTGACTATGTGAACGTGTCATGTGTCCAAGAAACAGCAATAGGAAATAGGAATATTTCAATATTTGTTTTTTACTCCTCTTATATTATGGCAATTTGCAAACTATTACCATTTTTATCTATTAACAAGGACTATCTATTTATAGCTACATTTAATGTTGTGGAACGTTCACGAAAAAACACAAGCTAGTTCATGTTATCACTTACGTTATAGCAGCTATAAACAGTCACTCGCTCTCTCTTGAAGTTTATAAGACGAAAGAAATGGCACTCATTACTGAAATGACTCTGCGACACCCCGCTTCCCTCCATTGTTAGCCTTTCTTGTGGTGGAAAACGTAAAAGTTACGGATTTACCTCTGACTGTTACAAAGCACTGACACTGGCGACTCCTTCCATGAATGTTAAGTAAACGTCTCTGTACAGGAAAAGTCACCATGCCAATGATTATAGTCATTATGCTACTGGGTGGCGTGGGTGCTACATGGAACATGCGAAACCGTATGGAACATGGATAACGCTTTACTGATGTTTAATGAAATGCGATTGGTTGTAGTCCGAGGTAATCCATCACTCCGTGGACGTCCTGCGCAGGTGCTCTATGAGTGGACGCTGACAGAGCGCTGGTTTCACCACGTACATCTATCGTTTCCATTCTTATTATGTTCTGTACAAGAACATACTGGCGGCGATCCATCACGCTGTCCCATTAGATAAAGAATTCTTTGTGCTAGACGTTTGCACAGAGTTGGTGCCATAGAGCTTTGCTAGATGGCTTAGATCACACTTCTGCACACGGACGCGTTTCTTATACGCTACGTAGCGCATTTTAACTTTTATCCCTCAAGCCAGCTTTTTCCCGAACATCCCGCGTCGATCGCAAAACAATGCACTAGAGGTATTGCTCTTTCTTTTCATTTTAAACGAGACCCCATTGCTAATGCGTTTCTTAAATGTTCAGAACATTCAGTGTAATCATTAATGCTGTGTATACACAAGAGCAGGAAGCTTCATTTGTCTGTAAATTGATTAGCCGTCCTGAAAAGTGTGGTTAATTAACCAGAGCAGGTCGCATTATAAATATTAATGAGCTTGTTTTTAGAAAGTGCTCTGTTAGTGTCTGATAGGGAAGGATTAGCACTATAAAAGACAAAGCTGCTTTGTCATAAAAATGAATGCTGTACTTAGCGGGGAATTTAATGACACTAGAGGAAAGAGAGACGGATCACCTGATAGACGCTTGACAGAGGATGAGAAAAGCAATCATGTATAGTCAGAAATGTATATATTCTATTGTACAGCATTAGAAATATCAAGCTGCGTCCTGCTGGAGTCTAAGACAAAGTGTTCGCAGCTTATTTCACGATACTTCCTCCATAGATACTTCAAAAGTTTGGCTCAGTTCATGAAAAATGACCACATGTTTCCCGGGAAACTTGTATAATAATTAATAAATGATCCTCAGGGGATTGCTATCAATTCAAACCTTTTTTTTAAACTTTATTTTTAATATTTCCCGACTAAAAATCAATTTCCAGTTTGTATAAGATGTGGTGCGAAATTGTGCCTCAGAGCTTTCCAGGGTTCTCTTCAGAGACCGTCTTAAAGCAGATCTCAGCATAGACCATCAGGAAAGATGCTTTTGGTTACGGCGATGAGAAAAGGTCAGATATTTACCTCGACTGTTACACATGCTCGCTTCATAAACACATTTCAACTAATTATCAACATGCTTCAGTTACAGTACAGCACGATAAGGGATTACAACATGATAATATCGCTAATGCTAATCTGCAAGATACAAAAAATTTATTAATTACAGATTCAGTTTGTCGCTTGAAACAGGATATGAGAATTTTAAAATTGTGGCTTTCTTTATTTAATTATTTACAAAAAAAAAAATCTGATAAATGACATCCATATCCATTTGAATGACATTCTAGTAATTTCCCAATCTATTAACCCTATTAACTAATTAATCAATCTATTAACTATTGAACCCTTTCCCTGGAGCTACACTGTTATAGAGTTTCCTCAGGAAAACAATTACAAAGACAAAGAAATTGAATTTATACCAACAAGACACATAGTGTAAGGATTCACACATGCGCTTTCATAAAAGAAGTCAAATGATACATGTTTTATTTTATAGTTTATAAAATCCGTTCCAGATCCATTTGCATCTCTCTTTCTGAATGTGCTCTTAATAAATTTAGTTACAATAATAGTTGCGTAGTTAACTATCTTACTAACGACTTCATTAATTAAGTACATAAAAATGGTGTTTATAAACTTTAAAGTTTTGATAAACTTTAGAAGGCTAAGCTCAATTTGAGTTTGAATTTGAATAGTCATTCTAACAGATCCCTAATCAGTGCAAAAGTTTGTATCTCTCTTTATGAATTATTGCCTGTCTTTATAACTACCTCCAAACATATTCATATCCAGCTGTTTGGATACTTTCGGTTATAATATTCACTGCTTCTGTAGTTCTTTTCCCCTGTAAGTTCTATACAGGTACTGTGATGTACTGAAATGTGCTCTTGCATTGTACAGTTATTGTACTACACAGAAATTCTGGTATTTTCAACACTATATGAACACCCAGAGGTCGTATTAACGGTATCATTTCTTCCTGGATAGTCACTGTGTGTGTTATAGGAGCATCTGCCAGATGTTGCGAGGCTCCGAGCTGCTGGAGAGGAAGAGCTTGGCCTCGGCATGATCTTCTGCTCCACCATGATGTACTTTGTGACCTGCATCACTGTGGTGCGTTCGTTAGCTACAGGTAAAATAACCCTACCAGCCTGCAGAGTTTTCCAGTAGCTTCTACATGCTTCATTAGCTTTAAATGACAGATTTGTTGTTGGGCTTTCTCCTGCATGGCCTAGCAAGTGGACGGAGAAGAGCATGTGTACCATCCTGAACATCTCAGTAACCGAGGAGATGAACTGCTCCTACAGTTGTGGTGTGGACTGCTCGAGGAGCTCCATGTTCCCCTGCGTGCAGGTCTATGTTAGCCTGAACTCCACCGATCGCGTCGGGCTTCTCCATCACAACGAAGAGTCACGGAGAACGCCGGATCTAAGGTGAGCACAGCACGAGCCCTGATGCGATGTAGCTGAGAAGCTATTGATTTCATTAAATAAAGAAAACAAATACAAATTATATCTCAAACAAAATGTTATCGCTCACCCAGTTATCACTTGCGTAAAAGATGATGAACTGTATACTTTTGGATTTAAGCCACTGACTCTGAATACGGCCCTTGGAACCTTCTGTCCGTTTATATCGGCTTATGATGGAATGCGAAAGTGTTATCTGTGTTTACGGAAAAAGCATTCTGTTTTTTTACGGATTTCTCCCCAGTGCTTCTACATCCCGAAATGTCAGAAGGACCATGCTGCTATGCACGCTGTGATAATGAACGTCTCAGAGAAGTTGCGGGAACGGCGCCACGTCCCGTGCTACTACGATCCCTCTGATCACCAGGCCAACTTCCTCCTGAGCCGATTATACGGGAGCAGCGCCATTTTCCTCTCTTTTTTTCTGGCCTTCTTGCATGCTAGCAGGAGGAGCAACCATCATCCTGTTGGTCAAACTTACCCAGTACCTGTCCATCCTGTGTGAACACATCAGCAAGCGCTCCATGTGACTCAGTTTCAGTTTTAATATTCTGATAAATCAAAATAGTTAATCGAATAGCACCGTGGTATAACAGGGTTTACGTTTAGATTTGTTTAACTAAAATAACGAAAAAAAAGCAGAGCAAACGTTATAATCACACAACAGAATTACTAAAAGAAGAATCAGTCATTCAGTCATTATAAAATATGGTGGAAAACAAAGTCTAGTTTATTGTACAGCATTTCAAGAAGCTATAAAACTAAAGATTTGTTTATATAAGAATGTACTTTTTAAGACATTTTTATTAGTTATTTAAGAAATTCGCATATAAAACTAAAATCTAAATAAATAAGCTGAAGCAATTTAGTGATACTGATGAGAAATCCAACATGGCACAATATTCTCCAATATAATTCATTTGAAAATAAAAGAAATGAATTTTTTTTTCTCTAGAAAATCTAGAAAATTTAAAAAGATAAATAGCGTTATTATAAGCTATGATGTCCACATTGGCCATAATTTGTCAATCTTTTAGTAAAATCGTGTTAATGTTTTCTTAGACAACACCAAATTAAAAAATTCTGCTCAATTTTTCCAACTCGTGTGCGTATGTTGATAAATGCCAATGAGACGTTGATGACCAAGCATGTTCACGGGTTTAAACTTGGCCACCCCCACAAAACGGCATAAAAGGCAAAGCTGAAAACGACAAAATGATGACTACACGGTCAAAGAGCACCTCATTACATCTTCCAATAACGCAGCTTAGCCACTGCAGTGTGTCAGCTACCATACCATGTTGTCTACGAACATTTTTCTGAAATAACTGGGTTTTCATGAGTACCTCATTTCTTGTGGAAATGCTCCTATGAAAGGCTTACGAAAAACTGATCATGTTCAGTTTGATAAATTAGGCCCAGTGTTATTACAATTTAGATTAGTCTAATTTGCTCCACAGGGATTTAATGTCTATCAAGATATCAAGATAATTAAAAGGAAGATGGTCTCTAAAGGACCCAAAATTATTCTTCTAGCAGTCTTGGGATTTGAACTCATAACCTTTTAACCACTACCTCATTGCCCAATGAGCCACGTTTCACCATTTCATCAGGACTTCCTAAGAGCTACAGACTCAAACTAGTGTGAAAGCACCATTATGGGTTCTACATAGAACCTTTAAGGCTTACCCAAATGGACAAAGCGAAAAACAATTTACGGGGATGAATGGACACTATAAGTTGCTAAAAGGTATCTGGTTTCGCTGGCGTAGGCAACTTCTGTTTCACCTACAGAAGTTCCACCACCATCCCGTGCACACACCTCGATTTTGTATCTTGTGGCAAGCACACTTGTGTGCAACTGTTGGTGCACAATATAAATGATTTAACCTAGTTATTCAGAAGCTTATAAAATAGCACTTGATCCAGCACCACTTGATTATTTTATAATCATCACAATGATCAAGTACTGCTGGATCAAGTGCTATTTTATAAGCGTCTGAATAATGAAATTAAATCATTACATTTGACAGCAAATGTAATTTGATTTCTGTCTTTAGTCTGCATTTTCTATCCCTGATTTTTTTTTTTTCAGGTTTAAAGGCTTGTGTTTAATGGTGGTGGTCTAGCAGCTCTTCACTTTTTTAATTTTTCCAAGAAAAATCTGGCAACCTTGGAGACGTGAACTACACGCAAACGCATTTGCATAATCTGTATAATCCTGTATCCAAAGCTGTGCAAGATGACTCTGAATACACGTAACTTTCTCTGCGTAAATATTGACATAACTTTGAATGCCATCGAACAACTACAGTTAATGGCTAGTGTAAAGGCATCAGTAAGGGTTCTACAGAGAACCTTTAAGGGTTATCCAAAATGACAAACCAAATTATGGACATTTTTTTTTTTCTGTTTACCAACTCCAAATCCCGAGACATATAAATACAGTATGCTGAAAAAAAAAAGAAAAATGGATGGAGCACAAAACCGGAGATGGAAGACTAAGGACATGTATGTTCTTAAAAGAGCTCTTCTTAAATCTCCTTCTTAATATTATATTTTCCATATTTGGAAAACAGATATATGGTGTATTCAGTTTTAAGTAGTTTAAATGTTATCACTTGTTAGTGCATAGATAGCCCTTCATAGTAAGAATTTCTGTTAGCCCTTCTTTTTTCACAGAAATGTCCTATTCTACTTTCAGGCTATTGGTAGCATTTGAGTCACAAGCACAAAAAAAAAAAAAAGGTCAGCAGTGTTCTCCAAAAGCTGCAGTGGCCTTGTAAACTACTGGGCTGTAAACGCCACAATGTGGAGCTCCTGTGGAAAAACTGCTAAAATTCAATCACAAAGTAAACTAACAAAAAGACTACAAACACAAAACAAACTCTCACACACACATGCTTGGACATGAAATATCATGTATAAACTTTTCTTCATGTCATGATCAAATTCTATCCCTAGACAATTAAAGCTTCTGGATATCAGAACATCAAACCAAGTAGAACTTGAAAGATGGAGGTCTGATCTTTTCCTGGCACATTGCTGAAGACCAAAGTAGTACCTTGTAAAAATCTATTTAGCATGACCGTGTGCCATTTTTGCTAGATGGATCTTCTTCCTCTATGCGACTCTGAGCCCTGCCCTGGCTATCCCGGCAACACCGGGTGTGAGGTGGGAATACGCCCTGGAAAAGACATTCACATCTAGGGGCAATTTAGAGTTGCCAATCCACCTACCTGTATGTTCTTGTAGATGGGAGTTAACCAGAGAACCCAAAGGAAGCCGACATGGATGCTGGGAGGACATGTGGAACTCCTCACAGTAGCAGGAACTCAGGATCAAACTGACCCTGGCGCTGTGAAACGTCAATGACAACCTGCTACCCAACATCCTGCATGACAGGACCATATCATATGATCACGATTATAGCACAAATATACATGTATTCACCTGATATAGTAAGCAATTTAAGGTTAAGGGTGTTGCTCAAGAACCCACTCAAGGGGCAGTAATGGGATTTGATTGCTAGGTCCAAGCCTTAACCACTGCAGTACCATTATACTGTACACATGGAGCTTGGTTAGCTGCCTCAATCCTCCTCCTCCATGCTGGGACTCCAGGGCCTGCAGGGCATAAATTGGTAGAGTTTGTTCTTCCCTGCTGTACTCTGCTCGTCCTCCATTCCTTCTTCGTTTTGGATGGTTTCATTACAGAGATAACCAAGGTACTGCGTCAGCATGACCAGACCAACTAGCAGTGCTCCTCCGAACAGCATGAGGCTTGGCCACACCAGGCACCGCAGTGCCACGCGCAGGTTGTGTCGCTTCGTCAGGATGGCGTCCTCTGGGTAGTCTTTGCTCAGGTGGCACCTTACAGCCTGGCCTTGCAGTTCACATAGGGTGTCTTTGATTCTTTGAGCCTCTCCTATCACGTCGGATTTGTTTTGGTGGTTTTTTGGGGTGTAGAAACACTAAGGGGAAAAGAAGATGCAGTCAGCTGTGGACGGCAATGCATCGAGGACATGTGAATTTTAATTGTGCCCAATTTTTCATATTCCCAACCCTGTGAAATAGTTGAATAGTCCCGCCTTTTACACAGTGGGGTCTTCACTCACTATCATCACTTTAAATACCATCGCAAACACCTTTTTCTTTGGCCTACACTGTAAACAATTGCTGAAATACTTGTAGCAACAGTTTCACAATAACAACCCCTATTGTAAATTTACATTCCGAAATCTTTCATACTGGCTTTTAAGGTTCTCATATTATTGACAGCAGTACCTCTGGACTCAGGTTCAAGGCTGCTTCATCATAGCGCAGATGTAAGGTTTTTACAGATGTTTCAGCTGTGATGTTCACCAAGACCTGCAGGCACGGATAACTGCCGCTTCGTTCATCAGGCTCGTTTAGAAACTCAGCCTGGATCAGCGAGCAGTTGATGGCGTCTCCCCAGTCACTACGTGGCAAGAGCACATACCATAAACTGACACGTCAAAACACTAATAATATTTCATGTAATGTTTCATGCCAAACTGACCCATTTCAATTTTTATAGTTTTTGGGAAAGAAATTAATGAAAATGTTTTTCTCGCCAATATGATGCCATTTCAGCTGTATTCAACATACAATTATGATTATTTTAGTTTTTTATTATTATTATTATTTATAAAATTACATCGAATATCAGTCATTTAAGTTGATTTATAACATTGCACATCAAATTGAGTAATTAATTAAAAAAACAGCTATATGGCACAAAAAATGATCTTAAATCAATCAAAATATTCTAAAATAATGTATTGTAAATGTTACTAAAGTTCAGAATGAAAAAAAATTCTTAAATCTATAAAAGCCAGATAATATGCAAAGTATATAGAATATAAAATAAAATACATATCAAAAATATATATCTATAAAATTCTAAATAAAACTTAGGGAAATTTTAAGATTTATGTATTATATTTAAAATATTATAAATAATATTTTAAAATTTTAATAAAATTTTATATTATTAATATTAATGTATAATATTATAAATAACTTCCTTAATAAATACTACATTGACTTCAATGGACATTCCATATTGATTTTTCTAAGCTACTTTTTTGTCAGATCAATTTCACCAATATTGATTGATTGATTGATTGATTGATTGATTGATGCTGTTCTTGGGAACTTAACCCAACAGAAGTGAAAATTTCCCAATAACATTCCCCAAAGACCCAGGAAAGCACTGACACACCAACTGTAACCTTTACGACTAACACTTTCTGCTTGCCCTTACCTGTGGATACACGGCTCTACCACAACGATCCCCAATACGAAGTACATGAGCATGGAGAAGGCCATCATGATGAAGCCCAGGAGCAACGCTCTCTCCTCCCCTACGCTGGAAAAAGGAATCTGGGCTTTGGCCTTCTCACCACCACCATCACCACCACCACCACGGTGTCTTCTCCATTGCGACTCGGGCACAGAGGATGGGGACTGAAGGAGCTCTCTGCAAGAACACAGACCATCTTCACAAGTGGTGTAGGACCAAGATGAAGACTTTTAGGAGTATAAGAAAGCAGTCTTTAGAGAGAGCCTCTGTGAATTTGACATGTTCTTTGTATCAAACATGCAAGGTTTGGACTAGATATTACCTTAATTACAATGTCTGTATCTTTTAAATACTAGGTAGTTAGAGTTAGGTAGTTAGGTGAAATAAAATTGTCGCATGTTTCATAGCATGCTAGTATGCTAGTATTTCAATTGTAGCTCATTAAAGGACGTCAGGCCAAGACACCTAGAATGAGTCTGTATACAGTCCAGCTAAAGCTAAGCCCACATTTAATATTCTTCAGATATGTTTACATGACCCTAAAGCTCACCAAGTTAACATTCTTGTGAAACCAGCCAATGTTCAACATGGTTCCTACACATGGTTCCAACATGGTTCTTCAAAATAACAGAGTTAGCATGAGGTTCAGGCTTCACATTAATAGGTTTTCTTGTAACTTCCTTCCAATAGAAAGAAATCCAACAAAATAACTTCCACTTTGAATTTTGACAGATTTTACATGAGAATCGATATTAGAGGACTAAAATAATAAAAATAAAATGGCAGGGTTTCTACTCTAATTGCTATGTATTACACGCTAGGTCTTTAGCATACTGAAAAAAAAAACACACTTGTAAGACTTGGGCTCTCAAAACTCTCACAACCAGGGATTGGATTAAGTATAAAAGGAACTACACAGTTCTCCAAAGCACAGATTTATTTTATAAACATAGTCAAAAGTATGATTGTAATATTTTGGCTATTAAGTGGATCCATAGAACTTTTCCTTCCTTAACTTTGTTTGTCTCTTTGTTTCTGAGTTATTGAGGTTTAGGTTTAACCCAGGGATGTGTCTATACGTGTATGTATTTTTTTTAAAAATCCTAAATTTTTTACAGCGCCCCCTGGTGGCTCGGGGGAGGGGGTCTGAGCGACCGTTTATACCACTTATAGCTATGATCAACCCTGATTTAGCCCACTGAGGTACAGGTTTATTTGAATTCTCACAGATTCGACAGTCAGTAGGTCGTGACTGGAAAAAAATAACGCGAGCTAGTGTTATACAGTTCCACAGCTGCTTCAACATGGATGTAATATCATGTTGCACTTTACTCCGTATTATATTTTGCAATATATCTTTCATCTTTAACCAAAATTTCAACAATTGGTTCTTAATATATATTGCATTAATGATCCATATGGTTTATACTGTAATAGCGCAGAATCTAAAACTCTCGCTCGGACTTCCCCTGAGTCAAATCCAAATAAAATAGATCACTTATTTCCTGCCAAAATCAGACCCTCACCTCGTCCGCCGTCTCCGGAGGTTGATGTGAACAGGAATGCTGACGGACCCTCGACGGGACGAACTCAGAAGCATGCCTAATTTTGATGAGCTCCAGCACCGAATTACTCGGACTTGCACAGTTCCTGGCCTTGTTCGGCACACACGCTTCTGTACGTGTGTACAGAGGGCACTTTGGGGACAGGCATCTTACAGCCAGAGTAAAAAATATAACAGGCCTGCCTTCTGAGATCTAATGCCCCAGGCAGGGGTTTCTATAGGAACCGCCACCGCCAGGCAACATAATAATTATGTCCAAAGGGACCATTATTTCAGCTGGATGTGGACTCGTACAGTGAGGCTTACAAGTCTGAGTCCAGGAGCACCAGCTACATTATTTATCAAAAACTCTACAGATTTTCAGTTATTGTTAAAAAAAAAATTAAAATCAATGTTTCTGCTGAATGATGTCTGAGTACGCTGTTCTTGTTTGTGGACTTAAGTCAGTTTTAGACTGATTTCTTTTGGCCAGTTTCTACAGCAGACTGAGGGATAACATGTTCTCCATATCAGATTATACAATGAGCATCCTCTAGTGATAGATCTGCGATTAAAGATAATTACCACATACCGTCTGCTGACGTCATCAGTCACCGTGATCTGGGCTTAGCAGGTTCTGTTCATGTTTCGCCATTACAGCTAACATATATGTTGCTGTCTTGTAAGTTTTGCATCATCCTATGCCATCCTCCTACTGCTTTCATTTTTAATGCAAAATCTTTTCATTAAAAATTCTCACACGTTCAGAACTTTGTCATTGACTGACTTTGGTTGCGGTAGCACTAAATTGGCTACATTACTTCAAAGACCACGATCTCAACTCAAAACCAAAGAATTCTTTTGCGATTTTTTGTCTGTGACAGCTTTTGATTAAGAGTATAGATGTAACCAGATTCGAATAAATTATACGCAATGAACAGTGGATACAAAATACAATACCATTCCAAATACAGGAGTTATAGCGATTATAGCATTTACAATGTGTAGCAGTGTAATCGTAATATCATGGCGGCCTTTTAAACGGTACAATATGACCTGTTTTGTCCTGTGGAGAATTCTGATTTAAAAGCCATTGATCATAAGTGAACAGCTTACCCAAAAACATGTGCTCTCTTTCCTTCCCGTGGCATCGCTGCTCACGCCGGGATTTCTCATTAAAGACTTCTGACTTGAGGAGGGACCTCATGCAGTGTTCAAACTTGTTCAACTGCACTTTATCAACACGTCCATGTGTGAATAATGAATGAGCCCCGAATTCAAAATAGCATCTATTATTCACGAAACACTGTTAAAAATGTGGAAACATTCAAAATACAATGTAGCACACCTGCGTAGCTTTATCTCCTGAGGCTAAAGGGCCTGGCAGCGTGCAAGTCAATCAACAGGCCTGCTATTGAAACTGTGCCATGAAGGGCCTGAGGATGTGGGATATTATCTAGGAAACTGATAGCTTTTATTTATAGTTTTTTTTTTTTAACCCTACCATGCACTCTTTCAAGGGACAATAATTTTTGCTTTTTTTGGACAGCCATTTCTAAGTGATGGAGAGGGAAAAAAGCAAAGGCAAGAAAAGGAAGTGAAAATATTTTTTAAAAGTAAAGCAGAAGGAAATTTTAGCTGCTGAGGATCTATCCATACCGCTTATCCTACATGAGTCTATCCCAGGAAACTCAGGGCACAAGGCAGGGGACACCCTGGATGGGGTGGCAACCCATCGCAGGGCGCAATCACGCACACACACACACCAACTCACACACTATGGACAGCTTAGAGATCAGCCAATAATGAATGTTTTTGGACTGGCGGAGGAAACCCGAGTACCTGGAGGAAACCACCTGAGCCACGGGAAGAACACGCAAACTCCAAGCACACGTGGGGGGAAGGGGGGGTGGGATCCGAACCCCTGGGGTACAAGGCAAACATGCTAAACACTAATGCCCCCTGCCACCATGCCCCCTGCTGGGGAGCTAAAATTTTCGAAATGAAAAAAAATATAACAATAAAAAATGTTAAATTCCTGTAGTGCAAGAAGATTAAAACACTTCAGGATGTGTTCTTATTGGAGAATAATCGACTTATTGGAGAATAACAGGGTATCTCTTCTCCTTGTCGTTGATTTTTCTATTGTTTTTAACCCACCATCCTCTTGAAAGCAGCCAAATTCTACTAGTATCAAGTGAATTAACTGAAATGTTATCAGATAATATGCTAGCCTCAATGAGGCTCATTTGGAAGCTAATATGCTGTTCATCTTTCCACAAATTGCCCTGAACTTAAAAGCACTTTTTTTTTTTTTTAGTGGAATCAGATTGCAACTCATCTTTATTTTAACATGATTAATAATACATTGACTTTGCTACTGGTCAGTGTACTATTTCAGAAGCTTTGACCCTACACAATAGGCGATCAGGCTAACCGAGACAGAAATACCTCCTGGACAAAGGTGGTTTTATTTATTTATTTTTTTAAAAATGCCTCCGAGAAGTGAAACATCCGCTTGCTATTTCTTCTGTGTGTAACCCTGATTGAAACATCAGCAGCGGAGCACAGAGAGATGCATTGAAATAGCCTCCATGCGGGAGAAAGGCCTTAAGTGAGGACATCACGTCTCTCGTTTGGACCATTTCCTCAAACTGGAGACAAAAATGGAGCAATGAAGACGCTTGGGTGAAAAAAGCACCATTGTAGTAAGTCATACTGATGGATTACGGACGTAAGAGGAAACTTTCTTTTGTCACAATTGGACTGCTGTTTTTCCTGAGTGGTATTGAATATGGTGAGTGTCTGTGTTCTGGTATTTAGAGGTTATAACAGATTGTTTGTGGATTGAATACGAACTCCATGGTGTGTGTGTGTGTGTGTGTGTGTGTGTGTGTGTGTGTGTGTGTGTGTGTGTGTGTTACTATCTATCCAGTTCCCAAAAAACACTACTGAATGCGAAAAGAGCAAAAATGTATAATAGGATTTGGTGAAAAAAAAAACGACTAAGGCTTATATTAAACTCATATTAAATTCTTCTTAATTATAGTAAGATAAATTTCTGTTTCTTTTTATGTATTATTTTATGACATAATGACTCTGAGTTTAATTAAAGTTTTTTTTTTTAATACTGTATAATTAAACACTGGGAAAGAGGTGTGGCCTGTAAACCTGTAAGACGCACTGAAGGGGGCGTGGCCTATGTGCCTGTCAGTTCTGGGAAAAGAGGTGTGGCCTATAAACCTTTCAGTTCCAGCCTCTGCAACTGTCAGACCAATGGGAGGGGGTGTGGCCTGTAAACCTGCCAAACCCAACAAAAGAGGTGTGGTCTATGTGACTCCCATTGAGTCCCAAGTTCTCATCACAATGAAATGTAACCTGTTGAAAGTACATGGGGGGGTGTAAACTTTTGCTCTTGACTGTCATCAACCACCAGGCTACATACATCATGTGATCTGGTTATATAGATAATGACTTCCTGCAGTCCCCTAACTGAACTATGATTTTATCTCTCTCTCTCTCTCTCTCTCTCTCTCTCTCTCTCTTTATCTCTCTATCTCTCTAAGCTGTTATCCTTCCGACTATATGGAGGTATCTGCAGATTCTCGATGCCCCACCGTATTTCCTCGGACTCGGTCTTTCTGCGTTCAGTTTCAGTGGACTCGTGACGGGGCCATTATTCGGACGCTGGTCTGATAGAACCCGTACTACAAAGTCCATCATCCTTTTCTCTAACCTCTTTGAGATTGCGGGTAAGTGCTGAGAGAAGGAGTCAGGCCAGAACTGTGATTTCCACACAAGCATGTGACACGTCATGAATAAGGCGAGGTGTGTTGTTATAGGAAAATAATCAACAACAGAGTGGTGTGATGAAGCAGATTATTTTCTCTTGATTATTTTCCAATAACAGCATGTCGTTGAAGTGTTTTATTCCTCTAATACCACAGCAAACTGCCAAGAATTACAATATTTTATTGCTTTTACTATCGTTTCTATAGTAACAGCGACTTGTATGGTGGACTAATCAGAAAACAAATATGCTGTTGTCATAGTTTCTGTAAGGAGACATTTATGCTACATTTTTGGAAAGGAGTCTCCATTGCAAGCATTTTTTAACAGTATGTTTTTCGATCTGGACAAGTTTTCAGGACTTCGCACTTTATTTTGCATTATTTTTGTCTTAAAAAAGTGAGAAATAACTTGGTCTGTGCACTATCCACAACAGCAAATGCAACTACATACAGATAAAAAGTATGACTTTCTTTAATAAATAAAAAAATGTAATCATTGGCCAAATGTTGTGGCATAAGAAGAGTAGAAGCTTCAGAACGTGCAGTTATTGGAAAATAATCAACTTTGGGGTGGTGACAGGGAATCATTCATATTGGGCCACATCACACCAAACTGTTGTTGATTATTTTCCTATAACAGCGTAGCCCAAAGAGTTTTATTCCTTACATAGTTCATATCGTACACTAAGAACTAAAAGAAGTATATCCCTTGAAGTACATGAAGTATCCGATGAGTTTTACCGAAGAGGACAGGTCAGCTGAACAACGTCCTGAGAATGGTCAGCCTTTTATCTACATCGATTTCAAAATCCAAAAGTTGGTAACATGCACTGAACTGCAAATTCACACATATCAGTTATCTTGTTAACCATTATTTGTCTTGGTCAATCTTTAAAACATGCTTTTTACGTCTAATATGAAATTATCTCAGGCATTGGCGCTGGCGCAGGTTCATCCATTTTTGGCTTCCTGACACGGACCACTGTTCCTGAAGAACGAGCTCGAGTGTTCGCTGCTGTGATGGCATCACGCCAAGCCGGACTCCTGATCGGTCAGTCGAAGTCATTTGTGGTTTTGCAGCATAGTATGATACTAAAGCCAGACTCCATTACTGAGAACTGTCTACTATATCAGTCAAAAACGAATACAGATACAGAACGTGTAAGTCAGAAGGACACTAAAATTGCTAGGGACCATAACATGTAATAGCACATAGATGTGTGCAGACAGTGAAGGATAGGTCTTATTGTGGAGCATCATTAAATCTGTTATTTAAAAAACTGAAAGAATTTGGCACAACCGCCAGCACGAGGATAATTCTCAACATGATGCTAACGCCACCATGCTTCGCCTACAAACGTTTTATAAAAACCTTCTTAGAAAACTTGATTCATTGGGTTTTCTTTGAATTGCAGCTTGAAATAGTGGAGCTCTCTCGCTGTGTATGGGTTCAGGAGAATGTCTTCTTAAAAAAAAAATCATATTTCTGAAAAAAATGTTTTCACCCCAAGGGAGAAGACAGTTGTCGATTATAGATAGATAAGGTAGGTCTTATTGTGTGTTTTCTTCCATGATGATATACTTTGTTGTTTTTAGGACCTGCTTTTAACATTTTCTTGCGATTGTGCGATTTTCGACTGGGACCATTCATCGTGAACAAGTACACAGCTCCCGGGGTAAGACTGCCTAAACAAGCCGCATGTATTAACTTAACCTGGTGTCATTCTTTAATTATTATTTTTTCTAAATGTAATTATTAGCAAATCGATGTGGTGTAAGAGGAATAACTCACTTTAGGATGTGCTATTTTAGGGAAACAGTTAATGTTGGGGAGGTTACGGTGCATCACACCACCCTGCTGTGTTTTATTTCTTATATAATCATCTGAAATATGATCATTTGTTTTATGGCATATTTTCCTCCCACATTTGTTAGCAAAATTCCAGCTCCCATTGCATTTGGATGTCCAGAAACTGAGAAATGGTAGTGAGAGCAGGGAGCAGGTGGAGGAAAACCTGGAGAGGTGGAGGTTTGCGTTGGAGAGAAGAGGAATGAAAGTC
>CM074948.1:24681245-24697726 GCA_037577455.1 Pangasius macronema | reverse complement strand
AAGATGACATCATCAAAAAGGCACACACTCGTGGGCTCGATCCAAAACGGTGTATTAAATAGTTTGATAAAACAGAACCATAGGTTAACATGGCCGATGTACTATTTTGGTATAATATTTACTACATCAGTATGCGGTTTGGGACACGGCTCCTGGTTCTTTCATGTCTTTCCTTCGTGATCAAGAATAGAAAATATTCTGTGACATTTTAAAAGTGAGACTAATGACACTGTTAACCCGTTACTGCTACACTTAAACACTAACCTGTTCTTTTGCCCGGTATGTGCTCCAGCTCTTCATGTGTGCCATGTGGCTGGTGCTCCAGTTAGCTGTGGTTCTGCTATACTGGGACGTCCCTCCACTGGACACCATGCCTGAAATGCACACTGCCCTCCGCCGTGTCAGGGAGGAAGAGGAGTGGCCACTCGTGTGCTCACAAGGTGAGGATGGTACACCGAGGTCAGGCTCCTACGCCATGGTGCAGACTGAGACGCAGCTTTCAGAAGAACTTGGGCCATCTGAGCCTGGAGTGACGCCTGCCTCGGACAGTCCTCGTTCCCTGCATGACCCCTTCAAGAACTTCAGCGCCAGCCAAGGTGCTCTTCATGTTTGCTGAAGTTGTACTTGTTGTACTATAATAATTTCTTATTATTATAGTTAGCAAATCTGAAGGGAATTGTTAATATATACAGATTTTTTTAAAATGCAGATTTAATTTATGTTCTCGCGGCCTGCACAACTGAGTGATTCTAAACAACGGTATCTATCTTCAACTGCCTGACTTTCACTTCATCAGAAGAAAAGACGAAAAAGCCGATCGACTTGACAGGCAGTGGGAACGGGGAAAAGAATTTGAGACTGCATTGGAGACTTCTCTTTAGGACTTGATTTCGATATAATAATTATTCTGATGCAACTATGCTGGCACAAGGGTCATGTTCAACATGATGCTACCACCACCACGCTTCCTCTATTTTGTAAGAACATCCTCAGAAGGTCCAGGATCCAAATAGACCAATCCAAATAGACCAATACGTGGGCACAATTTATTAACTGGAGAGCTCAATACAGCAAAATGCAAGCCACACAAATACAATTTCATCACCTAAGTGTACTGTCCCCATGGCCATATTAAAATTGTAGTACCCTGACACATACAAAAATAAATAATGAAATAAATATTATTAGTGAATTAACATGCCTGAAATTGCATGTTGTTAAATTAAGACAAATTTGCTGTGTAATATATTAACAATATACTGTATTAAGCTACTATTTGATTTAAATGAATGCTTAATGCCTTAAAGGCTTAACGTGTTCGATTTAAAGGGGCGGAGTCCACTAGAGACCGGCAGGATACTAAAATAAAAATATATGAAAAATGTTTGTGTTAATATTCATACAAAAAAAAGAATAAGTCATTTCGGATGTTGTAGGAATGCCTGCAAATGTTTTCTATTAAAAAAACATCCTCAGAACATCCCAGAATCTTATATTGAATTTTCTTTGAACGAAAAGTTAGCTGGGCAGCTCTCAGCAAAATGTTTTCATCACCCCTGGGGAGAGGGAGTTGTTGATTCTAGATAGAGGCTGCACCAGTGTGTGTGTATGTGTATGTGTGTGTGTGTAGGTGTGTGTGGGTGGGATCACTCTTCATCGATTCCTCCTGTTGTGACTGAGGGAGATGATCTCAGACTGTGGAAAGTCTTTATTGACCTGTGCACCTTTTCTACGTTTGCGTGCTTGTGATATATTGCGATATAGCTTTTATCGATCCGTGCCAGAGCTTTGTCTCCTTCACTTATCCGTCTCTCTCTCTCTCTCTCTCTCTCTCTCTCTCTCTCTTTTCCTCTCTCTAGAGTTCCTGAGGGAGGAGGTGGTGGTTCTCCTCACCGCACAGTTCATCACGCTCTTTAATCAGACCGCACTGGAGGTGCGTTCTATCTCTTAGACAAGAATCTTCCTTCACTTGGACTGTAATTCATTAAACTATTACAGGGGAAGAAACCACAATCAGTGGTGTGCTGCAGCGATGCAAAATTCTCGATTCTGATTGGTCAGAAGGTTGTTGATTCATTTTCTGTAGCAGCAGCTCTGACAGTCATTCCTGCTACGGGGCAAATCACAGGGTTATACTAATGCGCTCCTTTTAATACGGTATTGTTTCTATGGTAACAGCTTACACAGGGACTTGTATTGCAAGTCTTGTAGTTGTTGATATGGTGAAATCTTCTGTGACGAGATGTTTATTTAACATTTATGGAGGAGTTTACATTTGCAGTTTCTTTTTTGTATTTGTAAGAAAAAAAAGACTTTCGTGAGGGTATGAATGTTTGCAGCTGCTATAACGCAAGTGATAACTTGTTTTGCGGAAATTTCACAATGCATATTGAATAAATGAATAAAAAAATTACAGTGTATGTTACGTTAAGGAATAGAAATTGTAATTGGAAAACTGCTGTCGTATAACAAGAAGAAAACACTTCGTCATGTGCTGTTATAGGAAAATAATCAACGACGGGGTGGTGTGATGTGTGAAATGGAGGCACTCTTACCACCATGAAGCTGACTATTTCAAAATAATCAGAAAGTCCAGAAGTGTTTTATTCCCAATTCCATATTTTACTCTAAAATCCATTTATAGTTATATTTACTTCATTTCTGTAGTGAGGCCTCAAGCACAAACTTACTGCAAGAGATTTGACACCTCACCGTCTCCATGGGAACAACCACCAATTTGAAAACCCAAAATGCCTGCTCGTGGTGTATATAATGGTATTTACATAATAACAGAGTAGTAGTATCAGATGATTAAGGTTAATGCAGCATCTCGGTGTTCTCTCCAGACCATGGTAACACCGATGACGCAGAAGTACTTTGGCTTTGGAGAGCTGGGGAACAGTGTGATGTACGGACTGTGCGGCGTGGAGGTGATCGGCGGCTTCTTCCTCGTGCGCTGGCTGAGCCGTGTGCTGGAGGAGCGCGTGCTGCTCGCCGCCGGCCTGCTCGTGAGCTGCGTGGCCTGCGTCTGGTGCCTCGTCTTCCTTGCTGACCCCAAAGGTAAACATGCATGTGTGTATGTGTGTGTGTAAAGTACGAGAGCTCTGTTGGCCACATGCCCGGACAGACTGGCACACACCTGCACGCGGACAGCCACAATATGCTGGCTCGACTTGATGCCAGGTGGTGCGTGTAGAGCGATGCTCTTTTCCTTCCTGGAATATTAGAGTGTTTTTTTTTTTTTAAATCGAACGAGTATATCTTGCAGTAGGGTGCAGAAGAATTTGCACACTGTCAAGAAGTGTATGTACCATTCGAAACAATTTTTAATTATTCCTGACGGCCTGCTGTGTTCACAGTGAGAAATACAACGAATTTAGGATAATTAAAAAGACACAGATGTTTGCCTGATAGGTCTGGATGATAAAACGCGCTCCATGGCCAATAAAACCAGCCAAACTATAATTATTTTTAAAACAAATAAATAAATAAATAACATGTGCCTCTCTCTACACCTATACAACTTTGTTTTTAAAGACCGTCATTGTCCCAAAGTCTTTACTCCTCTTTTGCCAAGAATTAAAGTTGTGGTATTTTTCACTAACAGCATATCTCGAGGTGTTTTATTCATCTTATACCATACCAATTTTCCAATGATTACAGTTTTACTTATTAAACAATACCACGATGTTTCCATTTATAGCTACGGAATGTCCATGAAACTAGTAACTTCCCATTATCACTTGCGTTATAGCAGCTATAAACGCACGTGACATCACCTGCCTCTCTTTTTTCTCTTTCTGGTGCTAATAAGACGACTTGTCATGCTACTGAGCAACCGAAAAGCACAAACTGCTTTGTCCGGAAAACTTTACGAAGTTCTGACACTGGAGACTCCTTCCATAAATGCTACATAAACACCTGTTCACAGAAAACCTCACCTATGGAGAATTATGCGTGTTGTTACTATAGAAATGATATGTGCGTAATTGATTTGCTCTAGGAAATTAATCAGCTATCAGCTTCTGACCAATCAGAATCGAGAATGTAACAGCACTGTGGTACTAGCTAGTCCCACACTACTCTGGACTAGCTAGACGCCGTGTGTATTTTTAACATACAGTACTAGAATGCTACGGTATACGTACTGATCTTTAAGCTTGCTAGAATATCGCTACTTTGTGTTTCAAACACTTCATGGCTTCGTGGTTAAAATTTTGAATGTTGTTGTGCTTTGCTGTAAATGTGTTTGTCTTATTGCATATGTGCGTGTGTGTGTGTGTGTGTGTGAGATCAGGTGGCTTTGCGCTCGAGCTGACCGAGTTCATTATCGGGGTGTTCCTGCAGCTGCTGGGGCTTCCCTTCGTTGCAGTGTCGCAGGTTTCCCTCTTCTCCAAAGTCACTGCAGAGAAGACGCAAGGTGTGTGTAAGAATAAAATCAAACCAAAAGAATAAAATCTCATGAGCTCTTATTACCAGATGACCAGATGGTTATGCATATGTGTGTGTGTGTGTGTGTGTTTATATATCTGCAGGCTTTAGTCAAGGTGTACGGCGCTCCATTGGAGGTCTTGCCACCATCCTGGGTCCACTCTGGGCTGGTGGTTTAACTGGGAACTTGTATGTGATGTTGGGAATGATGCTGTTTCTCCTCACGCTCATTATGGTCAGTGAGAGTGTGATTAGGATTCAGATTACTGATCGGAGATCAGCTCTATAATCCCTGAAAACACCCAGATCAGAATTAACTCTAAGTAATCTTAGGGTGCTTTCACATAAGCTGTTTGAAAATGATTATGTTGTGGCATGCTACCTGGCTAGTAAGTTAGCTGACATATATAAACAATAGACCGGCTAATTATTAGCTAGCATGTAGATCTAAGAAAATCGTATCACTTGCAATTGTCTGCATTAACGATTTTGAATTTGTGACAGAGCCAGCTAGCATGATAATCTACAAACATCCTCATCGTAATTGTAACTATATCGATGTAAGTGATTTAGCGCAAATACTTCTGTGGGTACTGAGACACACTGGGAGAGTTTCAGCTGGAAACTCAAATTTAGAAAAATTAATTTTGAAAAGTGGGATTTATAACGGGTTCATATCAGAGGGACTGAGTTTAATATAATCACTGTATGATTTGAACATGTGTGTTGTTATCGCCGGGCAGATCATGATGATGCTGTCCTACGAAAAACTGGTGGAGCCCCCCGTGGTGCAGCATGCAGACGACCCTGAGAGCGAAGGATAGAGGAGGAAGTCACTCGTTCACACATCAAACTGTACAGGTGAGGAGGACGAGGACAAACAGATTTTTACGTCACAAGCTGCACCGCTTAATGATTGTTAATGAATGGTTGACTAGCTAATTAAGTAGCAGGAATATTAGTGTTGCTGACCAGCTAATTAAATTTTATGTTTGACTAGCTACTTTTATGTAGCTGACTAGCTAGCTAATGTTTACTCAGACTAGCTACTTTTATATAGCCAACAAGTTAGTTATGCATAGCTGACCAGCTAGCTAACTTTTATGCAGACTAGCTACTTTTATGTAGCTGACTAGCTAGTTACCTTCTATACATTCTAGACTATCCAACAAGCTAGTTATGTGTAGTCAACTAGCTAGTTAACTTTAATGCATACTAGCCAGATTTATATTGCTGATACCCTAGCTAAATGTAACTGAGTAGTTAGTTATCCTTTATGTAGCCAACTAGTAATGTTTATGTAGACTTGCTAGTTTTATATATTGCAGACTCGCTAGTTAAATTTTATGTATAATAGCTAGATCTATGTAGCCAACTAACTTCTTTATAGGATAGCTATTTTCATGTAGCCTACTAGCTAGTTAACTTTTATGTACACTAGCTAGTTTTATGTCGTCAAGAAGGTAATTATGTCTAGCTGCCTGGGAAGTTAATATTTATGTATTTTTTTATGTACATTTTTAATTTTTATAGCCAATAAATTACATACCAGATGCTGTAGAGAGAATGCCAGTGTTCTGAAATTTGGAATAAATTCTGTGAAAAATTGCTAAAAATAGTTTTTGCCACACAGGGTGTGTTTTAATGAAAAATCTGCTTGCTGCTATGACACTTTGTTCTGAAAGTGACTACTTATGCTTTCTAAACAGCGAGGGAAATGTTAACCAGGGCATATTAGTTTCTAGAGTTTCTAGTTTTTCCAACGCTAACACACCTGCTCCAGCTTCGGCTACATCATTAGCCGTTTATCAGAACCAGGGCACGGCGGTAGAGCCGAAGGATTGCAGATGATTTATGGTGCCATTAAGTTATGTTGTTGTACTGGGGTGGTTTTCTGTAGGACGCTTTAAATCAGTAAAGATGACGACAGAACAGTTTCTACAATACAATTTCTACAAAATGCTAATGTAGGTGATGGTGAATTAGCAATATATATGGGAAGCCATTAGTCCAAAAGTCCTAGTCTGTCCGCAACTTTTCATTGCGTCATTTATCAGAACGTGTAAACAGCCCTTCCAGACAATAAGAACACACCACTGTTTAAAAATCATATCAATGAATTCTTGTTTAAGGAATCTAACCTGATAAAATTCTACCTCGTTTTGTTGTTAGATTACAGAAAACACTGTTTAGTGTCGGACAAAGTGAGAATGCTGTGATCTGTTGATGACATGGCCGAGACAAACTTTATTCCAGTCACGCCGCTGCGTCTCCAGATGGCCGAGTGAAATTAAAAGATCCGTGATTTTTTTTTTTATTTCCATTCAGGACAGCAGCTCGCGGTGGTCCGTCTGGCCCGGGGTTGGGGTGCGTGTGGTGCTCGGTGGAACAGATGCTGGAGCGGTGGTAGTTACAGGCTCGTGCCAGGAGCAGCAGACCTCGGACAGCAAGAGGGATGGACACGCACACACACACACACACACACACACACACACACCACACACACACACACATACACACACACACCACACACACGCCCACACATATGCTCACACACACCTCACACAGCTCTGCTTGTTATGTTATTTTCACCGTTTTGCATAAAATGTACAATACTGTAAATATGAAAATGCAGTTAAACCAAAAACACGCAATTTTTCTAAGCCTTTATGTTAAGGTGTTGCTTTGATTTGCGTCATTGCAGTTTGCAGTGAGTGTACAGACGAGGGCGCTATTCCTCCACAACACTGAGTGTAAGTGTGTGTTTGTGTGGACATGTTTTTTATATCTTAGTGGGGACCAAATGTCCCCACGAGGATTGGAATTGGGGATATTTGGCTGGTCCCCACAAAGGTTTTTGTTTGTTTGTTTGTTTGTTTGTTTGTTTATTTGTTTTACAAAAACTTCTGCTTTAAAAAAACAAAATGAGAAAAAACAGTTTCACTTTGGTTACTGTGGTTAAGCTTAGGGTTAGATTTAAATTTTGGCGTAGCATTACCTTTAGCTGCGTTAATAATTATGTCAATGGAAGGTCCTCATAAGGGTAGTAAGACAAATGTGTGTGTGTGTGTGTGTGTGTGTGTGTGTGTGTGTGGATATCTGGACAAATTTCTCAACAAGGACAGGAATATCTAATAGTGTGTTATTGTGGGGACATCAAATGTGGTCCTCAAAATGATATAACAACATGTACACACATTCATGTTTGCCTTACTATCCTTATGAGGACCTTCAACTGACATAATTATTAATGAAACGTCTTCATAAGGATAGTAAGACAAACACAAGTGTCCCCACAATGATGGGAATAGCTGACCGTTTTTGACCTTGTGGGGACTTTTGGCTGGTTTTATTAATGGAAGGTCCTTGTAAAGATAGTAAAGACAGACATGAGTGTGAGGGATGTTGTTGTATTTTTTCTGGGGAAAAAAAGATAGGAATATCTAATTTAACAGTGTGGACACACACACATTCATGGCTTACTATCCTTATGAGGACCTTCCACTGAAATTGCAAATATTAATGCACGGTCCTCATAAGGATAGGAAGAAAACACAAGTACGGTTTTATATCTTTATGAGGACCAAATGTTCCTACAAGGATAGAAATATCTGACAGTTTTGACCTTGGGGGGAACATTTGCCTTGAAGGTCCTCATAAAGATAGTAAAACAAATGTGTGTGTGTGTGTGTGTGTGTGTGTGTGTGTGTGTGTGTGTGTGTGTGTGTGTGTGTGTGTGTGTTGGGGGGAGGGGGGGTTGTGAAATAAATTGACTAAATTATGATGAAATTTGGAATAACTCTCAAACAAACTTAACTACTCTGTAATTTTAATCTTCCCAGCTTCCGTGTTTACTTTTAATAACCCGAGACACAGAAGCAGAACGTTTATATTTTTCGTCTTGACAAATCTCCGATTAAAGCCGACAAAATGGCAGAAGTGGAAGAATCGGCGCTGAATGCTAACGAAGCCGTCGGGCCGCTCTCTTTCACTCTCACATGCAAAATTGATTTTCGGTATTTACGCACATCTGTCTTCGGTGTGATTTACAGCAGAAAGACAGACGAATGGCTGTTTAACCTCTCACACTTTAATCCAGATTATCTCCCAATCCCTCCTCTCTCCGTGTGTGGCCTGACAGGTTGTAATCCCGGTCTCTCTCAAACACACACACACACACACACACACACACACACACACACACACACTTGCCCAGCAGACCACACACACACACACGCACTCTGGGCCTGTTAATGCGCTTGATTTAAAAAGAGTCGTGACATTATTCATCATAACCCCCCTCATAATTCTGCCAGACACGCCGTCCTGATGTTGAGTGACAGCTCAGTAATGATATCCCCTCAGCTCCTTATTGCACCAGAGAAGGTAAATATTTATGATCCCTCATGTCCCTGCTGTTAATAAACGCTTGACGAACACTCCAGCTGTGTTACATTTCAGATTTTCACCTCACCTCCATGACTCTCCATTTCCTTGGGTTGCCATCTTAAGGGCTGTGCCATTACTTTATCAACTTGCAGGAATTTCAGTAGACCTTTGGAGAAATTCCTAAACAGCAGCAATAAAATACTTGAATTCTTCAACAAATTTTCAGTTTCTAACAGCTAAAGTATTCGACATCCTAGTTAGCAAGCTAGTGGAATACGAATAACATGACTCCGTAATAAATACTACGCTATTCTTTGAATAAAATTATAATTACAAGTCATATTTGTTGCATTCCAGTTATTAGCATATTAGCTAACTAGTCTTTTGATATTTTGGTATTATTTAATGCCCAATGGTTAGGAGATGTTCATCATGAACGACTTCCATATTAATATTAATAATCATCATTCATCATCAATATGCTGATAGAAGTGACAGTAGGATTTATCCCTCACTTCATCCCTACCTAATGAGAGTGATGCGGCGGTGCTTTAATCCCGCACACTCTCCTCAAAAAGTCATCTTCCAAAGCTTCGACTTTCCTGCTAATACCACCGTCAATGCCCTTGCCCTCGCCATCTCGTAGATTGCTGCCTGGCTGAGCCGAATCCCTGCTCCGTTGTTGGAAAATGGTGAGTAAGACAAGAAGCTGTTTTGTTTTTGGTAGCTAACCAAGAAATGCATAACACATCACAAATATAATTTTATAAACATATTTCATGTGTTTCAGGGTAGAGTTTGAATGAACTGTATTCAATTAAATGAGATTTGAGTACAATAAAGTAAAGGACTTAGCATAAATATGATCCTGTGTAATGAATGACATGCTACTTGACTTCTCTTTCTCTAGCAACTTCTTTTTACTTGCATAATTTTTTTCAGAAATCTGTAAGGAGCTCATATTTATGATGATTCTGATAGCACAATAACCCTTAGCTGCACATGTAGCCACCCATGTGTGATATAGAGTCCTAACAGGAAGTCAGCAAAGGCATGATAGAAAGCATATTTTTAAAGCATTGTCTTGTAAGAATAGCATATAGTTCTAATGTAGGTGAAAAAGTCACTTTCTTTTTATATAAATAAATAGTTTCTATAGCACATGTAGCTTTTTGGCGTTTTAGCCTGTCAGATTTTTATGCACTCAGATGTCACAAATGTCATTTACAAGCAGTGTATAGTGCTTATATTGCACTCAAAATCCTACTTGACAAGCGTATCAGATGTCACACAGCATTCTGGGATTAAACGTGTCGGCTGAGCATGCTGAACATCAAAAAAAAAACACCACGCGGGCGATATGAGTCAAGACCGGGGTCGGAGGGCGCACGCTGTAGCGTTTAAGTGAGTGCATCGCTCGCATATGGTGTAGTAATGGGAGAAGACTGGCTCGTAGCTATGACGTTGAACACACACTTCTTGTAATCTCAAATGTTGGTACATGTCGAAATCCTTTTTCCAATGAATCCCTTAAACTCCATCTTGAAAGGCTTCAAGATGAATAACTGACTAATAAACTGGGACTTTAATGGGTTAAAGGATGAATTCAGTCCTGGATTTTTATGTCAGCGTGAAGTTTGCAGACATTTTCATAATTTGGTTGGGTGTAAACGAATTATTTTTTTCCAACAACAACTTCATGAGAAGAACAAATGACTAATGATGAAGGAATGAACGCTCTAAATGAGTAGAGCACCTCTTACACACATGTTAATGAACATGAGTTTCTTATCTGACTTCATGCTCCGCCCATTAGAAAAAAAACAACAACATGATTTCATCTTATCCTGTCATATATGACCTCTCGTTATGAAGAAAAATCAAGCTTGGAAGGAAGTAGCAGAGATCGTCGGTGCCTCTGAATGTACATAGCTAGGACGGTTAGCTAGTAAGTCAAACTATTTTCACGTTGATTAGTCAGTTATTTAATTTGTGTTTAACCAGTTCCATTTAGATGTTATGTATAGCTACTACGATTTTTCATTGGAATAACAGTAGCGGTCGCTACACACCCACAGGAGACAAACTACAGATGACGCGAGCGACTTGTTGTCACTTGCTATGGTGAACGTACAGCAAAGGACAACTCATGGTTTATGTAGTTTCATCACAGTCATTGGGGTCCGTTGCGTGGAAAAGGATAAAGGACAAACCGCTCCTTTAGCAAGAATGTGCCTGTTTTGCGCAATGCTAACCTGGTACGTATAAACTTTCCTTCGTTGTTAGCTACATTACTGACGTAGCTTCAGTGCAGTAGGTCACTGAAATACTGTGGACAGTGACGAGTAACCAGATTTCACAACCTCGACAAGTCAGCAATATGAAAAGTAGTTGGTTGAAATTCCTTTCGATTGGATCACGGCTCCTGGTTTGGATTGACTCGAGCATCCGCTGCATACTCTCGGCTCCGTTTCAGCGTCTTGATCTCATTAGATGTTCACATGGAAGTTATTACAAACTGATAAGCGTGTCACATGAGGTCAACAAGAGATCGATTGCTAATCTCATTACAGCGCCATCCTGAAGGGCAGCGTCCCTCTCTCTCTCTTTTCCTCTCTCTCTCTCTCTCTCTCTCTCTTGCTCACACACACAAACAGCAGTTGAGGTCATTTCTCATGAGAGCGTAAACTGCATTACCTGTGCATTACCTGTATGAGGAAAAATCCCCTCGCCCTGTTGCGCGTTTAAAACCAGGGCTCTGAATCAACCTTGAAAGGATGCAGCTGCCTCCATTTGTCTTCATTGCACCTGACAGGTAATCTATTAGTCCTGATCATGGGGACTGCCATATTGTGGAATACGAGATTTCTACACCGAAGCTTTAGCGTATGACACGAGCCACCTGACGCAAATCCTCACGGCAGCGCCAAAGCAATACACACAAATAATACAGCGTATGTGTATTTCAATACGGCTGTTAAAATGCAATCGTTGGCTTCACATTATGCCTCGGAAGTGTGTAACAACTTCAAGTCACGCAAGACTGACCAATTACAATTCAGTTGTGTTTGTGTGGCACTTTTAACAAAACACTTTTTAAATAATATGTTTGTAAACAACTATAACAAATTATAAATCACTGACTATAAATACTACTGAAAGTATGTACGTATTTATTAGCTCGCTTGACATTTTTGAGGTAAAATGTGTTACGTATAAATAAAAATGTCATTTTGTGGTTAGATTAATGCTTCATTCTTTTGTCTTTGAATGTCTAAATTTTATTTTTCTTTTCCATACACACCCAAACGCTAGGGCAGTGAGGTAACTTGAAGTGAGTTTAGCTAGCTAAGCTAACTGTGTCTTTACTATAGCTCCACACAGATAGCTAACATACCTNAAGTTTAGCTAACTAAGCTAACTGTGTCTTTACTATATTTCCACACAGATAGCTAACATACCTTCTTGTAAGGCAGTTAAGTAACCTGAGGTAAGTTTAGCTAACTAAGCTAACTGTGTCTTTACTATATTTCCACACAGATAGCTAACATACCTCCTTGTAAGGTGGTTAAGTAACTTGAGGTGAGATTAGTTAGCTATGCTAAGCATCTCTTTAACATATCTACTCAGAGATAGCTAACATATTTCCTTGTAATACAGTGAGGCAACATGAGGCGAGTTAAGCTAGCTAAGCTTTGCTATATCTCCACAAAAATAGCTATCTCTCGTTAGCTTGAGTAGGGTAGCTAGCTTATAGGCCATATTACATCAGGAGATAAATGGTACCAGGTGGAAATTACGGTTTGTTGTTCATATTTTGCTCAACTATGATTTTTATTTAAAATTTAATTCCAGCATAATTTTGAGCAAATAAGCCACAGACGCTACATGAACACAGACTCCTCCTTCCTTCCTCCCACCAGCCCTAAAAAAAACCAAGGGAATACCCCTGAAACTGAATACAAGAGAATGCAAATTGCAGCAGAGCAGACTGCCTTCTGGGTAAGTTTTGTTCCTGAAGTAGACTCGGTCCCGTGAGTCTCAGAGGGCTCATCTAACAAACTTTCCTTCAGCTAATAAAGTACTGCAGCAGCCCCTTGGGTTGGTGAGCGGAAGTCAAAAAAGTTGTGTTAATAACAGTATTGGAACACAGCCCGGCTCTTCAATTCCACAGCGGTTATCAATTATGGATGGAGGAATTCTGCTTGATCTGCGTCTGTTGATGTGTACGAACAGTTGGAGATGAAGAAAGAAGGGCAAAAGAAGGGGGGAGGATCACAGCCACTTTCTCCATAGTTTACTCAAATCAATTACTTATATATTCATGTTAATACTCATAAATAATTAATCTCCGCTGTCCTTAGACAACTATTAATTTATGTAAAAAAAAAAATTTGAAGTGAGTATTGAACCTTGAATATAGGATAAATATAAAATAATCTAATATTTTTTATTATGATAAAAGTTTTTTAATAAAATTATGTTATTTCCACTTAATTAGTCATATATTTAATGTTGTGAAACATCTCCAAAACAAATGAGCTCGTGTTATCGCTTATGCTATAGCAGCTCTAAACAGTCGTTTCTTCACCAGCCTCTCGTTTCTTCGTTAATAAGACAAAAAAAAAACGTCACATGTTACTGAGAAACTATGAAGAGTTTCCTGTGTCGGAAAACGTACAGCGTTACCTTTGACTGTTACAAAGCACTGATACTGGAGACTCCTTCCATAAATGTTTGCAGAAAATGTCACCGTAACAACAACTACACATATATTTTAAAGCCATTTATGTAAGCGGTTACTATAGAAACAATAACATATTAGAATATGAACCTTGGACTGCTGTCAGAGCTGCTGTTACAGAAAATAAATCAACACCTTCTGACCAATCAGAATCGAGCTGTGGCATAATTATATTAAGAGAATGACTAAACTGACACGGCGGTTAATCACACTCACCCCATGCCGGCTCCGGGCACAGCTGGAAACATAGCTCAACGCCGCATCAATGTATTATTAACAAGACATTCATATTTAATGTGGCGGGTCTAGGTGTCACGCTGAGGTGCGAGTTAGCATAACTAGCCGGTGGATGATGATGCATGAATCCCGCAGCTACCGTGTGTATTAATGACCGTATTATACACGCGAAGACGTATATTAATCACAGACATTGTAGTGTTACACCTCTCTTTCCTAACAGATTTGTTAGGAAATGGATTATCCTCTTCCCAGGAAGAGAAAAAGAGACAACAGAGAGGGAGAGAGACAGCGAGAGATNGAGAGACAACAGACAGCTGCAAAACGAGTGGGTTTAATTGAAAACCGCTGTGGACGTGAGAGCTGGGCTATGTTCCAATACCTTTAACACGACCTTGTTGACTTCCCCTCAACATTTCAACTCTGCCAGCCTGAAGGGCCGGTCCAATTAGCCAGAGTGAAGTTTGTTAGATGAGCCCTCGCACACTCAAGGGATCGAGTCGACACCACAGCAGAGAGGAGAACTCACGGAGAAATAATTGGGAAGGCGACTGGACGGCAGGGTGAAAATGGGAGGGGGTCGTCTGAAGTATCAGTAAAAATATCAACTGATAGTTTGTAATTAGTATTTGTTTTTAATTAAAGCTATAGAAATGGACGAGCGTCTTTTTTATGTCAGAATATCTAACTTAATACACCCCACAGCAAAAAGAACTGCCATACAATTCTTTTCTGATAAGAACAAAAGACAAATAAATGTTGAGGGTTTTTTTTTTTTTTGGTATATACTCTGAAACTGAAGTCAATTTTATATTTGTTATATAATTTGACAATTTATAGACAATTAATTATTTAATTTTTAATTTTTTAAATTTTTTATTTGTATTAAAAAAATAAATTTAACTGTTTTTTCTTCCTGAGGTGCAATTCCATATTTTCCCAGTTTGTTATTACTATTTATTATTAATTCCTTATTTATTTTATGGTTAATTTTTTAATTTCTATTATTATTATTATTATTATTATTATTTAAGTTACTTAACTAATTTTCTTGAGAATTAAAAACCTAAATTTTTTTTAGGATGTCATTGATTTCATCAAATAGTAACACTTACATTCCTAATAACTAACAGCTTAGTCAATATGGAGCCACGTTTGAAAAATATATGACAAGATGGTGTTCGTTTTGCTTAAAGGATGCAATAAAGACACTTTTGGAACTTCTACCATATCTTAGAAAAACACTTTCCAATCTACAACTACTAAGTTTTCTTCAGTAAACCCTTAAAGCTGAACTATAACCTTTAACCCCTACAACTGAATGTTTTTCTATCAGGGCGTTTCATGTAGAACCCTGTAATCAAGCTAATGACACTTAACTATCCAAATAATCCTTGAGACAGTTTCCCCCCCCCTAAGATGGCATGTCCTTAATTAAATAAGGGAAGCTGTGCTACCTCCTGAAATTAAGGACATGGCAAATACAAGACAAAAAAGTCTCACTAGTGAAATCAGCGGGTTAGGCCCGAATAATAGAAACTGGCTAATATATTCCTGGGAAATTGCCGAAAAATTGGTGTCTGTGTCCTTTATATTGTAGACGCTAAGACACTAAAGTGACAGCAGGCTGCAGGGGTTCGAGTTCCCAGCATGGACTCCGCCGTGGGTAATCCTGTCTAACATGCATGCAAATCCCATCTCTACACAAACACAATGGCTAGCTTGTGTACGCCGCTGCCACAATTAAGCCCAGGGGAGACCGGGGTTTGGGGGGGATAGGGCCAAGTTCAAACGCTGTTCTGCTTGTTTGGCATCAAGAAATGGAGATTCAGTAATAAAAAAAGATAGAATTTTTCCAATTATACAGCATGCCATCCTGCTCCTGAGTCAGGATCACATTCAGCTGTTGTTGGAGTGATATCTGTGATTGAGTCTCTTTAAAACCCAATCATAAATTGTAGCTCTGAGGCAAGTCAGTGTGTATGTCTGGGTTTCGTCTACGCAATTATACCCCAACTCTCGATCTCCTTCTTGATCCTCTTTTGGCGAAATGCCTACGTGTTTGCCATTTTCTCTTCCATTCAGACCCCAGCAGGAGGCCACAATAGCCCAGCTGGGGGTCTTCGTCCCAATTTGCCATTGTTTATCACCATTTCACATTCTCCGAGTGACACAGCACCCCCAACACCACCCCCAGCTGCCCCTTTGGCACCCAGAGCCACAGATTTGTCACTCTCAAACCCACGATACGCCTTTGAGGTTGCTTCTCATATTCCTTTTTCCTCCTGTCCTTTATTAAAACAGGGCTTTCAAGTTCGTATGTGTGCAAGTTCATTTCTCACCACAGAGGATGGACGGGTTCCCAAAAGACACCTTTTGTTCTGGAACGTAAATGCTGCCTGTATGTAGTCGCATCTAACGAGTAATAACAATGCAGCTCTGTCTCAGATGGGGCATAATGTGGTATATAATCTATATTTATACCACAGTGCTGTTAAATTCTCCATTCTGATTGTTTGAGTCTTTTTTTTAATTTTTTTTTTTACAACATCAGCTCTGATAGATGTTCTGGCTCCAAGGCAAATCACAGGGTTATATAGAAACTTCTTCTTCTTCTTTGGGCTTTTCCCTTCAGGGGTCTCCACAGTGAATCATCGCTCTCCACCTATCCCTATCTTCT
>CM074948.1:24666372-24681145 GCA_037577455.1 Pangasius macronema | reverse complement strand
CTCTTCCTCAGTGCCACTGTCTCTAAACCATACAGCATGGCCGCTCTCACCACTGTCACAGGGTTATATAGAAACTACTCATTCACAATGACTTGTATGGTGGAAGCTCATTTGTATGGAAGGAGTCTCCAGTGCCAGTGCTTTGCAACAGTCAGAGTAAAGCTGTAACTTCCACCACGGCAAAGTATTCGAGTCAGAGGATGTCATGTTTTTCTGTCATAATGACTTCAAGAGGAACAACTGTTTGTAGCGTTTGCAGACTCTTAACAACATTAAATGTAGCTATAAATGGGTAAAAATAAAAATTTTTGTTCTGTAACAAAATCATTATCATTATCGGTTGTCAAACTGCTGTGCTACATGAGGAATAATGACTCGTTGGCCATTTTATCAGTTAAACCTACCATATATGTGTGATTTGTAGGTAATTACTAACCGTATTTGTCTATCTTCTATCTATCAGTGGAAAAGGACCACCAGGACCAGCACTGATCAGATATTATTTAAGTAAGGGACCATTCCCAGCACAGCAGTGGCACTTGCTAGTGTGTGGTGTCCATGTGGTTCACCTTTGATGTCTTCAGAAGGACATCTGATAATGGACATGTAACATTTCCTGTATATCAAGAAGCTTTGCCAATATTCTTGGCTTATCAGTCACAGTGGAAGAGCAACACAAGATTTACAGTATTTACAAATCACCTGATTCCAGTTAGAGTCAAAATAATTACATTTCCACATGACAGATCTTCACATGAACGAAGGTCACTTCCATCTGACCTCAGCTTCCTTCTTAATCAAATCTGCTATCCCTTGTAATGCTAACTTCATTTCCTACCCAAGGCCTGCTGTGCACTGTGTGTCCGCTGTCGCTATGCGTAATAGCATGACGGACGCAAAGATCAGAAGTCGGGCATCAAATTGAGACTTTCCCTGTTGGATTACGCTGTACAGTATTCCTGTAATTTCTGCACTAATCCGAAAGGCTTGAAAGGCTGACTCAGTTAAGAAACAACCTTCTTGCTTTAAGTACGCAATAACATGAAACGCTCAAATATTATGCCAGCTTAGTTGTTGAAGTTACCTATTCACCGATTGATGGTGGTCTTGGAGATTTGCTCCATGCAATACAAATGGTAATGTTAAAAAAAAGTGGCATCTCCCATCCTCCCCTTGCTTTCCCCTCCATTCTTTCTTCGCTCTCCCTCTCCATCATTCTGCTCTTGCACTCCGCCTCCCTTGTCAGGACTCTCCTTTTGTTGACATCAACCGGGCATCAATGGTCTCTTTGTGTGCCGGAGTGTTTTCACTCCAGCAAATCTGATTAAAGGGAGACCTCAGTGGTGTGTTCATGCCAGAGCTTTGATGGGAGTTTCAGCAGAGGAGCAAAGGATAATTCTGTCTACCACAGTGTTGGTGCAAACGATATAATCAATCCAGTCTGGAGTTGCCAAAGTGTCACTTTCAAGATCTGGTATCCCTAAGTGAAAAAACGAGAGCCTATTTCTTATTTTCATTTTCCTTTTTTCTTTCTTTTTTATTCCACTTTTCAGGGACATACAAATGTTGCTGAGGAATCTGGAGGTTAGCTCTCGAGGGCTGCTGTTTCCCCCCAAAAAAACTGCTGTTATGGGAAAAAAAATGAAAGTCTTTTTAAGGAGGTATGAAAGCACGTTCCGCATCAGTCCCGACTTGAAGTCCTTGGCGATTTTGCCTTCACGCTCTGCTCTGCGATTTGTTTAAGTGAACGCCGCGGGAGGCCGAAATGCAATCCTACCATCTGTTTCTCGGCGCGTCATAACTTCATAATTTCATCCTCTAGTGGTGTCTCCGTGCCACTCCAATACCTGCGGCTAAATCGCCCTTTCTTTTTGTTTCTCATTCCTTTTCCCTACACGCAGAGCGTAGAGGAATCCTGGACGGATATCAGGCCTGGTCCCCATATGAGAGACAAGCCGACAGGATTGTGCAGTTGATTTGTTGCAAACTTGCACCTGGTGCTCAACCGGGGAAGAAGTTTGTATCTGAGCTAGTTTGTATCTGAGCTATGAAGTCTTGTGTCTTGATTAATCTCGTGACACATTTGCTTGGTCGATTTGAAGGCTGCACTGATACCCTCAGGAGGATTCGCTGAGGCTCAGCTGCTGTTTGGGTGGCCTTCCCACCCAGCATGGCACGAAACTTAGCTGTTACGACCAACAAGTAAACAAAAGCACGATCAGTCAGGCCGTTGTGTATTTCCTGGTCACTGCCTTCCCAAATACATCAGTCACCATCACGTCTGAGACACAGCACTTTTGCATGAACATTTGAGGTTGGAGACGAGATCCTCTGGCTTGGATAAATGAGCTGAGAAGTACTAGGGACATTCTGATGGGGTGTTCAGATATCCAAAGGCACAGTCTGAGCATTTTATACGACTAAAAATTTTTAGTGAACAACCAGGACATTTATATGTTCAAAATAATCCCATTACAACAAAATAATCAGATCTTGGCACTAGGTTTACTTGCTTTTAAAACAATGATAATGATAATGGCAAAACTCAGACTTCTTTCTAAGCACTTTATGTGGTCACATCAGCAGTGGTTTTGGAACTCGATGATTAACCCACCAAAGGAAAAAGGATGTCACACGTTATTTTGGGAAAATTACTGGGGAAAAAAGGAATTGAGTATCCATAATCTAGTATCCGGATAAACGTTATACCATGAACAATCCAATTACTGGGCTTAAATCCAGGTGTTTTTGTCAGGTTTCTTAAAATCTGATAATTGCTGTCCAAGTATTTGGTGACTGCTAAGACTAGTTAATTATATTATATGTAAGGAATAAAACATTTGGGATCGTGCTATCAAAGGAAATAATCAACAACGGAATGGTGTGACGTGGCCCAACACGTGAAAGTGATGTTACTATTAACACCATAAAGTTGATTATTTTATAGTTGACCATAAAGTCTTTTACACATCCATTTGGCAACGATTAGATTTTATTTTTATTAATTAAAGAATGACAAGTTATACTTTTTATCCATTTATAGTCACATTTAATTTTGGGGAACCTCTGTCCCTGTTAGTCCTGTTATCACTTGTGTTATAGCAGCTATCAACACTCACACCAGCACCTCTTTTTTTTTTGGCTCTTAAAATTAAGAAGACAAAAAAATTGCAGCTTGTCATTTTACCAAGAAACCGCAAATCATAAAGCTAAAGCTTTACAGCTTCATCTCTGACACAGTAGGCTCCTTCCATAAACGTTGAATGAACGTCTCCTCAGAGAAAACTGAGAAAAATTTTCAATCCATTTACGTACGGCTTCCGCCACACAAGTTCCTCCATTAGAACGAGCAAATTAATATAACCCTGTGATTTGCAGCTGCGCTAATGTCAGAGCTGCTTTTATAGAAAATTAATCCACACCTTCTGACCAATCAGACTCAGGAATCCAACAGCGCTGTGGTATGTGTATATATATATGGTGTCATCATGTTCAATCTTGTCTCAGTGGTTTTTTAAACAGCCTCCAGGAAGAAAGAGGCATGCTGGAAATCCATCTTCTGCAAAATCTGAATGGCCACTCGGCCCCAAGGCCCAGATCATAAACATAAAGGCTGATTATAAAGCATGCCGTACAGTGCTAATCAGCCCAACACCTGTAATAACATTTTCTGTTGTTCTTCCATTCAACAGGCAGTTGCATAAAATGATGGTCTCAAATAAGCCACGTCTCCATTTATGAGCAAACTCTGAATGGAAGTTAGTGCGCCTTTAAAGGGTAATGGCTTCCAAAAACCGTTGTAAAAGGTTAAACTGCCTATCAGTGTCTTCTTCAAGATGCCACATGTCACTGTGACATTCACTGACTTTAATCAAGCAAGAAGGATGTGACAGGCGCCAAGCTTGCTTTAAAATATGACCCCAAAATAGTTCTTTCCGTCTCTCCACTTTCATAACAAACAGTTTTCCTCGTAAATGGATAACTGCATGAACTTTGTCTTCTCTAAAAGGTTTGTGACAGTACAGCTTTCACGGAGAGTGAAAGGGATGCAGTATGAATGTTATATTTTGTAACTGGTGTAACTCATTAAGATCTTAAAAACCTTACAAAGGAGGTGCGTGGTCAGTCACTCCGAAACCCATTTCTCCCGCCTCGAGTCCGTCTCCTTCCTCCAGTTGCCATAGCAACTGCTCAGCAAGGACAGGGGCATTGCCGCGACGCGGCCCTTAGCGAGCAATCAATCACTGCGTTCCTTTCTCGTGCTTCTTAATTGCTTCTTGGACCGTCTTCACTAACGTCACACGCCGGGCCCGACTGATCCGTGCCATCGATTTATTTTAATGTGTTCCACACGTCGACGCGGAGGCCCTAAAAGAGTGGATCCACCCCTTGATTACATTTTAGTGGAATTTTCTTCTCGATTTGAAAGTGACCCCAGACTCAATTCAGTCCAGAGAATGAGGGAGTGTGAGTCTATATTATGGCACTTAAGCCGCGACCAGGAATGGGCGGGCAATTTATGAGCAATAACATATACCGCCTTTTATTTTGCTTTCATTACCATAAAAGTGACTGCTCTACTGCACTATATTGCAAGTGCATTAGCAATAAGCAAGGAAGCAAAGTAAGCCTGTGCATTCCTTTTTTTAAAATCCTTGATCAAGCCTGGTGGAGGGGACAGAGGAGGGAGGGGGTGTTTGTGATGATTTGCATGACTTCTTGGTGAGGTAATCCGTGGCCCTTCTTGGCCGTGTGATTGCACAGGCAAGTGGTGGCAGATGTCAACCACGGACGGAGGAAATCAGGTACACGAAGGGAAGGAGGATGGGGGGAAAAAAACAAGGAGGTGGGGGAAGGGGATAAAGGAGCAGGAGGAAAGGAGGGAATTAAGCAGGGACTTGCATGGCATTTTCCAGCAATTTCCTCTGGGCCGCCTCCAAAGGCCACTTGAGCGTAAAGTCGCTTCGATTCCACATGGTGGTCCTGCTAAGAGCTGGTGGCCGTATTAGGCTACTGAAAGGATCCTCCTGTGCCCATCCTGCCTTCTACTCTTCCTACTGTATGTCGACGCCAACGGATAATGTATGAGGTCCCTGCTGGGCTCTTTTTTTACTCTTTTATCCCTGCCGTTTCACTGCCTCCCTCCACTGATTTACTGCCGCTCTTTGTTGGCAGGAACTCCAGCAGGAGGTCTTGAACCCCCCCTCCCCAATCCCATCAGCAAACACAGAGGGACTCTAATCTCCTCTTTGAGCCCCTCTCCATTCACTGTGTGCCTTAGGGCGGGCCGTGTTGGGGTAAGAAAATCTCACGGCAGCCACCACTGGATCTCAAATCCGCACACTAGCACTTACAAGAGAGTAGTTCTGGAGGAGGTCACCAGTCAGCTGGGGAAAGTCACTCAGTCATTCAGGCAGGGCGGTGAAAAGCAGCCGAGCTTCACCGGGTGTTTAAGTGGGCCATAAATATAAATCAGCCATTAAGCAAGCCTCTAAAGGCTGTTCAGAGGTCAGCGGATTTGATTCCACAGCTCCAAGCTCAAGGGTTGCAGTTTGGGGCCTTGACGATTTGGAGGCCAGTGAGAGGAAATACATAGTAGAATACAGAATTATATCTCACCCTCTCACAAAAAATGTACTTCTCGTTGTCGCTCAGGCGGTATCATCAAGGGGTCATCTTTTGTACCATTAGTATGTATCTTTTACCTGTGAACATGAATATAGTTCAGCTTTATAACTAGACCTTACCACTAAGATGTACCCTTGATGGTACTTCTTTATTTTGTGCCTTTATTTCTGAGAGTGTACATATATTCAATCTTGTCCATTTTGAAAAGAAAATTTTTTTAACACATTTACACCCACTCTGTACAGTCCCCTCTTAAGTGGGCAGCAGATTTTCAACCTTTAGCATTTCGTTATTTTTTCTGATAATGCTGCTGGTATCTCATAATCACTTCAATGCAACATGCAAAGCACAAGCTAGCGTCGGTCCTTTGAGACTTTCCAAGCCCTTGTGTGATGCATTAGGCGCTATAGGATGGGAAAAGCATGACGAGAGTCATGAGGACGATGCCTGCGCTGAGTAGGTGGAGATCAGCGAGACCGAACTTACTTTCAACATTCCTAGACAGAGGTGCGGGTCGAGGCTGTTATCTGGAGGCGTAGGATGCGCTGGAACAGAGCTGTGTGAATGTTCATTTAATGAATCACCTAGTCCCTATACTTACTTTCTCTCTCTCACTCTCTCTAAGGCAATACTGTGTTGCAGCATATCTGCAGTGCTGTGTGTGTGTGCGTGTGTGTGTGTGTGTGTGTGTGTGTGTAAGCCTGCAGTGTCTAATTGGAATCACAAGTTTTCCAGCAGACAGTTGAGAAGCATATATTGACAGCGAGGACTTGCACAGCTAGCAGATGAATCCTGGCTGTAATGCGTTAGACGAATGTTCAGCTGTACCTGTCTTTCTGTTGTCACACACACACACACACACACACACACACACACACACACATACACACACAATCTCTCTCTGTCAGTGCCCTGCAGTCTTTAATGAGGAGTCTCGCATTGTGATTATTACAGCACATTTGGACCAGGCTTTCTCTCTCTCTTTCTCTCTCTCCCCTTTTCTATTTCCTCCCTCACATTTGTTCTTCGCCTCTCCCTCTTTCTTCCTCTCTCTCTGCTGATGAGGCAGTGATAACAGCGGCGACTGCAGGCCCAGCAACCTCTGGGCAAATTGCTATGCCAGTTAAAAGAGTCCGACGCACACCCGACTCTGCTGCCAAGCTGTTCTTGCCGCGTTCGCCGTAATTGGCGAGATCAAACGCGCCTTTGTGCAAGCGTGGGGAACAAGGGTCTGCTCGCTTAGGGACATACGACTGGGGAAATCAGCCAGACGAGTCAGAGTGCCTCTGATCACACTGACAAAACCGCTTCCAGACTCCGTGCATACACACCCAACACACATCACTTTGATTACCTATGCAAGGTTTAATATATAAATAATATTCGCACCGTGACTGTGTTCTCAGTTCGAATTAGTCAGAAGGTGTTCATTTCCTATAGCGCCGACAGGTCCATAGTAACAACTCATCAGCAAACAGACTTGTACGAAGGAATCCATATAAATGGATTAAAAATGTGTAATTGTTGATATGGTGAAGTTTTCTGTGTTTAAGGAAGGAGTCTCCAGTGTCAGCGCATTGTAACAGTCACTAAGTTTTACGAATATTTTTTTCTATGCTTTCTGGTTTGTCTTATTACTAAAAAAAAAGGCGAGGATAGCAAGGTCACGACTTTTACGATGTATGAAGTTACGATGTTTACAACTGCTACTAGGTAAGTGATAACAGGAACTTCTGCAGACGTTCCACAACGTTAAATTTAACTATAAACTCTTTGTGTCAAAGCACTGTTGGTCCTACATTTTTTTTATTCCTCTCATACTGCAAAAATTTGCCAATAGTTACAATTTGTAGTTTATTTTTAGATAGTTATATTTAACAAATTTGTTATGTTATACATGCTATAAACAATTGTTCCCTCCTTCCGTAACATTAAATAAACATCTCCTTTTCCTTCCACAATTTTCCTTTCACTTTTTATATGTTTATGCGGCACATCTCGTCTGCCAGACCCGTTGTTACTATAACAACAGTAATGATAACGAATCTATCGACATCTTCAGACCAATCGGAATTGAGAATTCAAACGTTTATCGTATCAGTGATTTTATGGGCGTTTATTTATAAGGGGTTCGGTTGATTATACCGTGATGCAAGGATAGTGGTATTGGGTTGAACTGTAAATTTTTCCCAGCTGTAACGTGGCATTAAAACCTAAAAGTGAAGCTCATGCGTTAATAAGACATTGGTTGCTAGTTAGTGAACAGAACAGCAGGCCTGAATTTAACATACCGGCCATCGAAATTAATTCGATCAGGTCTAATTAGTCTCGTATGAGCTGTATTTATTTACAGAATTATGCATATTTTGCGACAGAGTGAATTACTGGTAATAGGAATAGCCGTCAAACAACGGCTTTCATCAGTCCGTGTGTCTCTCTTCACGAAATATGATCACAGAGCTCTGAAATCTAGCATGCATATGAATCTCATTTGGACACATACAGTATACACACACACACACACACACACACACACACACACACCCACACACACATACGCACACACACACTCCATAACATCCTCCTCAGTCACAGTTAACAGTAATTCTAAGATCACAGTCCATGAGGAGATTTGTCATAATACTGGAACATGGAAGACGAAATACAACAGAGGTAAACAAAACGCTTCCGTATCCACGCAGGAGTCGACTTCGCTTTCGGTTCAAAGGGTTCTTGAAGTTCTCAACCTCCTCAGGTGATCATTTTCCACCCCCCCTTCCTTGGAAAAAAAAAATCTTTTCTTTTCTTCTACGCCCTTCTTTTCTTCAATATGAAGATCAGAAGAGGAAAAAAAAAAAAAAGGAATTGAAAATGTCCTCAGGCCGACAGCAATCCCTTTCATTTCTATTTGGGGCTCGCATATTAATTCATGTCTTTAATTCATGTCAAATATTATTCATTTAGCTTGTAATTCTTCACTCCGCATCGCCTCCAGAAACTCACAAACGGAAGGATTTCATTAAGAGAACACCCAGAACGCTACCGTTAATAATGCAGGAAAGCTAAAGGCAATCCGGTAGCATGCGAACCAGATGCTTACCCCTCCGCTGGTTCTTATTCATCGTCAGCCATGTTACATTGTTTATTTGTTTTTTTTTTCTCCTTCTTTCAAAGGTTCGCCGTTAGAGAAACATGCATGCATGCAAACTGAACCTGAGTAGTAAAAAAAAGAAAAAAAAAAACACGGATTTGAGCTGCGTAATAATCGTCCAGTGCAAAAAAAAAACAAAACAAAACAAAGATGAGGGAAAAAAGAAGTGAATGCAATCCGAGTAATCTATACACACACTGCCTATAGACCAGGAGCAGTTTCCGTTTAGGGAAGCCCAAAGGTTCGCCAACGTTCCTCAGGTTTGATGGAGTTTGATGATATATATTTATATATATATAAATTCCAAAATACTGCACGAAGGAGGTTCTTCAAGTCTCCGATGGTGTTATTACTGATGAAATGCTCCTCAGAGGTGCGGTCTGGTTTCCCATTCACACTCGCTTCAGACTCGGATGGGGAGAGTTTGGCTCATTTGTCTCATGTCCTGCACGCTGCCTAAACTCTTCCTCTGGTGGCCGGGCAGGGTCCCGCCAATACGGTACAGATCCCTGAGGAGAAGAAGCGAAGGAGAAGAGACACAGTGAGAAATCAGGGAAGGGGAAAAAACAAGACCCTCGGTAACACTAAAGATCACCTTTTTCCGCGCACGGAGCGTGATAATGATCGTATTCTCGATTCTGATTGGTCCGAAGCTAACAGCAGCTTGCACAGTAGTTTATATTAAATGTTTATTTAGCATGTTTGGAAGGAGTCTCCAGTGCAAGTCTGTAACCGTAAAGCTGTAACTTTACGTTTTCCGCCAGAGGAAAGTCTTCAGCGATGTACGTTTCTAGTTTTTTTCAGTAACAAGCTGCGTTTTTTTTTTTTTTTTTTTTCAAGCGACTGTATATAGCTACTACTCTAACTAACTCGTTTCACTAACGTTCAACAACACTGAATGGATAGAAAGTACGAAGTGTTGCTCTTTAACGAAGAAAAATAGTTCATCGCTGTGGTATAAAACACATTGGAACATTGTGGAAAAGATTCAACTTTTCGGTGGAACGATCCAACCAATTATTATTATTATTTTTTTTTTTTGGGGATTTTTCCACGATTTTCTCCATAACATAATCACGGCCAATTCCCACCCTCCAGTTACATCTCCTCTATCACATGACAGCTACCATCCAGGGAGGGTGAAGGTGAGAATCCGATCATTTTTGATCGTTGCCAAAAGGCAACGTTTTAAATTCATTGACGTAACAATCAGACTGACGCAACAATCGGAAATCGGAAATTCCTATTTTTTAATCTGATGTGTAAATCATTGAAAAGGCTAGCAAGTTGACTCTCTGATACTTTTAAAACAGCCCTTCTCTACGTCATCATGATCCGCAAAATGGCCATGAGGAACACACCGGAACCTTCTGAAAAAAAAACAACTAAATAGCGGATAATAAATAGCGATCGTATTTTAGCAGATTCGATTGTATCGTCAAATATCGAATCATCGTCTTAAAACATCGAAGCAAATTCGGTGGTATTGTCAAACATTGAAATCCGTTGTCTTCAGAATCGAAATCGTTTCGTAGCAGATTCAGTGGTAAAGTCAAATACGGAAAGTCATTGTCTTAAGGATTCGAAATGGTAGAGGATTCAGTGGTCAAACATCGAAAACCGTCGTGATTGTATCGCAGTAGATTCGGTGGTATCGTTAAATATCACACCGTCCCATCGATGATTATTTTGCTATAACTGCACATCATGAAGTGCTCTACTCCTTATCTATTCACACACACTTCCAGGTCAGTGTCAGTGCTGAGCTGAGAAGGTTCCAGCACCCAGAATCATATCTGCTCAGCCGTGGTCGCTGTCTATTGATGACGGGGAATAAGAGAGAGGCTGAGAAAGTGACAGAATTCTAATATAGATGGGGGTGGAAAAGGAGGAAAAAATCCACAGTATGATGCAATAACCGGGTTTCTAGTACATCACTAAATCACTGTATCTCTTTAAATTCGATTACTCAGAGTGAGCAAACGGCTACAATGCCTTTTTATTTTTATTTTTTGTACATTCATGCCTCTAATTATTGCCTGTAAAAAAAGTAGCTTCATCAGCTGTATAAGTTTAACACCGTAACTCTTTGAGCTCTCCTCGGTATGATGTACTGACACTTCCTCGCTGAGAATACCTGCATGACGTGACGTCGCACCGCTAGAGATTAAAAAGCTTCGCCGATGCTGCGGTCACGCCAATAAAACTACTCGAGAGGGAGAAGATCAATTCAGCATAAGTCACTGTCCAATGGCTTTGCCATTTAGGAACCATAAAAAAACAGCTAACCCAAAGAAATGACAAGAGCGGCGAAAGCTATTTCAATCAATTTACAACAGTCTCGCACACATTTCACACGCACACACTTTGTACACACTCACACACACCACTCTTGCATACAGATGCGATCATAAATGGATCATCGGCATGCGGCTCCACGCGAGTGTGTTGCCCTTTGCGCCCACGCACACACTCGCACACTCCTACAAACTCCGCGCTCTCCTGCTCCTGCTCGGCGCATTAAAAAGCTCATTAGCGGGCCAATTAAAGCTGCTGCTCTCTCTTAGTTTCTCCCCCATCTCCCTTATTAGACTCGCTACATCTGCCGCGGCTGAGGTCTCCGCCACCGCTGCTCAAGACCAGCGTGTGAAAAGAAACGCAGGAAATAGCGCCGTGCTCATCCGCCTGTTTTTTGCCAGACTTTGTTCTAAAAGAATGTAAAAATAAATAAATAAATAAATAATGCATCTTATTTAAAAAAAAAAAACAAAACAAAACATACAATTAATTAAATATTTGTTTTTTAAAGAAATTAAATAAAATAAATAAAATGGACTAAAAATGTAAACAAACAAAAAAATTAAATAATGTTCAATTAATTTTTGATGCATCAGTTTAAATTCTAATAATTCCTTACTTACAACAATAAATCAAACTACCTTACTATTTATATAATAACATTTAAAACCATAAAAAGAAAATAAGAAATTTTATAATAATATAATAAAATTAAATATTAATTTAGTCATATCTTATTTGTTTTTTTTAATGCTATTTTGGCATTTAAAAAATATAAATAAATAAATAATAAATGTAAATTAATAAAAAAAAATTAAAATATTTAATTTAAAAATGTAAATTAAAAAAATAAAATATTTTTTAAAAATATAATAAAACCAAGGCTAAAGATATAAGGATAATTATGAGTTTAAGGATATAAAGTTAGGACGCAGGATATTTTATTTTATTCTATTTTATTTGCTTATTTATTTATTAAATGATATAGCAAGCGTGTTTATTTACGTTTTGACGATGTCTTCTTGCTCGTTGTGACCGTTTAACAGAAACGCCGATCGTTATTTATTTCGGAAGCGCGTTAATCGGATTGAATATTCGGATGGCGTTCCCGTGGCAGGATCAGGGAAGGATCAGCGCTGTGACAGCTGCTCGTTGTGAAAGGGTATGGCTCGGGTGAGAGGCACTCTGGGGGTAAATGATGATTGGCGTAGTGAGTCATGGGGCAGAGCTCTGCTTGTCACACACACACACACACACACACACATGCAGCTCATCGGATGACTCTGTGTATGCTGGATTTGGTTACACAGTGTGTATAATGCGCATTATGAAGCCACAATCAATAACTATACTTATTTAGCGGTTACTGTAAAACCATGAGCATTGCCCGTGCTGTTTGAGCATCTTTTGGCGTAGATTTGCGTGATAATTCCTCCTAGCGTATGCTGAGCGCCTCCGTTTTTCTTCCTCGTGCTGTCTCGGGAAGTTTTCAGCGCACTCACAGTTAACTAGGAGTCGTGTCTATCTTGAATCTTGTAGTTCAGCTACAGAAAAGCTTTGCTCACGCACGGGTTGTATAACTCGTATTAATTTGCGAAATCATTTTTCCACTTCTCCGAATGAACTCCCAACAATGTGACGTGACACATGACAGACTAATTAATAAACGAAAGCGTGCTCTTTTCAAACGCGCTGAAAAGGCGAGTGGAATGACAAGTCGCTAATTATTTTTTAATTACTGCCGTTATATATTACAATAGGTGCTTCATTACACTTTTCTCGAGAGACGCTCAGAAGAATTCGTGCTCGGTAAGGGGGAAAAAAAGATCGAATCCGACTCTGACGTCAGTCGCTCGTTAGTAAATACACGCCGAAGACTTTTGACCTTCAGCGACAAATGAAATAAAATACAGAACAACGTTACATAAGGCTGCAAGTCTAAGCGTTATGACTAATCATCTTTGTGAGTACAGACATTGAAATAATTCACACACACACACGCACACACACACTTACCCTGAGTGTGCGGAGGTGAGTGTTTTGAGGCTGGCGGCGTTGCGTAGCAGCTTGTCCAGCGTGCTAACGATGTGGGCGAAGCGTGGCCGTGCGTTGCGCTCCTTCAGCCAGCACTCGAGCATCAGTTGATGAAGAACGGCTGGACAGTCCATGGGTGGAGGAAGCCTGTAATCCTGCTCCACCGCGTTCATCACCTACGACAAGCCGACGTGGACAAGAAGAAGGTCGTACTTGATGTCAAGTGCAATACTTTGACGAAAAGTGTCGAATTTCGCTGGTAGCACCGAGATACATTTGCAAAACATCTTCGCAGTTTAAATACACAGAATACTGGGAATTTATGTTATTTATGTTCTTATTACAACCCAGATTTTACCAAAATATTATATATTTGTTAGTAAGTTGTTAAAGTTCCTGTGATTGGTCAGTTGAATTTAATAGCTTTTTTTTAAAAAGGTTTTCTGTGAGTGGAAAGTTCAAGAGGATGGCTCGAATAAATAGGCAAAAACATTATTTTACACATTTTAAAAATAGCTGGATTATGTTCATATTTTTTTCCGCAACAATGTGACACGACACATGACAGATTAATTAATAAAAGAATGCGTGCTCTTTTCAAACGTGCCGAAAAAGCGAGCGGAATGACCTCGAATTTCTAATTAGAGAAAAGTTTGAGAAGCCCAAACAGGTGAAGATAAGTGAAACCTCATTTTTCTTATTTTTTCAAATCCTTCTGAAGGGTTAAAGCGGTTGAGCCAAAGATGCCAACGTTGCTAATAATGAGCGATGGCTAGTCCAGGCCAGTTAGCAGTATGTAAATGACACTGTGCTGACGGCTTCCCAGGAGATTCTGCTCCACTGGTTAGCCACGTTAGCGCTTTTGGGCGATGTGATAAAGAGACAGCGCATGCAGGTTTAATCCTCGCTTGGCAGTGCCTGCAGAGCGATGCTCAAGTCTATATACACACTCCATCTGTAAGCGTGAAAAGGCTGGAGAGTGCACCATGTGTGCGTATCTGTGTGTGTGCTGCAGTTTGTCTCACTCACATCCTGGTTGCTCATGTCCCAGTAGGGCCGCTCTCCAAACGACATCACCTCCCACATGACGATGCCGTAGCTCCACACGTCACTGGCTGTGGTGAACTTGCGGAAGGCGATGGCCTCGGGGGCTGTCCAGCGGATTGGGATTTTTCCACCCTGTGCGTGGAGAGAGAAACATGCCCACGCGCCACATGAGCCGTTTGACGCCAGCTTCAAACCCACCAGATGCCTAATTAGAGCAGAGCCTGAACACTTTCTCACGGGCTTCCCTCCTCGCAGTGAGCTCGCTGATTTGGCAGAAATCTGACTATGGCACAAGCAGCAAGGACAAAGACGCTAATCAGTACACATGCTAATCGCATGAAAATGTACTGCATCAAGCCTGTGTCTTATGGTATGTCACCTCTGAAGGAGGATTGGCCTATGGGCCTGTCAGTCCTAATCCTCCAAAGGAGGCCTTTTAGTCCTAGTGAAGGGGTGTGGCATCTCTACCTGTCAGTCTCATCAGTTTTAATGATGGAAAAGTGGCCTATCTACCTATCAAACAGGCCTAATGATGGAGGCTTGGCCTATGTACAGTGAGAGTAAAAAGTATTTGATCCCTTGCTGATTTTGTTGGTTTGCCCACTAATAAAGAGA
>CM074948.1:24640119-24651479 GCA_037577455.1 Pangasius macronema | reverse complement strand
AGGCCACACCTTCTTTACTGGGACAGAAGCCACACCCCCAGACACAGAGAGCATTAGAAGGAACACATAGTGCAAAATCAAATTAATTTATTAATGTAATAAATTTAAAAAAGCAAAAAACACTTGCCTTTTTAAGTCTGACTTATGTCCACACATTTCCTTTAATTGTTTTGTAACTGATATGATGCATGCATTTTATTTCAGGCAATAATTTTTATTATTATTATTATTATTATTACTATATTATTCTTATTCTTTCTGCTCATTTAATTTCCCTATCCTTCTTTTAAACTAATGCACCATGAGCTGTTATTTCTGGAAATACAGTGGTGTAAGGATAAAGTTTATTAGCCGCAGCTCAGCAGTTGTGTGACTGGAAGGTTGTGAGGATTCTGCCTCACTTGCATGTCTCTGCCAAATGAATAAATAAATATGTGTAATGGAATATCTCACCGTCTAATTCTCCTAACGCCGCGTCTCTTTTAAAGCGATTCAGACTGCTTTTAAAGGACAACATGGAAAATAAAGTGTTGCTGCATTTCCAACTGAGTACAGACTTTCCGAGGTCAGTGTCAAGGCTCTCATGTTTCGCTGGCTTTTGTCATTTTCAGTGCCTTTTCTCGTGTTGAGAGACAAAATTGTGCCGATCTAGTGCTTTTTTTTAAGTTCTAAAACACTGATGTTCAGCTCCAGTCCCTGAATAGCCCCAACACTACACATTTTTTCATGCATCCCTGCAAAAATATACACCTGATTCATCTCGTTTTGGGCTCGGTGATCATCAGGTGTGCTTTCGCTGACAAACGGTACAACACAAAATTTGTCCTTTGAATATCAGGTTGCAGGCGTTGTCAGAGATGTCTGGTCACGATACTAGACGGCAGGCAAAAATATAATATTTCGCAATAAATTCCTGACAAAAAAAACTATTAATTTTGAGCAATTTATTGTATCATAAGGTCTCATTAAATTCTGTGATGCTCTACTGGCTTCATGTTGGGTTTCCTCCGAACACCAAACATGCTAAACAGAAAACCCTAACCCTAACCCTAGTAACTACTAATGCATATCTGTTTCACAGAAATCTTTATATTTTTAGCTTTAAACGACATTCAAATACACATTTCTTCAATTAATCTTTACAATTTACATTTTCTGTAATTACAAATTAATTCACTGCATTAAATAAACCTTTCTGGTACAGTTCTACCTTCAAACGTTGGGAGGCGGGGCCTAGGGGGCGGGGTTATACCAAACTGCTGTGAGGAAAAAACACGTAATTCGGTTATCTAAGATGGCCGCCCAAAATGGCATTGTTTAGCTACAGCAGGGGGCTTCATCTGGTGGATCCATAAATGTATTTCGAGGAAAAAAAATGTAGCAGACTCAATCAACGTATGAAAAAATGCTTGTAGTTTGGCGACATGAACCTTCGTAGCTTCTGCAGCAGATGCAGCCAATCACATGTATTTATGTAAATTATTTAGCTGAATGCAGCTTGAGAAAAGGGGCAGCTTTCAAACTTTCAAAGATTTATTTTTTTTTTTCGTTCGTTTATCCACTCGGTGTAATTTGTGAACTGATGACATTTAAAAAAAAAAAAAAAAAGTCAGTGCCAAAAGCAATGTTTAAAGACAATTGGACAGAGAAGTATGTGTTTATTCGAAACAGTCCAGAACAGATGTTTGATCTGTTCAGACGTTGTGACTCTAGTCATAAGTGGTAACGTGACGCACCAGTGTGAACCAAAACATAACCACTTCAAATTGCTGTCTTGTTTATAGCCATAAACCATTCAGTCATGTTAGTCGCTTTGTAAGGAATTGTATGTAACTGAATCCTCACAAATTTTAATACCCCTGAGCCACACACACACAACATATCGTTTATGTCTCTAGATGACAGAAAGTCCGACTGTGTCCTAAACCACTTCAGTACGTCTCTAAAGAGCTGGTTGTGGTTTGAGCCACAAACGCCATGACATCAAACCTGTCTCAGCTCATTGACTACATTTGTGGTAAGAACTGGAAAATTGTGTGACTGTCCTTTTTCCTCAAACCACATCTTTATCCTTAACCTGCGTTTTCACTGTCCGTGAAGTGCTTTCATAGGATCTTTAGCATTTTAGTTGGCTCAATTCCACTACCATTCATTGGCTAACATCATTAATTTAAACCCACTCTGATTGCAAAAAGTAAGACTTTCTCTCTTAGAAGTGTACATTAGCCAACGACTAACTGTCAAAGCTAATAACTCTCCTTTGAAGCAATCTGTCTTTCGGGAGCAGAGAAAGAAATTTGCATTTCCATTGAGCGGTAAGTAATAAACACTGCATTGCGCACGGAGCTCTTTCACAGAAAGTAAGAGGCCCAGATAACAAAAGCAATTTTACATTTATATTACTCTTTTCCAGACTGTTCCATCCAAAGAGACTTTGAAGTAAGGCAGAAATTAATACACTCTTGCACTGAGACACCCAAAGCTAAATACAAAATCGAAGAAGGCTAAAGTCTCATTTTAAAAAGTATTTTTAAAAAAACACAGCGCTGTCAAATTCTCGATTCTGATTGGTCAGAAGGTGTTGATTAATTTTCTATAATAGCAGTTCTGACTGTAGTTCTGCACACAAGGCAAATCAGAGGGTTATATTAACGTGCTCCTTTGCAACACATAAGCTAGTGCTAAATGTAAAAATGTTGTTATTTAACATAGACATTTTTTGTTAAGGATGTGTTTATTTAACATTGATGGAAGAAGTCAGTAGTTTTCTCAGTAACATGACAAGATGCTTTCTAACTTCAAGAGAAAATGAAATGGTATCAGGAACTAGCTTGTATCGTGGATCTTCCATAACATTAAATTTAATTATAAATGGCAAAAAAACTATAATGTGACATAACGTGACATCTCCAGGGTTGGGGGTTCGATTCCCATCTCCACCCTATGTGCATGGAATTTACATGTTCTCCCTGCACTTTGGGGGTTTCCTCCGAGTACACTGGTTTCCTCCCCTAGTCCAAAGACATGCAATGTAGGCTGATTGGCTTTTCCAAATTGTCCATAGTGTGTGTGTATGTGTGTGTGCGATTGTGCCTTTGTGATGGATTGGCACCCTGTCCAGGGAGTCCCCTGTCTTGTGCCCCGAGTCCCCTGGAATAGGCTCCAGACTCCCCCGTGACCCCGTGTAGGATGAGCAGTACATAGAATGGATGGATGCACACGCACACACATTTATTCTGCTTCAGTGTTTGAGTGGTCATGGAATGACTGAACCTTCTGGTGTTTCTTGAAGATTGTGAAGGAATCTGCAGTGTGAATTCAAAAAGCATCAACTGAGAAAAAGACAATCTTTTGACCTTGTCTCTATCCCTTTTTTTAAATTTACCACATTTTCCTAGACTGACTCGGGGAAAGGCTCAAGGCAGTTTATCACAAAGGAATCTTCCAACCAAGAAGGTTGTGTGGATAAATCCAACACTTCCAAAGAAGACCCTTGAGCAAGGACCTTAACCTTCAACTGCTCAGCTCTAGGCATGGATTGCAAACTGCTTTGGAAAACAGAGACTGCCAAAAGAATAAATATAGATGTAAAGCTGTAAATCAAATGGCACATTGAATCATGGTTCTCTCTCTGGGGGAGGTTGGAGGAGGATTTTTTTTTCTTTTTTTTTCATGCCTTGTGCAGAAAGCATCACGGGAAAACGGGCTCCTTCCTAGCATGGACTGGAGTCAAAACATATATGGACATGTGATATGTGCAGACCCCCTCACCTAAAAACAAACCATGCAATTGCCGTCATGATTTCCATGTGCAAATTTGAAACCTCACCCTCCGCCCAGAGGGGTGTTTGACAGCCCTGTCCATTTGCTCTTAATTGTTTATGTGTTTTAGGTGCTATATTCTGCCTGCTGTTCATTCTGAGGTGGTTGTCTGCATTCATACTTATATATATATATATATATATATATATATATATATATATATATATATATATACATATGGAAAAGAAATTGCAAAATACAGACGCATTGCTTCATTTTTTTTGTAAATAGAGGAAGTCCACGGTGTGTAGGAGTCTTACTTCGTACCATATGCAGTGGACATTTATATATTGGAATACACCAATTATTCGAAAGTGGCTGTCTGACTTTGTGATGAGTGCATTACACAGTTGTGTAGGTGTAGAAGCCATTACTCCCTCCCCTTGAAACTTGGTAGACATTTGAGATTCAGCCTTGGGCATTCCGTGTTGGCTGGCAGACTTTCCAATAAGTGTGGAAGCCATTATTTCATACCCTGCATATGCTATTTATGTAGGAAGTAAGGAGCCATTTGGGATTTAACCCTGTTTTATTCTGAGTAGCCGTCATACAAGACTGAAATGTGTGCACTACTAGATACTGACATGTTAGGGAACATTTTACGGGCTCTTTTCCATGTATTTTGTCTTCCATTTATTCTGAGCCAAATACAATACCTAGTGCAACCATGCACGCTCACTAATAGGGGTATCAAACTTGTCATAAGCATAGTATCATCAATGGTACATCTTTTATGCATCTTTCATCTATAAAGAAATAATAATAAGGTTCATAATTAAGAGCACTGCTGTACCTTTAAAGCTTTACTCAAAGACTGTACCACTCCACCGACATGGAAAAGTACAGTTTAGTACCTTTATGTCTGAAAGGACATAAATTAAATTGTTAAATTAACAAGAAATTAAATTGTCAAACAAAAAACAGGTACAACGTTAGGTATGATGTAGTGCAGAGAAAAACAGCACAGCACTGTATGGCTTAGCAATAAATAAAAATGTATTAATATTAACTTATTAATAACTCTTAATACAGTAAGAACTGAAGCTGATCGACATTTTATACAATGCTGAAATTACAAATTAGCTAGCTAGCGATCAGAACTGACAAGTTCCTCCTATTATACCGGCATACAAATGCTATTTATGTTGTAAGCAAGATTAGCAAAGCCGCCAAAGAGAAACAGAAGAACTATCTATCTATCTATTTATCTATCTATGTAAATACTGTTAAAAATGAAGACGGCAGATGGTTTGTATGAGAACAGCCAGCGCACATGCTAGTTATGCTGTTAGCAAGATTAGCAAAACAGAAAGAGAAGAACTCAAGCTCCTAATTTCAGTGTTTTTGACATTTTTATAATACATATATCTTTATAAATATCACAAAAATTAAAGCTATCAAAACTATACGAAAGTGTAGATGCTACAGACAAATGCTAGTTATGTTGTTAGCAAGATTAGTAAAAGCATCGAACAGAAACAATGAAAAGTCACTTTGACTTAGACAATCTTTGACTTAGATCTATCTATCTATCTATCTATCTATCTATCTATCTATCTATCTATCTACCTATCTATCTATCTATCTATCATTAGAACCGAACATGGCAGAATACCACACTAACTGGGATAAAAATTCGAATCATGTTATTAGCACAGTTAGCGAGCGTGTCACACAGAAATAGAAGAATTAAAGCTCTTAAGTGTCTATCTATCTATCTATCTATCTATCTATCTATCTATCTATCTATCTATCTACTGCAAAAAATAAAGATGGCAGAGGTTTTATATGAGACTAGCCAGCTTACAATGCTAGTTATGTTGTTAGCAAGATTAGCAAGAGCATCAAACAGAAACAGAATAAATGAAAGTCCTAATTTCAATGTTTTTGTTTTTTTTTTATGAGAGACTAACTGGCATATAAATGCTAGTTATGTTATTAGCAAGATTAGCAAAATCATCAAACAGAAACAGAGGAACTGAAAATCCTAGTCCTAGTTCAAATGCTAGTTGTGTTATTAACTAGAGCAGAAAACAGAAATGATGTTTAAAACTCCATGTTTTAGTGTTTTTGACTTATAAGCGTGACTAGTTATGGGTTGTTTTTATTACTTAGCCCCATATACGTATTCTCCCGGATGAGGGACCCTGCATAGTGCAATTACGCAGGAAATAAGGCGCCTTCTGGGAGTTGGGAGTTTCTGAATAGATGTCATGCGATGAGCCATGTTTCACACAACATACAGACCCACTGAAACATGATCTTCTTTCAGATGTGTGTGCTTCTCAAGGCCGAACAGTTTCTATACTGACCACACCAGAATCGCTGAGATGTGATTTCCCTCAAAAGCATGTGTTTCTCAAGGCCGACTTCGCACACAGCTGAAATGTGATCTTCCCCTTAAAAATGTCATGTGTGTGTTTTTTTTTTTTTTTTGTTTTTTTTTTTTTAAAAGCAGACATTTATACTCTGCTCTCTTGAAGAATGTGGCACCTTCAGCATCTTTAGCATGTCTGAGACATCCTTATTTACGTTTGAGTGACTTTCTGGGGCGTCCAGGGCCCGCGCATGAGATTTAATGAATGACACGTCGCACACTCGGCTGCACCTCTTTCCATTAGCGCTGGTACTGACGCCCACAAAGGCCATGTCCCAAATGGATGATCTGCTCTGCTCTGCTCTGCGCTCCCGGGGATTGCAAAAGACTGGGCTGCTAATATGGGGTGGTAAAATTCGTTCCTCCATCTGAGATGTGTTCGAAGGCATCCGCTAAGCTAACGACAACACGTTAGCAGGAAATGGTGTGAGCCTGGAAGCAATTTCCAGTCGCTAGTGATGGGAAAACAGCATGAGCTGATGAAAGATATCCTGCCTCTACACATTTTGGCGTCCAAACAGTGGGGGCCGAGTTTTATGGAGACCCTTTCTTAATGAACTGCCTATTATTAAAGTCACACAACGTGACACAACACTTTATAGTAGTGGTACTCATAGGACAGAGTGATTTCTGTGTTGATTCCGATTCATGTTTGGTATGATTATCTTGTTGAAAGCAAATTTTAACCTTCTGGTAGATGCAGCCAGGTTTTACTGCTAAAATACCCTAGCAGCTGTTCCAGAAATGTTTTATTATGACCCTATTCGTGCGTATTTCGGGTTCCTGGAGACAGAGAATAATTGTATCTTTTTTATTTTCTTTTAAGAGTTCTAAAGGCTAATAATTCAGTCCCTTTTCATGAAAGGTGCCAATAATTTTACAGCGTTTCTCTGAAGGGTCCAGTGCCTGTGAATTAGGTGTTGACAAATTCTTGTGCAATGCAGACATCTAGTGGTGATCCAGCTAACAAACTAATATAAACACACACACACACACACACACACACACACACACACACACACACACACACTACTACTACTACTACTACTATTAATGATACCTATTAAAAGTGTCCATAACAAAAGTAATAAAAGCAACGATGTGTCTGCAAAATCTTTCCCCCCCTGGCACATAGTGAAAATTCATTTTCTTTCTTCTTTTTTTCCCCCCAAAATCCTGAAATTCCTACATTCCCTTTCCTTCACTGGAACAAACGACTCATTCATCCTCCTGCAGTCAGACTGAAAGAGATAAATAAATAAAACCCCAGCAGACTGTGTCCCAAACCGCTCCATAATGGACTTATAGTGCACAGCATACAGGGTGAAAGTCAGTACCTCACACCCTAAGTAGTGCACCAGTAGGGCGCCATTTTGGATTTAGAACCTAAAGTAATATAAACAGCCATTTACTGTGTTTAAAAGTTACACATATACAATTTAAGAATATTTATCTCATTTATCTTGTTATGTTAATGATTCTGATAAAAATATTCTAATTATAATTCTCTTAAAACAGTGAGAGAATTGATAACCCTGTGAACTACAGCCTAGCTCATTAAAACACCGGTGCATAATCATAGAAATGCTAATAGGCTAATTAGCATAACGAATGCATCCGCCTCAGAAGCTAATTAATGGTCGAATCCTAAACGGACATGTAGTGCGCTGAGTATGGGCCAGAAACCGTGGTGTGACAGAGGAGTATGAAGTGTGCTCAAGAAGAGAAGTAGGGCGTGATTTGGGACGCGGCCAATGTCACGTTCACTCCGAGCTCGAGATGTGGACTGTAACGTGGAGTGTTTGGGTTCCGTTAGTTTTCGGCTCTGTGTTTAGTCAAAGACAGCAAAGGTAAGAAGTTTATTTTGTGGAAAAAAAAGTTTGTTTAATAAACCGTGAACTTGTTTTGTTTGTATTTATTTTTTTGTAATAAAGTCAAACTTAGTTATAAGTCCATAATTTGCTGAGTCAGAGTCCAGTCAGTTTTTCCTTTCAGACAGCTTTAGTTTGTTTATTTATTGATTTATATACATATTTAATTTATTTCTCTAACAGTTTATAAAAAAAGTGTCAAATGAACTCTGTTCATTTTTAATTCCATTAAGTCAATTAATTACTAATAATTACTAATTAAAAGTGCTTCTTTATAGATATGAAAAGTAACAGTTGACTCTCCTACTGAAAATAATGGCTTAATGGTGTACATTAAAAATCTCCCTAATTGTTTTAATGGTAAATAATGGAATAGTATTCATTAATATCTATCAACCATATTATCATGCTATATATTATACATTTTCTTGTGTAACTTGCAAGAATATCACAAATTGCACATCTTAATATCACAGGATTCCATTCAGTGAATTGAATCTACAATAAAATAAATTAATAATTGCTTCGAGACCACTCGGAAATGTTAGAAATCAATAAAACACTTCTTTAAAAATGCGTTACGGTTCACCTGATTAACCTTTACTACCCTGATTGTGATATCAATCCATATGGAAAACAGAAAAACTACTACTACTGCTGCTAAGAAGAATAAGAAGAATAAGAAGAATAGTAATTTTTCCAAGCTGTCCCGAAACCATCAACTCTTCAGACTCTTAGGATATTCTTCATTTAAAGGAGTACACTTCACTTATTCGTTAGCGATATTAGCCTCGGAGTTCCAAGGAAAACCAAATGAGGCAAAGTTCTGTCTTGGCCCATCATTAAATAAACACTATGATATTATTAATAATAATAATACTAATCCAGCACTGATTTTTGGTGTTTAGATAGCTAGCAGAACATTTTGTTTGACGTCTGTTTCTCGTAGGCCCGTGTTTACGTGTGGTGGAAACATTACTGGAACGTCAGGCCTCATTGGGAGTCAGGGTTACCCCGGAGTTTACCCCCCTAACACCAAATGCGTGTGGAAAATCACGGTAAGCGTCACGGAGTCTTAAATAGGCTAGCTTTAAATAGCTATCTAATGATCTAGACCAAAATAACACACACACCTATGCGATGTCGGCACATTGCGAAGACATCGCCAGAACGTCGTTTTCGACCACTATTAATTCACGTTCTTAATATTCTTCGTATTCTTAATATTGAACGGAAGTTGCATGAACAGGGCGATAATGTGGATCAATAAATGATCACCAGGAGGGGGCGCTGTCATTCGTTACTTGGGGTTTAAATCACGTCTTTTCTCAAACGTGGCTGAAAGTAGCATTCCCTACTTAACACGTCTCGTGCAGACGTGTGTGCGCTATAGCTAATAAAACAGTAGCTAACCACGTGTTCATGCTGAGAGCGATTCATTATTAATAAGATATAGCGATTTAGAGTGACACACGGTGTAGTGACGTGCATCGTACATACCTGTATTTTTGCGTATATTTTGCGTGTGTTTAATTTTTAAGTAACGTATTTGTTTATACGATAACTTGAAACAAGGAAAGATACAAGCGCATGAAGCTTTAAATAAAAGACTGTAAGGTTAACACAGAAATACAAATACTAAGAAAACACCGATGAGGTGACTAATGAGGTGAGGTAATAAAGAGGGCGGGGCCAGCTAAGGCGATGATGTTACGATGATGTTAAGAAAAATCTAAGAAATTTCTGTTTAGCTTTGCTACTTGCGTTTAGTGTTGTAAATATTATGTGTCCAAAAGTAACGAAACTAGCCATCATCCTCAGGTGCCTCAGGGCAAAGTGGTGTCCCTCACCTTCCGTTCCCTCGACCTAGAGAGCGACGGACTTTGCCGCTACGACTACGTGGATGTGTACGACGGATTCGTTAACAGCCAGCGGCTCGGGCGCTTCTGTGGCACGGCACGGCCCGGAGCGCTGATCTCCAATCACAACAGGATGCAAGTAGTGATGGTTTCGGACGCCAACACGGCCGGGAGAGGCTTCCTGGCCGGATACGCCGCGGTTCGGCCAAACGCACGGGGTAATAACAGCTACCACGTGGCACCATAGTGTAGATGGTGTTATGTTAATGATTCTGTGAGGACTTCAGAGCACGCTGTTACAGGAAATAAATCAGCGACAGGAAAAAAAAAACTGTTACTGTTACTAGCCTGAAATTGAATATTTTAATATAATTATAAATATATTTATATTAAATATATATAAATAAATAAATACATATCATTATTTCAGTCTTTTTTTTCTTTTTATAAATATAAATAAATATATAAATAAAATAATACAAATAATTTTTTTGTGTTAAATATTCTTGCATTTTTAAAAAAAATACAAAATACAAAAAAATATATATATAAACTTGTTTTTGAAGACATTAAATCAGATATCGTACTTTTTATCCGTTTGCAGTTACGGTTAACGTTAAGGGACATCCGTAACACAAGCTATCGTTTTTAAACTTAAAGAGTGATTCCCTCATGAGCCATTCTTCTTTCTCTCTTGAAGTTTATAAGGAGAGAAGGTTTGTCACGTTACCGACGAACGTGACAGAAAAAGTAAACGCTTCCGAAAACGTACCGATTGTCACAAAGTGCTGAAACTGGAGACTCCTTCTGTAAATCTCCTTAAAGAAAACTTTGCCATATCAACGATGATCCATGTTTCTTTGTTGAATAGCAACACATTCGTAATTTATTCTTAAAAATAGGCTTAATGTACGTACAGCATCCACCGTGAAAATTAATCAACACCTTCTGACCAATCAGAGTCGAGAATTCGACAGCGCTGCGGTGCAACAAAAACGTATAAAACTCAAAGCTCATTTAATAAATAAACTTGTTGATAATATTAGTTTTCCTAAGCGAGCAGTTCGGCGCTCTGAGCGCTGCTGTGTGCTGCGTGGACACTCTAATGTGTAATGTGTATTTTATACTCCTTCGCTACCAGGAACTCTCTCCTGGTTAAATATAGAAAGAGGCCCAGCTCGGCGCGCTCCGAGCTCTCTTTGTGGAAAGAGAAGTATGATATTTCGGAAAGGCTGCCCATGCCCACGCCCGCTCTCCGTGTAGCGTAACGTCTAATCTTCACCGGCTGCTTCTCAGCCAGGCCGGCGGTGCAGCCGAGTAAAGCCTGTTGAATCATACTGACAGTATGTGTATATGTTCGAGAGGTTTATACCACAGCGCCGTTGCATCCTCAGTTCTTTAATTTGCTTTGATGTTTTCACAACACTGAAA
>CM074948.1:24612813-24630450 GCA_037577455.1 Pangasius macronema | reverse complement strand
AACAAAGACAGTAGTCTGTGACACCTTACTGAAAAACCAGATGTGGTAGATATTTACAGAAAAATGTTTGGACATTGGACAGCAAACATGCCGTGAGTATATTTTTGGCAAATGCAAATTTTTTTAAAATGAAAAAGCTGTTTCTGTAAGATGGAACTTACCGATATAATCTCAACCAGCATCGACAATGGCTGTATTTTAATGCTGCATGAATCATGCCTTTCTAAACTAAACAGTCATCAGCTCCTCGGTAGTCTAAACCTTTGTATTAGATTAAGGACGAACAGTGCGCTGGTGACAATCTGCCTCTCACACACACACTCTTTCACCGCTGGTCTGGATGTCTTAATGACTTCCAGACTCCGGCAGCGCTACAACAAGCCCCTCTGGACTCCCACTCGCTCACGTGTCATTGACATGTTGGAATGCCAGTGTGTTTTTTTTATTGTCCGTTTCTAAACGCCGGAAAATGACCTCGATTAGAATAATATTATAATCTACATTCCATCATCTCTCAGCAACTGTTTTTTTTTTTTGCTGCGTTCTTTCAAAAGTCAATCGAAAACCTGCCTTTTCTCTTGCCACTTTCAGTTCTCGGAGACTACAGGGAGTCCCTGTGGACTTGGGAAGTCTCATGTAACATTAGCATGCTGGAATGTTTTTTTCTCAACGATCCATTTCCCAAAGCTTGGAAATGATCAAGATGGAGCCTTAACGACTTTTAGTTTAAAACCGCAGGCAATGTACCTTTGCTTCGTAATTAGGTAATAATGATAGCTACATGCACTTTTCCAGGATTTTCTGGCCATGCCTCCATTTTAATCCCTTTCAGCTTTTTTAAAAAAAATATGCGTTCATGCTCGAACAGTGGCATAGCCAGGACTTAATCCGATTAGGTGCATGCCTGTCAGTAGTAGAAGTGCTGTTGGTATTCATTCATTCTTTGATTCATTTTCCTTCCACTTTTCCTGGTGGGGGTCATAGTGGCAACAGGCTGAAGGTCAGTCCAGACTTCTCGATGTCCTGCCACAGATTCCAGCACTGGGAATCCGCAGATGTTTCCAAGCTTACTGTGAGATACAATCTCTGCAGTGAGTCCTGGATCTGCCCCAGGTCTCTGTCCAGTGGGACGTGTCTAATACAGCTCTTTGGGAGCAGACGGGGGGCGGGGGGGAGGGTTGTTACCGCCTCAACCAACTCCTCTCAGGCCTCTACTCCAAGGTTCTGCTGGACTGTCAAGCTCTTCACACTATCACAGAGAGTAAGCCCAGCAACCCTGTGGAGGAACCTCATTTCCTACTGTACTGTACACGTGAACTTATTCTTTCAGTGACTACCCACAAGTAGGATGGGTAAACAGAGAGTTTCGTCTTGCTTCACCACCATAGACCCGTACAGCGAAACATTGCTTCCCTGATCTGTACGTCAGTCTCATACCGTCAGTCAATCTTGCATTGATAACAAAAATGTTATTTGACATTGACATTTTTATCAACTGTGCTGCATGTGTGTTATGCTAAACACCCACTAATAAGCATACCGTCATAAGTTTTCTTGGTTCAAATCCAAAACCCCATCTTCTGCCAAGCTACACCTCTGCACTTTGCAAGAATAGACTGTTGATACACTATATGGCCAAAAGTATGTGGATATCTGACCATCACACCCATATGTTGCCAAACTGTTGCCACAAAGTTGGAATCACTCAATTGTACAGAATGTCTCTGTGTGCTGTAGCATTACAATTTCCCTTCACTGGAACCAAGAGGCCCAAACCTGTTCCAACATGATGATGCCCCTGTGCACAAACCAAGCTCCATGAAGACATGAAGATGGTTTGCCAAGGTTGGAGTGGAAGAACCGGAGTGTAAGTTTGGGTGTAATAGATATATTAATGTTCCTTGGCTTCTTCTGGACATGTATGCAGCTGGTCCCCTGGTATAGGAAAATGATTACGTTCTAATAATGCTTCAAAAGTTATACTTAACCAAGAGGAAATGTGTCGTCAATATTTTTGCATATAGAGTTGTTGGAATTCAGATATTTATTTCCGATATCTGAAGTTTTGAAATGAACAACTAGTCACAAATGGACTTTTCTTATGCATTTAATGAGTCGTCGGAAGCAAACAACATTTATGAACATTATGAAAATATCAAGACAACAGTTTGACACAATAAAGGATAATACATTGCCAGCAAAATAAACTGATCATTCAACATCTCCTTGTATTGGAAATCAACTTGTTAACTACAAATGAGACAAATGAATAGAAAATGGAGATCATATTAAGCGAAAAGGTAAGTTACCATAATTTAAATGACATCACGATCAATGATCATTTTCTTTTCGGAATGTGCAGGAACCGAAAGACAAGGAGTGATGAAAGGTGTGAAAAATTCATAGATGCAAAGCTCACAACTCCACCTGTTTAAAAAAAAAACATCTTATATTTCAAGGTATGCTCTTCACTTTATATGTGACATCATCATTAACACAGGGATACAGTCAAACAGATGTACCATCCCATTCCCAGGATAATAACTTATAATCAGAACCAATCAGCCCTTCACTTTGTTCAGACTTCTCCCCATCAAACAGGCGAACACAGTCATCACCATCTTGGGGTTGACCTCCACCAGGTCATCGGGCAGCGCGTACACCTTGGCGCCGATCTTGCGCGCCATTGAGATGGCGTACCTGAGAACGAAAGAAGTTTCACGTACATTTTGTGTCAGATCAACAGTTAGTGGATTAGCAATCTTATCGCTCGCTTACTTTGCATTGTTGAGCAAGTCCTCAGGACTCAGGTCTTCCGTCTTCACCATCTCATCTTTGATGGCTCCGGGTGAGATCGTATCAATCAGATCGATCACTGGGAGGCTGGTGCTGATTGATTTGTCCTGAAAGCATTGATATGATTTGAAAAATGGTGAGTAGATGTGTGACAAAATGGTCAAGACACTTTCATTACAAGCTAATTTGCAGAATTGTGTTAGTTCTGAGGGTTGTGAGTTCAGCAGCCAGTTGCACCAGTAGAACACAAGCTCTGTCTTAGCCTAGTAACTTGCATTCAACTGGTGCAACTGCAGATCTCCTGAGCAACAACCATAACCCTTTTTTATGACTGGATCGGGCTGGGCCTCAAATAGTATCCACCAAATTAATAAATACAAATATAAGTTTCAGCTCTGCCAGATTCGATCCAGCTCCTGAAAGAGTTCTTTGGTTTGTCCATCAGGGAGAACCCTAATGTACCAAGAGCTCATAGAAGAACTATAAGCCTTGGTGAACGGACTGGATGGAAAAAAAATTATCCAGCACTTTGAAAGTAAGAACAGAAGACATACTGAATAGTTACATAACCTCTTACCCTAAAGTTGCTGATAGTAGATTGTTTTTGTCCATTCTGCAGCGTGCTGTTCACCCAGTCAACTATGATTTGGTCACTGATTTTTTCTCCATCACCAATGTCAGATAGCACGTTGAGGGTGTACCTGCATGTAGGACATGTAACATATGGAATACAATTGTTATTTCTCTGTCAAAAGTAATCACACCCACACGCAACCATATCAAATGTATAATTAGATTCATGACTGCAGCTCGAAGTGTTTAGGCCAAAATGTCTTACTATGGCATTGATTTGAGAACCTAACTGAAAGCAACTGAAGTTTTGTTAACGTACTTATAAATATTGTGACATAAACTTATGCACTCAGCAGCTTTCTTATAAATCCAAACATTTCAGTTCAACTAATACGCTTTATCATTTATATTATTAACACGAGCTGCCCCATCCACTGAGCGTTTTCTAGGTAAAATTGTGTCCTCTCTGCCTTCCAGGAGTCTCCTTGTTAGCAGTGTTAGTGCCTCTGTTAATGTAACATTATGTTACACTGTTAGCTAGTTAGCAAACACAGGATTCTGCTGCGATTGTAGTTATTAAGCTTTCTCATTTTAAAGCCTGTGTTTGAATGGAATTGATTATGGAAAGATCCATGTACATTGTTTGCTGCCAAGGTCACTAGTGTGATATACGTGACATGCTTTTCCTAATAGTGAGGAAGCGTAAACAGCAAAATTGAAATGCAGGGAAGTGTGAAATTTCTAGAAATCCATGAATAGAAAATCAGCTCAATATACACTATTCCATATCCATACATATACTGTATGGTTTCTCAGTCAACAATTACAGCACTCAGGCGAGTGAAGTACCTTCTCATTAGCTGCCACACCAGCGCCAGCGTGTGCTTGGGATTGCCCTCGTTGATATTGTCACCTCCGATGCCCACCAGTGAGAACTTCGCCTCCCTTTTGCCCAACTCAACGGCGTAGTTACAGTTCTCCAGCTGGGAACACGCACAGATTTGCTTTATTAGGATGACATTCATAATGCAGCACACCTCCTGCAGCGCTTCATCCATAAGTCACAGGAATTTAATGCAAATGACGTGTGGAATTTTGAACAGGTCTGTACATAACTGAATCACCTGCTAATAAAAAATCTATTTTGCCTTAGAGAATAGATTTATGACTACAATTAGAGCAATTAACTTTTCTTTTTGCCTATTTAGATAGTTTTGAGCACTTCAAAGCTCAAAAATATGGCTTTGAACCCTTTTTCGCTGCACACCTCATACTAACTTTTTTCATTTTAGCGCCAAGGACAGGATACGGAGGACGGTTCACTTTCTTCCAGTCCACAGGGACCTGGATTTTCTCATACAGCTGGAGAATAACCAGGCCATCCATCAGGTCGCTGGAAAATAAAGAGGCCTTTCACATCTTTGTAGTAGTCAATAACTGCTGAAACACTGACTGGTGACCCTGGACGAATATCGGGCATCTGGTAGGATTTCTAGACTAAGTGAAAATGACTCGGAATGATGACTGCTTATTACCACAATAAATTAAAATTAAATGAAAGTTTTATATTCGATATTTGGCACACAAATGCGTTATTACATTTCTAGAATTTGGTACGTTTATTTTAATAAATAAGGCAATTTGACTGACATGGAAAATGACCTACCACAGACCAACCTTAGGCCATAGACCATTGCCTTACCTGTATAAGTGATTGACTCTTGGACTTATCCCCAGTGAATTCATCCAATTTCTGAAGGTTCTGTCCTCTCTGGATTCTCCTGTAGAAATGAGATTAAATCAGTCAACGGGGAAATTACACACTTGGCAAAGGTTTTTAGCCACTGTTGTACACAGTAAAGGGTGTGGAAAAAGACTCTGCTTCAAATAGTCACTGCACACTCACATGCTTTTTACCCCAAAAGTCAAAATGGTTCATTTAAAAGTGGAACAATAACTTAAACTTCTATGTATTGGTCTTCTTTTCATACTATATAAACTGAGTCACAAGGAACTATCACATTATCTTTTTCCCATCTGAATCCAGATAAGAGATTTGTTAAATAGGTGGAGGCCACATGCTGTGCTCTCTTATTTACGCTCCCATCAGGAGGGTTCTTGAGCACAGAAAGAGGTTTTGCGTGCCTGTATCCGAGAATGTTAAAATAAAACGTGATCAGCCGTCACGAGTCAGTTGAAAATTAGCGAGCAGAACGTGAAAATGAAAAAACCCTTTTAAATAAATAACGATACTGCGGCTTGTAATAACGTTGTATTCACCTCATTTAGTAAAGCGCAAATTATAGAAGGGACCTTCGGCCTGTCATAAAACTAACATATACCAATTAGTGTCAAGGGTTAGTGTTGATATTATAGTTTTACAACATAAATTCAGCGCATCGCTGCAGGAAAGGAGGCATGGCTTGCGTGACTGTCATTACCAGCGAAGGGGTCTGTCTATCATGGCCTATCTGATTGTCAGTCCCATTGAAGAACGAGAGAGGCATGGCCTATGTGACTGTCAGTCTCAGTGAAGGAGGAGTGGCCTATATGACTGTTAGTGCCATTGAAAGATAAGTAGCCATATTGGCTCTTGCACAAATGTCATGATAAACTCTTCCCATTAACCAAAAACAGCCTCTGAGTGTGCAACTCAGTCATGACAACCAATAACCAAACGAATCAATGCGACAAAAAAACAACATGAACATCGCGTCCATTTTTGAATGGCGTCATTAATAATCTTAGCACAGTAGATGGAGAGAGTGAACACACTCCTGAGCATGCAAAGTGAACAGTGCAGTAACACAGTACCTACAATGGGAGGGGTCAGGTCTGGGCAGGAGGGAGTGGAAAGAAAAGATGAGACATGGTAAACTCTTTTGCTACATCACCCATTTTTAAATGAAATCGGAGCACCCAGTTGCAAACTTAGTAACACACCACTTTTTTCAGTTTGATATACTACTTAGCATAAAATACCACTTTTAACTATACCATATAACAATGAAGTGACTAGCTACCTCTGTCTAAGCTACCCAGCTACATAGTCAAACAGTTTATAATGAAGAAATTAAAGTCTAGTTTAGCGATTATATGGTGTATGATCACGTTTGTGATTGGCTGCTCAAATTTAACGCGACTGTCACATGTTAAAATGCCATGCTAGCTGAAATAGCTTTTTTTTTTTTTTTTTTTTTTTTAGTATGTTTTAGTATGTGAACCTTTGTGTCCTCTTTGGTTGAAAATGTTTGCTAATGCAAAAACGTGAAATAAATATGAATCAGTAATAATAAAATTATCATATAACACGTAACAACGCAACAACACATATAACAGCGCAAGCTTTCACTAGTAAATATAAAAAAGGTGATGTTGAGGTCATTTTGAGTGGAAGGTTAAGTGACTTAATGACTAAATAAAAATGCTACTGGTTTATTTACACACCTGCCATCAGGAAGTGGTTTAATGTATTGCTTTATATTGCGAGATGAATAGAATGTAAAGAGACGGCCAGGTCAGCCATTGTTAGCCTTGAGCGGTCGTCTCTTATGCTTAGCGTTAGCATACCGCGACTCACCCTCGATCATGGTGAGGTCGATGCTATTGTCGGTGGGTTTTTTCAGGGCAGGGTACATGTTGAACAGGTTGGCGACGAAGGCAATGTTGAGCTTCTGATTCCCCGCCACCACGTCCTGAGGCGAGACAAACTGCCGGCAGTCGATTCGAGCCGCCTGTTTCAGCATAAGCTCCGCCCTCTTCAGGTCATCATATTCCTGCAATCATAAATACTGTCCTGTACTCATCCCAGGACTCTTATTCACAATTTCACACCTGCTACTCTTTCCTCATCTGTACTGTAATGTCTCCCAGAAGAGGACGAGTTCCTAGCGAGTCTGGTTCCTCTCAAGGTTTCTTCCTCATGTCGTCTCACAGAGTTTTTCCCTCACCACTGGCTTGTTCATTAGGGATCTGCTTTGTGACATTTGGCCTCATGTATCAAGCCGAACACAAATGGATTTATTAAATATCCTGTAGGCCCACAGTCTATTGTTAAAGGCGCTATACAAATAAAACGTAAAAGGAATTGAATTGTTTAGGTTAACCAGCGGTCTGCGATTGGTGGAGGTGGATGGCTAGCTCAGTAAGCCATTATGTTTGGACAAATATTCTCATTTCATTTCAAGCATCTTAAAGTCTGGAGAAAACTTGCACATAGTTTATGACCCAAGTGTGAGATATATAAGGGGAGATAGTACTTCTTCATTACTTGGCTGCCAGGTTTTATGGATCTCTTGCAATCCATGCTTACCTTTGAACCTTTTTATAGTTTAAATACTGTAGTTTGTCCTCGCATGATCCCTCTCTCAGCTTTTACTTTCATTTTGCTACTTGGCCAATGCAATACCAAAGCAAGAAATAAATAATTCCTCAGAAGATTTTAATGGTGCTTCCCTTTTTTTTTTCCAGCTACCCTGAGAGTCATTTGGATTCAGGGAAGACTACAGACTCACGTGTATGCCAGACATGTCGATGGTGACCCGTATCTCATCGTCTTCATCTCCTCTAGGAGCGATCTGGTTCAGCAAGTGGAAGTAGGCCCTGGAGTCCTGCAAAAGAAATGAATATCAGTGCTGAGCATATAACTGGATTTTAGAACTGTGATTAATGCATGGATGTGAGCATCGTTATTATGCTTCCATTCAGATCTGGCTGAAACATTTCTTTTAAAGGGAAAAGAAAGCTTAGGAACCAAGGACTAGCAGGTAGCATGCTGTAACTATATATTTAATTACCTAGTAATGGGGGAAAAAAAGAATAAAAGATGGAAAAATGGACAATAATCAATAATTATGTGATGGTGTGATGCAACCGGACACAAGAGTACCACTCAGAAGATGAACAGCGCATGGCGATGCTACCTTGATGTCCTCACTGAAGTTTTTGATTGGATTCCATCCAGCAGCTTTGAGGTGATAGTTCACCCAGCGCAGAAGCAGCTCCTCAGGAGACATGGACAACAGCTTGTCCAAGTCCTCGCCCTCGCCCAGCAGTGCGATCAGAGCTGCACAAACAAGCATATTAGTATTGAGAAACCGTCACCAGGGAGCGAATGTTACAACTGTGAGGATCCAAAAGCTTAACATACACAGTTTGACCATTTTTCTTACTATATATTAATTATGAACTGCTTTCCTAAGGGTGTGCTCTCAAAATCTTTCTCTGTTAAGCTTATTCAGTTTCGAACTAGACAGATATCACAGTAACCATATTCGTCATAGGACTGTAACAGGAATACCATAGTAACCAAGATACGATCATTGTTAGCTACCTTTGTTGTGTTTAACTTCAAAAAACATGGCTTTTTGTTTATTTGTTTGTTTTTTTGCCCAAGGTGTATGTCTGACCTTCATTGCTTGAGATCTCGATGTTAGCGAACAGACCAATCTTAATGATCTGCCAGAGGAGCCCGAGCACCAGGTGAGGAGTTCCAGCAATCATGTCCTGAGCATCAATGTTGACCACCGTACAGCCGATGGCTGAGGCGGAGTTAAGGGCCAGTATCAAATTCTCCTAGAAGACAAGAAAGACGGATAGGTTTGTCTTTATGTTGAAAAATGCACGTGTATGGTTTATGTCATCCAGAAGGCAAGTGGTGGCTCCAAATGCTGGCACTGAAGAAATGAACGATATCATCTCTACATGACCACCAAAACCAACTGGCAAGTTGAAGCAAGGTGCTCATGTAACCAGTACATAAACCACTTTGTCAGGTCCATTTCCAACCTTTTGAGAAGGAATGAGAAGGATGTCCTTAAAGCAGACTCCACTGAGCAGAAGCTGTGGAATATGCCACATGGCCAAAAGTTTGTGAGCATCTTTTTGAAATAGACAACATAATATTGAGAAATCGGGAAAAACCGTTTACCAAATTCTGACATTTTCCCAATAAAAAGGCACGATTTTATTCAGGATGCATAAAGGAAGTTACATAAATGTAGATTTTGTGTTAGAGCTACTTTTTTTTCTGTATAACTTTTTCTACCTTTCGATTTTTCTTACAGCACAGCGCTGTTGAATTCTTGAATCAGATTGGTCAGAATATTTTAATTATTCTTCTATAACCATACAGCCATGTGCTTGTTCTAATATGTTATGTTATAACGACATGTTATGTTTTTTTTTGTGACTTTGGGATGTGATGTTCCAGGAGAATAATCAACTTTTTTTTGGTAACAGTATCTCTGCTTCAGTATCTTTGTTGGGCCACATCACACCACCCCATCATTGATTAATTCCCTATAACAGCATGCCCCCAAGTGTTTTATTCATCACACAGCCATCTAATATGTAGCTCCTTTCCTGGCATACGTCATCTTATATTTGTAAAGCGACATCTGAAGAATGACGTCCGGTTGTAGCTTGATAAAGCTAGACTTTTTTAATCTAAGCATGGCATCTCTGCTGATCCAGATAAAATCAGAGGCTTCAGTTCCTTTAGACCCGTCCTGAGGTCAGCCTGTCCACGAAGTGCTTGTTTCATTCTTTACCTAGCCACTTTAACACAGCGAAATTGAGAGCTCATGAAAAAAAGATGAAGTGTTGCCTGGCCTTTAGCACATAAAGCCGGATTTGATAGCAGCAATATGGCTGTGTCTTAGTTTGACCCAGCCAAGCACGGAGAGACAATTTTGGATGCAAGCCCAGTATGTCTTGCACAAAGTGACTCAGATGGAAAGCTGGATGCACTTGCATATGTCAGCACGGCTCTGTCACCTGTTGAACAGCAATATCTGCAGACAGAAAGGCTCGGGCAAGGATTTGGGGACGTCTTCATTTTCCAGCTAAATTTGCTTGCTGGCACATTTACAGTGAAAGCTGACTACAAATCCCTTGGATTGGAAGTCAACAATCCATCATCCTGTCTTCCTTCATAACCTGAATGCTTTACAGTAAAACTGCAATATTACAACTTCGCAGGTTCTGGGAAGTAGGCCAACTACTTCTCCAGGCACAAAAACAATGATAATTCATGTCACCGAAGCTCATGTACATTTTAGAGTTAACAACAACAATGCACCAAAGACTATAGCAGGAGTATTTTGCAAAGATTTATGAAGGTCCAGCTACGTAGAATTCCTCGCTTACAAAGGCCTGAATAAACAGCTAACATAACTAAATGGTGACAACAGTTATGTTTAGCATTACCTATGCATACAAAGATCATTAAGATCATTTGAAGCGGTTGTTTTGTTTTCGTATTGGCATTTTATGTTACCACTATTGACAAGCCATATTGCTAATCAGAGCAGAGAGGGTAAAGTTTGGGTGTAGCTAGGTAGCTAGGGGTAGCTATTCTTTACCTTCTGATAAACAAATTCCATAAATTACGTAAAAGCGTGTGATTGGCCACAACAGATGCTCGGGTTCACTGGAATACTTTGCTGGGAATACTACTTTGCTGCCACAACCTGACCGTGGCCTGCCAGTTCAATTTTTATAACAACACGAACGGACCCATGACCCATGAGATGTAAAGCACAAGTATGAAGANCTAATAGAAGAGATCTTTATTGTATATGAAGAGTAAGTGCTTACAGTCATGTTGAACATTGTGCGTTTTTTTGTGTTGATGACCCTTTCATCGATCGTGTCCGGCTGGGAGTGGTTGATCATTTTGCTGCGAATGAATCAATAAACAATACAAACTATTAAGACAAATAGCAATCAAGCTACGCAGATCTCTTTCCAGATGAAATTGTTTGAAATATCTATCTAAAGAAATGGAGTCAAACATGTGGCCCCAAAGTCTGGCGATTCTAATAGATAGCTCTAATAGTTCTTATAGTTCTAATGAATTTTAAATCCAGGGTCTAAAATCATCTTTTAGACAGTAACGAAATTTAAAGATTGAACAAAAAGAGCTGTTACACCACTAGGGGGCAAAATAGAGTAATAAACCCAAGGCCATAAATGTACCTACTGACAAAGTGTACTAATGATATAATTCTTTATTAGCAAGATAAAAGTCTGATGCCTGTTATTAGAACTAATTTAAGGGTTTTACAGGGATGGGGATGAATACTTATGGAATCAAAACTTTTATACGTTTACACTTCAGTATTATGGGCTATTTTGTGTAGATTCATTCACATATAATCCCAATTGCGGCTATTTTAGTTCCAGAGTGTAACGCTACAAAATGTGGAAAAGTTCAGTGTGTGAATACTTATGCAAGGCACTTGGATTTAATCAACTCAACTGCTTGTTTTGGTCTGGCCCACTTGGCATTGGGCTATGTGTAATGTAGTCTTTTACTTAAAATGAGACTGACATCCCTGATATAAAGAAAAGAATGGTGGTATCATCTTACCAGAGGAGTATTCCATCCTTCACTGATTTGAACAGACTGTCAGTTTTCGGGTCCATGGGGATGATATGTTGGCAGTCAGGGTCGGTTGCCAAGGCCTTATTGATCCAGTTGACAAAAGCCACTTTCTCTTCATCTGCAGGCCAATTTTACAGATAAGACATAAGCAATAGAAGAATCAGGCTCAGATTACCAATGGGAATTGTGCACAGCCAAGGGCCATAAAATGACTCCATTCATGCAACTCATTGCTTCTAATGGGATGGCGCTCTGGCTCAGATTTCAGCAAGAGCTACAAACATGTGACAGACAGCACTACACATGCAATTACATCAATGTCAGTAATCAAATTTTGTGCTTCAGAGAACAAAGGGCTGTATTCAGAGGGCTGATTTGGCATCTTAAGTCCAAATGTTAGGTCAATATTTATGCTGGGAAAGTTCCATGTGTTCAGAGTCGTGTTACGCAGCTGCTTAAGTTGAGTTTCTGGACTTCTTTCTCAGATTATTAAATTCATCTGGGTGTAGGTCAAGTCTCTGAGATTGGCAGGTTTTTTCTTGAGTAGAACCAAAATTGGGTTTTTAAACAGTGTCTACACCACCATCTTTAATCACAAGCGCTTGCCTTTAAGCGGCCACCGCCCAAAAAAAAATAAAAAAAAATCTGAGATATAAAATGCGGACTGAAGGACCATTTTTTCCTTAGCAATCAAATGTAATAAAGTGTAACATTAAAGCAAGAGAGGATTTCAAAATGACTATGGCAAGCACTGAAATAAATCTAAGAGGAGTTTAGTATCATCCTGGTATGAATAGCCCTAACTACAAATTTTTTGTTTAATTTAACAATATGGCTTCCACTCTCATTATCCATCAGCTTATTAAAATAGCACTTGATCCATCACATCCTATTATTTCTCAAAAATATGAATTTTTATGAATTCAACATGCACGCCTATAAAGAAAACATTCTAGTGATTCGAAGGACAAGCTGACCAAGCACTCGTCTGCTACATGTACAGCTCACAAGTGTTGACCTTAATTTGATCTATAAAAAAAATTCAGCCCTTCAGATAAGTAATATCTCAGATTCAGATAAGCAATATCTCCAAATGATGTCCATGCAAAAACGATTGTGGACTATAAAGGGATGATAATGTTAATTATTAATCGTGCAAACACTAAGGCCTCAGGTGGCATTCCATAGACTCTTTTGTGTATTTATAGCCCAAAACATACATTTCTGTGTGGTTACACCAAATAGTCAGACAGTGGCACTGGACTTAATACTGCTATTGGTGTAACTGATAATACACAAGAAAAACACACTCAAGTTCAAGGTCAGAATTATAAGCAATTCAACTCTGAATACAACCCAAAATGATCAGTTCTCTAGCTGCGATTAGCCCACCAGAATATGAGTGCTGAGTTCCTTCACTAGAGATTCCAGATGTTCCTCCTAAAGAGCAGATCCCATCCTTCCTGGAGATGGTCTTGCGAAAGGTTTCTCTAATCTCTTTACTTCTTATATCTTGGTATATCTATGGAATCAAAAGCGAAATGCTGTGATCATACACTATGTTAAAGTGGTAGGTGGAATAAGAGCCATCAGGGAATGATGGGTATGGCTTGAGACTAATATACTGTAGACCCCCTTTCTCCAGACCTGGAGTCACCCAGACGTTTGAGCTAAAGCTGTGGATTCGTGTGTTAGCAGCTAACTAAAGTTATAAATGGACAACAATAGATAGATTATCCATACCGCGACAAACTCTTCAAAGCTTATCTTCTCATCTTTGTTGGTGTCACCAGCGATGAACCTCTCTGCAATCTCTCGCACCTTGTACCCTGGCAAAGAAAGGCTGGCTTCCCGAAAGAGCTCCTGCAGCTCGAAATCGCAGACATAACCACTGTTGTCAGTGTCTGAGGAGAGTGAGTGGGACATAGGATTTATTTTCCTTTGCAAATTTGTTACACAAATAGTGTTTTCCTTAGTAAAGGTCAACTCGCGCTTACAACCAATGAGTGCTAAGGCATTTTTAGAAATCCGGCATTCACTTTGCGGCATTCGCTTAATAATAAATGGTAAATATGACACATTCACGCAGTGATCACCATATTTCCAGCATATTGACTGGCTAAAACAGATAATATAGGTGATAGTGTAATTCTATTTGGAAGATTGAACATTTTAATTCAGAATCTTTGTACAAAGCAGATGCATGCTAACAGACTGACCGATTTTTTTGAAGGCTTCCCTGAGCTCCTCCAGGTCCTCTCGGGAGATCTGTGTCACGTTGTTCTCCATGCTGCCTGCTCCACAGCCTCTCTCAGCCTACAAGTGGCCTGGATAAAGAACACAGGTGTGACTTAGACTTACTTACTGAAAGTGAAACCCGATATCAGATCCAAACCATATGCAGAGTGGGACTAAAGAACCCAAAGAGAATGAATTAGAAAGTCCAATCCGCAAACAAAACTCAACACGAGAATTACAAGCTACGAATGTACCTGCCTTAGGTTTGACTCCTGCTTTAGATCCAGGCTACTGTGACAAAACAGACGAGCTCCTACCCTACAATGCAGGGAACAATAGCAGGGAAGGGGTGGAGACCTTCGGCCTTAATGAACTATGTTCGGGGTGAGGCCTCTCTCACCGTGTCTACTTCAGAGTTAACTTTTAAACCTACTGATGTGTCAGCAAGCGCTTTCCATACTAGCAGCTGAGGGTGTAAGAAAATATCAGGAACCAGTCATTGCCTTTCATATGGCACTGAAGCATCATTAATCCCTACATTGTTCCCTTGTTATCACTGGATATCCCATTGACTGAGACTGTACAGTAGTAATATTTAATAGTTATTGTCAATATGAAGAAACACACAAAAGCCTGTGTGTTTGGCGATGGTCCAGTTGGCGGATGTGTGTGCACAAGGCTAATGTTTAAAACAAGGCAGTGATGCAGAGACATTCAGCACCCAGCCTGTGCACAGACCGTAGTAATCAGATCATACCAAATGATCAGCAGATATGGCTCGAAACTAGAGCAGTGAGAGGGTAACTGACTTTCAGGATATTTCCGCACTGATGAAACACATGGCTCTGATGTTTTTTGTAACAGCTTGAGGACGTGTTTTTTTTAAATACAGCGACTTCAAAACACGAGCATCTGCCCATTTACGATACTAGTAAAATCTACAAGACTACCTAGTACCACCGGGTTGTGTGAAATATAACTCAAGGACATATATACGTGTCAGTGCTTAACTTATTTTGAGGTAGTTAATACTTGTACCGGATAGAGATGTATGCTGGAAGTGATGCCAGCTTCTGGAGATCTAAAACCAACTCATAGAGGCCAGTATTTCCAGTAAGCGTTTGCTACAAGCTTGGAGTGATGAGAGTACAAGATTGTTATCCCTTATGAGGGTGTCAGAAAGCCCACGACAATCTTCAGGATGCTCGTCTCATAAAGTTTGGGTATGAGTTTGTCTTTGTGGTTTTTAGTTTTTTTCTTTTCGCGATAATGGCCAGGATCGGAAGACAGATGTCTGGTTTCATTATTGTCAGTAATACAGATCAGCGTGACTCTGGTCATGAAGAGGCTGTTTGACTTCGCTGTTGCTTTAGAGGAAGAAAACGAGCACAATCTGAGCTGCTTGTCACCTCATGTGACACATTGTTATTTTTTTGCTTACATTGCACCATTGGAATATCAGCAATGAAATATTTTAAGTTCAACATGCCATACATCTCTTTGTATTTGCTTGCTAAGAAGACTTTCAAAACTTTCACCGGCACTTTGTCCTCCATGTTGTTTTTTGCACCTCAACAAACCTCATAAAGTTGAGTTTTTCATCTTTCACCAAAAGAGTTTTTTTGGAAGTGGCCTCTTCCTAGTGGATTTGACATGTAAAACATGTCCTCACAGCTGAGGAAGAACGTCACCTGTGAGATCAGCAGGCAATCCAGTGCACTGAGAAATGGACAGAGTTCAGCACTGACAAAAAAGGCCAGTTTATGTTAAGTGTTTGTCCCGATGCATAATGTAATTTGCTGCCATGTATACGATGTCTGTAGATGGACTCGCTTTGTTTTCTTAGAAGGTGCACAGAAGACTTCCAAATGGACGTGGGTTTGAGAGAGCAGAGCAACATGAGAGCTCCATATGCCACAAAACACAAGGACACAATGTCTGTTAAGATGTTGCAGTTGCTAACACACATTATGCTACATATATTCAGTCCAGTGATGTAGAACATCATCACAAGTACCACAATTTAACTTAAAAAGGCTAGTTAATGTGAAACCATTTGGGGTTTCAGTGCTGTATATCAGGGATCAGGGTAGAAAATAAAAATGCAAGCTCAGGAGAAAAGCAAAGCCAGTCCACAGCTGAACAGCTAGTACAGTGATACACTTACCGCCTGCAGGTGAAGCACTGCTGAGTCATCAAACTTAATGGTGCATTTAGGAAGTCAATCCACTTCCTGTCTGGCAGAGAATTCCATGATAAACTTTAGATGTTCTCTACATGGGCGCAGTCGAGGTTCCTCCTAAATGAGCGTAAATGAAAGAAATTGGACCCGAGACACAGAAACGCAGATACACCCGACACCAGGACATGCTGGCTTCTTTAAGAGGCCGCTACGGGGCTTTGAATCTCCACCACCTGCATTATTGATCGCTCACTTTCATCCTAGTCAATGGTTCGTCTCCGTCCTGGAAGGACGTCCACTTCGTGCCTGAGGGAGCTAAATAGGTGAGACCAGCTTTCCGATTAATTGCTTTTAACTGACAGCTTCCACCAGAGAAGGATGGACCATGTGGAGTGCATGCAGAGTGAATAAACTCTAAAAACTATATTCGTCTCTTGAATCTGATTGGTCAGAAGGCGTTGATTCATTTTCTATAACAGCAGCTTTGATAATAGTTCTAGCGACAAGGTTTATATTAATGTGTTTGTTCTAATATGTTATTGTTTCTCTAGTAACAACATAATTAATTAATTATTTTTTATAACAGCACGCCCCTAAGAGTTTTAATCCTTACTTAAGTGGTAGGCATTTAAAGGCCATTACTGACAGGCTTTTTAAACTTTGCCCAACAGTCAATTAGTCAAAAGGGAGAGCTTCAGTTGCCAGTCAATCTACCCTTTCTTCATTAGGGTTGGGAAAACAAACAAACAAACAAACAAACAAAAAATGATGAACGACTTTGGTACATTCGGCTGTAGACTGTGACCTATCCTAGCTTAGAAAACAAAATGTTGCTACTTGAGCAACACATTACGCTTGTAGCTTGTTTACCTTTTAAAGCTCCTTGCTGCCTGCAAGACGGTTCACATTTGCAATGAAAATACTTACAAGCCTTCCCCTTTGTTTACCAACTCCACATGGCAAAGGCAATGCTTGTCTATGGTCTTTTAGGGAAAAACAGCAGGTCTGAGCAGCGCTGCTTTGAATGGGAGTGAAGCTAATTTCCAGGAACAGAAGCCTGAAATAAACAAACGACCCAAACTCATTGCACGACAATATTCTAGCTACCCTATAGATGCCTCTTAACCGCAGGACTCCTATTATCTACATGATTTCCCTGCTTGCCCTTTGATTTAATGAACACTTAAATGTATTTATCTTAATTTTGAATAATGTATAATGCCAATATTTACATCTTAATGTGTTGATTAGGATTTCAACTAATTTCTTTTTTTTTTGACATGGACAAAGTGGCAGTGTGACAAAGACCGGGGAATTCCAAGTATTCGCATTTCCCGCTGGTGGATTGTAACCAGGTTGAAAAAGGAGCAAGAGACAAAAAAAAAAAAACAGAGATTGGCAATTTATTGAAAACTGTATTTAAACTCAAACAGGCTGTTCATCAGCTGATCAAAAGTTT
>CM074948.1:24580869-24598369 GCA_037577455.1 Pangasius macronema | reverse complement strand
TTTTAAAAGCTTTTTTCCCCTCTGATGTAAAATGAAAATCTGTATATTAGGATGTTAAATGCAGAGTAAGCACAATTTCCCGTAGACTTTCACAGGACAAAGAGTCCATTGTGAATCTGTTGAGCTGAAAATTTGAGTTATTTGAGTGAATCGAATCATTTGAGTCACTGATTCGTTCAGTCGAATTTCCAGGTTACTCGAATCGTACGTGTAGCTCGATCGCGGCGAGGAGCAGCCGCTGGTTCGTGGGATGAAATGACACCGGGGTTTGGAGATAAACTCCACTGAAATGTTTCTTTTTGTCGTGAGTTTTGAGTTGTCAGCAAATTGCTCTGCAAATACTCGACTACTCAGATTGTCAGAAGGAACAGAAAGTAACATGCAGGAAAAAAACAAAAAGTCCACGTCAACTAGTTAGTTGGCTAACCAGCTTTCTAGTATAACTAATCAAATCGAATCAGACTCGAATCAATACTCGTCATATAGCTGTACAAGGTTTGTGGTCATTTTTTACGATCCTGAAACTCCCGTATAAACGCACGCCACATCTGCAAGAGCTTCTCTGCTGATGACATGGGCGTGGCCTAATATTCAAATGAGTATGACTAATCTAATCGAATCAATCTAACGTAAAGATAGCGTAATTAAACACTAAAACAATTCCCAAAACTCAGAGTTAATATAGTTGCTTTAACTCACGTTGTCATACGTAGCTGTACGAGGTTTGCGGTTTGATTAAAACTGATTATTTTTTTTTACAGCTTTGTTTTGGTAGAAATATCTTCGGAAATGTCCTCTAACACTCGAGGGAAGATCGTTTCAGCAGTATCACAATCTCGGGTTACTTTATAAGGAATAAAAACACGACGACGAAATAAAAAGATCCATTCACAGTTACGTTTAATGTTACTGTTTCGAGTCGTAGAAAAATAACTTCTTTTGACCAATCAGAATTACGCAATCAACTACACAATAATGCTGAGTGTAATCTATTTATTTATTTTTAAAGCATGGAATGATTTCTAAGCTATTATCGATTCTCAGATACAGGAGGCGTTATTTCAGCGATCAGATTATTCCCTGCAGTGTAAAGGAGTAAATCCGTCCCGCTCAGATTATAACTCTACGTTCGTTCATTCTGCTCTTTAGCATAACCCCAACAAAGCCGCGGGAACGCACCAAACGAACTAATCAGCGACGTGTTTCTGCGAACCGGACGTGACTTGTACAGCAGCTGCGTTAATAAAGCTGTGTTTGAGCAGCTGCACACGCTGAATAAGCAGCAAACAGCAATAAAAGCTCGGCTTTTTCTTTCCCCTCTGCCTTTGTCTTTGTGTCGTGTGTCGACGCCGGAGGATTTGCCTTCAGATCGTTCTCAGAAGGTGAAAGTACACCACGTAAAATTCTTACTTGCTCCCTTTTTATGATCCTGAAACTCCCATATACACGCACGCCACAGCTGAAAAAAGCTTCTCTGTTGAAGACCTGGGCGTGGCCTAATATTCAAATGAGCACGCTTGATTGACATGTCTGTGTCTGAATGTTGTTTTTTTTTTTTAAATGATCCATACCGAGTCCTGAAAGGGAACAAGCTGCAGATGGTTGAGAAGTGGACTTCAGTAAAGGAGCTCGCTTCTCTTTCCGGATGTTTCTCCAAGATTTTTCCTTTTCTCCGTGATGTCACTATTTTGGAAAAGTGCCGCAAATGTTTATTCTGGTTTTACTCGTTACTTCTTTTTTTTCCTTTCCCCAAAGCACATTATCCGGCTGCGCTGTGTGCTACCCGATTTCAGACTTGTGATGTGGGCGGAGTGAAGATTCATAAAATCAGTGACAAATCGCTAACAGTAAAAATACGTAGCTACGAAGTTCCTTATCAATCTTTCCTGAAAGACTCATAAATACTGATATATAACTCGTTCGTATGACAGCTCATTGATATGCACTTTAATTTACCTCGCGTACACAATGTATATCTTTAAATTTTTATATCTCGCATGAAAAGTCATCAAGTCGCCGTCCCAAAAATGTCGAATCCCAAAAAGAGTTGATTCACAGATTCCCTGATTGAAGTCATCGGAAACTAAGAGCCGACTCCGAATCTGTGGAGTCGATTCCACACCGAAATTGATTCGCATCAGTATACACACACTCGTACGTACATACATACACACACACACACACACACACACACACACACACACACACACACACACTCGTACATACATACACAGACACTCACACACACTCATACATACACTCACTCATATACATACACACACTCATATACACACACTCATATACACACACTTGTACATACATACACACACTCATATACACACACTCACTCATATACATACACACACTCATATACACACACTCGTACATACATACACACACACACACACTCATATACACACACTCGTACATACATGCACACACTCATATACACACACTTGTACATACATACACACACTCATATACACACACTCACTCATATACATACACACACNCGTCTCGTACTTCTGCCAGTCCTTCTCTCCCTGTAACACACACACACACACACACACACACACACACACACACACACTCGTACATACACACACACTCGCGCACACACACACACACACACACACACACAGCAAGCAAAATTAATGCTGTTAATGAAGAATATCATTACATTGTGCTCGTTTTTGTGATTGTGTGTTAAATGTCATTAATGTCGTATTGTACTTAATGACTTGTTATGATTTGTTGAAATGTTATTTAATGAAGCCTAGTTAAGAATCTGGATTTGGCACAACTAACTAACTAACTAACTAATCTTACTTATTACCGTCCTTTCCATATGCGTAAATACTCACTGAATACAGCACACCGTTCACTCACAGCAATCATTCTGCTCCACGTTATTAATGATCCTACACGAGCTCTCTGAATTAATGACCAGAACCCGGAGGTTGATTTATGAAAACAGGGACGCAAGCACTTTCTCACAGGCGTCTCACTTTCCCTCCTGTGTTGGTTCGCATGGCGCGAGGCACGTACACACGTTCGCGTCGTGTTTGCATAAGGAGCGCCTGTCGGAAGGAGCTTCGGTTTTTTTCCCCCCCCTCAGAAGTCCAAACACGCCGCGGTGTCGGAATTCGCTCGCCGTGCCAACATTTACATTCGTTCATTTGGCTTTCAGATCCGCAGTGACTTACGAGTGACCCCTGCGTCCACGCGTCAGGTTTGTACCGAGCAAATTAAAAAAATATATATTTATGGAGTCTAGTGCGCTGTTTAAACATGTCACAGTGTCACTACTGTTCTAATATTATACAAAAAAACAACAACAAATGATGAAACCTTTTTTTTTTCACTTATCAAAAGTTTGCTTAGCTAAACAGCTGAAGTATAATAAAATAAAAAATGTAATTAATAAAGTGAAAACATGTAAATATATAAAATAATAATAATAATAGATGTTATACAAAATGCTTTGAGTTTGTGATGATTCATTAATAATATGTGATAATTGTTAATTATCAAAACAAACCAAATAGGAAACGCAAACGATCAATTTCTCAATTTTGCTCTGATTTACACTCGGCTAAAGTTAACACCGTACCACCCGTGTGAGAAAACGCTCTATACCAAATTAGCATGAAAGTCCACGTGTCGCTTTGTTGCTTGCTAGCGTGAGGAGGAATCATCTGGGGAAAAAGGTAGAGCAATTTGAGAAGCGTCAAGAGGCATCAAACTATCGATCAAGAAATCGATCGAGCATAAAACGATCAAGTGATTGCTATTTCGGGATTGTTTAGATTCAGTAGAGGGGTGTGGCTTATCTTGAACGCTATTGGCTGTGGTGTAAATCAGCCGAGCGTGGTTTCAAAAGGAAATAAATCAACAATCGTCATCAAATCGCGGCAATGAGCAGGTGGCGTTTAAGGACCTTTGCTCACGAACTCAAAAGCGGAGCTTTGACATTCTGACATGAACTTTTTCGTCACAGAGATAGTATGGCTATAATGAACGTTCTAAACTTCTCTTGTCCAGTCCTTATTAATGAGGAAATTATGCTAATATGGGAGCTAACACGGACGCTGCTAAACCCTTGTACCCAGGTGTATCCGATCTTTAGATTAGATTAGATTTTAGATGACATCTACCATGGGTTGTCTTCACGGATACCTCATTACGATGTCAAGCCAAACCACGCTGACACAGCCTTGGTGCTTGGACCCGCCAGTCGCTGCTTGCAGCTGTAGTTATATTTGTTGAACATCCGAAAAAGTTATCACTCGCGTCACAGCAGCAATAAACAGCCATTCCCTCACCAACCTCTCCTTTTCTCTCAAACACAGAAAGCAGCTTGTCACGTTACCGAGACACCACAATCAGCGTAAACTCCTCTGTCCTGAAGACTCTCCTGTGGTGGAAAACCTATTCACACTGGAGACTCCTTCAGTAAACGCTGAACACTCCTCACAGATAACCTCATATACACATTGTACAGTTGTCTTGCAGGAATCTGCGATTAGTTACCAGCGTCCGCAGCATGCAGCATCGTCAAACGTGATTGGCTGCGGCTTTTTAGCAGAAATGATGCCACACGTCATACGGTTTATCTGTTTATAGTTCTGTTTAGGGTATCTCCAACAAGTTATCACTTACCAAGCTATAAACACTCGCTCCCTCGCCCAGACGCACTTTTTATTTTCCACTTTTTTAAGGTTAATAAGACAAAAACGACATCATGTTTTCGAGAAACAAGTCCTGAAGAGAAAGTGTGTCACCTTTTTGATGGCTGAGAACGATCTCTGAGGAAGGTTTCTACGATACTTTCTAACGTGTACAAATCGTGGCGCATCCTCCAAAGACGTCCCTGCGACTTTAGAAACATTTCAGACTATCAGATCCTGTGATCTGTAGCAACTCTTCTTCTGGCCAGTCAGAATCAAGAATTTAAGAGCACTACGCTATGATACGTTATAGTGTGGAAATTGTAGCTAAGTCCTTGTTATGTTTGTTTATGAGGACTTGAGTTGCTGACTGTAATGTAGTGGACATTGAAGCAAATTACGAGTCAGGAGTCGAATTAATGGGGTCCGCGTGGTCCTTCTCTCACGCACACGACGAACTAACAACAGGGGGCAGCATAATGCTTCTGTGATCAAGCATTATCGACCGCAGCACTCAATAACCGCAGCAGCTGCGGTTTTTCATTTCCAGGTCCACATGAAGAACGCACAGCCACTTAAAAAGGACGTATACACACACGCACACAATTCTTACTCTAGGAAATGCTTTACGAGTTATTCTAGTTCTCCAAGTTATTAACCTTTGAGTCTGTCTCTCCAAATCTTCCTCTCTTTCTTGCTATAAACCCGACTGGGGGAATTCACCAGCGAGAGCTGCATCACGCCGTCTGCACTTGTCGAAACCTTGTTTGGAGCTTTGGGCGCAGGATGTGTGCCCAGTTTTCATCTGGAGTGTTGATGAAACCAGAGCTTGATGAGTCATCTCTCACCATCTGCCGGCACTCTTAAACACACCAGATACAGCTTTCGTTTTCTCTTCCCTGCCTACGTGTGTAAGCAGAGTGCAGGCGAAATTTTCCATATATATATATAGTTTTTTTTTTCTCTTCAAGGAAAGTGGTTATTCTTTGTGCGTAAAATTCATGAGCGTTTTATTGCACTTTCCTTTCCAGCTCATAAACCTCACTGAGAGAGAAAGAGCAGCAGTGTGGCTTGGTACATTTTGTCTGTTACATTGTTCCGGTGATTAATGGCATTCCTGACTAACCCAACACACCTACTCTTTTTTTTTTTTCTTCTTCTTCTTCTTCTTTTCTAATAACAGTTTCTCAGGACGTGGCATCTACAGCAGCCTTGAGTGTGTTCATAATCAGCCAGGAGTATCTTGCGTATCAATAAGTCACGTGACCAGCATTGAAGTTATCGTTTTAATTACAGTTTTGGTGCCGCCTCGGATTCCCGTTCATGCCTGAGAAGTTGAACTCGACGCCGTCTTGTGCTGTTGTAGCCTTAATTTTCAACTTCTTGTACGTCCCGAGATGCTTTTCTGCTCACCACGGTTGTAACAAGTGGTTATTTGAAGTAGCCTTCAGACAGAACTGCCAGTCACTGAATGTTTTTTGCACCATTTTAGAGTCTAAAAGCTTTTTTTGTTTTGTGTATGAAAATCTCAAGAGATCAGCAATTTCTGAAACAACACCAACTGTCCCAAAAGGACTATATTGTTCAACATAATTAGTTTGTAAGATCTTTATATTAGAAGATAGACTGCTGAAGTAATCTCTGAGGGCACGGTTAGCAATCCTGAGCCTGCTGTCTGTCACATGCCTGAATTAGTTTCAGCTGAATTATCCACGTTTGTTCTCCTTCCGCATTATATATTTATTTCATGCGACAACCGTTTTATTGTTTTATTGAACCTCCTTTTAAAAGGCGCAAGTCTTCGCGATGTGGGAATTGAAGCAGTGTGAAATGAGATAATTGATGACTCATAGTGGTGTGAAAGCAATTAGAAAATCGCTCATTTAGCTGGAGTGTGTAAGGACTAATTTGTAAATGTGTATAGCCTCTTTGTGGATTGCGTTAATGGTAATGAACAGAAGACAAAAAGCGCTCCCTGTCATTTTAAAGTAATTAAATTTCCCCGTCGCCGAAGGACAAGAACGAGATATGTACACCATTGTCCGGTCTTATCAAATTGGTCCTGGCACACGTCCTTATATCCTCCTGCTTTCTTTTTTTATCTCCCCAATTATGCCTTGCAATTAAATTTAATATCCAAGGATCATACAAGTGAGATTTGCCTGGTCTCTGTACACGTTGACTCAGCTGAATTGTGTTTCAGACGTAGATGAAGAAAGGCAGAAGCTATTTTCGGTTACACGAAAATTTTCAAAAATTCCAAAATTGTGAACTCTTTGTTGAAAAATTAACGTTTTTTTTTTCTTGGAGTCTTTGCTTGAATTGTCAAGGATGTTTCTTTGATTAAAAAATATTTTGGTTTGCACGCAAGTAGCCAATAATACAGCACTGTTGCAATTTTAAAAAACAAATTTAATGTCAGAGCCGTGCATTTATTGCATCAAGTCTTTTTATTCTCTACTCTTCCCATATATCCGTGAATGTTTAGTGTAAAACTTCTAAAGAAAAGAAAAGTTCCATTTCCGCTGAGGGTTCTTCCTACGGGTTACGATTTCACACTTAATTTAGAACTCCATCAGACATGGGGACAGAGGTTCTTGAGGCTAACGGCGTGAATCAAAGGCCTCACTGCCAACATGGATCATTATAGGTGACGAAAGCTGACGATGAAGCATGCAACAGCAAGAAGTTTGGGACAGTGGCATTGACGTAGACTGAACTGCGCCGATCCTCCTCGTGCCACTGCTAGTCAGCATGTTGCGCTTGCTTTCTCTGAAGCTCGCCCGTGTCTACCGATGCGCCAAGTTCCTATTCATCGCGGCTCTGTTTGTCGTCCTGCTCGTGAACACCCACAACTTGCTCACCTCCTTCCAGAGGAACGAGCTTACTGATCGCCGCTTCATCGGCCTCAACAAGTGCCCGGCCTGCTTCGGGACCAGTTGGTGTCGCAAGTTTACGAACGGCCAGGTGACCTTCGAGACGTGGGGGCGGCTACGCTTTCTGGACTTCTTTAACGTGAAAAACGTTTACTTTGCTCAATATGGTGAGCCCAGGGAAGGCACGCGGAGGGTGGTGCTGAAACGCCTGGGCTCCAACACAGAACTTGCAGAGATTGATCAGAAGATATGCAAAAGGGCCACAGGGAGACCTCGCTGCGACATCGTCCAAGCCATATACAAAACGGAGTTTGCCCGGCTCAACGGGGACGTGAGGTTGCTGACACCCGAGGTAGTGGAGGGCTGGTCGGACTTGGTGCACTGCCCCTCCCAGAGACTCCTAGATAGGGTTGTCAGGAGGTATGCCGAGACCAAAGACTCTGGAAGCTTCCTCTTGAAGAATCTAAAGGATACTGAGAGGATGCAGCTAATGATGACGCTGGCGTTCAACCCGGAGCCTTTGGTGCTGCAGGTATGTACGTTTTTTTTTGTCATTCTGCTTGTGCTGGATTTCTTATCTTCAGTGCTGCTCATAAGTAAAAAAGTAAACATGATGGGAGGAACAGGCTGGCGGTGGAGTTGTATCTTGTGCAAATTAGTATCCCAGGCATCCGAGGCAAGCAGGTTTCATGTCTGGGTTATTAGTTATTTATTCATAGTTCCCCAGCAAGTAGGTTCAGCAACTAGAGAAATAAAATAAACACCACTTTCTACTGAAGTTTTTATGTGGTATATATGTGTATATATATAATGTGTTTCATGGTGGTGTGATGCTGTAATTATAGTATGGGCTGCCGAATCCTGAATGCACTACATGCGTCAGCCGAGGCTTGATCTGGTTAATGGTAGCATGGTTTTACTTCCAGCACTAAGCTGTAATATAACCTTGCTTCATGTCAAGAGAAAATAAAGACGCTAACCAGACTCGGCTAACTTCGTTACCGCAGCTCATACGCGAAAACTCAAATGATTTTATCAAAGGATAATACCAAAAATGTATTGTTATGATTTTTTTTAAGCACTTTACAGTGGAATCACCTAAATATCCACGATCCGGTTGAGTTCTCACAATTGCCACTGCCAGCTAGCACGAGGGCTGGCGTGTCGACCTTTATTACAATAATTATTATATGAGGACATGACAGGACTTACCGAGCAAAAGGACTGTATCATATCATCAATATCATACAAGCCTAATAAAGTATATGATTTTTTTTTAATTATTCTTATTTCTTCTCTGCGCTGCTTTATTAGTTGGTTGTTGATTTTTGACTGCCATGACTTTGCCTTTACTGGACTTTTTTTTAAGCTTTAAATTATACTTAATACAGTTTAAAATGACTGAGGCTGCGATATATGGGGAAGTAAATGGTCTTGTACTTGTGTACATGTCTGAGCTGGTTGGTTTTAGTTTTTCAGAGATAATTATTCAACGTGAGGGACACACCTCGGTCCTCCAGAAGGTTCTTACACAAGGAATTTGTTTTGTTAAAACTTGATTACTTTGCTTTTGTTCCCCCTTGTGTTCTGCGATCGTATGTAAATCCTTCCATTCTCTCTTAGTCCTTTTAGCTCCGGAATTGGCCAATACATTAAAGAGACGTTATTAACGCCGCACATAACACCTCAAGCATTCTGGCAGGTAGACGAGGCCCTCTGAAGATAATGATCCGTAAAGTGTAATTATCTGTACTGTCTAGTAATCGTAACCAAATGCCATTGACACGCACTGGTAGCCACTAAAAAATGGATGGTAAGCCTGCCGAGAAGTTTGTCCTTGATCCCTCAGGGGGAGAAAGCGTTCTCCTTCCGTAGATGTCATCGAAACACACGTGCACGACTCTTCGTCATCTAAATCATTCATCATTGTCTGCCAAGATGAGAAAGAAAGAAGCAAGGCTCCTTGAACTCCTAAGCCTCCAGATTCTCCGGGTTCTACAGACAGGCGCGCATATCAAACAGTTTGTCACCTTGTCTCCGCTTCCATATTAAGTTGTCAATTTTTGACACTGACGTACAGCGGTATGGCTGCCTCCCATTTTTCCCACCACAGGAGCCGTGCGCCGCTCCTTCCCAGCCATCGTGGTCGGGATATTTTTAGCCGAGCGGTTGGAAAACAATTTGCTGCCCTGCATTAGCAGAGTAGTTTGGAGTGAAGGGAGCCGGAGCAGTTTTGCTCTGAGGAACACGTGTGTGTGTGTGTGTGTGTGGAATCCGATAATTATATTCTCGTAGCCAGAACGGCGTTTTTGTGCTGTGGTGAGAGGGGGGAAATAAGCTGCCGGGGGTTGAGTACATTACTCCTTGCTCTGTTGAGAACGTGGCCCATCTGCTCAGCAAGGCTGAGAATAGCACAGGCAGTGCCTCAAGGGTCACGTCCATCGAGGCATTAATCTGGCTCGCCTCACATCCTTCACCTGACAATGAGGTTATTATGAGGTTGCGATGCCCTGGGCACCTTCCTAAACACTCCCAAAATGGACAGGAGACCTGCAGCATTCCCTACAACCGTTTGCGTTAACGAGGGCGGATTCAGCACGGCTATTTTTCTGGCTTGTTGCCGTGGAGCCAAAACACCACCATGGGGCGGCGAGTGTACCGAAGCATGCAAGAGCATATAAGGAAGGGAAAAAAAACAGTTTTTCCACTCAGCAGAAGATGTGATGTTCTTGTATGTATGTTGAAATATTCCATATTATAAAAAGAAGCTTAAGTGGTCTTTGGCGATGGTCTGGCCTTTTTTTTTTTTTCTTTTTTTTTCCTCCTCAAGGATTACAGTTTTTATTAATCACCAAACACAATGTCTGACATTTTATCCATTTATTGTCACATCTAATGTCGTGGAACGCCTATGAAACTGAATAAGATTCGAATTATATATTATTGTTGTTGTTTTTTGTTTGTTTCTTTTTGCTCATTGAGCTCCGCCCTCAGAACCTACAGCTGTTACTTGCTACAGCTGTTAGCTACATGTAAATGTAAGTTACAGCTGTTAGCTACATGGAGCTGTTAGCTACATGTAAATGTAAGTTACAGCTGTTAGCTACATGGAGCTGTTAGCTACATGATTTACAATCAATGTCGACAATCGATGTACCTCGACAAAGCTACATGTAAATGTTAGTTACAGCTGTTAGCTACATGGAGCTGTTAGCTACATATAAATGTTAGTTACAGCTGTTAGCTACATGGAGCTGTTAGCTACATGTAAATGTTAGTTACAGCTGTTAGCTACATGGAGCTGTTAGCTACATATAAATGTTAGTTACAGCTGTTAGCTACATGGAGCTCCGCCCTCAGAACCTACAGCTGTTTAACTACAGTGGTGTAGTTAGCATTAGAAAGGACTGCCATGACGTCAACTGAAGAAAGACCCAAAAAACGCAAAATTCTATGCAGAATTGTCTGGTTTTTTTTGTTTGTTTGTTTGTTTTTTGTAATAAGTGTTTAAATAACTTATCTACTATCTATTGACCCTTCATCCATCTTGGAAAAGCGCTGTCAGTGTTTGTTCTGCGTGTTTACTGCGTTTCTTGTCGTTAAGGTTTTTTGTGTGTCATTTTGTTTTTGCACGTTATCAGGCTGCGCTGGGCGCTTGCCGATTTCAGACTGAGATGTGTGCAGAGTGAAGGTGTACAATGATAAATTCCCAGACTATAAAGCAATTTTCCAAAGGAGTTTTCTCAACCATGTAATGAACCTGTGCTAAGGCTGTATCGGAAACCGCCGTGTTTTATCACCTTCTACGTATTTTCCCAAGTGATTTATGCGAGTAATAAATTTAAAAAATCGCCTATTGCACCTTTACCCATCATTCCCTCACCAGCTTGTGTTTTTTGCTCTTTCTTGAAGATTATATGAGGGAAAAAAAACACAACTCGTCATGTTACCGTAAAATCATAAACTCTTCTGTCCTGAAGACTTTCCTGCGGTGGAAAACCTCCAACTGTTACAAAGCGCTGACACTTGGAGACTCCTTCCGTACACGTTAATTAAAAAAAGCGCACTTTCAATCACAAGGCCATCGGTTACACACGAGGTGTGCGCACGCTCCGAAATGAAGGTGGGGTGCGAAGTCTTTGGTCTTTGCGCTTCACTCACAAGACTGTCCTAAAGCGTAGGGACAACAGTAACTGACCTTTAAACGCCCACTCAACCAGCGCCATTATCGAGTTTCAGAGATTCAGAATCCAAACGTGGAGCTCTTCTTACCGAAACACGGCTCTCTTCAGAGTGTTAGCCAGCGAGGTTTTACTCCGGCTTCCTTACTGAAAATCACACAAAAAGTGTGTCGTGTTTTTTTATTTATTTATTTTTTATACACTTCAGCATTCAATGAAGAGACATTTTTGAAGGTCACACTAATCACAGGTTGTCGAGTTGAGAGAGCTCGGTTCAGCAGAGGAAGAAAATTAAAAATTCTTCTTATTTATTTATTAATTTTTTTGTGAGTTCAGTGAGAATGCCAGACAAGTGATTCTTGAACGCCTAATGAACGCAAAAATGCAGAAACTGTGGCAACATCTGCCGCCTTCCTGCCAACGTGTTCAGCCACGCAGCATTTTCTCCAGAATCTAACCTCACCACAAAGAGCTAGACCTTTATTGAATAAATACAGGTAAACTGCCGGCAAAAATAAGGTTTGAAGTGTCCATTTTCGAGGACTCGACGTGGTTTGCTGTGTCGGGTTTCGCAGATGTTATCACACGTGACAAAAAACGGTCAAATCATATATATGTAAAGATATTAATTGTGGAAAAAAAGAATGATATCAGTTCAAATATGGGCATTTTCCTTTCCTAATTTTTTCTTCCGTTTATGTCTGGAGTCACGGCAGCATTTTTTCAACCTGCTGCTTAATAACAAACTTTTTTTTTTATTTTTTTTTTTTATTGTACTTAATAAACATTTTGTATTTTCTAATTTAATTTTACATTTATAAACAAATTTTTATATATTTTTATATTATAAATAATATTTTTATATAATTATAAAATATATATTTTTCTGTTGATTTTATATTATAGTTTGAATAGTTGTTAAAATAATCCTGGAACCATTTTTATTTTTTTTAATCCTTGCTGTTCTTTTTATTTTCGATAAATTCGGTTTTTCTTGTTTAAAAAAAAAGTAACAACTTCGTTGTATTTTTTATTTTTTTTTAAACTACTATTTTAATAATAACCATAATTAAAAAAAAGCCCTGCTACTTAATAATAAAATTTAAATTTTACTTTAACCTGCTACTTAATATGAAACTTTCATTTTTTTTTAAATTGCTACATAATAAAAATATATTTTTAAGAATAAATATTCTTGATTAAATATTTAGTCATTTTAGGTTTTTTTGTTTATTTTATGCAAATAAATAAATAATAAAAAAATAAAATTTGTAAAGTACAAATACAAAACCTAACAAGGTCCAGTGTGGGTGTATTGCTCTGAAATAATTTCTTCATTTCAGATTGTAAAATAAACGTAAACACGTGTTTATACGTGTTTTTGTTCCAATTTTAAAAATAAATAAATAAATAAATAAACTTTTGCACACGGCTCTATCAGGTGACTTCACGTCTGCGGTCTTTTCCCCTCCTCCCCCCGGGTTCTTTTCCTTGACGTGACATTTCCTGCATTTTGTGAGTGTGTGTGTGTGTGTGTGTGTGTGTGAGTTCACGCTCTGCTGCACGTGTGTGATGTGTTGAACCGGAACAATCTGGCCTCAGTGTTTCTGACATTCTCGGTGAGCGCGGTTCTGCGATCGGCGGCCGCAGACGCTCTCGGCCCTGTTCCTTCTCGCGGCTAAAAACAGTCCAAATGTCAAATAAGCATCTGAAATATTTCACACGCGGCGCGACCCGCTCTGCCCGGACTCACGTACGTTCCCGTCCGTCCTCTCTCTCTTCAGCTCCCTACTTCTGCCACAAGTCCTTCTCGCCGGTAGAGCTTAGACTCGGTCCTATGGACCTATGACCGGTGCAAATGTCATTAGTCACTTTTGCTAAACTGTTTTTTATTTTTTAAATTTTTAAATCAAAACAGCAGGAGTGAAATAGCTTTTAGGTGTAATTCGGATAGCTCATGTCGGAATTTCACCTCGCTCTCAGTGAAAGTGGTGAAGTGAACAGCTAACATTAGCTAGCTAGCTATTTGTTTTTAGCAAGTTGCAAAACAAAAAACAAAAGTAACTGATACTTTTTTTTTTAGCAGATTTGAAGAGCTACTTAATAATAAACATTTTGTATTTTTTTTCTTTAAACCGCTGCTTAATAATAAATAAACTGTATATTTTTTTTAAATTGGTACTTAATAATAAATATTGTATTGCATTGAATTTTTTTAAAGGCTACTTTCACATGAATATTTAATATTAAACATTTTTAAAATTTCTATTTAATGATAAACATTTTGTATTTTTATTAAATGGCATTTTGTGTTAAACTTTTTGTATTTTTTTTTCTTTAAACTGGTTCTTACTAATAAACAATTTTGTAATTGTTAATAACAACTTCATAAACTTTTTTGTCAATTTTATTGTTTAAAATTGACAAGTATTAGCATATTTATAAACATATATTTATAATTATTTAAACTACTACTCAATAATAAACAGTTTGTATTTTTAAAAAAAGTTTAAACATTTTGTGTTTATAATTTTACCTAATATTTTGTAATTTTATTTTAACTATTTAATTTTTAAAAAATTTGCTATGATACAAGCATGTTGTGAAAAACTGCTAATTTTTGTAGTTTATTTTTTAAATCGCTACTTAATAAGCATTTTTTAAAAACATAGCTATTTAAAAAAAATAAATAAATAAATAATAATAATAATAATACTTTCCTTTTTTAAATTGCTGAATACTGAACACTTTGTATTGGAAAAAAAAAAAACAGCTAGATAATAACAAAAAATTCCAATAGGTGACACGACAGCCCATCGTCTTTTTTTTTTTTGTTTTTGTTTTTTTGACTTTTTTTTTGTTTTGTTTAAGCTTCACTGTTGAGGTGAATTGTTTTTCATCTGCACAAATTTCTTTCGGGTTCTTTCAGAGCCCTGCACGAAACACTTGAGCCACACAAATGAAAGTTTAATAGTCACGCATCCATTTTTAATGATCCTGAAACGGACGAAATCTGATATCCGGAGCGCTCGAGCGCAGTTTTACGACTGGAGTGTGTGACCGCACACACTCCTTCCCTTTGTGTCGGAGAGGCTGAAAAGGCAACAAATCAAAAAGCTGAGCACACATTCCTTTCACAAAGCACAGAATCATGGCAGCCTCGTAATAATGAGACACACACACACACACTGTGTGTGTGTGTCACAATTTAGAAATCTCACATGGGTCGTCCACAACCCCTTTGATAGTCGTACAGTCCCTAAGACTCTCTCTTTACTGTGGTGGAAGAAACATTTTTGTACAAGTGTGAACTTGTAAGTGTGTTAAAGCTCTTAAAGCGTAGCACGCGTTATTTCCCTCCTCCAGCACACACGGTATTCAGCCTTCTAACAGCTCTCTTGCCACGTCGTGTCTCGACAGAGCTTCCCTTCCGACGAGGGCTGGCCGTTCGCCAAGTACCTGGGCGCTTGCGGTCGCATGGTGGCCGTGAACTACGTGGGCGAGGAGCTGTGGAGCTTCTACAACGCTCCCTGGGAGAAGCGCGTGGACTTGGCCAAGCAGCTGATGGACATCGCTGAGCAGCTCACCAACAACGACTTCGACTTCGCCCTGATGGACGAGCTGCAGTCGAAGCTGTTGAAGCGGCAGCCCGGCGCCCTGCCTTTTCAGTAGCAGCACCTGCGCCTCTTTGTCATCGTGGCCGACAAGAGGCTGATCAGGCAGAGTAAGTGGACAACACTCGCTATCCCTTTTTTTTTTTTTGCCCACCTCTATGAGCTGTGGGTCTGTTTTATTGCCACATTATTTATTTATTTGTTTCCTTCCGTACTGTTGTTAATTTGGTTACTTGGTTATTAATAACTTGGTAACATACTCCCTTATTAATAACTTGGTTATGTAGATACTTAGCTGTTTTAATTAGTTACTTAATTAATACTTACTCGCTTAGATACTTAGTTACTTCATTACTTAGTCATGTACTTAGTTACTTACATAGATATTTAATTATTCAGGTATTTATGTTTTTAAATAGTTGTTTAATTACTTGCTTACTTAGTTACTTCATTACTTAGTTACTTACTTTATTAGTTACTTACATTCCTAGTTATTTAATTAGTTACTTAATTACTTAGATACTTCATTACTTAGTTACTTACTTTATTAGTTACTTACATTCCTAGTTATTTAATTAGTTACTTACTTTATTAGTTTGAATGTAAGGATCAATAAATTAATCAATGAATGAAATAATCAATGAATGTAAGGTAGTTATTTAATTAGTTACTTAATTACTTGCTTACTTAGTTACTCAATTACATAGATACTTTGTTTTTTAGTTACTTATTTACTTAATTACTTAGATACATAGTTATTTAGGTATTTAATTGGTTATTTAATTACTTGCTTACTTAGTAACTTAATTACTTAGATACTTTGTTGCTTAGTTACTTGTGTAGTTGCTTAATTATTTAGAAATGTACTTAGTCCCTTTACATTTTCACAAGCGAATAATTTCCAAAAAGATATTAAATAATAAAAATAAATGTCAGTCTAAATCAGTATAATCATAAATCAGTATAAATGGCTATCAGTAAATATACAGATGATTATCTAATGGAGTTCTGATGACCGACTGGGTTTAATTCACGTTTTTTCACTGTGTTGTCTAAGAATATTTGTTGCGTGCACCTTTGCTGAACGTGTTAATGCTGGTTTTGTGGGATAAACAATAATAAATATAAATAATAAAGATAATAAATGATAAACGATGAACAGCAGAATCTCCCACATTTACTCGTCAACGCCGGACCTCAGCCGTCTCGCGGCGGCCCGCAGCTCTTCCTCCACACACCGAGACGTGGGCGTGTTAGATGTAGTGATGTAGTAACTGATGAAGCGGCAGTTTAAATAAGAGTCGTGCGTTTGGTGCTGAGCTCAGAGCCCCGAGCTGCTGCTGCTGCTGCTGCTGGAGGAAGCTGGTGATCTGGCACATGGCCGTGTGGAGCGGAACGAGGCAGCGTGCTGCTCCGAGAACTCCTACTACGCTGCCAGATGGACTCGCTCTTTATGCGTGTGCGCGTGTGTGTGTGTGTGTGTGTGTGTGAGAGAGAGAGAGAGATAATATAATGATAATTCCCCTTTTTTATCATGGTTTATGAGTAGGCCTGTCACAACACTGAAACTTTGCGTGATGATTAATTGTCACACAATCAGTAGCTATTAAAATCATTAACTGTGTAATTGACTCTTGTGTCACGCTTATAAGATCTAATAACACTTCACTGATGCCAGATATGACAGTTATAACTAAGTGAAAAAGAGAATTTAAAAAAATTAAGATATTACATAAACTCTGACACACTGAGGACTACAACAAACGATTATTTTTATAATTAAGTAATATAATGACGAGACGCTGGTCCAGTTACAGTGAATAACTGATCAACTTGTTATGTAATTCAGCAGGCTAGCTGTACAAGAATCTCTAACTTCTTAAGAATTGCGAATGTAAAATACTATAAGTCTCTTGTTTAGTTTCTGAAACACTTTTTGGAAGTGTGGTCGTCCCAGTTTTTTTCTATTACTATTATTTATCAAATTACTTACTTACGTATTTCCTTATGTATTTACCTGCGTATTTCCTTATGTACTTACTTACTTACGTATTTCCTCATGTACTTACTTGCGTATTTCCTTATGTACAGTTGTGGCCAAAAGTTTTGAGAATGACACAAATATTGGAAATTGGAAAAGTTGCTGCTTAAGTTTTTAT
>CM074948.1:24552159-24580314 GCA_037577455.1 Pangasius macronema | reverse complement strand
TACTTACGTATTTCCTTATGTACTTACTTACTTACGTATTTCCTTATGTTGATACTTACGTATTTCCTTATGTACTTGCTTACTTGCGTATTTCCTTATGTACTTACTTACTTACGTATTTCCTTATGTACTTACTTACTTACGTATTTCCTTATGTACTTACTTACTTACATATTTCCTTATGTGCTTACTTACTTACGTATTTCCTTATGTACTTACTTACTTACGTATTTCCTTATGTGCTTACTTACTTAATAAGTTATTTAGTAACCTTAGTTAAGTTGCTAACTTGGGTATGTACATAAGGAATTAAGTACATACTTATATTTACTTATGTACATCCTAGGTGACTTAATTAATTACTTATTTACTTAGATACTTTCTTAATTAATTAGATATATACTTATGTGGTTAACGTAGTTACTTAGTTACTTACATACTAAATTACTTACTTACTTACTTACCTAGGTTATCTTTAGTAAGTTACTTACTTACTTATTTGACTAACTTACTTAGTTAATTACTTAATTAATCCATTAGAGACTTATTTACTTTCTTACTTAATTATTCAGATACATAATTAGTTAGTTAATTACTCAGTTACTTATTTAGTCACTCACTCTATTACTTCTTCTATACTTATTTAATTACTTAGATACTTACTTGCATCCTGAGTTACATACATATTTATTTAGTAATGTAAATTAACTTATTTAATTGGTTACTTAATTACTTAGATACATACTTACTGAATGACATAATTATGTAGCTACTTACATACTAAGTTACATACTAAGTTACTAGTAAACTAGGTTAACTTAGTTACTTACTTAGTTACTTTGCTTACATAGCTAACTTATGTACTTTCTTAGATACTTTGCTAATTACTTAGATAGTTACTCACTTACATTTAAAGTTACGTACTTGGTTAACTTACTGGTTAACTTGGTTACTTATTTATGTAATTACTAATATAATTACATAAATAAGATAATAAGATAATTAATTAATTAGTTATGTAATTACATAATTACTTATATACTAGGTTAACTTAGTTAAATACTTAATTCATTAGATACTTGTTTACTTTATTAGGTAGTTACTCAGTTAATTACTTATTTACTTATTGGTAAACTTAGTTAATTAATTAATTAATTACATATTTACTTAAGTACTTATTAGTTTCTACATGAGGAGAAATAAAAAGAGAGAATGCACCTTGTTCTTGGTGCGATAATAGTCATTAACCCTCTGAAGTCACAGTCATGTGGGTTAATGAGGCCTCGATCTATTTCTGATTGTTTCTTTGAAGCGTTTCCTGTGTGTGTGTGTGTGTGTGTGCGTGAAGCTTGGAGTTTAATTTCCAGTTCAAGACTCAAGGACACACACACACACACACACACACGTCCCTGTAGTGTGATTTCTTTTAGCGGTGATCTTTCCGGCACTGTGTTAACAACATTTCAGAGCTGCAGTTCCACTCGACCTTCAGCCGCTACACACTTTGTCCTGAGAGGGTAGGACAGGTTCTCCTGCTCGAGTGCGTACAAATACACAGCGCTATGGAGCAGAACCATGTGTGTGTGTGTGTGTGTGTGTGTGTGTGTGTGTGTGTGTGTGTGTGTGTGTGCGCGCTTGGCATTGGACTGGCTGGTTCAGCTGATAATTGGCTCCCTGGAGGGCGATAGTGACTTCATTCTCTGTAATTAGTTATTGGCGTGCGATCGAGTTCGTGTCAGATGACCAGGAAAGTGGATCTTCTGCTCTCAGTGTCTCCATCTGAATGATTATGAATTATCATCATCACTCCATCATCATCATCATCATCATCATCATCATCATCATCATCAACTGTCGCTTCCATCCCCTTCTACTAAAGTCTATTGATATGCTAAGTGTTTAAAAAAATGTTTATTACTTATAAATATTTACACAATTTCCTCTCGGTCAAGACGTCACCAGGGTCGGAGTGTTTCGCAGCAGCAGGCTGTTACGTTTTCGATTGGCTCACACTTCAAAGCAATGCGACTTCACCAGATTATTCGCTTCCATGAACCAGAGACAAAGCGAAATAAATTGCTACCTGAAGAGAACTTGTCCTTCGCCTTCTGTGATCTTACTCAAGATGGGTGTACTGCCTAGTTACAGCCTAAGCAAGTAATCTAAGTGTTGCAGCTGGAACCATTTCATCTGCTTATTGTATTAAAGGGGGTTAAATGACGTGTTTGTTTCTATTTTGAGGAATTAAACCAACATCTTTTGGGTGCGTAACAAACGGAAATAACTACAGAAGCAGACTGGAGTCTCTGATGTCTGTTTGTTTGTATCATTTTTATATCATTTTGTTTGTTTTATATATTTTTCCCCCAAAACATGTCTAACACCATACCAATAGCTATTATTTTTATTTTATAAAATCATGTACCTTTCTCGCTCTTTCTAGACAAGCCGGAGAACTATGACGTGTGGTACGAGAGCCGCGACGAAGAATGCGACAAAGAAGCCTGCCTGTCGTTCTCCAAGGACATCCTGTGCTCGCGCGTCACCGTCGACCACAACTACTACGCCATCTGCCAGAACCTGCTGTCACGCTTCGCCACGTGGCGCGGAACCACCGGCGGCCTCCTCCACGACCCGCCGCCTGATGTGGCCCGAGGTGGCCATCTTGCAGCGCTGCTGGACGAATGCGCCAGGCCTCAGAAGCAATTCGGCCGCTTCCAGGCAGCCAAGGAACTGCGCGAGTACCTCACACAGCTAACGGAACAAGCTAGCGCAAAGAGGTAGTACACGGCGAGAGGCGGACTTTCTCTGCCCCCAGGACACCACGGATACAAACTCAGCCTCGTTGAAGTAAAGCAGCAGTGCTCCGAAATGTTTCGTTATTTTAAGTTTTCGTTTTTTTTGGGGTTTTATTTTGGAGTTGCTGCCTGCTGAATGTCGTAGCTTTGACAGATGCTCATTAAAGGAGTTTTGCACATGGGCCTGGCTGAGAGCACTGGGTGAAGATCTGCAGAAATGGTGTGTGTGTGTGTGTGTGTGTGTGTGTGTGTGTGTGTGTGTGAGTGTGTGATGTTGCGCTGATGCTAATACAGGAGCCTTGTTAGCAGTAATGGGAGTGCGCGAGGCCCACTTGCTCCGTCTGGCCTCTGATCACAATCTTCTAATGAGGTTTATGTTTAATTTATTGAGGCTCATGCAGAGGAACGATCCCTAAACAGAGGCCCAGGACCACGAGACAAAGCCTCATTTTGGCTTTTAGTGTTTATCATGAAATGTCTTGCTGTTTCATGTCGGGAGAAAATGTTGCGCTTTTTATTTTTTTTCGTTTTTTTTTAAATGGTTGAAATTTTACCCATCCTCATTATACTCATTATCAGGGCCCTATGAGTTCTTCGGAATGACAAAACTGAGACGCTAATCACGGACATACGTTGAATTCGACAATTCAGAAATATTTGTGATCATATTTAACGTTTGAGGGTGTTGTTCATACTGGCCGTATATCTGAGATATACAGGCCTATCATTTGCTGCTGCTCTGAAAATGCCCTTGGGAATAATGTTTAAATGATTAGCACCAGCGAGTATCTGGAAATAATCTGAATGTGATTAGCACCGTTTACCAACACCAAGAAATTCAACTGCAAAATTCCAGTTTTACAATATAGCATTTGTTTGGCTTAGTAAGTGCTATGAGCTATGCTAGCTACAAATAAAATATCAAAAAAATTTCTTTTTTTCAAAATGAGAAGGAATCACGTTTTGTTAAAAAGCAACGTGGATCTCATAGGACCCTCTGTTAGGAAATATTTGCCATGTATGCAAAAGAAGATACCAAAGAATTTTTTTTTTTTTTTAATTATAATAATTTTTGGGTCAAGAAAGGAAGCGCAGACTTCTTTTCCAAGTGGAAACCATGCACTCACCCAGACCAACGCAGTTCTGATTTTTACACATGGCCTGTACCGTTATACAGCGTGTCCCGAAAGTATCCATACACACGGGAAAATAACACTTTTTAGCAAAATTTAACTTTATTTACAGAACATCCACTACATGAACATCCATTACAGGTAAAACTCAAGTGGGGCTTGATCTTCGACATCTGGGGATCTCGAATATAATGTAATCTAAATATGAAAAATGTTGGAAGACATTTTGTGTTAATTTCCCTCATGTACGGAGACGACTGGGAAACGCCGTATAATGTCAAGTAACATTGCACTACAAAACGAGCGCTGCGTTTACTGAGGTGGATTGCACTACACGTCCGGTCGTCGATTCAGAACCTTTTCAACGTGGCGTGCTGTCGTCGTTTCTTTCGTTCCAATATTTGATTCATAACTACCAATTAGGTGTGTGTGTCGACGTGTTTGATTTCTCTGTCCCTAGCTCATTTCTCTCTGTCGCCTCTTCTCAGTCATCTCCTCTGTGTCCTTCAAGGCTACTCAGTAAATGTGGTCTTACCGTGCCTTCGGTCTTTACAACTCAGTAACAACATTAAAGGATATTAAAGTAAATCTGGACAGTCCCTGCATCTGTTCTTCATTCACATCTCCATCCTGATTGGCCAGACGGTGTCTAGAACAGCAGCTCTGACACTAGATGTTCATTTAATGTATGTGTGAAAGGAGTCTCCAGTTTTTCAGCACCCAGTAGGTTTTCCACCACATGAAAGTCTTCACTCTGACAGTTTATGCTTTGCAGCTTCTTCTTGGCAACACGATAAGCTGCATGCTTGGAAAGGTGAGGAAATTATTATAACGATGTATTTATAGTCATCGTAGATTGCTGTGGTTCAAACAATTCTGGATGTGCAGTTATAGGAAATTAATCAACGTTGCATCAAGCCACATCACACCACCTGGTCACTGATTATTTTCCCATAACAGCTCGCCCTAGGTGTTTTTATTCCTTACACATTTTCTAAAATAAAACAAATTTTAGAGTCGTTGCAGGAGAAACTTTGGTCCCCACAACTACAGAAACACATGACTGTGTGTGTGTGTGTGTGTGTCTGTGTATGCACTGAGTATAGATTTCCTTTCCGCTGGAGTACAGCCAACACACACATCCTTCGGCTGAGAAAAAGGGGGAGAATGAAATAAAAGATCGACTGTATGAATCAACGCCCTCACTCGATTCCCCTTCAGTCAACTTGGTTATACGTTCACTGCGTGTCGTGATTGAAAGGTAAATATATGAAACCAACCTGGTTAACGGATAGGAATGAAAATGTTATTGCAGCAGTGTCTGTTGAGATTAATCTGTGTACCTGAAGTGAGGCTAAGAGCTCTGCGGTGGTGAAGTTCAGCATGATGTGAGGCTAAACAAATTGAGCCGAGTCGACTAAATATAGTCCACTTCTCTCCACCGTGACGCAGAAGCGTGAAAGCAGTGTAGTGTTACTGAAGTAAAAAAAATAGTGTCTTGGCAGGACCTGAAATTTCTTGATGCAAGCTTTGATCAGAATGCACTACCTTTTTATCTATTTTTAACTATTTAACAACATTATTACTTCTGAGACTAAAGTTTGGAGTTTACAACAACACCGGTTAGTGGTGCAATTTGCAACACTCAGCACTATTAGCTTTCATTTGCGGTTCAAGCATTCTGAATCGAGAAGTGCTTTCCGAGCCTGTTTGTGGGTTCTGATGCTTTTAGCCAGACCTATCAGTTTACCCCAGGCTTATTTAGGCTAAAGGTGTCTTAGATTCCAGGAAGGAGTGGGCAGACTGTGCTCTAGAATAAAAATATGACCGTGTCATGATACACTGGTGTAGATAATGATGTTGAAAAACAATCTGAAATACGATCCGTTTAGCTAAGAACGATACGTGCATGTCAGGCGCAAACACGAGTTTCATTAAAATACTCGAGGGTTAAGAGAGATCCTGTTCATTCCATTTGTCAAATATTCTAGCACTTTCCATAATAAAATGTTTTGAATGATTTAAATTGTGGCTGCATTATAAATTGAAAGCCTTACCCAATGTTCACATTAGCAGCAGACAGGCGATTTTCATTCATTTTCTCAATGTCCAGGCGCGACATGGAGCTACAATCTTACAGCGATTTCAGTTGGTCCCAATTTTACAGCGATTTATGTTTACCTAGTTAGCTTTGTAAGCATTTACACTTTGGCTACTGCGGTTTCTTACTGGTACTAAGTGCAGGACTACAAGCAACATGAGCAACTTGTCACTCGCTAATGTGAACATAGGGTTAAGTTTAAAATTTACAGTTGAATCAAATGGGTGTTTCCATGCTGGAATTTCAGAAATTCAGTGAACCAGTCAGATTGTAACCAAGATCCTGAAGCTTGTGACCAGAAAAGTGCCTGAGACTAGCATTCCCTTTGGCCATAATGTTGACCCCGGCCACAAACACACACATTTCTGTTCTAAGTGATACCTCATACTAACTTAGATTTCTGTTATGCGCTGCCATCTTATGATCAGTATCGTTCATTATTGGATTTTTTTTTTGTTAGTTTTGTTACACGATACATCTGAATCTCATTTTGTTTAAACGTGGTCTATAATTCCTTGTTTTTGAAGAAAAAAATTGTAAATAAGACATCCAAATTTTCCTTTTTTTCGCATAAACCACTGGTGATTCAAACTTTCAGTACATGATGGCATCAACACGTGACCAAGTGAACGACTGAGTCTTAAAGGTTCAAGTCAAGGCAATTATTTCATTAAAATAGTTCGGTTAAGGCTTATTTGGCAAAACAAATCTCTTAAGATAAATTCTCCGGCTATAGAAATGTGGTTAATTATACTAGGAAAATTCTTACCGTAGTCAGCTTGGACTTCCAGGACCAACACGTTTATGATTTCTGGCAAACGTTATGGCAGTTTGTTTTCCTTACTGTTACTCAGCAAGGAAAGTAAGAGTAAGAGAGGACAACATGGTGAAACTATTTCTTTCAGACTTTCCTGGAAAACCTTTCTTAGTTGCAACTTTGTGGTCCTCTTTCGTTACAATCAGAGTAAAAATAAAGATTGGGACCAAACTGACAGTGCGATAACATCAGCAGCTGCTCCATGTCTGCTATCGGCTGAGGCCTCGTATGAGCAATCTTTACACACAAATGTGTGTGGGTCAGCTTTATTCTGTCAGATGGCCACAGGCACAAAGGTTAAATGGAGGGAAAATTTTCAGGAAACCAGCTCGGCTAAGCGGAAGAACAGCTGTGCTCTCATTACTCCCGGAGAAACATGCAAAACTTGTAATTACTGGTGAGACAGGGCCCACCAGCTATCCTCCCACAGGAGAGTCTTCAAGTCTAGTTGGTGCTCTGATTATAGTTCAATGTATCACGTTGTTCTTGGCCTTGACAACCCTCCATCCATGCTGCTGTATGGACCAATATAATCACAAGCTACAACCAGACATCAGACACAACCAAATGTCAAGATCGAGCTTTAACATGAGACAGTCGGTGTCTCCTTCCTCCACATTATGGGTCAAGATTGCATTTTACACCCCCCCTGCAAAGATAATAGTAGATTAAGACCAGCCCGAAAGCTGGACACCTTTTGGGATTGGTGTTAGGGGTGAATCAGACTCAGAACTGGCCAGAATATCATCTAGTGTGGCCTGGACACAGTCTACCCAGTCTAATTTCCTGGTCGGTTCAGGTAATTGGTGTATACAACATCATTGTAGACTGTCTTTTACTTACCAAGGTGTGTTGGGTGGAAGATACATGGCTTCTACTCTTAATTGTTTAAACGTAGAACAGGATTTTTGTTTTGCCCCTGTACCCCTTGAAATTCTGCTTGAAATGATAAGGCTTCCTCATGGCCTCCTCATGCCTGAAAACAGGGATCATTGCTTTACCAGTTCCTCAGCACAGAGACTTGGCTTAACGCTATTGGTCTGTCACTTTCTTTGAGTTGATATCATAATATTACTTAATTTTTAGCAAACTTTCTTCCAATTTGAACATTTGTTCTCAAATCTAGCAAGTTTTCTACCAAGTACCAAGGCCTAAGGCTAACACAAGGTTTCTTTGTAGAGCGCACAGCCATCTGCATCTTATTTAATTCCTGTAATTTCATTCAGATGGGAAGCTAGGTGCCCTGTTCCATATACATGAGCTACTTTTGTTGTGACTGATGGGAAGATTGGATGGCTATCCGTACCATCCAGAGAGTATGAGCCATTGAGCTCAGTTGGTCCCAAAGCCACATAAGCATTGCCGGGATTGTAAATCGTGATCTTGTAGCAGTAGGACGAGCCCTTTTCCACTGTGCCACTAGGGAACCCCAAAATGTTTTTGATGGACTATCAAATCTAGGGTGATATCCATGACAAATTTGAAGCTGCAAGCTCACTGTAAAAGATGAGTTGGAAATGACAGTGACCTCTGCAGTCACCTCTTAGCACCAAGAGGAGGGTTGAAAGTTGTCAAGGAGATAGCAGCAAAGATGAGAGATGCCTGACACACATTTGCAAGCCACTGTGACTACACGTACAGGTACAGGTGAGGTACAAAGGCTGTTGGCAAAAAGCAAGACCTTAAGAGAAAAATATTGAGAAACAACCCAAAGCTTATAGACATAAAAAGGGCAACAAGCCAACTAAGTTAATCTCCAACTTCAGCGAGATCTGCTGAGTCTAGATGAAAAACAACTTCTGGACTGAGCCCAACTGAAGCCCAAACCTGAACCACTATCCAAGGCCATTCATCAGCAGGGTCCACATTTCCCATGTTTGAGAAGACATTCTTCACTGTCGGGGAAGCTTTCTGAGGGGTGAGGAAATGCCAGTCTGGTATGTGGCCCTTATAATTATTTTGTACTCATTTATCATCGTTGTTGTCATTTATCACCGAGTTGTTCTCGGCACAAGCACTTGGTTCAGGGTGGTGCTGGGGTGGTATGTCATAAGTAAGGAATAAAACATTTGGGGGGCATGCTGTTACAGGAAAATAATCAAGGATGTGGTGGTCTGATGCGGCCCAATGCGAAGCTGAGTCACGCTGAAGTTGATTTTTCTATAACTGCATGTCCTGAAGTGTTTTGTTCATCTTATACCACAGCAAGACTTCTTCCATAAATACATAGATCAAAATCTTCAGATTACTCAGTAAAAACTATATAAACATTTCCCCAATGTGGACTTGGCCAGTGTTTGGTGTTGAGTCTACAAACTCATGGGCATATATTCTGGTTTTGAACAAAGTTGTACCATTTTTGCTCATCCATTTTTAAAAGCCTGGTTTTCTGGGTCAGTCCATTTCCCCAAGTGCAGGGGTTGCCATTTTTGGTGTTCCCACTGACTAGTACCCTTGAACAAGGACACAGTTTGAGCACAAAGTCACAAGGTACTAGATATTGTTTAAATGGAAGAACTCTTAAACCACTGCTGTTTTCTTTTCTTTTCTTTTTCATTAAATATGTTAAATGTACACTTGTGCACTAAACAAGGTTACTTATTGAAAGAGCTAAAACAGCAACGTGTTGCAATCACTCACTGACAGTTCCTTCCCTTTCATTAACGTGCTCATAGTATCTTTCTTTCTTTCTTCTCTTATTTTTTTTTACGTCTTTTTCATTTTTTAAATCTTTTTCTCAATTATCCCTTGTCTCACTTCTTCTTTTCCTTGAGTTTAGCTTGTTCCTTTTTCTTCTTGTCCTAGTTGGTTTGGTGCATGGCAAACCTGCAGTGTTTAAAACAACAACATGCCCATTTCCCAAAGCTCTGTTTCCTGCCTTTATGAGCCGACTGGTGTTTTTTTTCTCTATCGTTATTAGCGGAGTGGAGCGAGGGTCCGCGGGGGAGCTTCCAGATGAAGCGCATCGACGTGCTGACTCAGGCTCAGCAAGCTCCAGGCCTCTTTATCAGCGTGACAGGATCAATGGAGTCATCCCAGTTCTGCACGAGGAGCACTGTATCACACCAACGAAAATACCAGGCTCACTAACTTCCTGCTTTTTGATCAACATTACGGGCAGAGGATCAGTGGAGGATCAGTGGAGCACCACACAGCAGCCCACAACACTGTAGTACTTGGCGAGTTGCTCTTTAGGAGTTGAGATGAAGCCAATGATCGCAAACGTGGCTTCTCTCATAGTGAGCATCGGAGCAGCAGGGACCCTGTGTCTCTGAGGAAATGTACCGGAGCTAAGCTAACAGATTTACCACTACAGCTAGTTCATCATGTCTGAATCAGACTTCAGTGCACCTTTCTCATATAAATGGCATTCACCAAAGATAAATAATATTTAAAACAAAACAAGATTGCGATGCCTGCGAGATTCTTTGAACAACCTTGTAACAAAATGACTCGTCATTCATTTTGGATAAGTAACACGGATGTCCATGATCATTTCCGTTTTGCCTCACTTATGAATGATTTAAAAGTTGAAAATTCCCAGGAACCAAAATGTAGGCTTGTCTTGCAAAAGTTTGTACACCCAGAGGACAAAGCAATTGAATTTTAATGGGTGAGGTGGGGGCACTTAAAAAAATAAATCAACCAATCAGAATTAAGAATTCAACAGTGCTGTGGTATAAGAGTAACAAGGAAATAAGAAGAAGAAGAATGTGTGTGTTGTGTCTTGATTTGCTACATGTAGGTGACTAAACAGGCTTTATCACCAATACACAACACCCTTATGGTGTGTGTGTGTGTGTGTGTGTGTGTGTGTGTGTGTGTGTGTGTGTTTGTGTGTGTGTGGGTGGATGTATGTAGGAGGAGAGATCCTCACCCTCAGCAGGGAGTGGCATGACCACTGTTATCTCTGACTCAGACAGATGGACCTTTCTGGAAGTTTATAAAGTCTCTCTCTATATCTCTCTTGATCACAGTGGTGTGGGGGGGGAGGCAGGATAAGAGGCTTAAGATAAAACTGCTTTAAGGGCTTCCTGTGACCTAGAAAGGTTGAAGAGAGAGCGTGAGATGGAGAGAGAGGGAGAGCGAGATGGAGAGAGGGGAATCAACATGACAGCACTATGCCAGTATGAAGCCTTCGCTAAAGTGATGAGTGCCACAGAATAAAGCTGTGTGTCCTTGATGGAAACTCAAGTGTGGAAGTCTGGAAGCATGCAGTCGGTGGAGCGTTTACATTTTGCATGACATGTCCCATCACGTCCCATCCGCTTGAAATAACATCTTGCATCCTTCCTCTCTGATTTCATACAACATCCCCAGCACCAATGGGAAAATGAAGATATCTGAAGCAGCAATATCTATCGTCTTGTCATTCACCCCCTGATCGTCACATGATCTCGTTTTCATATAAGTGTGTTCATATAAGATGATCCACATGATCTAAGACAAATTATAAACAGATTTAAAAAGTGTTGTTATTTTTAACAAAAACAGGGTGAAGTTTTCTGCGAGGAAATGTTTATTTAGCATTTATGGAAGGAGTCTCCAGTGTCAGAGCACTGTAACAGGTTTAAACCATGGGAAAGTCATCAGGAAGGAGGACCGCATGCTTTCCAGTGTCTCGGGTATCTCACAAGCTGGTGGTGAGAGAAAGACCGTTTAAACAGCTGGGGCCAAACATTTACAACACCTAGGCTAAAGTTTTTCACAACTCAGGTTACTATGCATTTCTTTTTACACGTCAACTACGGCCTCTACTTTGTTCAGAGGTCATTTTAAAAACAATGGATTAGAGATGTAGTTATTTCAGCTTTACTTCATTATATAAGATTTGCAGAGAGTCAAAAGTTTACATGCATCAAGTTGACAGTCTCTCTCTAAACAGTCTGGAAGATTCCAGAAATTAATGTAATGACTTTTATAAACTTCTGATTGGCCAATTGTCATAATTAAGAGTTAAATGGGTGCACACATGTGGCTGTATTTAAAATCACTGCTTTTTTGCCCTTGATATCATGGGAAAATCCAAGCAACTCAGCCCTCAGAAAAAAAATGTTGACCTCCACAAGTCCAGTTCCTCCTAAAGACCAATTTCCAAACAACTGAAGGTACCATGAACATCTGTACAAACAACTGTATGCAAATATAAAAATCTAGGGACTACACAGACATCAGGAAAGACTTAAACAAAGGAACTGCTGAAGGAGCTGGAGGCATCAGGTACCAAAGTATGTATATCCGCTATTAAGAGAGTCCTACATCACTGTGGCCTGAAAGGTTATCGCATAAAGAAGAAGCCACTACTTCAAGACTTAAGTGTGCAGGTGAGCACCAGCCTTTTGGAGGAGTGTTCTCTGGCCAGATGAAGCAAAACATTGAACTGTTTGGCCATAATGATCAGTGCTATGTATGGAGGAAAATGTGTGAGGCTTTTAATCTGAAGAACACCATCCCAACTGTGAAGCATGGGGGTGGCAGCATCATGCTGGGAGAGTTGTTTTGCTGGAAAAGGGACTGGTCATAGATGGCATCATGAGGAAGGAGGAATGTCTAGAAATACTGAAGCAAAACCTCAAGACATCAGCCATAAAGTTAAAGCTTGCTCGCAACTGGGTCTTCAAGCAGGACAATCATCCTAAGCAAACTTCCAAAGCTGTAACAAAACAGCTTAACAACAACAAAGTGAAAGAATTGGAGTGCCCATCACAAAGCTCTGACCTGAATCCCACAGAACATTTGTGAACTGAACTGAAAAAGTGTGTCTGAGCAAGGAGGCCCACAAACCTGGCCGAGTTACACCAGTTCTGTCAGAAGGACCAGCGAAATATTTCATATCGTTCCACTTCACAGACAATTCCAACATGGGGGAGGAGTTTGCCCAAAGCAGAGGCAGAGTCTCATTTACATGCGATTCTGATTTCGAATTATAAAAGTCATAATTCGTATTAACATCGCCTCATTGAACCGCTTTCCCACATGTTTTCTTTCCTCACCCTGACAGATCAGCGTCAACGACTAGGGCGTGGAATTGTGTGAAATGTGTGGGCTAAAAAGGTGAGAACTGGGAGTGATCCAGCAGTGACTTCAGGCCTCGTCTCCGGCTTGCTCGGCCATCTGTCTGCCATCTGTGGATGACTGGAATATTACAGGGTTATTTTTCATTTTATTACAAATTCACCTCTGAAAATCAGTCTTTACATTCAGCGTTTCATCAAGAACACATTTCGCTCAATTTTGTCCCAGTCAGCCATTTTCTCTAACAGTTTATGATGAAAAGGTTTACAAAATGGCTGAAAAAACACTTTCTTATTCTTGCGTCCGTGCTGAGATGGGATGTCGTATGCGCAGTTTGGGATGAAAATATAAGATTTTTATGTCACACTTACTTTTGCACCATTTTTTGCTTCTTCCTCTAGACTGTTTTACAGCACTTTGAGCTGCATTATGATGCGCTATATAAAATATATGTAAATAAATAAATAACTGCCAAGTAAGCAGACTGATAGACAGACAAACAGCCAAAACAACAACAACAACAACAATAACAAAGAAACAGTGAGAATATGATTCATATATTAATTTAATATTAATTCATAAATTAATTTTAAAAATTAGTTTAAAAAATCTTGAAAACAAGAATAAAATGGGGTCAGTGACGTGGACTTTTTAACACAAGGTCCTGTAATGCTAAGTGTTTAAGAGATAATTGCGAAAGTTTATGCTATGAAAAGACAAGAAGGATTTGAACAATATTTCAGCGCACAGAAAAAAAAGAAAGGAAGCCTCCATGTAAAAATAGAGGGCAGGAAAACTAATTAGTACGTTTTGTGCCTGCCTACTTGAAGCTATAAGAGCACGCAGACGTCTCTGCTAATCTCGTGTGATTGTGCGATGGGAGGATGCCTTGGAGCAGCTCATTAGCGACGATGCTAGCATACAGCCTTGTAACCAAAGCTCTCTCACCCTGCAAAGCTAAATCTAGCCCTTAATCTCTTTAATGAGGCTGGAGAATTAAGTGACTCTGTCATATTTATTGGATATCAAACAGTATACATTATCGTAAAAAGGAAAAACAAAAACACAGGCTTGTACGTTAACAACACTGCGCTGTGGTTTTCCTGCATGTTGTCATTGAAGTGATTAAAGTGGAACAATTTCCAGCCTGTGTATAAAACATGTAACACAGTAATCTGAGCGTTCCTCAGTAAAAACAGATCTCATGCTAGCTACATGATTAGTTAATGCAGGTTATATTCTCGATTCTGCTTGATCAGCGGTTTCTCAGTAACATGACAAGCATTGACAGAGATTTTTTGGTCTTATTAACTTCAGGAAAAAGAAAAAAGTTATGAACAACACTTTGAGTGAGCCGTAAGATTAGCGCATGAGCGCTTGGTCAGCTTATCCTTCAAACTCTGTGTATGTTTTCTTTACAGGAGAGTGCAGGGAAATTTAAAAAAAAAAAAAACATCAGCATTATTTGCATAGCAAATTAAAAGCATGATGCACACTAAGATTTCATAACCTCAATTTAGTAACTCATGGCCTCAAGTAACTATGTGGATACCATATGATCAAATAAAATGCAAAGTAATAGGATGTGCTGGATCAAGTGCTAGTTTATAAGCTGCAGGGTGGAAGCCATTTTGTTCAGTTATAAACAGAATTTGCAGTGATTAATATGATCTTTACAGCTAAAACTATTCATGTAGCAACAAACTGGCAATATACTCAATTTTTCAATATTTGCCGTCATCTCATTGTTTCAGAAATCATTGTACTTGCCTTTTCTACGTTTCAGTCTCTTGATTTTATGTTATGTAATGTTACATCTGGCAACAACAATAACAACAACAAAACCCACACTATATTCAGTCTTGTTCAGTCCGCATTTTCTATCCCTGATTTGTGTGTGTGTGTGTGTGTGTGTGAGTTTTTGAAAAATCCCATCTCAAATATTTCCACTTAAGAAAAATCTCTGAGGTATAAAGTACACGCAAATGACTCGGATAACCTGAACAGACAGCACAGAAAATAGACTTGAGCAGGTGCGTAACCCGACTCTGAATACCTGTAACTTTCCCCACTTCAATACTGACACAACTTTAGGAATTACGCATGTTTGTAATGAAAAATCTCTCAGTTTATGATGAAACTATAAACTATATACTATAAACACGGCCTGCTCAAAATGGTGTTGCCTGCGCTCTGGTCTACTATTTTAAATTGCAAGATTTTCATGAGGATGTCCAGGGTCATCTCATCTGAAATCCCTGTGGAAATCCCGGCTATAGCCGAGAGAGCGAGCGTCAGATGGAGATCAGCGTCGCCTCGCTGTTTCTGGGTGATCGAGCTTGGCTGGACTGAAGGGATGAAAGTGGGTCAGACTGGAACCGACGGCACAAACCAGCACGCTGTGACTTGCCCCAATTTCCATACACTAAGCCCATCCCTCCATGTACTAATATAGATGACTCTTTGGTAAGACCTAAGGTGCAGCACGTTTATCTATGACTGGAGCTACAGCTATAAGCAAACACACACACACACACACACACTTTGGTATTAAACATACAGCCGATATCGCGAAGTCAATGCAAGCGTCAGCCAGATGCTTTGAAAGTGCACTGGGGACCATTTGGGGAATTTAGACTCCGGCTTCATTTCACATCCTTTCATCATCGACTTTGTTGATGTCCTCAAAGCACAATCAGCAACTACATTTCCATTACTCGGGGGAGCTGAACTAGATATCACTGGACTGACACGATATACATGTTTCTTACAAACAGATAAATATTTTAAACAATCTGCAGACGGATTTGCTCACGTTTCTTTTTCAGCATCTCTATTTTCCAATCATTTATTTTTTTTTCCAGCCCTGAAAGCACAGCGATGTGCAGTGATGTGATGTGATGCGATGTGATGTGTTCACACATTGCTGTTTCATCAACGGCTGTAGAATCCTCCATTCTGACTGGTCAGAAGGTGTTGATTAACTCCAATCTATAAACGGATAAAAAAGTAAACAATGCCCTTTAATTAATCAAGTGCAATAATGTAAGAGGAATCAAACACAAGAATGATCAGCTAACAGTGACTCCGCTTCATCACACCACCATATCGTTGATTATTTTCCTACAACAGCACCACCCCGGTGTGTTATTCCATATATATATCTATTTTATTGAGTCAAAGTTTAATATTCAGTATAAGCACATATAACTTATCATGAATTGTAAATATATCATGCTCTGATCCCGTACTTTGTTTATGTGTGTTGTAGAGAAGCGCTGGCAGGCAATGCAAAGAGAAAATGCCTAATAAATCCTTCAATTACTTTAGAGTGCTCTTAGCCTTGAGAGTGACTGCGCAAAAAGAAGCGAGAAGAAGATTGCTTTTAATGAGCTATTATGAGACCTGAGATGAATTTCTTCATGCATCAAGCAGCAGATGATAATGACAAAACATGAGAAAAATGGCACAGAGAATGTTCTGCAGCTCAAACCGAGTTTGTTTGTTTTTTAAACCTGCTGAACCGAACCTTAACTGATTCTAAAATAAGTGTATCTCTGCTGTGGGTACAAACACTCTGACAAACTGATGAAAAAATCATTAGCAGTGCGTCTGCTAGCTGTCAGTTAGATGGTTATGCAAGGAAATCTGATGACATAGCTGTCGAAAGTATTGCTTGCAATGCTTCAATAGGAACGAGAGTGATTGCTGGGGTGCCATTTGTTTTGCACTGATGTTTCATTTACAGATATGTACATTTAAGGGTAAGATTTTTTTTTTTTTCAACAACCTCTATGCATATTTCAGATAAAAAAATAAATAAATAAATAAAAAATAGAAAGCAGCATTTTTGCTTGCTACACTTTACATGAAATGTAAAATAAAAATTAAACATCTCCTACTTGAAACATCTTTTTCCATAATTCGTGCATTATAGGTGAAAAAAATGGCCATTTTAGTGCCAATCACTCAACTGTGTGCGAAATATTGTACGCAACAGGAAGTGGCGTCATCCGAAATGATCCTAATGATCGTGGGAAGAAGAAAAGTCTCTCGTTCTATTTTCTTTATTTTTCAGTGAGACTGTGATGCTGCCTGACAAGGTCACGTTGAAAGTTCAACCCTGTTATAGATTATATACTGAAAGTAAAATATTAAAGTTAAAAATCAGCATTTTATAGAAATTATTAGAATGTCCTTAATGTCGTTATGTCATTAGCATGGATGATAGTTAGCTACATTTAGAGTATTTTAATAATTCTAAAAAAAAAAAGAAAGATAGAACTTAATCCTGTTACCTGAACAGGAACTTCAACAGGAAGTTGCATCATCTAAAATTTCTTGAAGATCATGCAAAGAAGAATGGATGCTAATTACTCACAAATTGCTATTTCTGTGCTAAAAGCTCAGCCCTGTTGCCCATTTAAGAACAACATGGTGCCATTTCAGCAGTTTCATCAGACGCTGCTCTTCTCAGCAACTTGTTGCTAGCAAGAGCTTTGTGGTCATTACAAATTCGGTGTCATCATGACTAACACTCCATGAAAAGATTTCATTTCCACCAAAAAAGCATGCAGGAGTAAAGTCGGTCCGTCTGAGCCACCAGACAAGTGGACTAATGAACGTTTCTGTCGAGTTCCACCAAACGCTTTCGGCTCTGGAAGTGGAGAGGATTTCAGAGGCTCAGGAAGGCTGGCGCTGCGCTGGCTTTTGAATATATCCTGACAGCCAATTATAAATAAAGTCTCCCATTCAAAGGGAGCTAATGATGAGCTTCAGCCTGGGTGACTTAAGTCACGACTTCAGATTATGGATTGTAGAGAAGAGAGCGAGGTGAAGATGTTTCACATTTGCATTAGCCATATCAAGTAAGAAAAGATAATTTGTAACTGTCCCTTTCCTGGTCATTGGGGAGGTACCACCAAGGGCAGATCTCCTTAGTACTTTAGTATGTATCCTTCATCTGGAAGTTTGGATGTAGTGTACCACTCCAAGTCAAGGATTAATTAACCACAGAGCTGACTGGGCTGGTGCCCCTGGCTCGCTAGTGAAACTGAAAGGTGGAGACTATTCGGTCCTGAAATCGTTTTCCTGTGGTGTAAAACTTACTAACTGTTACAAAGTGCTGACACTGGAGACTCCTTCCATAAATGTTAAACGAATCCTTACAGAAAGCTTCACCAGATCCAGTTTTTAATCAAGTTCTGCTGTGTAAGTTATTAAAGAAACAAGCTCATTAATATAAAGTCTGTGATTGACAGAGCTGCTGTTATAGAAGATTAATCAACACCTTTTTGTCCAATCAGAATGCAGAATGCAGAATTCAACAACACTGCGGTTTTATAGACGGCATTGGTTCATTAGTGTTAGGAACTTTTGTGGACCTGACAGTGCCGTACTGGTGGATGTTTACTCCAGTGACAACAGACATGACAGGAGACTTGGCAAGAGCGATATTGTAACCTAATGGTTCGTCGAATATCAGGCAGATGCCACCCTCCTCCTCTCCTCTTCCTCTAGCCAGGAACTCATTAGCGCAGAGAGACAGGAAGAGATGTCAACGCCTTCAGAGACGAAGAAAGTAATCCGGGACAGGCGGAGAGCGGAGTGTGGGTGTACCACAGCGGAGGAGCTGAAGGTCCGTGTGCAGGATCGTCAGGTTTAATCGCACTGCGCTGAAACTGCGTGGCGTCTGCGGGTTTCCTGTTCTTCTTCTGATGTGTGTAACCTGATGGCAAATACTCCAGTGGAAGCTTACCATGGGCTTTGTCTTATTTCACGCTTACAATGGGTTACCTATTCTATGTCCAGGCTGCTCTGACTCAGGAGTTCTAATGCACAAGATTTGCCTGGATACACTACATAAGAAATAACAAATAACACTAACAAATAATCAATGATGCAGTGGTGCGGAGTTACAGCATGAACCATGAACTGTTTTATTCTTCCTGTACGAAACCAATTATCCAACAATTACGTATTATTTTATTTTACGAATGAACAACGTTGTAGTTATTATCCATTTATAGTTAATGTTTAACATTGTGAAGCATATGTCAAACAAGTTTTCTTACACTACAGCAGTTATAAAAAGTCATTCCCTCACCAGCCTCTCTTTTTTTTTTATTTCTCTTGAAGTTAATAAGAAACTGAAAAGTGCAAAGCCCTCCATCCTGACACTGGAGACTCCTTCGTAAAAATGTTGAATAAACATCTCCTCACGAAGACAAACAATTATACTTTTCCTTTGCTAAATATCACATTTTTTAAAGAAAAATCTATTTATTATCAGTCTTATGCGGAGCGTCCGCCGTACAAGCCCTTGCGTACGTCGCTACGTACGATATAGAATATTTATTTATATTGTTTATAGAAACGATAAAGTATTAGAACAAGCATATTAATGTACTCTAAACGTGATTTTTAGCTACATTATTGTCAGAGCTACTGTTACAGGAAATGATTCAACAACTTCTAGCCAATCAGAATTAAGAATTCAAGAGCGCTGTAACAACAGTTTCATGAATTATACGAATGTTTCACGAACTTTCAGTAGCTGGTGTTAACACACTGACGACTGGGGATCACATATAGTTGAATGCAAAAAAAAAATAATAATAAAATCTCAAAAAAATGAAATAGATTCATAGATGTTCCTTAATTTATCACAGGTAACAAAACAATGCTTGATACGATATTATTAGGGCAAAATAATCAACAATCTATTAATATACGTATCCATGAAAGTGATCTCCGTTGTAATAAGAGGATGAAATATTTAAGGCTAATCCATCCATACAGCGGTTATTCTGAGACTGCGACTGCTGATGGATGGTCAGCCTGCTAGAGAGCCGTCGGTCCCTCAGAGACGAGGAGGTGAAGTTTAGCTCACTGAGAAGGCTGCGGCCAATCAGAGGCAATCAGCGCCTCGCCACAGGGGAGCGTGGGTACTCTGATCCTGACAAGAGTGGGAGCGCAGGAAGTGACTCAGGATGGCTTATATGTCACAAAAACAGAAACAGCTAGCTCCAAGAACGACATTGTGACATGTGTGGGCTTTTCAATTCTCCTGTTTTTATTCAGGACTATCATATAAGTATATATATATATATATATATATATATATATATATATATATATATATATATAAGCAAGAACTTATTAACAGTAGAGCTAAAGTAGAGCTCAGGTATTTACAAGGTTCACTTTTGGCTTTACCAAAACAACAATACATTACGGTGAAATTATTATAAAATTGAAATCTGAAATATCTGCTTTATCGGTTTTCAGGATGCTTTGCTAAAGCAAATCCACGGACATAATTACAGTGTAATCTACATAACTGTACGAATATTAGGCTCGTTATTCAAATGTGTGTGTGTGTGTGTGTGTGTACCACAGAGCATTTTATTCCTGAACCTGAACTTTCCACTGACATTAGTAAGGTTTTGAGGTATTGGGGTTTGGATTGAAGTGATTAATGAAGATGAATTGAAACATTTTGCTATAATTTTTGTATGACTGCCATGTTGTATACTGATAAACTTGCAAATGATAATGCTACAGTTTGTCAGAGAATGCTCCAAATTGTTAAATCACAAGTCGGGAAAGGTTTGTTATAGCAACGGCTCATTGACAGGGACGCTAAAAATGTGTGTTGCAATAATAATAATAATAATAATAATAATAATAATAATAATAATAATAATATATTTGGGTTGTGATCACCATTATAACAAAATTATAACAACAACAACATTTTGTCGACTGGGGAACCGATATGAAGTACTTCGGTGACTCTATTTAATTTTTGTCCTATCCTGGATTTTACTTGACCTGAGGGACACCAACTGGAAAACATTCACTTCAATTCACATAAACCAAAACGTTCGTCATGGTGGCGTGTTAAGTTCAAGATCTGATCACATTTAAAGGATGTAGTGAAGATGGAGGTGCTTGTTGTTTACACTTTAGCTCTAAAGCCACACAGGTCTGTGGGAGAGAGTACATGGGGTCGGCTTCCTGGAGAAAGATTAAAGGCGAGGACAGGTATATTTGTTCGAGGTCGATGTTGTCCACGTCACCTGAGGGCATGCTGTGCTCACGCTGAGTGCCGAGTGTCAAATACAAAAATGTCTTTTAGACTACGTTGCAAGCTTCAAGCTTCATATAAGTCAGATTTTTTTGTATCTTGGCAGTTTAAAATAACAGCAAGTGGCAAATATCAAACCCAAATATCTCCCAAAAGTTCTTGTTGTCTTGCACACTACTCGGTTTCAGTAAGTTCCTTCGTCGAAACGAACTTAACTAAGTGGTTTATGGTTCTTTTAGTGGTTTGAATTTGCGAATGTGTTGTCACTGCACTCATTTCACTTACATTGGAGGAAAAAAGCCACATGAATTCCGATCTGCTCTTATTCATGTTGCATAGCTACTCTTTGCGTGTAGGCTGCAGATCTCCTCGCTCAGTCCACCTCTCCTGAGACACCGACCCTCTTTCAACTTCCAAGAAATGGCATCATTATGTTTGAGAAATTCAAAATGGCTGACAGTGTACACTGGAAGAGTTGAACTAGCCAAGCATGTATCGATGCCGTTCACTTTACCTAGACTTTAGTTTATTTGCGAGTCACTATACATACGACGTCATATTCGGTACATTTATTACAGTTTAGAAATACAACACATTCATACGCTTGTGGAATTAGCTCTATTTACATTAGCTGATGTTAGCGACGTTATTAATGCAGCTTGGGGTTGGAGTGCTGAAAGGAGAACGCGGGACACAGGGCTGGAAGATTAGCAGATATAATGAGATAAGGGTTGTACTTAATCATTAGGAGAGAGAGCGTATATTTTAATTCGATTATTTCTTGCTGCTAAATGCAAGAGTGACAATTAGCACCAAGAGTGACAATGAGCAACATGCTAATCCCGGTTAAATCCTAGTCAATATGAGGATTGCGATATATATTTTATTCATATCTTTTTCCCAATTCTTCTGCTTTACTTTACACTTTCTAAGGTGTAACATATATCGCCTTCAAGATAATCAAAATCTTTTTTTGACTGATTATAACATTAAGGTCATAGACTACATTAAGCCACTTAATACTGTAATGTAACCCAATGCCCTTGATAAATCCAATCAGATCTGGAGAATTAATCAGATAATATGGATCCCATGCTACGCGCTCGGCCCTCTTCTAATATCTCATAACGTAAGAAATGAGATTAGATGGTACGAGCCGCATTACACAGAGGCTTTGGCTTTCTTTAAAATGATAGATATTGATGTGGTGTAAGAGTTGGGGCCGTCCATGAAACATATCAGTCATTACAGGGAACCAATTTAATAATAAGATTCGACTGGGTATCTGTCTACATCAGGACACTTACCAGATTGAGCAGCTTTTGCTACTCAAGCATAATTATATTGAAAAATATGGTTTATTATTGAAAAAAGTCCGAACATTGAAAGAGATGCTTAAAAGTTTCCAGTGAGAAAAAGCAAACCATTAAAGTTAAACTCGATTCTTGAATCTGATTGGTCAGAAAGTGTTCATAGGTGAATTGACTCATTGGTTGCTAAATTTTTAAAGGAAAAAAAAACTCCTGCAACTAAATTTGTCAGATAAAATTTGATTTATTTATTTATTTATTTTTTTTCAAAATTGCTGTCAAGTATCATAGAGCTCAAAATAGTGATGGGGCCTGACACGTGTGAGGATCATTTTCAGTAAACCTTGTTTACTCGGTGCTGGCAGTGAGTTAGCCTGATATTATCTGTCCATGGTCTATGAAATATGGATTTGTTTCCAGCCTTTAGGGACCCTCTCAGAAAAGAGAGCATTTAAGTTTCCGGAGAAACAGAATGTTTCGGACAAGGGTCCTTCATCAGCTTTGACGGGAAACTGCTTCTGAAGAAAGTTTCCGAAGAATTTCACCTTGCACATCTGATGATCTGATGAAGGTCTTTTATCCGAGATGTTCCACACAGTGGATGCCTACATAATGAATCTGTTGCACTCTTGACTATTTGCCAGTCTCAGTGCAGCATGCCTCGGGTATATCTATAACCTGTCAGTCTGAATCACAGCAACATTAGCCAATCGTGCGCGTAGACAATCGTGAGATCGTGCATGCAGAAGAGGGCAGATAGCACTTTCCTCTGAGTGTGTTACGCCGCTCTGTGACACAGCGTGAGCAGCAGATTGAGCAGATGAGCAGCAGAGGTTGGCTTCACATATCTTAGATGAAGCATGTTAGTTATTTTTTTAATTTCAGATATAAAATGTATTAATACTGTATTCCTATACATGACCAATAAAAGTGATATTTAAAGGAGGTCCAAATTTACCTTTTTTAACTACTACAAAACCATCTAAATAACCTGAATATGTGTTTTTAACACAGGAGACAAGAACATACTCGAGACGTTTGTAAGGACTTTAGGAAACAGTGTTTTTAGGTAGAATATTTGAAAGTAAACCAAACCATCTTTGTTTATTTTAAAACTAGGTTGTTCGCTTTTAAATGGGTTAATAAGGCCTCATCTCCTTGAAGGACATGATGCGAGTTTTTCACGGAGGCAGTGCTGTACTGACCCGATATACTTTTCTGTTGCTCCGTGATGAATGACTCGGTGATGTAACACAGACCTGTGCCAAGGTTTTTTTTTGTCTTTTTTTTTTTGCTGGTTGAGGTTTTTTTTTCCATTAAGGTATCCGTGAGATAATGCACGACATGAGCTTTTTCATAGTGTTCTAAAATACCACACTTGACCTCTCTCTCTCTCTCCAAACTGTATGTAATATAAACATTTATTCATTGAATTAATTAGTTTATCTTCATTTACTGTGTTGGCACGAATGCAGGAACATCCAATGCTAAAAGCTTTAATTTCATTGCTTTAAAAGTTAAGGGGTAAAGCTTATGGATTTATGTGATGACATTAAATTTAAAAAATGGTAGATTGTAGATAGTTGCAAGTGAAAAAAAATTAACTACTGATTACAGTATGTTATGGACTTAGAAGGCAAAAGAATAATGTGTATTAAAAATCAGTCAAAATCAGTGCAAGACAATGAAGCACACTGTTGCCAAATATGGGCGTAAAAGCCATGTTAATGAGAGAAGTCAAAGGACTTTGGCTAGACTGGTTCGAACTGACAGGAAGACTACAGTAACTCGAATAATCACTCTTTACAAAAGTGCTGAGCAGAAAAGCATCACACAACACATCAAACATTGAGGCAGATGCACTACAATCTGGACTACAAAGATGTGGTGTGGAAACTGTTTTGGTGAGGGAAAAACTTCACGTGATCTGATGGATTCCGATTGCTGCAGATATTGGGGTGAGAATTTGGCAAACAGCATGAATTCACGGACCCACCCTGCCTCGTGTCAACAGTTCAGGCTGCTGGTGGTGATGTAATAGCATGGGGAATATTTTCTTGGCACCATAATATAAATCGAGCATGTCACAAAGTCATCTCAAACTGGTTCCATGAACATGTCTGAATCCAGGAGAGTGTCTGTGGGACATGGGAGATTCACGGCATGAATGTTCAGCAATTATGTGATGCGATCACATCAAGATGGACCAGAATCTCAAAGGCATGTTTCGTACACCTTGAGGAATCCATACCATGAAGAATTGAGGCTGTTTTGAGAGCAAACAGAGTCATACTCAGTATTAATATTGGGTTCATTAAAAAATACATAAATAAAGTGAGTCTATGGTGGTCTATGTATGGTGGCTTTAGACTAGCCTGTTGCTAAAATGAGTCCTAGTGTTCTTTGATAGAAAGGTAGTCATTTGTTGACCTACATTTTGATCCACTGGTGTGCTCTGTCTTATATTAAAAAAATCAGTGAATGCTGACCTAGATTAGCCTTACATATATATCAAATGTCACATAGCTCAAAAGAGTGTTGGAGCGCATGTCCTTGTGACACCCTCAAGGCTAATTTCCAAAGAACCTTATTAGCTCTCTACTGGCAGTCGCTTAGCCTGTCATTATCTGTTGGTTGAAGAAATATGAATTTATTTTAAGCCTCTAGAGACTCTTGTGGGAATAAGGGCAGAAATAATGAAGGCTTTTTAATGTCGTTGGCGTAATCGGCTTGATCCCTGGCTCGCCTCCAGCGAGCTCGAAGCATTACCCATGAATTAAGTATAAATCACCTCGAATTTGGAGCTAAAGCCTAAAACCAACTGGGTTTGGACTCAGGAGCTGTAATGATCATACGAAAGTAAAAGATAATACAAAAATGATGATAGCATAAGTGTAGTTTATAGAAGGATATCCTAATCGCATAGTAGAGAGGGAAGGGAAGAAGAGAAAATACATCAACAGCGACAGGTGGTGTGATGGACCTGATGCGAAGTGGAGTTACTGTTACCACCCTGAACATGTTATTATCCAATAACAGCACAGAATGACATATGTTTTTTATCCATTTATAGTTACATTTAATGTTGTGGAACATCCGCAAATCAGGTTAGTTCCTAGTTAGTTATCACTTATGCTATAGCAGCTGTAAACTGTCGCTCCATCACTGGAATTTAAAAGAAAATTCAACTTGTTGCCAAGAAAGCGCAAATCCTGAAGACTTTCCTGTGGTGGAAAACATTCATAAATTTAAACAAACACCTCCATCCTGAACTTGTGAGTCAACCATGTCAATAATAATAATGTTAAACAACAACATGTTCCACCATACAAGTCCCCATGAAGGAGCGGTTACTATAGAAATGATAGAAGAGCTGCGCTTTAACCATTTTTACAGTTAAATTCTCTAAGTGCAGTGCTATCTGCAGGTAAATGAAGATGAATATGGAGCCACAGGAAAAGCAGGTGAAACCTCATTAGGCTTTGTGTAATTAGATTACATCGTTACAGTCACTCTGTAATGGACCCTAATTACATAATAACGATAGCGACATAAATCACGAGTCAGCCAAGGATCTTGGAGTGTAATGGAATAATGTTTTGTTTGTGTGCAACGTTCGAGTCAAACCGAAACAGAAACACATTTTTCTTTCCATAATGTGACTTAATATCGTTAATGATAGCTACAGGAGGGGAAGCAGTCAGAAGATGTCAGCTGTCTTTTAAGTTTATAACTTGACACGTTGTACGAGATCCCAATAGATAGATGGTAGTATTGTATAACAGACCACAGATTACATGAAGATCCTCTAACGATAGACCTACGATTAAAGCAAGTGACCTACGTTCTGCTTACGTCGTCACTCAGCTTGATCCGTGAATCAGCTCATGCAGAAAATGGTGTCACATAAACACAAACAGTTCTTGAGATTTTTCTGCCCATCAGCATGTTTTGTTTATGTCTTTCATTATCATATTTGTAGCTATCCTGTGAGTTGCGTGTCCTCCTCTGCTGCTCTCCTATTGGGGGCTTTTAGACATGTCAAAGACTGTTACAATCAGAATAAAGTCATTCTGGTCAACACTTGATTTCATCTTTTTTGGTTGCTGTGATTCAGCCACGTCGACATCCTGCGGGTTTCAGAGTCTTATTTCGAAGTCGCTGTATGCAAATCTAACACTAACCAGATTTTCATATTCTGACGCGGCCTGTCCTCAGCATGCTCACCTCGTCTCTCTTGGAAGTCTAATTGGATGCCAAACAATTTCAAATCACGGCGAGAGACGCAGTTTGGAATGAAAACGTATTGATTTTGTCAAGCTTTTGCTAACTCTCTCTCTCTCTCTCTCTCTCTCTCTTTCTCTCTACATTCCTTTTTCAGTTGACAGAGGCTTTTTTGTCCTCTTTTGCACTCAAGCAGACTTCAATCGATACCAATTGAGATCGGTTTTGTCCGACCGTCCCTTGCTTGAGCCGGGGCCATCCCAAACGTCTCGTCGGTCATCAATCTTAGCACGTAAGCGTCACGTTGAGTCTCTTTAAAGGGCTTGATGTTATCAAAATGAGCCCCGGTGCTTTTCTGCTGTCCTTATTGATGAACATGGAGGATTTCTGCACCTAATGCACTATCGTGGAATGGGAACTTGTCATTTGGGTTTCGTTTGTATTATTTAAGTAGCATTTCACTGCTTTTTAAAAAAAATTCTCTGATTTATCTACACACATTTTGTCTTCTCACAGTGACACCATGGATAGGCAACTTTGCATGAATGATGATTGGAAAGAAGTAAAAAAAAAAAAGTTTTTGACAGTAACATGTACATCATGGCATAAAATATAAACTATAATGAAAGCTGCCTTCCTGCAATATGTTCACATTTGGAGTCGCTCCCATCTGGCAGCTTTTAGATTTTCCCAAGGGCTGGGGAAAAAAAAATTAAAAGTTTGTACAAAAGTTTAGTTCCTAAATCATTGAACATTTATGTTTAGCTTGTATGTAGCACCGTGGTCCTGCGAGACACGACATTTCGACTTGATGACTGGGATATCGGATGTAAAAAATAAAACTCTGTTATAAGAAAATGATCCACAGTGTCATGTGGTTTTATTTGTTATTTTATACCACAGCAATTTTCCCAACACTAGAAATGTATTTATTTTAAAAACTCCAAAAACGTAGCCAATCAGCTAACACGTGTTTGGTGTTCGAGGTTGCTAATGTAGCTAAACAGTAAAGTTTTATGATCCATAATTGACGATACTTGTGTTGTTTATTATGACAACACACACTTCGTAGCACATCTAGTCTAGTTTGACAGTTTATACACACTGGACCCTAATTACATAATAACGATAGCGACATAACTCACGAGTCAGCCATGGATCTTGGAGCGTAATGGAATAATGTTTTGCTTGTGCGTAACGTTCAAGTCGGAATTCAGGACAAAAAGGGACACACATTTTTCTTTCCATAATGTGATAAATTTCTGAGCGATAAAGATAAGATAAGACACTTTATTCGTCCCGAGGGAAATTCTTGTGCCAGAGGTTGCTCGAACAGATACTTCACTACAAGGTAGGAATAAAAGACAATATAGTAATGAACGAAGTAGTTAAAATAACCGCAGTGCATAATAGAATAGCAAAAAAAGTGAGATGTAGTAGAGTGAAAAGTAGAAAGTGACACCCTATTTTTTTTTTTTTTTTGAAGTACAAACTTGGTTATAGATTTTTATTTCATGACTTCTACATTATTGATTCAGTACAAAAACATTTTAGATTCCAGATATTAGTTTTCAGGCGCAGAATGAAGCGTTACAGTAAAATGTTTGTGTGTCAGTAAAGAAAGCAGCAGATTGCGTAAGATAAGAGACACTTTTCAGATAAAAA
>CM074948.1:24504856-24515845 GCA_037577455.1 Pangasius macronema | reverse complement strand
TGAACCATTCTTTCACAATTTTAACCCTGATGAATCTTGGCAGTGTCGTCCTGGAATATGGCCATGATACGTCTTTCCAAATTTATTAAAAAACTAAAAAGCTACACACTTCATCTTTTAAGATTAAAAGAACTGTTGCCAAATATATAACATGCTAGAAATATTATAATCACTCTGATAATGATCCATTCATAGACTCTTATGTATTTGCCTATTAAAATCCAAACAGAGACTTTTTTTTTTTGGCCGGGCCGTGTAATATGGGCACTATTCAATATATATATATATATATATATATATATATTTATATAAACACAGCAATGTACAGCATGAAACTCAACAATGTGGTTCTGGGTCAAAATGATTTGAAATGATGGAGTAGGTCACATAGAAATGTTGCTTTCTACTGACATTCAGTGTTATTTATTTATTTTTTTAATAGGACAATAATCCAGCCTTCCTATACGTCCAGTTCATGAGTGTAAAACCTCATTATCTGTAGTGGATGTAGCAGATTGCTCAGAATTTCCTAGCGTCAAAGACGTACACATCTTTTCATCTAGATTTAATGCAGTCTTCCTCAGTTAGTGGTGCGTAATTAGTCAGTTCAAATACCAACACTGCCTCTGATGCCTTCTTCATTCGTCAGCTTCAGCTGGGGATCAAAAACGCAGCGTTCGCCCAAAAAGCGGGCATCTGGTGGCTTTATGTAAGAGGCCGAGGAGGACCCGCTATGTTGGGTCTTTCTTCCCACTCTGCCAGAATATTCTGCTTCTGACGCCTGTAAAGAGACTTCACTAATTACCTTGTTGGCTGACTCTACAAAAATAAGCAAATGATGTATCAGGGGTATCATTATAGCTGACTGGAAGAGTCTTCGAAGGAAGTTCAATAAGTCCCAAACTAGAATACAGTTTATTTAGCATTCAATTTTAAGAATTAGCTGGTATGAGAATCATTTGGAAAAAAATGTGAATAAAGTTCAAATGAAATGAAGTGTAATGTTAGCTACCATTTCTGTAGCATGTCGCTATAGGATTTAGCTAACTATGTTGATTTATGTAGGGTGCTATGCCACTTTAATCTAAAAGCTTACTTGCTAGTAGGATAGCTTATACCAGTGCAAAAAGGTATAATGTTTTCTTTTATAGCAAACCCAAGGACACCCCAAGTGTTTTACTTCGTAAAGCAAAACTTCTTCTACATAGCAGTTATTTCATCCACTTTCCGTTCAAAAAAAGTGAGGGCTTTTTGAAGTTCTTAACGCTAACAGAGCCATCTCTCAGCACGCTGCCCTTTCATGGGTATTTTAAAGTGATTGAAAGCTTAAAGATGTGCTCTTAAAAACACAGATGGTTGTGCTCTAAATCGAGACGCTAGTTTTCATGGAAATCAAGCAAACGCTTTCTTGCTCTCAAAGTTACTTGTCAATTACAGGCATAGCCATAAGTTGGTTTCTTTGCCATCAGCAAAGTGGCAGGTAGAAAGTGTTGACGAGCCGGGAAAAGTGGATGAGACGTCCCTATAAAGTACATTTATCACGCTTGATAAACGCACTTTCGATGTATGACTGCCGTTAAGACACCCAACAGATTTCCTGCACAAGAAGCTGAGATGGAGAGGAGATGAGCTCCTGTTATACGCAACGTCACAAAACTATTTTAGGTCACACAGAAATGACCGCACCAGGGGTCACCAGGACTGGCCTAATCATCCACTTCAAACCTATGCTCATAGAAATCAGGGTCTGTGAGAAGTCATGTGCCCGGTAGGCTCGGTCAGTAATCCATCCCTGCCTGTAATTTAGCGCTAGAGGTCATATTTTTCAGTGCTAAACAATCATGGACCTCTCAGTAGCACGCTCTCTGTGTCATTGTCCACTGCGCCAAATGTCTTCTCATCAGCTCCTCACCTTGCTTGTTAAAATGAACTCGAATAAGAACTAATACATCAAACAAAGTAATCTAAATGCAGCTTGTCATGTTACAGAGAAAAAAAATGGCGAAATGTAAACTCCTCTGTCCTGAAAACCTTCCGACCAATCAGAATCGAGAATTCAACAGCGGTGTGGTAGAAATTGTAACCACCAGATGAGTTTTTTGGGATCTGATTACCGCTTCTCCAATCTCCAGTATCTCTGTATCTCTGTAAAGGCGTTAGAAAAGCATTTAAGAAAATGAAAGAGTTTTCTATTTTAATGTATTTCAATAACTGAACGTTTGCTCGAGTAAGGAATTTGAGTACTTCATCATTTCTGACTATTTCAGGCTAAGTAAGAAAATTGTGATTTTTTTTTATATATAGAAATCATTGAATAAATATTTTCAGACAGGAGTGTTTAAGTGTATTGTGCATTGCTTGGATATTATACCTGTGTATTATGTATTATAGACTGTGCTGTGAAGTAGAAAGGATCGCACCTGCACCTTGTTAGTCTCGCCGTCTTCCAGATATTGATTTTGACGCCTCTGACGAGCCTGGCTGATTTGATTGACAGCAGCGTTTGGGGTGAAATGAGGGCCTGGGTTTGGCAGAGCAAGTCTGGCTTTGAATGCTGATGCATATTTGATATAGCTTGGATCCACACTGTAGGCTCGAGTACAACGGGCCGGGCACTCTGGTTTAGTGGAATGCGATTAATAAATAAAAGACAGGCAACTTTCTCTCCTCTGCAGAGCTCACGCTGCTGGGCGGCCTGAGAGAGGAATGTAGCGAGCTGGAAATTGAGTAAATGAGGCCATTTGGGGGATGCATTGTGAAATTCTAGAGTAGCGATCAGCATTATTATCACAGTGAGCCAGAGTAACACTCAATATCTCGTAATACACTGTTGTTTTTCACACTTGTGCACATTTTTTCTCATCAAATGGTTTACTGAGGTGTTGTCCACATAGCAGCTCTGAATCTGGACTTTTTATTTTGTAAAAGCTCAGAGGCCCAGGAGAACAGCCAGAGTGGTTCAAGCTGACTGGAAGGCTAGGATAACGCAAATAACCACTCGTTACAACTGTGCTAAGCAGAAAGGCATCTCAGCACTTGCTGAATTTTGAGCCTAATTTGCTACAACATGAAAACCACATCCACACCTGGACAGTTTAATGATTGGGAAAACGTTGCCTGATCTGATGAATCTTGATTCGTGTTGGGTCAGAATTTGGCATCAACAGCACATGAATGAAACCATAGACCTAACCTACCTTGTGTCAACAGTTCAGGCTAATGGTGGTGAGGAACACTTTCTTGGCACACGTTGGGCGCTATATTAATCTTGATTCATCTATATTATCAATCTAGCATTGTTTGAACGCGTATTGAGTATTGTTGCTGACCACGTGAGCTTTACAGTGCCTACTTCTGGCACAATAACCACACCATGTCACAAATTCATCTCAAACCAGTTCCATGTACATGACAATGTCTGGTGCGTGTATATTCCAGTATTTCAATAACTTTGTATACACCCACCTGACAGACTGACACACGTCTCTATTTTCTTGAACACTTGTCCCCCCGGCAACGTCCCCTCATTTTCACGTCACTCGTGTGTCAGTATCTAATTGAGTGTCTGTGTGTGTGCTGTCAGTCTCATATCCTGACACTGACACTAGCATCTATTACAGGAAGTGTTCTGGCACCCATGGCTCAAAAAAATTGGTTTCTCTCCTTATAATACGGTCAGCACCAAGAAAAAAAAAATCCTCATACACCACAAATCTGGCAAATGAAAATTTTGGGGAAAGAATTGTACATTAATTTTTTTTTGTTCATTTTCTCCACGTACCTTCAAGCACCTCTGGCATGGTGCGATGCTGACGCTCAGCCGTACGTAACCAGGATCAAAAATTTATGTGTGGTCTCAATTAATTATTAAGCAAAGACTCAAAAGAAGAATCACTACAAGTGGCAAGGTAGCCTTTGTTTCCCTCCTGCAACAAGACGACTTCAAACAACAAGGCTGGGGATAGATCGATTATTTAATATTTGGCTTTTAATTTCTTTCTCTGCCTCTATTTTTTCATTTGTACTTATGAGTCATTATTTGTCATTCAAAAATACACCATATGACCAGGCTTCTTTTTTGATGAGTCACTCAGCATATGAATCAGGAATGATTGACATTTGCGCGAGTGACGCGTAAGTGAACTCTCCGATATGACCTGACCACCACGAAGCTCCGCCTCCTTCACTCTATTTTATATTAGTAATATTTTGAGTTTGTTAATGTGAAATTAAATCTGACAGTGTATATGTACATTCAGCTTTGCAAAGATTAGACAAATATACACGTAGTTAACATCCGTTAGTATATTTAAAATGGATGCAAAAATTTTTCATTTTCCAACCTGAAAGTGCCGTTTTTGCCATTTTCGAGCTGGAATTTCTAAATATACTAAAATATACTGTATATTTGTCTAATGTTGGCTAAACATTCCTTATTTAGCTGAACAGAAACAAGGACACAACACCAGCACTTCTTTCAAGCTGGAAAATCGATGTTCTTCTTCTGGCCTGGTTTACTTCCCATGTGGTAAAACCCACCAGTCGTTCTTTTCCAGTACTGACAAGGTCTAAATCGGGTTAAACCTCCAAAGAGCTATTTAGCCTGGTTAGTTTGGGCATGTTAACGCTACAAGGTGTTCCGGTTTGAGTTTGAGGTTTTCCGATATATCTAAGTCATTGGCAGGCTGTGAGTTTGGATCTCGGCAATTTCACAGCCATTATGTTTTCCTTTTGCTTAGTGGATGCGTCCAATGCTAGTAAAAGACGTAAACCAACAGCAGGACCGTTTCTGCTCTCGTCCAACTCACAGGCCTACAAACCCCCATCATGGGTGCTATTCTGAAACTGGAAAGAGAGGTAACATGGTAAATTGGGATTTTTTTGGGGGGGTTGATCCATTGGTTGATTGAGTCTACAGATGCCCGATGTGGGTCAGGTGAAACGCCTGCGACGAGCATCAATCAGGCCTTTCATTTGGAAAACGACTGCCTCTCTGTGTGCCTCTGTTAGACGAATCCTCCATTATTGATCAAACCAAACACATCCACCAGTCACACCCCTGTTGTTTTCCCCAAACGGGACGAGGGCAGGATGGTGCTTCAAACATATGTCAGGCTTGTGTACTGCTTTCTGGCAGAAAAAACACTCGATTCCAGTCACAAGCATAGATTGTAACACTGTAAACGTCCCTGTGGCAGCGTTATGGAGCTGACTATCATATGTTTGCTATACAAAACCTCTGTTCTTGGGCATTATTGTTGGCTAAAGGTGTAGTACTCAGTCTGTTGTGTATTTTTTGACACAAATTAAGGCCTAGTGTTTGCCAAAGTGGCCAGATTAATAGCGATTCTTTGCTTTAAAAAGTAAAAACTTGTTATCTTTAAATAATGTCAGAGAATATATAGCGCTTGTGTTGCTCTGAAGCACTGCACTCTGCTGCCATCTAGAGGCTTTAATTCAAAAACACATGAAACAAATGCACAATATACTGTAAATATCTATTCCAGATACATTCAATATTTGAAGTAAAAGAAAAAAAAAGAAGAGAGATGTATATCCTGCTATATACATATATTTAGTTTCCTAAATAGCTGAAGCATGGATGTCTCACGTTGAAACTGGAAAAGAAACACAAGCAGAGTGAAAAATGAACGAGTTGCTATAATGTCAAATCAGAATAAAAGTTTTTTTGCATAAAAAATGCGAACTTACACAGAAAGGAACTCCCACTCCACTTTTTTTAATGCTCAAAGAACATGAAGTCCTAACAAACAAAGCAGAGTCAATAGTCAGGTGGAGGAAAAAGTGACTTGAGATTTTTGAACATAATTAACTAATTTTACAGAATTAACAGGACAAAGAAAGGCTTACGATGAGAAAGCAGGCTCCGAGAAGCACAGCCTTGATCTTCACATCCAGGTTCAGAGGGAATTTGATCCCGAAATTGTCTGCATCTGTGAAAGCCTCTGTCAAGAAGCCTGTCCACTGCTTACTGATGCGGCCCACAGACTCTTTTTCATCCAATGACAAAACCTGAGGTAAAAAAAAAAAGAAAAAGAAAAGAAAGGGAGGGTAATTTCTGTACAACATGACAATTGTATGCTTGAAATCACTTGCTAGCTCTTACATTCAAACTAGCAAGCACTGCTAGCATGCTACGTGCACTGCTAGCTACTAGCTTCACTAGATTAGCAGAGTAAGCTTACTAGCCACTCACCAGCAGCATCAAAGATCGTTTGGAAGGCTACTTCCTTCCAAACTTTATTGTTTTCTTCATAATGACTTTATACACATTGAATGAGAGGTTGCATATGACAAGATATACATTTTGAGTCCGTGTTTTTTTTTCCATTTTTAAGCAGGAAATAACTGCAGGTAGGAACTAATGTCGAGAGCGGGGAACTGAAGAAACGTCGGACCACACGCTCCACAGGATTGGTGCGAAGAACCATTTAGGAAACAAATCTGCTTGTCTAGTTGGTACATTAAGAATATACAATGTGTATTCATAGAAAAAAAATATGGTCAGACAAAGACAATGACATATCTGTTCAACACAATGGGCCCGATGTGTGTAGAGTGATTTATACTTGTGACACAAAGAAAAGGCTTATGGGTAAGCGTCACTCATTGCGTTCATTTTCATGAAGAGTGCAAATGTTAACCAGAGGGGTTCCAATGTTCTCAAAAAGAGCTCTACCTCGAAATTCACATCGGAACAGCATTTAAAGGTGCAGCAGGGTCCCACGATCTTCAGAACGTCCTGCTTCATCTNTTCATCTCGTTTTGAACGGTGTACTTGGGTAAGTAAGGGTGCCACGTCTGAACCACGTACCCGATAGGAGTGCCCGGTGGAGACTGCACCTCCAGCTGGAAGTGGAAAAAAAAAAGTTTCATTAGTTTTGATGAAATAAATGGCATTTTTCAAGCAGTGAACAGAGAAAAACATCACCATTAGAAATGTCAATACATACATCAATACATTTTCTTTAATAGATCAATTTTTGCACAAGAATGCAATAACTGTAAAATAATTTTGTGTTTGAGTTTGATGATAGGTTAACAATTAACAGTTCATCCCAGTGAGAGGATTGGTTGAGCACAACCAATCATAGAAGTGGGAATGTACTAGGAATTTTATTCCTATCTCAAAAGTTTTGAAATCAAAGGGAAATTGAAGTGTGATAAATACAATGATAAAACCAGTACTGAAATGCAGCAATGCTGCAGTACCTCTTGCAGACAGCAGGGGTAAAAGCAGCTGCTGCAGCGCAGAGGACGTGTGAGCGTAAGCACCTCCTGGCCCCCGTTGTCCTGGACGTGGAGGACGAAGGAGCGAAGCCGTCCGCAGCAGTTCCGGTTGCAGCAGTCGTTCTCCTCAGCCACGAAGAAGACCTGCTGCCCGAGTGAGTTCCTCACCAGGTACTTGTTGTTGGTCTCCCATCCTAAAAGAACTTCATTGCAGAGCAAAGTTTTGTTTTCATTAGCTGTACAGCAGAAGCTGCAGTAGGACCTCAATAATGAAAAAAAAAGTCGATACGCTATGATACCTTACTTATTCTATAAGCTACTATCTAGTGAATTTTTGATTAATCGAGTTCAGAGTCGATAACACAGAGTTTTCTAGTGTACAGTCTAGAATCTTGTTTTGTTCAACTGCGTTTGATACAACAGGTGTGTTTTCTGTCCCCGTTGTCACAGACGAACACATAAGAGCTAAAATCATGTCCGCTGCCCCTCCCCTACTCATAAACTAAACGCTCAAAGCGCAAGCACGGGGCAGCGTGATTCCTGTCCCAGTGGGCCTCTTTTTATTAGCGTTGTTGCAGTTCCCATTTCTGACCACTAGGTGCAATCATAAGTCTATGGAGTTAAATGGGGCAATAAGCACACTCCCTGACAATTGCGCAACATCTAGAAAGGTTAGTGAATCCACCAGCTTGGAAAATCGGCTTATATCTGTCAAATAAACATTCACTCAAAAGAGGAAATTAGTATTTCATCAGAATGTATGGCGATATGAATGAATGAGGACTTTTGTTGAATGGCTGATCTATTTGACCCTATGGACCAGCTCCATTTTGTGGGATTATTTGTTAATGGATACATGATTTATTCATTGTAAGATCAATTATGTGATCAGTAATGTGATTTCTGTAACTGTTCTTGGTTTGCTCATGCCTATTCTTTGGGTTAGGATGTTTTGTGCTTGCTCCTATCTTAGCCTTAGGTATTATCTGTACGATCTAGAGCTATTGCACGTATCTATCAGTATAAAAGCCAGCCGTGTCCAGCTGTAGTTCTCCTGCATGCAATAAACCATCTCTTTTATTATATAATGGCTCTCGGTCTCCTGATTTTTCAGTCATCTTATTTCTGATGAACCTTTTTTATTTTGATGGTCATTCAGAAAGAAGCTCCATTACGTGCCTTGGGGGAATTTGAATTCAGCTGAACGACGCTGTACGGTGGCTACCGAAATGTCTGTTTGACTTTTGATCGTATTAACCTCGTGCTGGAAGTGTCCTTTTATAGTTCTAGCTCTATTGTTGCGTCCCCTCGCAGCTTGAGAACAGTTGGTCCAGCTTCAGGGTTGTTCAGTGGGTAACGTTGTTCGTGTTTGTGACAGGCTTTGGAGTTTCTTAAGGATTTTTTTTTTGTCATGCTAACTATTTGACAAAGAAAGGTAAAACCACTCACCTTCAGCCAGCTCCACTTTCTGGGTAATCAGAAGCAGGTCGGTCTGATCCCCATAAAGAGAACAATCACATTAAAACACCCATATTTTATGGTGTCAGGTGACACAGTTCATATCAAAAGTACACCAGAAGCTCACAGATCTACCTCAGTCTTCACGTATTCTTTTTAATAACATCCCATCTCACCTGTGTTAAGCACTCAAGCCCAAGAGGACACCCAGATGGTCTCATCTCCAGACCGTGAGGAGCCATGCCGCCTGCAAATATGGCTTATTTATATATAAATTAAGCTTTTAATAGTCTTAACAAATCATTGGTCAGAAAATGAGCAGGAATTAATCAAACGCAGATGCAAACGAGCTCCTGCGCCATCATTTGCTCGTTTATTTTTGCTACGTTACTGTTTGGGGAAAAGCTAGAAACAAAAGTCTTCTTGTACGCAAAGGTAACATGATAATGATTAAAATGTTTGATGTAAAATTCAAACACATGTCTGGAGCTGACACTGAGCTGAAACCCACTTACCAGCTTTATCCATGACTGATTTCCTTCTGATGACACAAAACCAGAAATGCAGGTGTGTGTGTGTGTGTGTAGAGGCTGGTCAAGAAGATAGCTCGCAAAATGTGTGGTTACGGTATAATACTGTAATAATACTGTGACCCTTCTCATAGATTGTATCGATGGATGTGTGTGTGTGTGTGTGTGTGACACACACACACACGTACACACACGCACACACACGTACACACACGTACACACACGTACACAGACACACCCACGAGGGTGAGTTCAAGAATATCAAGTAAACCGTTAGGAAGTTTTTTTTCCCCCATATACCCGTCATGAATAATTTATTCGACATATGTATGATTTATATATGACGTACTACTGCAAAAAAAATCAAATGACTGTACATGATGTACATGTCCAGCTGTTTGTATGTGAATCTTTTTCACACGTGGTTGGGTCATTTGGAGACGGCGTGGTTCAGGTTAACTGGAACATCCTTAAAATACAATACAGTTATTGCTTAAATGTTGGTTATGTATTTTAAAAATATATATATGCAGTGAATTATGGCATGTTACATAAGCCTTAAATTTAATATACAGTCAATTTCACTCAGTCTGTTGTATTCATACAATGCCAGAACATGTCGATGATGAATTTGGATGAGATTTATTCTAAGATTTAAAAGTGTGTTTTTGCTGATGTCGTTAATAAGTATGCTACAAATGAATGATGTTTTGAACATGTAATTGTGAATGTACCATTTGTGTCGCAAATTACCAAGCGTGTTATTTAAAAATAATCGACTTTCAGCTTTCAGCAATTCAGAAAGAACGACTTGAATCAACAAGTGTCCAAATACATCTGGATTCACCCTCTGTATACACATCCAGCGCTGTGCAGAAGTCTCAGGTGCATGCAAAGAAATGCTGTCGAGCAAAGACGCCTTCAAAAATAATGAAATGAAATGTTTCTACATTTAAAAAAAAAATACTATAAAGAGCAGTAAACAGCAATAAATGAAATAAAGAAAAATCTTAAAGTATAACCAAGTTTGTACTTAAAAAAAAAAAAAAAAAAAGGTGCCAAGACTTTTTCACACTATATAACTATATACATACAGTCAGCTCCATAAGTATTTGGACAGTGACACGATTTCGGTCATTTTGAGCCTGGGAAAATGGATTGAATGGCTGAACAGTTAATGTTTTTATTTATTTATTTATTTATTTTTATTTATGTCCTTGAATTAAAGCTGAAAGTCTACACTTCAGTCACATCTTGATTGCGTCATTTCAAATTGATTGTGGTGGTGTACAGAGGCAAAAATCACGAAGATCGTGTCGCTGTCCAAATACTTATGGACCTTGACTGTATATGTACATATACATACGTAAATCATATAAATATATATACAATGCATCGCAATCCAGAATCCAGCAGCGCTGCCATACTGTGTGTCTACATGAAGAGGCTAGAAGACACAGGACAACTGATTCTTTTTTCTTTATTGTGTGTTTTCTTTTTGTTGTTGTTGTTACATGCATTGAGAATAATCACGAAAATATATGAAAATAAACAACAGACAAAAAATATATATAGTTTTTAAGTGTAACTTTTGCTACAGCTACTGTTATTAGTGACGTGCACCTGGATTCATACGCCGGAGATGCAGCTTCATCGTATTCCCTCGTACTTTTCAATTAAGCGAGAAAATTTTCATTTTCATTCAAAATGGAATTTTCATTCAAAAATACACAATATTACCAAAAGTATT
>CM074948.1:24469506-24493414 GCA_037577455.1 Pangasius macronema | reverse complement strand
AAGTGGCTATGAAATCATAGAGGACACCCATTAAACAAATGGTACACACGTACAAGAAGCACGCACACACACACACATACACACACACACAAATGTGAAATGATCCACCACCCAGATATCTGCTCTGTGGTGCTTCATGGATGGATTTGGTAGAAAAGTGTAAGAACTGAAGAACAGCAGTGACACTTATCGTTAATGGTGAGTGTGGTCCAGGAATTGACTCAAAGGTTTGATGAGTGTGAAAATGTTAAAAAAAAAAAGAAAAACAAAGTATAAGAAATGATGAATGGGAGTAGCATTTCGAGCTGACCGTGTGCTTTCTAGTTTTCGTGACGTTTTTCTGTTCTCACGCTTGCCACACGTTTATCCAAAGACGCACGGGTTCTGCTTCCTGAGTTTTGGTTCCTTTCAATGTTTCTTCCTGTTTTTTTTTGTTTTGTTTTTTTTAAACACTGGGGCTTGGACTCAGATTTCTTAATTCTTTAAAATTTATAAATTTTTAAATTCAATTTCGGTTCCTTTTTTTTTTTTTTTTTTTGCACAAAGCCATTCTCTTTTGTAGTACACATGCATGGGAATTTTTTAATTTCAGTTCTTGTTTTTTTATTTTTTTGTATTTTTTATTTCTTGCAACCGTCATTGTGACAAAGCAGCGTGACAGACATCTGAGTCCAGGCCCCCGGACTCAAGGGAGCCAAAAGTGCCAATGGGAGTGTCAATAATTTAATAAACATATATATATGCAGGGCTACAATTATAGGATTAAATAAAGAATGCTCCATGATATTTCTTTTATTAATATTACTGATGTCAGCCCTGTTTTGGTGAATGCTCAAAAAACATGAAATCCTGTCAAAAAAAAAGAAAGAAAGAAAGAAAACATTAGTTTCTCCTACCGTACACCGTGTACATTAATATCCACATTAACACACACTTACAATGAGGAAACAAGCAGCCAGTACAACAGCCTTGATTTTAACATCCAGGTCCATGGGAAACTGCACGCCGAAACGATCTGCGTCCGTAAACATTTCAATGTCCAAGCCTGCCCATTGTTTGCTTATCCTACCGACTTCTGAAGCCTCGTCCAGGGACGTGACCTACCGGGAAAAAAATACCAAGTAATGATTAGGTTATTGGCTGTGCATCATATACATAATCAAGTGAATTTATATATAGTTTTCAACATATAAAATGCTAATTATGGTTCCTGCTCTTTCCTGCGATTAACTCTTTTACTAAATTAGGTATTCAGGCTACACCCTGAATGAAAAAAAAAACAATGAAAACATTACAGGAGGGTCTTCGAGAATCAGAAAATAAATAAATAAATAAATAAATAAATAAATAAATAAATAAACTGAAAATGGCAAAAAGCCTAAAAAATATCTCATGGATCTCAAAATGCCTAAAGAAAATCTTATAATGCAAAAAGGAAATCGCAAATTGCCAAAATAAATTCTGAAATGCCAAAAGAAAATCTCAAAATGGCAAAAGAATATCTAGTAATGGCAAAATCAATAATGCAAAAAATAAATAAATAAATAAAACATCTCAAAATGCCAAAGGACAATTTCAGAAATGCCTAAAGAAAATCTCAAAAATCTCAAAAAAAATGCCAAAGAAAAGCTTGAAATGCCAAAAGATCAGCTCAAAATGGCAAAAGAAAGTCTCCCAGTGCAAAAAGAAAATCTAGAAACGGCAAAATAAATAATGCCAAAAAGAAGGGAAAAAAAAAAACCCTCAAAACGCCAGAATGCCTAAAGAAAATCTCAAAATGCAAAAAAAAAATCTGCTAATTCCAAAATAAAATCTTAATGCCAGAAAAAAAAAAGAAAGAAATCTCAAAATAGCAGAATAAAACCTGGGAGATAAGCTAGCAGGTGAATCGTACACAGCGGTAAATGCAGGAAAAGCAGCGCAGCACAGCGCAGACGTGGACTTTAAAGCCCTTGGTGTGATGTATTACGGTAACGTGGCAGTTTACAGTCTGCACACAGAACCTTAAAAATGACGTCGGAGCAGCAGTCACAGTCACAGAAAGGCCCAACGATCCGCAGCACGGCTCTCTTCCTCTCATCCTGAATGGTGAACTTGGGGAGGTACGGGTGCCAGTCCTGCGTCACGTACCCAATGGCAGAGCCACGAGGGGCCTGGACCTCCAGCTGAAACACACGGTGTACTTCATATGGAGTTATAAATAACGATTCTGTACAAAACTGTCTACATAACATTATGAGGGTTTATATTTTAAAACATTAGTGTAGCATTGTGAGGCGTTACTCTTCAGGCTTTGCTAAAAAGGACATTAGTGAGAACGGTTCACATCCTGGATTAGAGAGAGGGAAATGAGTGCGTCAGGAGAGGAAGGGGGATCGGGAACTACCTTCAGGAAACAGGAAGAGGTTTTAAGGACCTGTGCGTTAGGCATGGATTAGATTTTAATGATCTTACTCTTTTACATCATCAAAAATTCACAAAAAGTCAGCTGTACGTACTGCTTGAAGCTTTGATTTTGTTGATACCTTGATATTTTTTTTTAGATTTTGCAGACTTCATAAAGTCCTCATTCACAACTTAAATTCCATTAAAATACCAATGACGTCTTTGGAGCGGCCGACAATTTTAAATAATGTCACTGCTTGGCAGCTACATGTTGTAGCTGATGTTCCAGTGATTTGCTCATGTGTTCACAGTCCCGTTTAGAGTTACTATTGCACCTAGTGGTCAAAAATGGGAACTGCAACAAGTGCTAAATAGAGGCCCACTGGGACAGGAATCACGCTGCCCCATGCTCACGTATTATGAACATTTTCAATGGAGCAGAAGGGTTGCCAGGTACAGCTATTACACCAAAAGTGGATAGTTTAAAAATACTTCACAGCCACCAGGATGTTTTACAGCAAATAAATCAAACAGTGCACTCTCAGTTTCAGAATCGGTCATTTCATTTAAGCTACATCTGCCAGGTCATCCACGTGCGTGCATTTTGAAAAGTAGTATGTCCTTAAAGGGTGTAATATGATGATGTATTTATTTTCATTGTGCAGCCAAAAAAATGTAAAAAAAACAAAAAAAACAAAAAAAACATTTAAACTGGAAATGTAATTTGTAGCCTGGGTAAGGCTGTTAACTGAAGTGCAGTTTGCTGAATTTTTATCAGTTTAACAGAACTAATAAAATAGCCTAAAAATAGTCCTGAATCAGTTGACTATGTTGGCTTTGACTATGGAAAATATGAGTAGTCGAATCCTTTTTTTTTTTTTTTTTTTTAATTACTCGTTGCATAGTAAAAACGTGCCATCTTAATTAAGGCCACCTCTTCACGCACCTCCTGTAGGCAGCACGGAAACCAGCAGCTGCTGCACTTCAAAGGCCGTGTGAGAGTGAGCACTTCCTGTCCCATGTTGTCCTGGAAGCGGATGACGAAAGGGCGCGCAGAACCGCAAACTATCCGCGTGCAGAAGTCACTCTCTTCGAAGGCAAGCCACAACTGCTGTCCCAGGCTGTTTTTCACAGCGTACTGGTTGTTGGTCTCCCAACCCAAAACAGCTTAGAGAGAAAAAAAAAAACAGAGAAATAAAAGTTTCACTTCTGCATATGGTGTGAGTTTAGTAATTAAATTAAGAAGAGTTTTGTTCTCTACCTTCGATTAGTTCCACTTTCTGATGGACAAGGAGCTGGTCAACCTGAGTGGGATAGTGTAATTAACCTTTCATGTTTTTTTTTTTTTAATTATTATTTAATAATGTATGCAGGAAAGCTCCAACAAGAAACTGGAGGACATTCAGATATGTTATTAAAAGAAATACAATTTTAAAAATCTTAATTCTTAAACAGACTACAGGTGCACACTCAACAGAACGTTTATTAGGTTTATTAGGTTTCACGGATATTTCTTTAATTTGTGATGCTATAAAACATGAAGTAAGGAATAACACGCTGGGGGACGTGCTGTTTTAGGAACACAGAAAAGAACAGCACCTCCTGAAGTGCTTTATTCCACTTATACCACACCAATTTGCAGACAGTTACAATGTTTAATTTATTGATGGACATGTAGTTTTTATCCATTTATAGTTACGTTTAATGTCATGAAATGTCTGCGCTGCTTGAGCGTTGTTCCAGTGAGATTATGACTTCATATAGTCGCTCACCTGGGTTAAGTACTCCAGTCCAGGCGGGCATCCTGGTGGTCTCTGAGGGACGGGAAGTACCATGGGTATCTGAGGTGGCGCATACCCTGGCGCAAAAACACGCAAATGGTGAGTGCAATCTCTGTGACTGAAGGTGCACGAAGTTGACGTAACGCTTTTTAAACGTACCTGGTGGAAAGGCCAACGTTGCAGGTACCTGAGGGGGCACAAAACCTGCAGGGACGGAATACTGAACTTTAAACATGTCAGTGCTGACTGTCTGAGAAAGAGCTGCTGTGAGGATCGGTGCTGTAAGCTTGTGGTAGAAAGGGTACATTATTCGAAGGGTACATCCAGATAAATTTTGTCGCCTGGTCTTTTTCCACTCTTCAACTGTCCAGGTCGGGTGACTCCGAGCCCACTGTAGCGTCAGATTCATGTTCTTGGCTGACAGGGGTGGAATCCGATGGTTTCTTCTGCTGTTGTCAGACATCCGCCTCAATTTGACATAATGTATGTTCAGGGATGCTTTTCTGCTCACCACGGTTGTAAAGAGTCGTAATTTGAGTTACCGTAGCCTTCCTGTCAGCTCAAACCAGTCTGGCCATTTTCCTCCGGCCAACTCGTTTCAGCGCACAGATCCGACGTTCACTGGATGTTCACTGTGTAAATTAGAGACTGCTGTGCATGCAATCCGCAGATCATCAGATGTTTTGTGCCAAGTTCCGAAGCAAGGCTTTTACCACAAAGCCAAAAACTTCCCCACCAAAATAATGGTATTGTAGGGTCTTTTAAAATGTCAACCAAAAAAAACACATATTAATAAATATATATATTTAAAATGCAAAAGTAAGAAGAATTAGGCAGAGTTGAAGATATTGCAAAAGAGAACATTCAATATACTGTACACTCCTGGGGGAAAAAGAAAGAAAGAAAGAAAAAAGACAAAATATTAAGCTTTTAATGGTCTTAACAAATCATTGGTCAGGAAATTAGAAGGAATTAAACAAATACTATAGATCTCTCCCTGCTCTACCAATCCTCTGGGCTGCATCAGGTGTGGCAGATACCAAATAATCACGAACCTTTTAAGAAAAAAACATCTCGGTAGATATTTTTGGAAAATTTTGTACACCCAGACGTGTCAGTTTGAATTTTATGTCACACATTTTAACCATCATTATGATTTTACCTTTGCGTACAATCAGACTATATGAGGGAATGTCCTTGTATCTAGCTTTTCCCCAAAACAGTTCACTGCAGCAAAAGGAAATGAGTGACACAGGAGCTCTCTAGAGTGCCTTTGTTCAATTCCTGTTCATGTTCTGACCAATGATTGGTTGCTAAGACAATTAAAAGCTTTAATGAAACAGGAAGAACAAACACCGAATGTGAAGGAAAGACCAAACAAGTTCACACCAATACCAAAGTGTTTCATTGGATTTAGAATATTCCCTATTGACAAATGGAGGAAGCGTCGTAGGCAGGAGCCAGCACTTTAATCCAGGGCTGCACAAGTCAGGTGATCCACCACCCAGGAGACGATGCTTCATGGTTACAATGTCAAACTGTCTTACTTGCGAATGAAGAATTACACCATTGGCACCTATTTTGGTAGCTTTGTCAATCTGTACTTACTGGACTATTTTTTTTAATGACAGGTGTCCATTTGGCTTCACATTGGTGCATAAACCCATAATCAAAACCTTAGTCCATAATAACTCATCTAATGGCAGGAAGTTCAGCAAGATCATTGATGGATCAGCATAAACGGACAAATACTATTAACACCTCACTCACCCGGAATCATGGGTATGGTGCCTGGAGGGCAGGGAAGTTCTCCTGATGGATCAAATATAGAAGGGTTAAGGAAGGCAATCGAGTTTTATGGAAATGTGACTGCAGTTTCTCTTTCCTGGTGAATGGTGTTGTAGGTACGAATATGTTGACCAGTATCAATCATGAACAGTTAAAACCGTATGTTCATTATGCAGTAGGTTCCTGAATTCAACAGGTCATAAACGCATGAATTAAAGAAAGAAAGAAAAAACAGTGAATTTGTGAGCTTATATTTTCCAATTCCAAGAAATTCAAAAGGTGAGGCAAACGTTTTGCAGTCATGAAACGTGTACTCAGCTGGGGCTCACATGATGTATTTTGTACGCTTTTCTGGCGACAAGCTTCAGAATCTTAAAGATCGCAATCTTGAAGACTGGCTCTCTGTACTTCTGTGTGTATGCACTACACCAGTTTCTAATTGCAATATAAACTTGTGAAAAGAATCAGGTGTACGGAGATAAACATGACCGCAGGATTATAAAAAGTCCACATTATCCAGTCTTTAATAGTTTTTCAGAAGTAAGTGGTGAGTATATACTGCTGGCTGTTTGCAGTCAGTCAACTGATCTTTTCCTGTGAATGTAAGCAGATGTAAGCAAATACTGGTTTATGTGATTAAATAACCCAAAGAAACTAATATATATTTGCTTTTTTTTTGTGCGTTGGGCTACATTTGAGGTAGGGGATAAATTGTGTAATTTTGTCAGATGGTAAGGATGTCACATCATCAAAAGTTTCTTCAAAGTCACACTATTTAGTGAGCCAGTGTCTTTTGAACTTCCAAAAATTTGACAGTAAGTCGGTGTAAGTCTGCAAGTGTATTTCCTGTAATTGTATTACAAGTAAGTCAGTGTAAGTGTATTACTAGCAAGTGTGTTTCCTGTAATTGTTCCATCGTTTCCTCTGAAAGTGATTCTAATGACAGTCTACTGAAATTCACTTGCATCCAGAATAACTGACAAGCTCTCTAACTGTTGAGAATCTAGAATCAGAGATCACTTTAAGCTACTTTGTCTCTCTAAATGGCCAAAAGACATAAGGTGTTTCAGTGGAAGTTTTATAAATACATCAATAGTTACTCTAAATATATAAGTGGATGTGGGGGGGGGGGGGTTTCTTGGACTGTATCGGGTGGTGATATCCTACCTTGTGCATACATGGTTGATGTTTAACGCTCTCCTGAATGAGAATACTGCAAAACATGAAGGACCAGCCTTGATACAAATATTCCATGGTTATAATGAAATTATGAAAATCAACTCAGCCTGAAACTTCATTGCACTGAAATCCACCTGCTGAAAGAAATGATGTGTCTCATACACTTGCGCTTCTATGAATTATTCAGAATTTTTCTCATCCTGAATTCTCAGTGGTGTCGAAGGGAGTATAGCGTTTCATTTAAAGTTGTACAAATGGAAAACCGCAAGAGACGCGTCACTTGGCGTCGAGTTAGATTTAGGATTTATATAATTTGAATTATAATTTGAGACTCAATCCAGTCTCAGGAGAAAGGGTACTAAACTGCTTTTTCTGTACCTTTAATAGCCATCTTTCAGCTGGAAACGTTTATATAATTTATCTTTAAGAAAAGATTCAAGATGTGCAACTGGACCATAATTAGCTTCAGAGTAATGTATTAAAGGTATAGCATATGCACCTTTCCATGTACAAGATACAGACTAAATGCTTGAGAGTACCACCAAAGCAACAAGCTATGTTACAGTTAAGTACCCTTCCTTCCCAGCGTGTATGAAACAGTAGCTTTCGATGCTGTTATAAGAACAACACCGACATAACTAGTCTTTTTTTTTTTAAACTAGAAAGCTTCACATAAACCAAAGGACTGGTCAAGCTCCACCTTCCTGTGCACACACTTCAATTTAACCCCTGTTAATAATCATCTTTTTTTTTTGGTCCGATATAGAAACCTACACCTGTCTCTTCCACTCGTGGCATACTTACAAGTTTCCCCTCACGGACAGTCACCGATCCCATCACTTCCAGCGTCCACATTTACATAACGAATTGTTAATTCTTCCTTCAGGACCTATTCATCCCACAGCATTTCCAAAAAAAAGAGGGGGGGGGCACCTTATATGCTACAGAACCCTCTAGAAGGCTTAATAACCTCTTCATGCAGAAAGGTTGCCAGGTGGTCACAAACACCACCACAACCCCTCAACATAGCCCCTCTTAATTTTTAATGACTGTTGCTTGACACCCGGTAACAGCTGTTGTGGGGATAGGGATCGTTGATAACGACCAGCTACAAGGCCGAATGCAATTTATTAAAAGATGAAGTAGAAGTGGTAATAATGTTTTAGAAGAAATGGTGGATTAAGTAGATGTATGGTTTTAAGTAGTAGTCAAAAAAAGGAATTTTTCGTAGTGGAAAGACGTAGCACATGAAATGGAGGAGACAGGAAGCTTTAAACACTTTAGTCTGTTTAAAAAAACAAAGTACTAAGGGACAGTTGTGGATTAATGCATCAAATGGTGACAGTGTAAGAAAAAAAGTCCAGGACTGACCCACAGGCGAGCTTTCCAATCATTACAATTTTATTGAACGACAGGTCAACAATGCTAAACAGTCAAAACCAACAATTCTCTGCAAAAAAAAAAAAAATACAAAAGGAAAAACACCAAAGCCCTAAATGCAAAAGGATATACATTCCATAGTTTCGACAGTACATGACATGAAACCGTTTGTGTTTACCTCCCGGCCACGCTCCCCATTTCTCAGATAGCCTCCGATTATGTCTTCTTTTCTACACCCGCAATGAATTCTGTCGTGGACAGTTTGCTCAGAAGGACATTGGCATACTGCATGCATACCACAACATATGCAGCAACGGACAACAAAACACTCTCCAATGAAATGCCTAGAGCAAGCAAGTGTGCTATGCAAAATAATAATAATAATAATAATTATTATAGTAATAATGATAAAAATTATAATAGTAATAGTAATAAATTCCTGGTTTATGATCCAGCTAGTCTGGCATTTGATGCACATTTTCAATCCCTGGCCATAAATCAGCATGAAATCATCATGGAACAGTTCATAAGCCATTTCATCAGCAATGTGAAAAACGCTAGCATCGACATTAAGCATCAACATTTGCCCTGAACGTCACATTTCACTTTTTTCAAATCACAGATTTCCTCATGGTATAATTTTGCTTTACCTTATAACTGGAGCCCTTGAACGGTCTATGTTCAGCAGAGGGACACAGTCAAAGGACTCCTCCTTAGGGACAACCCTAGCTGAGGACCTGATTCTACGAACTACGCCTGCAGCGTCTTCAACACTGTGAGCGAGAATGAAGGCAGCATTTTGTATTAGCGCCACATTAGCACAGGGTTTCAACCATGTCAGCATACATACGAGTACACTTCAGAAGTGGAGAAATTAGAATTGCCATAACATCTTTTTGATTAAAAAATATATATATATATTGTTTTAAAAATATCCAACTGCATGCAGCATTGGTAAAGACAGGGAATACAGTCGACAGTGCCATCGATTGCTCTAAAACAGTGACTAGCACACTAACAGTATGGATATGCATTGATCATACAGGAAACAGCATTTCAATCATGTACAGAAATCCTGAATGCATTCTGCATATTTATATATATATTATATATTATATATATGTATGCTATTTGGGAGAAAAATCACATTGCCAATGACAAAGCAATTAATACAACATTGGGCCTTGTGCAACATTTGGAGAAATTCCTTAACGAAAATGCAGCAGAAAATTTCGGATTCACATCAAGACTGAGGCACAGGTCAAACAAATTTTTGTGTCTTAGGTTAAGCTTACCTGTGTTATCGCAGCAGAACCTAAGGTGTAGGAACGACGCTGCGCATCGTGCCGCCAATCAACATTGGGTTATTCGATATATTTCGAGAGAAATCGCAAAGAAACTGAGTCGCAGGCAAAGAACTAGGACAGCCTGGAAAATGGTCACAAAGTCTGCCAACATCCGAACAACACATTTTGCACCAGTTCGAACAACTTGCCTGAAATGTTACGTGTTTCATTAACTTGGTCAAACAGTATGCAGTGGCAAAGGGAAAAAACTTGCACAACGATAGACAGTGGCACTTTAAAGAAGCTAGATGAACATTTCCTATTTTCAGGGATGGACAAATCAGTAGCCCGGGCTCCCAGGATGATTTCGTTTGTAGCTACGGTCTTCCCAAATCCTGTCACCCTTCTACTGCACTACATGCATCGCCTGAGGAAAGACGGGTTTGCGCGTTACGCATATTAACCAGCGTTCACAAATAACAGACTGAACTCGTCAGAATCAGGAGCACGTGCTCCTGCTTAGCATGATGCGTCGATGATGATGATGATGCTCTACGCTCGAAACGTTGTTAGAAGAGAATAATGACCACATTCCTTACTGCATTTTTCTTTTTTGATGGCTGCAGCATTAGCCATCACTTTTACGCCTGCTAAATTAGCTTTCTGGGTAACGAGAATCACAAAACTCGAGTCTTGACTTCCCAGTGGGCTAGAGTAGAATAGAATGATGATTTGTTCACCCCTGATTTCTAATGCAAAGACTGTTTAATTTCATGTGCTGCCCTGACTACACAATGTTAAACTTCACAGTTTGTTTGTAAATACAAAAAAAAGCTCAATTTAAGGATTAATACAGTTGAAACATTGCTTGACAAAAAACTTAACAGTCTAGGGTAAGGTCACAGGCTTTAGAGAGACTTCAGCATTTTTGATTCAGTCAATCCAAAAAAAAAACTGCAGCCCAGACATACTTACCCCAAAAACAGTAAAATTCACAATTTCAGGGTAAACAGTTCAACTTTATGCACTACACTTGGTCAGAGACAATGCATTCGCAGAGTAGAAACTGGGGCTGTCATGGGGTTTTTGGGTTTTTTTTGTTTTGGGTACTTACGGAGGGCTCATTTCAGTGGTGTGGTAACAGCTCCTCAGCCCTAAAAACACACACCTACAAGTCTACGCCAAACAGGGTGGGCAAAAAAAAATATAACGGCCACATCGGCTTTGTAAAATCGTGAGACATTTGCCAGAAAAAATATGCATTTAAGAAATCGGGAAAAGGGGCACAACTGTATAATACATGTAATAATACAAAAAACACCTCACCTGGCCTAGGAGGGGGGGAGGGGAAAAACAGCATACTAACAAAATAATAATTATAATAATAATAATAATAATAAGCAGCTTGCAGTCATTTCACATTGCTTTGACATGTTTGCTTACCGCTGTCCTAAACTGGCCTGTGAGGGGGAAAGTTCTCACATTATATGAGCAACAGGAAGTCATGGCATGGGTCGCATACCTCACCAACACCTTCCCTCAGATACACCTGTCTACTCCTACTGCCAACAAACCAGACTAGAGTCTTTCGTGTCATAGCTAAAACACCAGGAAATAAGAAATAATCTGTATAGACAGTTGGAGAGAACAAAAGAACGTCATTTTTTTAGACAGAGAGAGACTGTGGATTGTGTCCCATGTCACCCGCCCGCCCCGTACCCGCCCCAAAAAACAACACTCGAGAGGAGGAAAAAAAATAAAGTGTATATACACAGACAAAACAAGGTCAACCTTCCCACATTTTTACCGGCCCACTTACCAACACAGGAGGTTTCATTATGTTTTATTGCAAAACACAACAGGCATTTTTAAAACTGAGAGCATTTACATGGAAAAGAGAGAGAGAGAGAGAGAGAGAGCACTAGAGTACTTGTATAGACATGAGTTCTGAACTACATAAAGAGATACAGGAGCTGGAATGACCAATATTATCGCACTAAAAACAGTTCAATTTATACAAGAGAGAAAAAATTACAAAAACAAATGAGCCAAAAAAAACAAACAAAAACAAAAAAAAAAACAAAAAGAGGAGAATTCTCAATCCGGAGCCATTTTGCAATCTAGTTTAAACGCAAACCAAGGAAATTACGATCTTCATCAAGAGGCGTCTGCATCCAAACATTTAACAAAGGATTTTTTCGACAAGGTAGCATTTACTTTATGTCCGCTTCACATTACTGGCCCTGTGCAGAAGAAATACATAAGAAATACACAACATGTTAAGAGCAGAAACAGTGACTCACTACCCCGCCCCACCCCATAACCTAATTACAGAGATAAAGACGCCTGTGGAGGGGGAAAAAGAAGAGCTTGGTTAAGTCTCGTGTCGCTGGGTTGCCTGGATGCCTGATGACGCTGTGGAGGGAAAGGTTATAAAGAGAAAGGGGAACAGGGGAAGCACAAACACACAGCACAGATCACTTTATACGACGGGGGGTATGGATGTTATTAGGAGTGTACCTGCTGGGCCGGCGGTGCTGCTCCCATGGGCTGAGAAGTGCCCTGGCCGTAGTAGGCTGCTTGCTGGCGGTAATACTCAGCCCACGCGGCGCTGTAGTCCGGCTGGCCTCCGGGCTGAGAGGAGCTCGCCCCGGCCGCCTGAGGGGCTGCCTGGCCTGTGACGTGTGAAAGATGGCATGTAAGTTTCATCATCCACAGATCAGTCAAATAACAAAACCTGACACAGCAACCTTGCATGCAGGACTACAAAGCAAACTTCTATCTTCTGCTTAACGAAACAAAAGATTTGTAAGAGGGGGAACGACCCCAGCCACGTAGTCTCCAAATGGCGGGACAGAAACCCCACTAGCTTGCTCTAGGGCAGGCGTATTTACAGCAGCTCTACTGCAGAGAACTGTAACGCAGAACACAGCTGCCCGCACACGGTGCCGAATGAGAGCCGACACCGAACACTAAAACCTACATCTCTCACCTTGTTTCTTATAGTACTCCTCCCACGCTTTGGTGTAATCCTGTGGCTGCTGGCCTTGTTGACCTGAATAACCACAAAAAGATCGTCTTACTGTATTAGAAGCACGCGTTATAGGAACGACACTTAAATTCAATTACACAATTTGCTAATCCTTGGGGAGCTCGGTTACTTGGTGCACCTGAGGTCAACATATATTCTGGACAATAAAACGCAACTGAGAGCCCATAGGCTCATGATAGCTCTCTGGAAGTTAGTCGATTTACAAATCTATAATTTTGAAAATGTAACCAGGCATCTCATATGAAGATAAAGTGTGTGTGCGCTGTGGCTGTGTTTCTCTGTAAAATGTGTACTTAATGGCTGCACCCAAATACAGCCTTGTTTGATGGTGCAAACAGCAACAATGTGGAGGATGATGGGTAATTCACAGACAAGAGCCAATGCATAGAGAGCCTAGTGGACTGTTTATGTTCATTTAAGTACTATAATTGAATTTGTAATTAAGTATTAAACTAAATGCCTGATACATTACCTTCATTTATACAGTGGACAGGATTTAGTGGTGTGTGTGTGTGTGTGTATTACACTCCAAAAATATATATATACACATGTATGGCAACCTGCCTGGGGAGAGACTCTAAAATACTTGAGTCTAAACAGCAGGACTTAAGTGTAGGAAGCAAAACCTGACACACACTTGGCTCATTAAGAGCAGCCAGGAGAAGCCTCTGCTGTTCACATCCCTGCTGCTGATTAGCTTCAAGTTTCAGATAGTGTGGGGGGGAAAAATAAAATCTAAAACTACAATTTACCCATTTTCTTGTAATATTCTTCCCAGGCCTTGGTGTAATCTGCCTGTCCGCTCTGACCTGGAGCCTGCGGGTCACCTGTTAAAAACGGTGCAAACTAATTGAGAACCGTCATGCAGAAAGTCTGCGCTCGACCCAAAATTAACTAGAAGGGAAATTAACTACACATACAACTTGCTACGCTGCAGATGCTGTAGTCTTTGGACTTGATCTCTGACCTATGTAATGCAGAGGCGGGCGTTAGAAGGGAAAAGGAGGTTTACCTTGACCGTTGGCTGGAGTCGTTCCCGGGGCAGCGGCGGTGGTGGGCGTCATGGGAGCCTGGGGCTGCTGCTGGTACTGAGCGTAATACGCAGCCCACGCCGCTGCGTTAGCATCCGCCGCTGCTTTATCTGCGCATCATACACAGCGTGGCAGAAACAATTCTTTACCTCGTTCAACAATGTAATGAAAAGTAGTAAAGGCAGAAAAGGAGACTTACTGGGATCGGGTTGGCCCTGCTGCCAGTGAGGGTAGCCGTTACCCCAGCCCTGAGGTTGGTACGGCCCTGGAGGACCACTGCAACAAAAGATCCATCATAAGCACACGTTTTAGCTCGTCAACTACAAGAGTACTGATCATACACACAACTCTCTTATCATATCCCAAAAGTTGAATGTCTTACTGGGGTCCAGGGGGTCCCTGGTTGTAAGGTCCAGGATTGTAAGGTCCCATAGGTGCAGGAGGTCCAGGGGGGCCGGGGGGACCGTGCGGCGCGGGGCCTCCATGCGGCCCTGGTGGTCCATGAGGGCCACCCATAGGGCTGACGGGACCCTGAGCATGTGTACAAACCCATTAGTTACATACGAGATGAAACTCGGAACATTTTTTTATTTTTAAAATCCGATATCGTATCGTCAGGTCACTCACCCCGATCTTCTCTTCCACGAGCTGTCTGGCGTAGTCGATCTGCTGCGGAGTCCCACGTACTGTGAACATCTTTATATTGGGGTCGGCGTTGGGAGGAGGGTTCCTCTGCAACTCTATTCTGGCTCCGGACTGCTGGCTTATGCTTTTAATCGTCTCACCTCCTGCATAAGGATGGGAAGGAGGGGGAAAAAAAAAAATCACTCATTGCTTTACTGAAAGTTTAAAAAAAGTAGCAGCTAAAGATGTTTTTTGCAACAGCCTTAATGTTATAAGCCTGCAGGCTGGTTTTTAAAAAAAACAGCCTGGTATGTTGGTATTTTTCTCTAAGCAAGTGGTTTAGAATAAGACTGGTACTAAAGCAGGACTGACCCTTGCCAATAATAAGGCCGGTCTTAACGGTGGGAACAGTGAAGGAGAACTCCTGCAGGCCCCCTGGTGGCCCCATGTTCCAGTTACCATGGCCACGACCTCTGCCCCTGCCCCCGGGGCCTGGTGGACCGCCAGCCTGCACACTGCGCAGCAGGTCTGTAATGATGCTGGCTGCATGCTGCGCCCGATCAGGGGGACCCATGATCTGAGCGATCCTGTCTGGTGTGGTGCCGTCGTCTATGGATCAGGATAAAACGTACAGATCACAGGAATTAAAACCAATACCACATACGCAGCTCTTTTTAATACTAGCGTAACCCTAGAATAAACCTAAACACACCTGGTTTGAACTGAATCTTAACACCGGTGTCGTTCTGAATCTTCTTGATCATTTCGCCGTTCCTGCCGATCACAATTCCCACTGCGAAGCGCGGCACGGGAACCTCAAGGAACAGCAAACCGAAAACAAACAAATAAATAAAGTAAGCCGCACAGTATAGTAACTGCAAGCATAAACATTTCAGTTCTCCAAAATCATGACCTACATCCAAACCTTCTCCACCACCCATCCGCGATCCGTATTCGCCCCTCTGCTCTCGGAACCCCTGGTCTCTGATCAGGTCCATCACCATGTCTTTAGCTTGCTGGAAGTAAAGTGTTGGTTTAACAGATCTGGACTGAGACATTCGGACATTCAGAGCGTTAACTCTGTGTGGTGAACTTACCTGAACTTTAAAGGGATCTCCAGAAATCCTGAGCGGTTTGTCCGCCCCGGTGTTCTGAGGCCCGTCCTGAATCATGACCATCTTGACCCCGGCTCGCTCCTGCAATTCACAATGCAGATTTTTTGTGTTATAAATAAATAAATAAATACATACATACATACATACATACATACAGAACGAACAACAATTGGGTAATTCTCTCACCTGTAACTGTTTGATCGTCTCTCCCCCCTTTCCGATGACGAGGCCTGCTTTGGACGCCGGGATCATAATTTCCTGAACCGACATTCCAGGCCCGTCGTTGTGATGAAACGGAGTTGGCCTGCCCTTTTCCACGATCTCCGACAGTAACCTCTTTGCAGTTCTGTTAATAAATACAGAAAAATCTCTCATTTCTCACATCATGGTGTGTAAACTCACGTGTTGCCTTGTGTCAGTACACACACACTCACAGGATGGAGTCTGGAGAGCCTGTTAACATCACGGAGCGCTCAGGCATGCCGCCGCTGTCTGTAAGGAGGGGGAAAACACAAAAACAAGTTTGTTTTGAAGGCTTACAAGGGGAAAAAGAAACATGGAAAGATTAAATTAGCTGGTCATTCACCTGGAGCGATCTGTATCTTGCATCCGGATTCCTGTTGTATTCTGGAAATCTGCTCTCCTCCTCTTCCGATAACTAGACAAATCACTCAAAGATTTAATCCTCTGCAAAACTTCATAAGACACGCCAGAAATCTTAGAATCCTTACTAAATTTACTTACTAAAGCCAACCATGCCATCTGGAACCTTGAACTCTTCTGATGCAGGCCTGGGAGAAGCGATCAGGCGTTAATGAGTGATGAGACTTGCGTGTTTACAAAAGCTGAGAAGTGTGAACATCACTCTAAACGTTAGCGTTTAGTTACTATATAAATACATATCGAATACCTTGGAAGACCAGCCATTCCACCCATTGCAGCAAAAGCTTGGGGGAGAAAAAGGAAAAAAACACGAGTTACACAATATCCAATACTCAAAAGAACACTAAGGTCATGATCAATATTTTTTTAAAAGGTACGACTGGAGAAAAAAAAAAAAAAACGCTTACGGTCACTTGCGACTTTCTTTGTTTCTGGCTGATCTGTAAAGTAAAAACAAAAGACGAGGCGATGTGAACACTCTACACCAAATCTCACATACCACCTCTCAGTGTTGATTAATTTTCTACAAAAGCAGCTCTGTACTGCAAAGCAGCTGCAAAAGCACAGGTTTATATTAATGTGCTCGTTCTAATGCGCTCTTTTCTTTACTAACAGCTAGAGAGGTTTTCTGTAAGGAGTCGCCTATTTAAAATTTATGGAAGGAGTCTCCAATGTCAGAGGTTTGTAAATACTGTAGGATGTGTTGATCGATGAGCATCAATAAACGGCCAAATCCTTCCGAGTTGTATCGTGGTAAAAGAGGGAGAAGTCAAGCAGTGTGCGAATTTACGAAACTGAATGAATGACTCTTTTAAGACCGGCACTAGGAGTGAGTGATATGTTAAAACTCATTGCCAGAAAACATCAGTGCATTAAAAAATGTTAAATAAATAAAATAAAAGTATACTACTGTAATGGCTAATCAGCTACTTGTCACTACGGAGTAGCCACTGAATCAAGAAAAAGTGTAAACCTTAATAATTTATTACAATATTTATAGAATAGTTCCACATCACCCAGAACGAAACGATTCAGAAGAGTCGGTACACCTCAAATGATTCACTAAAAAGATTCGGATGTTGAAACGGATCATCAGCACTCCGTGGTTCTGGTTCAGGAGAGTTCCGGAACTCTTTTAGTTCCTAAAACAGACTGAGGGGGAACTTACCGCCGTCTTCCAAAGGCCTTTTCTGCCCTCCATATGCAAACTCGTTGGCGGCAGGAGGTGGATTAACCCCATCACCTCCGATTTTAGCTGCTATCTGAAATGAAAAAAAGGAGGGAGATACATTAATTAATGCAACACACGGCTTAAGGCAGGCTGTCGTGGAGCGCGCGCTAGCAAGGCCTCCGTCTGAGGTCGCGGGTAAATTAGCCTATAGCTAATGAACTAGCTAGCTATGCTTTTTTATATTTTTTTTAATTATTTTTAATTGAGCTAGCTGTGTTAGCCAACTTATGATAACTTTACATTTCGCCCATTCTGAGACAACCTTTGTTATAAAAATAAATAATGCCATTTGAAGCGCTTCAGTTGCAACGCTAGCAAGCTAGTTAGCTTGTTAACTAGCCAACTGGCTAGCATAGCTTCGAGTTAAATTTAGTCGTAACTAAAAAAGCTATTTGATGAAACATGCTACATAATTTTTTCCTCCCACACACTGAATATGTTATTAATAAATACTGCATTAAAATGAGAAAACTGCTTATATTGACTTGTATTGAAACACTCGGGCCTTAAGCGTCTCCTTTGTTGCAATCCGCTATCCCGTTAGCAGGCCCGTAACCGACAAGGGCCGCGTCCCGAATCCATCCATGCTAGCTTTGTAGTGCACTACATATACACCTATAAGCGCACACATTCCATACCCTACGTAGTGCACTTGCCCATGCAGTAGACCACTAATTGAAACGTGGCCAGAGTTAGCCCCCGTGCAGTTAGCTAGCGGCTCTGTAATGTGTAAATAAGTTACAAGGAACGCCGCGTTTCCAATTTTGATTTTAAAACTGGAAATATGTTTAAAGTTGTGTTAAGTGAGTCACTCACCTGTCTCGCCCGTTGTAGTGCATCTTTAAAAGCGTCGTTCATTCCTCCGCCGGCGTTAGATGACGGCGGCGCCACACTCGTGTAATCAGCCATGTTTGAGGAGAAGCCGTGTGGGAGAATATGGCCGCGCGGCTGCGACAACAAGGCGGAAAAATCCAACTGCGACACGAATGCGGCCTCGCGCCGACAGGGGGCGCGCGAACAGAAAATCACGACTTCCGGTTACTCGTTTGGTTGGGATTGGCAAACTAAAGTTGCGTCCCAAATCGCATATTAATGCACTATTTTGTAGTAAGTAGTGTGAGTGCACTAAGTTTACACTGAAACAAGAAGACATAGTGCACTCCAAGTACCCGGATTATGCACTTTATTCAACCGAAAATAACGAAGCGTAGAATGTTGCACACTCTGAAACAGTCCCGGATTGCAACGTACACGAAGAGGGGCGGGGCTAACAGGGGCTGACGCTGGCTTACCTTTAATCAGACTCAAAAAAAAAGTCATGTTGGGCATAAACGTTAACATTGACATAAACAATAAAATGAAGAAATTCGTTTTCGTTGACTCTGGGTATTCGGCAAAGCTAGCTGCATCGTATTACGTGCGTTTGACGTCATTTGCCGTCGACTGGGAAACGGCTTATATTTCGGGTTAGTAAAAAAAACCCTTAGTGTTTCCATAGTGACGGTAGAGCACATAGTGTATTTTGTAAGGGCATAGTGTGTAGTACGTCATTTGGGACGCAACTTAAGAGTTGTGCATTAAAGTTAGCATTAGTTAGCACTGAAAGCCAAATTTCTGAAAAATGTAACAAAAACATCTTAAAACAAAATTCTGAGGAAAATAATCATGAAGCGGAGTTACTGTTAAAACCTTGTTTTCCTATAACAGCACATCCTTAAGTGTTTTATTCCCCTTATACCACCTGCCACCAACAATTACAATGTAATTATTTTTTAAACAACACCACATCATACCTTTTATCCGATTATAGTTACATTTAATGTTGTCAGCGAGAACAGTTCCTGTGGATTTTAGACGATTCTCACACTCTCAGAGCTTTGTCATTGGATGTCTTTGTCTAAAATGGCACTAAAATGTTTGCCGGTAAGCAAATTATCATTTCGATATTTCGTATCATATTATGACCAATGATCTCAACTCATGACCAAAGGATGACTCAGACAGATGTATAGCGTAAATCCAGAGTTATATGGGGCGGACTTATTTGATTGACATCTGATTGTGGTGGGAGGTTTAACCGTATAAATGAAAAACCCTGTTTACTCTGTTTTCCTTATTGTGGTGTGACACCCAAAAGTAATACTGAAATTCCACATTAAGAGTCACATAAAACTTCTTTAAACGCATTTCACATTACTTTTAAGTACAGTGCCTAACAAATATACAAAAAAAAATCTTTCCATAAAAGATTTCCAAGTTGTAAAATTTTGCTTCATGACAGTCTTTCTCACAGCTGAAACACTTTCCATTGGCCTTTTATTAGCTCATAAATTTGACATTGTAGCAGCACAATCTTTGGACATTTTTACAGAAAAATAATTTTGTAATTAGACAAAATACATCCAAGTTCCTTTAGAATAAATATTTAGCATTTAGCTTAACAACTGAACAGGCAGTTTAGCTCACATCCTGGCATTAAAGTATTAACAAGGGTGGAGCTTAAGGTTAAATTTCATCAATTAATCACGAATCTGAGTGTATAACTTCATCATGGTAATTTAACAAACATCAGTGAAGTCAACTCCTGATTTATTGTATTGATGCAATCATTATTAGTTAACTAGTGCTAACTAGCTAGCTAGTGACACGTACCATTAAATAGCTTGCTGAAGTAGTGTAAAGGTTGCTAAATTTGACTGTAAAACAGTATTTTTGGTACAGTGCACTAAAATGAATAAATGAAAAAAAAGCTAGTATGCTATATTATATTATGTTATATGATCAATTTTGCAGATGGCTGATTTAACTTAAGCTCCACCCCTTTTGACACAATGACCGTCCCTCAGCCAAGTCACGACTAAAGAACCATCTGTCTTATAATTTGTTAAAATTTTCAATAAAAAGCAAACAAAAAAAATAACACATCCAACTTCACTTCAAACTTGAGAACACAATACAGGTGCTAACAATAAGGCTTATTATTGTCACAACAAAATGACCAGTATGTGATATTTAAAACAATCCATCCTCCACTGCTATACAGTATGCAGTCGTGGTGGGGAAAAAAAAAAAAAAAAAAAAAAAGACTCTTAAAAGCCCAAATGTCTGGTTCATCCATCAAAAGCAAGAAGGGGGTATTAATTTTGGACAATTCTAGCCAGAGGTAGGGCCTTTTTGAATGGCAATCGATCCAATTCCCTGCACTCGTTCACATTTTGGGATCGTTCGATGGCATTCATTTCAAGAATAAAAACAGATATGAAATAAATAATTCATACAAACACCAAGTGTGATCACTGCAAACAGAGCAGCACATTAGAATAGTTTCACTCCACTACATGCTACACTTTGACCTTTATCAATACAGAAAAGTCAAAAACAATGCACTGATTATAAAAGACGTTGTTCTTCCTCTTCAAAGACGGATGAAATTACGAATCGGTGGAGTTTCTCACTGCACCTGCGTCTCGGGCAGGGCGCCGGACACCAGTCGGGACATCGTACCGACGCAGCCGTTGGCGTGGGGGGTGCGGTCAGAGCCCGAGTAGCTCAGAAGCAGCTCGGCTCGGTAGTACAACAGGTGCAGTACGTCTTCAGCCAGAGTGTCCACGCTGGAGTAACGCACCTTCTCCAGATCAAAGACGTCCTTCAGGAAGAGCAGCACCTGCTCCTGTGGGAACGGAACCAAACGTACGTTAAAGCGTGAAGCTGAAATATGGCGTAGAGCTGAAACACACGGCCTAAACACCGCACCTTGAAGAAGCAGCAGAAGTCATGCAGGGAGCCTTTAGGCCCCAGGAAACCCCATGCTAGCTCGGGGCTGATGTGCTCACACACTGCGTAGAAGTGAGCGATAAAGCCGTCCTGATCCTGAGAAAACAAAGTAATTCGTTAATAAATTACCACCAGCCGCTAATTTGATTGAAGTAATGACAAAGACCAGCGCTTTTATGCGTTTATGGGGTTTATGGCCATCTTCCCATTGGCTGATATCAACCACATGGTTACCGATGCTACTTACACTAGGGTCATGTGGCATCACTATATACTTATTGTTCATCTTGAAATAAATAATCATAATTTTAATAACTAAAAAACATGTGTTTGTTAAATTAACTGAATATAAATAGCTATATCGCTAGCTAGCTGGAAGTGTTAAATAATCTGACGTTACACTGACAGAACGTACCTGAAGTAGCTAAACGTTACATGTTATTCTACTTTATGTACGCATTCTATCCTATGAAGTGAAGAGGAGGCCATTTTGGATTCTGATTACTGTTAAGATGGTGGATTTTGCAGGGTTCACAGGTAATAAATTACGATTACGCAAAATAAGCGACAAGAAAGTATTACTATCAATTAGTTCCCGTTTACTGTTTGACTCACTTTGTTTGATGGATGAAAAACTTGTAACCATGGTTTCATCTCATCCGTCATGTATGACCTCTTATTAAACGTGTTTAGAGGCATTATGATGAAATACGAAGCTTGGAAGGAAGTAGCAGAGATCGTTGGTGCCTCTGGTGAGTGCACGTAGCTTGTACTGTTAGCTTGACTTCCTAATTTTCCATGAAGCCAAGCACATAACATAGTAGTAATTTCATTTGTTTCTAACTTGTTTAGATCTGGAAGCTATATTTAGCTACTAAGCTGGACAGCTAGCATGACTAGCATCAGGATTTGACGAACAGACTAATACCAATCGCCAGAGTTATCAGAAACTGTACCTTCACATGTTGCCGCTTCTGCTTTAGAACAGACCAGCAGCTTGATGCCACCGCCTGAAAGGGAGGAAACACATTAATAAGCTGAGCTATTTAACAAAAAAAAAAACAAAACAAATAAAAACCACACCTGAAGGTGAACGCACACGAATGATTTTGACGTACGGTTTCTTTGAAGGCATCGTTAAGCCAGCGGTTATTAACGACATTCATAATGGACATGGGCGGATTCTCCAGATCCTCGAAAGAATCCATGAGGATAAAGTCGAGCACGATGTCGTAGAAGTTTAAATGCCTCACCTATCGGGGTTAAAAAAAAAAAAAAAAATTATAAATGAAAAATGATAAAGTTGCTTGATTTAATGAGCCTTGTGAGAAATGTCTTACTCCTCTGGTAGAGAGCTCGGCTTCGGTTTTCTCCCAATGCTCCCTCTGCTCCAGGAAGCCAATCATCTCCTCGTAAACTTCTTCAAATCTCTCAGGGTTCTGCCAAGCCCCCCCCAAAAAAAAAGATTTATAGCAAGCATAGTGCTAATGAGCATCGATCATCATTAATCACCGTGATTAAAACGAAATCTCACCTTTCTGGCTTTCACGATTATTGAGGACAAGATCTTTCTGCCCGTGTCAGCCAGAAACTTCCGAGTCGACGTTTCTTGGAGAATGACCTTAACAGAGAGGCGATTCATTACACAGCGTGCCCGGGTGCCTCTAGAAAGCTATTTTTAGTGGATTAATTAAGTGGATTGGAGAAAATGTTGTTGTACCTGACAAGCCTGGCGGATGCAGTGCAGCTTGGCGAGGAAATCTGTGTCCCCAAGGCATTCAAGCATCTCAGTTCTTAATTAGATGAAAGAAAAAAAAAAGGAAAGAATTAGTGGATCATTAAACAAAAAAAACCTAATCTTGCAAAGCAGGCACCTGTCAATCAAGCAGGCGCGCTCGCGTTCGTTTGCTTGACCTCTCACACAGAAAAATGACGAAGTGAGAACCAGGTAACGCTAGCGATGTTGCGTGTTGCGTAAGTGTGAGGAAAAATGTTACGTTGTGCTCGGCATTCGGCGTACACCCGAAAAGCACAACTAGCGAACAAGCTTTTCTGAGGCGTGTCAGAGTATTTTGTTTGAATGAGTCATTATATCAACTGCCTCTCATGTGATCTTGGTTCTGGATCTCACCGGAGAACTCTACAGGATTGAAAGGGCAGGAGCCGGTAGACGTCTCGGAGGAGCATCTTGCCCATTGCCGTCTCTCTCGACTCGGGGTTCCGCGACTTATGCTCGGACAGCTGAGAAAGACAGGGAACGAGTCAGCTTCAAGGACGACGTCGCTATAAAAAAACAAAACAAAAAACAGATTCTGACGATGTTCACCTCTGCAGCAGACATGAAGGAGTCAGTGGAGCCGATGCTCACTGTGTCTCTCCAACACGAGTCATCCAGATCTTCTCTCACGGAACCTTCGGTGTGTTTCTCTACCGGACAGAAAAGCGAGTCGCGGGTTAGATTTCACACTCAGTACTGAAAACGCCTCCTTCCTGTGTTTCTGTATTTATCGACTCACCGCTGTGGTGTGAAGACGGATCCGTGAATCCCACCGCTCCCTCGAACTCCTCCTGGAGCCGATACGCCCTCTGCAGCAGAGACTCCAGCTTACGGATGAACTC
>CM074948.1:24448741-24469406 GCA_037577455.1 Pangasius macronema | reverse complement strand
TGGATGCGAGAGCGTTCTGTGCGAGTGTCAGAGCGTTCTGTGTGGATGCGAGAGCGTTGTGTGGATGCGAGAGCGTTCTGTGCGAGTGTCAGAGCGTTCTGTGTGGATGCGAGAGCGTTGTGTGGATGCGAGAGCGTTGTGTGCGGATGCGAGAGCGTCGTGTGCGGACGCGAGAGCGTTCTGTGCGGACGCGAGAGCGTTGTGCGGACGCGAGAGCGTTCTGTGTGGATGCAAGAGCGTTGTGTGTGGATGCGAGAGCGTTGTGTGGATGCGAGAGCGTTCTGTGCGAGTGTCAGAGCGTTCTGTGCGGATGCGAGAGCGTTGTGTGCGGATGCGAGAGCGTTGTGTGCGGATCCGAGAGCGTTCTGTGCGGATGCGAGAGCGTTCTGTGCGACTGTCAGAGCGTTTTGTATGAATATCAGAGCGTTTTCTGTTTTCTTGTTTTCCTAGGCTGACCTATTTGATGTCTGGTTGTTGGTCCATCAGTGGTTTCTTTCTTTTTCAGGACATTCAAAATTGTTGTACTGGCTATGCCCATTGCTTGTGGAATAGCTCTGATCTGATTTTCCCTCTTTTCTCAGCTTCAAAATGCGAGAGCGTTCTGTGTCAATGCGAGAGGCTTTAATTAAACATGAGAAAGTTCTTTGGGCATCTGAAGGCTGTACATTGAAGTTAAGGAAGTTTTGTGTGAATATGAGTTTGTTTTGTATCGTGTTCCGAGTGTTTTGTGAGGGGGTGAGACCATTTTGTGTGAATGCAAGTGTATTTTTTTACGAATGTGAGTGTGTTTTGTGCGAACGCGAGTGCATTTGTGGAATGCAAACAGGGTTTGTCGTGATGTGAACACGTTTCGTTGGGATGCGAGTGCATTTTGTGTGACCGTGAAAGGTTTAAAGGGAATGTGAGAGCGTTTTTTGGGGAAGGTGAGACAGTTTTGTGGCAATGTGACAGCTTTTACTTGAACATGAAAGTTTTGTGGGAACGTGAGTGCGGTTTGCGGGGAATTTGAGAGAGCTTCATGGAAATACGAAGACATTTTGTGGGAAAGCGAGTGTGTTTTGCGTAAATTTGAGAGTGTTTCATGGGAATGCAAGATTGTTTTGTAGAAATAAAAGCATTTTGTGGAACATAAGGGAGTTTTGTGGTTATGATAATGCTTTGGTTAGGGATGGGAAAAGCTTTTTGTTGGAACGTGAGTGTGTTTTGTGTGAATGCAAGAGCTTTTAACTGAACAGGAGAGAGTTTTGTGGAAATAAATATGAAATAAGAAGACGTTTTACCGAAGTCAGACTCTGCAGGGAGCTGGAGAGTTTGCCGTGTAAGCCACCGTTAGACACAATGTGACGGGAAAAGCCACTCTTCGAGTTCAGAGGTAAACTGAGGTTCGGACGGGTGCAAGCAGCATCTGGAAGAGGAGGTGTATTTAAATAAAATCTTGTGAGGACGGATACTGATGTGGACATTTTCCGCAGACTCTTTATTGGATCTAGTGCAATAAAGTTCAACAATGCACTATTTACACAAGAAGCAAAGTCCTTACAGTCCCCTCCGAGAGTACTGGAGCGGTAAGGCCAATTCTCTATACACCGAAGACATTTGTGTTTGAGATCAAAAGATAAATATGAGATTTCATTTCCTGATATTTACATCTAGATGTGTTAAACAACCTAGAACATGGCACCTTTTGTGCCAGACCACCCAATTTTTCCTAGGCTGACCTGTATGATGTCTGGTTGTTGGTCCACCAGTGGTTTCTTTCTTTAACAGAACATTCAAAATTGTACTAGCTATGTTCATTGCTTGTGGAATGGCTCGGATAGATTTTCCTTCTTTTCTCCCATAGACAGCTCTCTGGTCTTCATGTTGGTTTATCCTTTTTAACAACAAATGCAGTTCTTACTGGTGAAACCCAGGGTTCAAAACAAAAGTAGACATTCAGAGCTATCAACTGTTTAAACAATCAATCTAACAGGACACACCTGGGCAACAAGAAACACCTGTCAGTCACATGTTCCAATATTTTTGATCACTTAAACAACAGGGTGGGTTCAAACAAAAATCCCCACGTTCCAAGTTGTTTAACCCATCAGGAAATAAAAGCTGAAATTCTCATCTATCATGTCATATTCATCTTTGGATCTCAAACCTAAATGTCTTCAGTGTATGAGCGAAAACAAAAGAACTGGCCTTGCCGTTCCAGTACTTTCCGAGGTATAATATTTATATCCCAATATTCAAGGGACTGGAGGTAAAGATTAGCATTTCTGAAACTGAAGAAGCATTTTCAGTGGTGTAGGTTTTAAATAAGATAAATAAGAATATCAGGCGTGATTAGGTTCGTTACAAATGATCATTACTGTAATAATGACACAAAGCTGCTGTTACCTTTCAGCGGTGGAAGCGTGGAGAGGAAGTCAGACCTCTTCTGCTCCTGCACCACTTTTTTCTTCCCTTTCCGCCTCCTGAAGCGACGGGCGAGGAAGAGGACGGAGACGGCACCGAAGGCAGCGACGGCCACAAGCTTCTTAGTGCCAGAGCTCAGGCTCACCTGCTCAAAGAGAAAGAGAGAGAGAGAGAGAGATATTGTTACAAATCTGTTAATTTCTTTATCTGCTTTGGCAATAATGCAATTTGTGCCAATGAAGCACTGCAGGACAGAACTGACACAAAGAGACAGGAGAGAGTCAGAGAGAGGGAGAGACAGACAGGCAGGCAGAGATAGAGGGAGAGACACAAACAGCAAGAGGAAAAGACAGTGAGAGAGGGAGGATGTGAAAAGGAAAAAGACACAACTCCAACGTCCACGTGGGAGAAAAAAAAGCATCAACACTCCCACATGCACGAGAGCTTCTCACCTGTGGAAGGGAGGAAAAGACGGACAGAGGAAGTTCTGCCGCACGCAGGACGGCCGTCTTTAAGGACAGCGAGGAGTCTCTGAGCACGTCCTCTGCCATGGTGCCATATTCACACCATCGTCGACATCCCTCGGCTCCGGCTCGGCCTAAGGACATACACGAAACAGGCAAAATTTTACAATCTCTGAGTAGTTTCACAAGAAACCCATTTCCACTTCCAAACTTTTGCCTCCACTCTCATGAACTAGTGGCAGGGACAGCCATGATGCTAACTGGTGGCCATACACTTCCATTACTTGTTAGCTATTTTAGCTCAGTCACAACATTTAAGAAAGCATTTAGACACCAAATATATCATAGATGTTTAAAATGTATTTGTGTCAACCTTTTGTAATCAGGTTTCACCCAAAAAAAACAATTTAACCTGTTATTTCTCCTTATACACAGAAAACTCGAGCTGTGTTTCAAACGGCCCCATGTTGCACTTTTAGTGCACTACTTATAGTGTACAAACCGTTACATGCACGCGCTCTGTAGTGCACGAATGTAGGGAACAAGGCGGCATTTGGGATTTAACCGGTGGCGCATTGAGGGGACTAGAAATCACGAATCTGTACAGTATTACAGATTTTAAATATGCAATTGATGGTGAAACGATAATGAATAACAATAATCATCATTATTATTATGATTATTAGCATAACTTTTTTTTTAGCTTAGCTAGTAATAATTTGCGTTAAAAAGGGTAAATTTAAAACAAATACAACCCGTCAACTACAAATGAGCTAGCTAGCTATCAGCATTGCTATATTTCCTGTATTATGTTCATGTAGAAATGCTATTTTTATTGTTATCGCTGAGTTATTTTAGCAAAAACGTCAAACAATTTAAAAAAATCTTTCTTCTCACATTTAGTTCTTCAGTCGTCTTTGAACCATCCGTCCACTCGGGAAAGACTGCGATAGATGGCAGAAGCCCTAATAACTCCCTGCACCCTACACAAGTGCACTACACAGGCTACGGCTTTACAGCAGTGCTCAGTAGTGCCCTCGACACTTAATATGGCGTCATTTGATGATTTGGGACATAGATTATATCTACGTGCGCGTTAAAATATAAAATGGCGTCAAGCCTTTCAAAATAAGAGTCGTATAACTACCTAAAAAAAAAATAAAAAAGTAAATAGTATTAAAAAGACAGACAAAACAATAAATAAATAATCAATAAATCATTAAAATTGCAGCTGGATAAAGAATATGTGCTATTGACACCTTAATGTATGGAATAAATAAATATGTAAATAAATAAATAAAACAAGTAGCAAATAAAGTTTAAAAGATTTTTAAAAAAAAGCTATTTAAAAAATAGCTAGCTAAAGGATATGTGACTCCAACACCTCTATCAATTAAATAAATAATAAATAGATAAATAAATAAATAAGTAAACAAACAAATAAATAAATGCACTGTTTAAATGACAAGCAAACCAGTAAGATTTAAAGGCTTAAAACATATTTTAATATATATATATATATATATATATATATATATATATATATATATATATATATATATTGCTATTTGCACTTCTGGCTAGATGCTAAACTGCATTTGGTTGGCTCTGTACTAAAGTTGAATGTAATGTAATCTAATACATAAAACTGACATTGTGTAATACCCCCATGTGTCCACTAGGTGGCGCTTGGGCCGGGGGAGCGCAACTCCAATCTGCAGGGATTTTTTGCTTGTTGTTCCTGCATCTAACCGCTAGAGGGCGACTGAGTCACTGCTTTAACATTTACGCCCAATTATTGGTCGAATCCCAAACGGCTCCGAATTTGAAAAGTATTGCACTACGTAGGCTGCAGACTTCAGTTATTCCGTGCAGTACGTACTGCGCATGTGCAGGGAGCTGAGAGGAGTTAGGGATACGGCCGGCTCTGAACCGGAAATAGCGGTTAAGGCTGTATCATGTAGTGTTACAGGGGACGGAAAGTGGATGTCAGCCGTTGCTAGGTGGATCTCTGACAGTTTTAGCATCACAAAACAAGATCTTTAAGAAATATGTAGCTTGAGGAAAGACGAGGACGAGATTTTGACATCTTCATCAGCAAATCGGAACCTTTATTTACGTCTGTGGAGGTAAAGCACTACAGCTGCGCGAGCTCTGCTAATGATAGCTAAGTTTCGCTAATGCTAATGCGCAGCCATACAGAATAGTCTGATTTAAAATTTAAAATATTCTTAAATGCTTTGTTACTAAAGCTAAATCATTTTATTTATTAGGGCATTAGGTTTAGATAAGTCAGTAAACCTCAGGTCAGCTAACAGCTAGCTAGCATTAGGATAACACAGCTGTCAAATAGCCTTAAGGTTGCAGTGCGCATGCGCGTCCGGTGAACGCTCATTCTGTAGTGCATTAGTTATTGCACATATCGTATATTTAATTCCAATTTATTTTCATTTAAGATTAAAATAAGCGAGAAATGAAGCCCACACGAACCTCAAGGTGCTCTGTAGATGCTGATAAAACACTTAAACAGCATTTTGTGTCATTTAAATAGTGTTTCTGATGGTGTTTGTTAGAATGGATTTGTATTTAAGGTGTTATAAATGATAGGATTTTTGTAAAAGGAGTGAAAATGCAGCATGTATTCACATCCATTTGAAATAAAGATTAGAGTTTTTTTTTTTAAATTAGAGAAATCACAACCGTGCTGTGGTTCTGATCGCTTCTGTTCCTGTAGACCAGCTTCCTGAGAGCTTTCTGTGACTTTCCTCTCCACATCTGATCATCTGCTCATTCTTTCAGTTTCTAGGCTTATCTCTGGTGTTGACTCTACTTCCGCTTAAGACTCCACACCTCACGTTACAGCACCACAGAGTCGTTCACGGAGGCGTAGTAACCAAATAATCTTAACCAAATGATAGACGGATATGAAAACAAACACGGGTGTAAGTTGAAGTCTGTTTTAATCACTTTAATCCGGATCCAGCGCTTCTCCTCCTGCGCCTTAGCTTTAGGAAGTGGGAATGATTTTATCCTTTAACTTTGGGGTGACTGGAATTGGGATTGACTCAAACTCTCTCTCTCTCTCTCTCTCTCTCTCTCTCTCTCTCTCTCCATGTCTCTCCCTTCCACTAATTCTTTCTCTGACTCTGTATCTCTCTTTCTCTGACACCATCTTTCTGATTCTTTCTCTGACTCTATGACTCTTTTTCTCTCTGGCTCTCTTTGACTCTGTCTTTGATTGTCTCTCTCTTATTCTCTGTTTCTTTCTCTCTGACTCTATCTTTCTAATACACTCTTTCTGACATTCTCTCTCTCTCTCTGAGACTCTTGCTCTGACTCTCTCTCTCTCTCTGACCCTCTCACTCTCCCTGTTGCTCTGACTCTCTCTGACTCTCACTCTGACGCTCTCTCTGATACTCTTTTGCTCTCTCTCTCTCTCTGAGACTCTTGCTCTGACTCTCTCTCTCTCTCTCTCTTTCTGAGACTCTTGCTCTGACTCTCTCTGCGACTCTTCCTCACTCTCTCTCTCTGAGACTCTTTTGCTCTGACTCTCTCTCTCTCTCTCTGAGACTCTTTTGCTCTGACTCTCTCTCTCTCTCTCTGAGACTCTTTTGCTCTCTCTCTCTCTCTCTCTCACAAACACACACTCTCTGAATCTTTCTCTCTCTGACTCTCTCTTGCTCTAACATTCTCTCCGACACACTCTCTGACTCTTTCTCTCTGACTCTTTTTCTCTGACTCTCACTATGACTCTGTCCTTCTCACTCTATTTGACTCTGACACACTCTCTGACTCTCACTCTCTGACTCTCTGCCCCTCTCCCAGCTGTGATAGAGTGATGCCGGCTGCCTCGAGCTGTGACTGCCCGCACCTGGAGTGCGTTGGAGAGATCACTAAAGAGGAGCTCATCCAAAAGTCTCATGTGAGTAGCCACGGCCTGATGCTCACATCCACAGTATTTACGATTTAAAATCAGCTCGATTCGATCGGTCTGTTAATATATTTTAAAATTTTAATATATGTTTATATTAAAATAATTTAAATGAAGTGTTAGATGGAGCCTTAGGACTGAGATCCTCTACAGACTTTTGTTTATATTTTGCTAATATGAATGAATTTGTATTCGTCGTATATCATTAATAATGTCAGGGTGTGATTTCAGGGCCAGTGCCAGGACTGCAGAGTCGGTGGGCCGAACCTCTGGGCCTGTCTGGAAGTACGTAAAATGTTTTAAAAAAAACATGATTATACAGTAAACTCCAGAAATATTGGCACCCCTTTCAAAGAAAGGTGAAAATGATGTATTTATACAAGATTTTTAAATCTCTGTTAAATACTAAGTGAGTGTGTGTGTGTGTGTGTGTGTGTGTGTGTGTGTGTGTGCGCGTTTGTTTCCCCTCCAGAATGGCTGTGCTTACGTCGGATGCGGAGAGTCTCACGCCGACCACAGTACAGTCCACTCTCAGGTGTGTGATCCTTCACATTTCATGTTTTAAGATCATTTTTAAATAACTGACAGATTTACACGCGAGTCTTCACACACACTTCGGCACGGAGAGACATGCAGAGTGAGAGTGAGCTAAATCATGAGGGGCTTAGTCTCATGAGGGGCTTAGTCTCAGAGGTGCCGTAAAGACTTACACACCCTCCACCAACACACTCACACCGAGCTCAGGACTGCTGCAAACACTAATCACTGAGTCAAACTTGTAAAAGAAAAACTACATTAGCAATAATAGTAACAATAATATGAGTCAGTTGAATCAGAACGTCGACTGATGGTTAGGGATGAGTCAGAACATTGACTGATAGTTAGGGATGAGTCAGAACATCTGCTGATCAATATGGATCAGCCAGGACAGTGACTGATTGCTTGGGATGGGGCGGAACATCTCCTTCTTGTTAGGGATGAGTGGGAACATTTGCTGGTTGTTAGGGATGAGTCAGAATGTCGACTGATAGTTAGGGATGAGTCAGAATGTCGACTGATAGTTAGGGATGAGTCAGAACATCTGCTGATCAATATGGATCAACCAGGACATTGACTGATTGCTTGGGATGAGTCGGAACATCCTTTGATAATTATATTTGACCCGGAACATCTTCTAATTGTTAGGGATGAGTCAGAACATCTGCCAATTGTTGGGGATGAGTCAGAACAATACTGATCAATGTGGACCAGCCAGAACATTGGCTGATTGCTTGGGATGAGTCAGAACATCTCCTGCTTGGTACGGATGAGTGGGGAAAATCTGCTGATTGTTAGGGATGAGTCAGAACGTCGGCTCATTGTTAGGGATGAGTCAGAAAATTGCTGATCAGTATGGATACGCCAGGACATTGACTGATTGCTAGGGGTGGGTCGGAACATCTCCTGATTTTTAGGGATGAGTGGGAACATCTGCTGATTGTTAGGGATGAGTCAGAACATTGCTTGTCAATATGGATCAGCCAGAACATTGCTAGGGATGAGTCAGAACATCCTTTCATAATTTTGTTTGACTTGGAAGATCTGCTGATTGTTAGGGATGAGTCAGAGAATTGTTGATCAATTTGGACAAGCCAGAATGTTGACTGATTGCTAGGGATGAGTCGGAACATAGCCAATCAGTAGGAATAAGCCAGAATGTATGGCGATTGCTAGGGATGAGTCACATCACTGATAGATAGGGATAAGTCAGAACATTGGATTATCGCTAGGGATGAGTCACAACAACTGCTGATTGATCACAATGAATCAGAACATTGGCTGTTATTTAGGGATGAGTCACAACATTGCTGATGGATTGGGATAAATCAGAAGAGCTACTAGGGCTGAGTTTGAAGCGTCGCTGATTGCTTGGGATTAGTTGGAACTTTCCCCGGATATTTAGGTATGAGCTAAAATGACTGATGATTGCTAAGACATAATGAGAATATACTCTGATTGCTAGGGTTAAGTCAAAAAGTCAGACTGTCGGCTAATGGGTTGGGATGAGTTACGCAAGACGCTGCCTTTTATTTTGGGAAATAATGCGACGACAAATAAATAAAACACTGCACCAGTCTTTCTAAAAGCTCACTTTCAGGCTGCTTTGTGAATCATGAGGCTCTCACTCTTTTCAAAGCTAGCGCTGTAAAGCTAAGGCACTTTGCTAAAGCCTTTAGCCAGTCTGCCTTTGAATATTTCATGCCCTTCAGAAACAGCTAGTCAGATTGTATTATTTTTGCCCACAAATGGAAGGAGCAGCAAAAAGCTAATCCACTGCCATGAATAATGTAGTGGCTTCTGCGCTGTGTGTGTGTGTGTGTGTGTGTGTGTGTGTGTGTGTGTGTGTGTGTGTGTGTGTGTGCGCGCGTGTGTGTGCGCGCATAGCTGGAGACCATTCCTCATCCTGCCACGCCCCACTTCTCAACACTGCCCACGACTAACACACAACACACACACACCATATGCTCCTTTTTCCTGGAGAAGACGGAATGGTGGAATATTTCACTGACTTGGGAATTTGATTTTGGGAATGTCTGAACATTATAGAGTGTATGTATTCGTGTCATAAAATACCATTATGCGCTGAATTATTTCCATATCGAAAGCCCTCTAATAAACGTTGTTTGGGAATTTTTTTCCCCAGATGTGTGGCACTTTGGGAATGCATGTTTCTGTTCAGACTTGATCACGAGCGGACAGCCGTGTTTAGCTGTCTGCCTATCTACCTAACCCATGGACCAAACATAGTGTGTTTTAATTTAGAGACAGATATATATATATATATATATATACATACACACATGTGCATAGAACTTTTCCATGATTTAGGGGAGACCGAAAAGGTCCTCTGCGCGGTGTTGGACTGTCACTTAGACTGGTGTGACTCCCAAACCACAATGGCCTGTTCCAAGGAAGTCTTCCTGGACAGGAAGCTGGGCCCTGTTACCCCGCCCACTGGCACTGCCAAACCCATCTCACCTGTCCCGCTGCCTGGCCAGGTATCCTCCACCCACACTCACCTACCCACCCAGTCTGGAGAATATGACGCTGTAGTGCCTGTACTCTTCCAGTCCTGAGGGAATTAACTTTGTGTAACCCCCCCTGTGTGTGTGATCAGGATCCTGGAGTTCCAGGCAGCCCCACCGCTCTGAGAGTGCCACCAGCCGGAGTACCCGAGGATCTGGATATGGAGACCGAAGAAGAAGACGATCTGAGGACTAGAGGTACGTCAAAAACATTGTCTAGCTGTAGTAATTCTCAGATCTGATTGGTTCTACAGCAGCAGCGCTCTTTCTAATATGTTATCGTTGCTATAGTAACAACTCATTTGTGAGGACAAGTAGATATAACGTACGTTTGTTGTAGCATAAGCGATAACTACAAACATCATTGTAAATGGATAAAAGGCATTTTTGTTGTTTTGCTATAAATCAAACAGATGAGGTATAAGAGGAATAAAACACTCGCTGTTATAGGAACGTAATCAACTTCACAGCGATAACAGTAAGCAAGACAGATTATTATAGAAATAAATAAGAGTTATTAGAGCGATATCTGAAATAATATATACAGTCTATGTTTGTATAGTTCGGATTTCTTTTGAAAATATTAATTTTAGATGGAGATTACTACGCAATCATTGCTACTTGATTATAAATTGTGTTTACAATCTCTATTCGTTTGTCTTCTTCTGATTTACTGCTAAAATTTTTACTTCTACTGTTTTATTACTATGTTATAACTATGATTATTAGTTGTTATTACTCTTGTTATTACTGTAACTGTGGTGAAAATGTAAGAATGCTCAGACGTAGACTTACACACTATGGTGTAGATGATGTATTTCCGCTTCTCCGCCTTCTCTGCTGTTTACGCCGTGTTCCCCGTGGCCCGGTTTAATCCGTGGTTAACGTTCATGCTGCGCTCCTGCAGGTCTGACCGGTCTGAAAAACATCGGCAACACCTGCTACATGAACGCAGCACTGCAGGCGCTGTCCAACTGGTGAGAACTGTTGCCATGTATTTGTTTTTCCCCCCTCCTTCCTTTCTCACCTCATTAATTGTGACAATTCTCTCACTGTGAGCTGTAAAAATGGCCGCTACGCTCTGCTACAGCTTTTTTTAAGATCAGCTCAGGTCTTTTTTTTTTTTTTTTTACGTCACACATCACCTTTCGTTCCCCTCTCTTTCTTTCGATGTCATCATGATTGTGATGGTCACTTTTTTTTTTCTTCTTCTGTATTTTGTGTTTCAGTCCTCCGCTCACTCAGTTCTTCATAGACTGTGGCGGTTTGGTCCGAACAGACAAGAAGCCGGCACTGTGTAAAAGCTACCAGTTCGACTAATGTCTGGACACCGTGTTTTTGTCCACACACACACACACACACACACACACACACACACACACACACACAGCCTTGTTTATGTTGTGAGTGAGTGTTTTCATCATCCAAACCAGCCTAAAAATTCCTGCCTAAAAGTTTCAACAACTAAGAAAATCACTCGTGCATCTCCAAGCTTGTTTACAGGACAGCTGATTTACATTTCGCCACGCCCACAAAACTCCATATAAGGCAAAGCTCACAAAGAGCTGAAAATGACAAAATGGCGACTGAACAGTGCCGTTGCTATTTAACGTATAATGTTAATCATTTACGAATACGTTTGTTCGTATCCAGGTTGATAAATTGTGTACGTGTGTGTGTTTATTTCATTGCAGGCCTTCCTATGTCGTCCCAACAAACCTGTTCCAGGGCATCAAAGCTGTTAATCCGATGTTTCGAGGTTACTCCCAACAGGTGAGTCCTGGTTTAGAGGACGCACATCTCCACCACACAAACTTCTTCAGATGCTCAGGAAACCTTCCACTAGAGGAACCAGGTCCAAAATTATCGTTTTTGGTCTTGGTTTAGCTCAAGGGTGTTTTTTTGTTTTTGTTTTTTTTTTCCTTCTGTGAGTCTGCTTGGCTCAAGGGCTCTGTTATTATTATCCATCGTATTCTCCAGTTCCTCTCAGCGTTACGTTCTCTGAAGCTACACTACAGCCATAAACCCATGCAGAATCTCTGTATCCACTTCTTTCTGCTTTCCTGCTAGCCTGGGGATAAGAGCCATTTTTCAAAGCGTTAACATATACAAGTGTGGTTTAGGATGAAACTGTAGTTCTGTAAGTCTGCTACAGCGGCAGTAATCTGATTTGTACGGAGTGCTGCGTTGGCAGAACACTTCATATCAGAGATTTACAGCACACTACCCAGAACAGTCTTTTATTTCCAAAGACAAATCTAATCAATGTGGTGTTTGACAGTGTTATATTCCATCCCTGATGTTAAATTGAAATCTGTTTGAGTATTTTGCATTTTATAGTGGAACTAGGGTGGATTTGTCATGAGTCTACACGAAGTAGTCCATAATGTTGAAGTGGGTGAAAACAATCAGTATAGTTTTTGAAATTATTTACAAACAAAAAACGTAAAAGTTGCAATTACATAAGTATTCGCCCCCGCCACCCCACCACCCCATTGGTATGAAACACCCAAGTTAGTACTGGTGCCATCAGTATTCACATTCAAGAAAAATAATATCCCAAATTTGAAGCTTTGAGCATCATTAAATCCATTATGTAAAAACTGGGAAGAATATGGCACAACCGTGACTGTACAGGAGGTCTAGAGGAGGCCGTCCACCAAAAGTCAGTGACTGGGTAAAGAGTCAGAGCAGTGATAAGACTTGATATGGACTGAGTTATGTGTTTATTCAGTCAATAAAACCTGATAGTTGATGTTTTGAAGTAAAGAGTTCTTGGTAGTGGTCCAGGACTTTTGAACCCTCCTGAATGTAACAGCTTGTGTATTTCTTGTGTATTTAGCAGACTAGATTGGATATTTGGTTTATCTAAGTGAAGTACCTTTTAAGCTGGAGCAAAGACTGAGGCTTGCAGCTTGTCTGATGTTAAATTGTCTGCTGTAAGCCAAATATTACATAAATGCATATTAATCTCCATAGCTAATGTGATCTTCAGCGACATCCAAGACTTATTTGACTCATGTGCTGAGAGTGGTGCAAAGGGACTTTGCCTTTGTTTTATCTCTACCTAAAGAGAGTGGTGCAGCGGAGCTTTAGTGCTTTAGTCCATTCAGCTTTCTCACCTTCCGAACTGTACACTCTGCTTAAACAGATCAGCTTCCAAAGCCTCAACTTTTATGCTAATATGGCCATCAATGCCACCGCACTCCTCATCTCGTAGACTAACTGAGTCTCTACTGTTTCGAGGAGTTAAGCCTGAGATCGCTGAATTTTTTTAATGTGCTTACATCTTGCATCTTTGTGTGTCTCTGCTCAGGATTCTCAGGAGTTCCTACGGTGCCTGATGGACCAGCTGCACGAGGAGCTCAAGGAGCCGATAGAAGAACCCGAAGACCAGAGCCAGACTGCAGGAACGGACGAAGACGAGCCAAACGAGCCCGCCGAGCCTCACGAAGCTAGCGAGGCTAACGAAGCCGAAACGCTCATCTCAGACGAGGAGAAAGCGAGCCGAGAGCGGCAGAGGGAGAAGAACCTCATCAACGAGCTGCACCGAGCCGACCTGGACAAGGACGAGGACACGGCGACCATCGTCAGCAGCCAGGGAGCCGTCAAACACAGCAAGGCCTCGGGTCAGTGCCCTGACTGTGCTTTGAATTCTCAAATCTGATTGGTCAGAAGGTGCAGCTTCGGTAATCTGATGTCCACTTTTCTTATTGTTGTTATATTTTTTTTCTCCGCTTTCTTCAGACACTAATACAGAGATCCAGATCAGCAGCGGTGGCCGGCCACAGAGCCCGAGTGCCAGCGAGAACATTGGGTCCAAACTGTCCAGCAGCCCACCCAAATCCACCCCCATGTGGCCAAACCTCAACACAGCTCACAAGAAAGGTAACTCGCCAAAAAAAAAAAAAAAAAAAAAATAGGGGAAAAAATCATATTTTATTATTACACTTGGAATTGTCGAATTATTATTGTATTTGTTGTTTTATTATATTATCCGTAAGCTTATATTTAATTAATATTTTTCAAAAAAAAAAACATGAAACCAAACAAAATGAATATTTAATAAAAAAATTTTTTAGCAAATAATCAATTCTTTTTTTTTTTCACAATAATTTTGTGAAATTTTTAATTTATTTAATTTGTTTATTTTCAGTCACATTAAACAATAAATCAGAATGTTAGGGTTAAAAGCTGAAGATCAATATTAAATGAAAGAATATCCCAGGTGTGTTAGGGATGAGTCTGAGTTTTCAAAAAATTCACAAAACTCGTGTGTGTGTGTGTGTGTGTGTGTGGAACAGTGAGCATGTTTGCGCCCCCGAAGAGCAAGCGGCAGAGGAAATACCGCAGCGTCATCTCCGACGTTTTCGACGGCACCATCGTCAGCTCGGTGCAGTGCCTGACCTGCGACAGGGTGAGTCACGCCGACACGTGCCGTCACGTATGCGTGAGCGTTCTAAATAACTTGCAGCGCGTAACGATATGAACCTGCTCTGTTCTCCTCAGGTATCAGTGACCTTGGAGAACTTCCAGGACATTTCCCTGCCCATTCCCGGGAAAGAGGATCTAGCCAAGCTTCACTCGGCCACTCATCAGACGTCGCTGGTGAAGGCGGGTTCGTGCGGCGAGGCTTACGCTCCTCAGGGCTGGATCGCCTTCGTCCTCGAGTACATCAAGAGGTGATAAATATAGATCAGTGTGGTGGAAGAGAGCTAAAAACAGTAGCAGCCATTTTGAAATGGGAATCGCTTTCATCCTCGGCACGTAGTCTGGAATCATTTTTCGCTCCGTCACATCCAATATTTCGTAGCCTTTCACATTTTAATGATTTAGTCTTGTGTTTTGTTTATACGTAGCTGGTTCTGGGGCCCGGTGGTCACACTGCAGGACTGTCTGGCCGCCTTCTTCGCACGAGACGAACTGAAAGGTAAGTCAGTCTCTCTCTCTGTCTCTATCATCATCCAATGATCAGGTGCATTGCATTATGGGTATTGTAGTTTTAACGTAACTCACTTTGTGTGTGTTTTTCTGTTTAGGAGACAACATGTACAGTTGTGAAAAGTGCAAGAAGTGAGTACGCCGAATAACTGAATGTAAACATTGTGGTATATATTAGATTTTTAGTGTTATTATGTATTATTATTATTATTATTATATATAGTGTTATTATAGCCATGTTTACTATACTGCGGTTTATTTTGCATATTACAAATAGATTAATGAAGTAAGAACCATACAGTCCTGTTTTTTTTTTCTACGTAGGTTGAGAAATGGAGTCAAGTTCTGCAAAGTTCAGAGTTTGCCAGAGGTGCGTGATGAAGATCTCCTTCCGCTTGCTTACCTTTTACAAGTTTGCATTGAATTCATTAAAAATTTAATGCAGCCGTTCTCTAAAACGACAGCTCTGGCACTGTGCTCACGTGTTTCTGTTGAATCGCTTTTGCGTGAATGAACTGGCTTTCCATTTCCACATGAGTCTGAACTCTGAGGGAACAAGTGGAGGATGAATCAGGGGTGACATTTTGCGTATTCATGCATATTCATAAATTCTTTCTGATGCTAAAGACATTAAGATTTTCGTATTTGACTGTTTGTTTTTTTTCAAGGGGATTAACCCTGAAGCTCAGATGCACAGTGATGAGTCCAGTCTCGAACACGAAGAAGACTGGGAACTCCTAAAGAATGTTTTTTTCTTATTTCAGATCTTATGCATTCACCTGAAGCGCTTCAGGCACGAGCTGATGTTCTCCACCAAGATCAGTACTCACGTCTCTTTCCCACTGGACGGTTTGGACCTGCAGCCCTTCCTGGCCAAAGACAGCTCGGCCCAGACCACCACCTACGACCTGCTGTCCGTCATCTGTCACCACGGCACCGCCAGCAGTGAGTTGCACCCACACGGGACTGAGAAAAGCAAGAGACACAGAGTTAGAGCGAGAAAGCGAGATACAGAAAGATGATAGAGAGACAGAGACAGAGAATGACAGAAAGAGACCCATACAGAGAGAGAGAGTGTGTAAGAGAGATGCAGAGAGAGAGACAGTGAGAAAGAGAAAGAGAGACCGACAGAGGGAGAGAGAGAGAAATGGAGCCAGAGACACAGAGTTAGAGTGAGAGAGAGAGAGAGAGAGAGAGAGAGCAATAAAGAAGGAGCAAGAAACAAAGAGTTAGAGCGAGAGTGAGAGAGAGATACAGAAAGATGAGCAGAGAGTGAAAGAGACATAGAGACAAGACAGACAGAATCAGAGACAGAGCGAAAGAGGCCGAGTGAGAGAGCCAGAGCAAGAGAGACAGCAAGAGAGCGAGATATAGAAAGATGAGAGAGAGGGAGAGAGAGAGAAAGAAAGACAGAGAGAGACACATACAGAGGGAAAGAGTGTGAGAGAGAGATACAGAAAGACAGACAGAAAGAGACAGCAAGAGGAATGGAGCCAGAGACACAGAGTTAGAGTGAGAGAGAGAGAGAGAGAGAGAGAGAGAGAGAGAGAGATACAGAAAGATGGACATAGAGAGAAAACTGAAAACAGAGAGAGAGAGAGAGAGAGAGAGAGAGAGTAAAAATAGTAAAAATGTTGGCATTGGTGAGAAATGATATGATTGTTATCAACTCTACAGCCACTTCACCTTCTAGCGTTATGCACAAAAGTGTGTGCAAATTTGCCATTTTTTAATAAATAGTGATAGCTGGTTCTCTGAAGAATTTCTTTTGTAATATTTACAATATTAAAGGTGACATGAGTTTGTGGATTTCCTGTGTCCAGGTGGTCACTATGTGGCTTACTGTCGCAACGACCTGAACCAGATGTGGTACGAGTTTGATGATCAGAGCGTAACCGAAGTCTCTGAGTCCTGCGTTCAGAACGCCGAGGCCTACGTGCTCTTCTACAAGTAAGTCTAGAGTCTGAGGTGGTTTTATAAGGGGGCGGGGCCAGGTGGATTGGTGCAGAGAGATAAGGGGGCGGGGCCAGGTGGATTGGTGCAGAGAGATAAGGGGGTGTGAGCAGGTGGATTGGTGCAGAGAGATAAGGGGCGGGGCCAGGTGGATTGGTGCAGAGAGATAAGGGGGTGTGAGCAGGTGGATTGGTGCAGAGAGATAAGGGAGTGTGTTCAGGTGGATTGGTGCAGAGAGATAAGGGGGTGGGGCCAGGTGGATTGGTGCAGAGAGATAAGGGAGTGTGTTCAGGTGGATTGGTGCAGAGAGATGAGGGGGTGGGGCCAGGTGAATTGGTGCAGCAAGATAAGGGAGTGTGAGCAGGTGGATTGGTGCAGAGAGATAAGGAGGCGGGGCCAGGTGAATCGGTGCAGCAAGATAAGGGAGTGTGAGCAGGTGGATTGGTGAGGGGAGAAAAGCGGGCGCGGCCAGGTGGATTGGTGTGGGGAGAAAGGGGGCGGGGCCAGGTGGATTGGTGCAAAGGGATAAGGAGGCGGGGCTAGGCAGATTACAACAGATAATGACAGTAACAGTTATAAACCCGAATTTAAGGATTTATGGTTAGCTGTTTGCTCAAACCGACACGGCTCAAGGTTAAGGTCAAAGGGCGCGGCCTTGATGCATTTTCTTTCTAACACGTGCTCCAGGAAGAGCAGCGAGGAGGCGCAGAAGGAGAGGCGGCGAGTGACGGCTTTGTTCAACATGATGGAGCCGAGCCTGCTGCAGTTCTACGTCTCGCGCCAGTGGCTCAACAAGTTCCGGACATTCGCCGAGCCCGGGCCCATCTCCAACCGCGACTTCCTGTGTGCACACGGAGGTGAGGAGACACGCCTTTTATATCCTCTACCTCCATCACAAGCTTCATCACTACACCACTACACAGCTGCAGTCTGGAGTTTAAATCCCACACTTGTCCGCTTCCTCTCAGCTCACTTTCCCTGCTTCTTCCTCTTTTCCTTTCTTCCTTCCCACCTCCTGTCCTCCCATCCTTCCTTTGTTACTCCCTTTTTTCTTTCCTCTTCTTCCTTCCTTGCTTTCTCTCTCCCTCCTTTCTTTCCTTACCCCTTCTCTTCATCTTTCCTTTGTTTCTCCCTGTTTTTCTTCCTCCTTTCTTTCCTTCCTTCTGTAAATAGTGGAGAAAGGAGGCTCTTCAGTGCGTGTGTCCGTGAGCATTGAGTGTTTTTACTCTTTTCCTCTCTGCAGGCGTTCCGCCCCACAAGGCTGCGTATATCGATGACCTCGTGGTCATGCTGCCCCAAAATGTCTGGGACCAACTGTACGGCAGGTACGCAGTGATCACAGTGCTCCTGGACGGTTCTGTGTGTGTGTGTGTGTGTGTGTGTGTGTGTGTGTGTGTGTGTGTGTGTGTGTGTGTCACTGGAGTTTGTAATGGTTGCCATGGTGATTAGGTATGGAGGCGGGCCAGCTGTCAACCATCTGTACGTCTGTCACACCTGCCAGCTGGAGATTGAGAAGCTGGAGAAGTGGCGCAAGAGCGAGCTGGACATGTTCGTACGGGTGAGAAATCAAATAAAAGCTAAACACTGTGTGTGTGTGTGTGTGTGTGTGTGAGTGAGAGAGTGAGTGAGAGTGTGTGAGTGTGAGAGTTTTTTTCCCTTTCCTTAATGTTTTTCCTTCTTTCCCTCCATTTATTCTTCTTTCCTTCCTCTGTTTGTTGTTAAACGTGGGATAATGCATAATGAGAGCGAATCAGTTTTAGTATTTCAGAGATCATCCTTTTTTCTCCTCGCTCTTCCACTAGCCCCCCCCCCTTTTTTTTTCTTTTTTTCATATTTTGATTCTTTTTAATCTTGTGCTAAAAAGTGAGAGAATACAGTAACTGATAATCACGTGCTTTTCTCTCCTCACACTTTTAAAAATGTCACCTTGCAAAAAAAAATAAATAAAATTTTTTTTGGTCCTTTTCAGCTGACTCTTTTCCTTCCCTCGTGCTAACTATGTGCTGGAAGACTTCACAAGCAGCAGAGGTGTTTTCACAGATCTCTCTCTCTCTCTCTCTCTCATGTGTGTGTGTGTATTTATTTACTTGTGCAGCTGAACAAGGCGTTTCAGGAGGAGGAGTCCCCCGTGGTCATCTACTGCATCAGCATGCAGTGGTTCCGTGAATGGGAGGCTTTCGTCAAAGGCAAGGACAACGGTAAGAGGAGGAAGAGGAGCAGGATAGGATGATGATCATCATAACGGTGATGTGCAAAAATATGCAAAGAACCCAAAAAAAGAGCTCGCATACGACATCTCCATCACGTAAAAAAGTACTGCCGTGAGTCAAAATGGTGTCCTTTAAGCAGCAGTTCAATGCAATGTAGCGTACGATATTCCGGGATTTTCTTTTAATAAGAAGGATCGTTTAAGAACAACGACAAACACACGCTCAGTGAGTGGGAATTTTCTAAAACCTGGCAACCCTTACGTCATGCTAAAAAGTCAAAGTATTATTTCGTCGTGCAGGATCTATATTTATTGTGAAGCATTGGCAAGACTTCGTTAATGAAAGAAAACAACAGCAAGTCTTCTATCTACTGGTCGTATCTGCATTTGTATTTATTTAGGATGCATTCTTTAAATTTTGATTGAAATCTTTTTTTTTTTCCCCCCAGATCCTCCAGGACCAATCGACAACTCCAAGATCGCTGTGAATAAAAACGGCCACGTCACGCTCAAGCAAGGTAACCATTTATTTCTATTTATTTATTTATTTTTTTGGGTCTTCCTTCCTGAACAACAACGTCGTCCCGTGTCCTCCTCAGGCGCCGATTCGGGTCAGATCTCAGAGGAGACGTGGAACTTCCTGCACTCGATCCACGGCGGCGGTCCCATGGTGACGGTGCGACCCAGCGTGAGCCACCAGGAACCCGACGCCTCTCAGGCTGAGGAGAAGATCGAGGTGGAGACTCGCACCTTATAGAGAAACAGGAAATCGTTCACTTTGCACTTGCCTTTCCTTCACACACTCTTCATTCCCTGCGTGCATTCCTTACAAGTAATAAGTTAATAAACGTCGTGAATTACGCTTCATGTTTGTATATAAGGCAGTTAGTTAGTTAGCTAGTTAGTTAGTTAGTTAGTTAGTTAGTTGAAATTGGACTGAAAATCAAATTTACACATTTTCTCCCTTCCTCCAGTGTCGTCCTTCAGCCAGGACACATTTGCCGTCTGACGTTTGCTTATTTTAGTTTAAAAATTAGCTACAAAAGCACATATCAGACAACATATCTTGGGTGATTGATGGAATTTTAGGGAACAGTTTCATTGTGTAAATTGAAATTTAAACTATCCCTTTAAAGCAGCGATAATTCACACTGCTGGACACGTATTAAAAATAATGCTTAAGTATCAATTAGCAGCTGGACGACACCTTTCGGTGCTGCGTAATGAACTAAATTGCTCACTTCCTGTTCCTGTGTGATTTATTAGCAAACTAATAAAATGTGACTCTTATTGCTCCTTTAAAGCCAATTCTCACAAATACTGTCGAGGATGTTCCTGAAGTTGTGTTGTTCAGGTGCACTCTAAGCCGAGGGAAAAGCGTCTTTGTGAATGACGTGCGATTACGAGGGGATCAAAAGCGCTAAGAACCGTATTTTCTGGAATATGTGCAACCTCAGAGTTTGAAATGCTTGAATTTAGGTTTTGTCCCATTAGTGTTGCCATAACTTAGCGATTTTAGGCCCTCTGTCCTAATAAAGACGTCGTTATACATCAGTGTTTAATAACGAAGCCTTGTTCACTTTAGACATAGAGTTGTTCGATGCTATAATAATTCTTATTATTGCTAACATGACGATCAGATTTCCAGCATTACAATCGTAGCATGCTAACAGTATTCTAGGGTCTTATAAACATCCAG